>JARQOC010000011.1:209947843-210593411 GCA_033576535.1 Allobates femoralis | reverse complement strand
ACCACCGCGACAAGGTGACCCCATCGGGACAGTACTAATACCTTGTCATTTGTCAGCAACATGAATTGATAAGGATAGGATCACGCAGGACTGGGTCCCAACAGAGCACATATTCATAATCACTCAGATCTGTATTAAGCTCTCACACTGAATATGAGCATTAAACCATATAAGGGGGGGGTGGCCTACACAGTGTCCACACTGCTGACTGCAGCTGATGAGGTGACAATGTATCAGATTACAGCACAGTTGCTGAGCAATGTCAGAATGTCAGGATCACAGCAAACTCTACTTTTCTTGGCACAAGCTTCTGATCTGTCATGTCTGTCATGACCTCTGTTAACCCTTTCTCTGCTGTCACATTGCACTGTTCCCTATCAGCTGCTGGCCATGCCCACACAGCCAAAAATGCAGTTTTTAAAGAGCACAGAAAAATGTGAAATAATAAGTCACATGGCACAAAAAAAGCATTATCTTAGCTGTCTGTGACCCATCCTTAACAACCAGTGCAGTATTGTTTTTTTTTTTTAATGAAATGACGTTTACACTTTAAACTCACATCACCCAAGTCCTATGATGTATGATGGTGATGGCTCCTATTTTTTGCTTACGTCAATTTGTGTCTGGCACAGGCGGTGTAGCAACGTCATTTCTTAGTGCCCAGACTCCAAGATAGCTTCTATTTTCTGGCTCTTTGCTTCACCATAAATAAATCCCATTTGTCTAAGAGATTTGCAGTCTCCTCTGGAAGTTCAGGAGGTCTTCACTATTCCTGGAGGACTTGCCAATTATGTGTATACCACACAATTAATGGGGGGCATTTAAAGGCTTTAAATTTCCCATTGACACCAAAGATATTAGAAACGCTTGAAGTGTTGGGTTGAGGTAGACGATGCTTTGCCCGGATCCCTTGGTATACGTGAATAACCCAACATTAAATCATTCTGCAAAGTTACAAAGAATCAATTTATTTCAGCAATAATTAAATGTATTAGTGTGTACTCTAAGCAAGCTCATAATGTGGAAAAAGTAATCTGATGTTGTTTGTACAATGATTTTATTTTCAATTTTAATTATCTGTTAGGTAATTATCTCTTGAGGAAGATAGCAGTTCCATTACATTACGCCAAAGTTTGTTTTCCTTTTTTTATTCTTGTTTTCTTTTGCGAAGCAACGAAAGTGAATGTTAATAATGGATATTTAGTATTTATAAGGAATAGAGCTTCATGAATAATATATACAATACCGGAATTACATTTCTTTTAGATGTCAGAGAGATGAAAGAATGAATTTTCATGAAAAGAATAACAGTCACAAATGGAACTTGAGGGAACTCAAAGACCCACATTAGAAGACATAAGAAGAGGGTCCCCACCTGAATTACAGGAATGGAGATATACAGCGCTATGTAAGTGCAGTTAATATGAATTAAACTTGAGATAAATATGAATGCTATTGGACTCACCTTATAACATAGGATTTTGAACCTATTCTATAGATAACTTTTCCTGGTCAGAAAGATTTGTGCAGGGAACTTCCCAGCGAATCCGACCAACTGGTATTGGAAAAAGGAAGTGATAATAAAGACCGCCATAGGAGCGGTCACTTAAGGATGACGGCAGCTGTTTCATACCTAACTGGTGTTTCCATGGTCAGGATTGAACGGCTGCCGTCATCTTTCTGTCACCGCTCCCTCTCTCTCTATTTTTGTATGTCTCCGGTCAGATAAAACAAAGTCAAAGGCTTTTAACATGGCGAGTGCCATCTCGCTTCTCCTATTCCCTGGATTGATGTTTTGTTTGGACTTTATGAGATTGAGAACCAGTCAATTGTTGCTTTGCATTGTTGTGAATATGCAAATAGAGTCTGTGGAGCCTCGGTTAGGAGTCTCAAACAGAGGACTAGCCAGATATCCTTCCAGGGAGGGACCCAGCCAAGGGGTGGCTCCTTGCGGAGAACACCATAACCACCATGTTAAGTGGCCCTTATGGTGTTCTCCGCAAGGAGCTACCCCTTGGCTGGGTCCTTCCCTGGAGGGATACATAGCTAGTCCTGTGTTTGAGACTCCTAACCGAGGCTCCATAGACTCTATTTGCATATTCATAATTCCCATGAGGCAATGCGCCTAGGAAATTCACTGTATTGAGCGCTTTAATCCACTGCCCGCAGTGATTTTCTTGGACTGATCTCCCTGAGATCAGTGAATACTTTGCACTGTTGTGTCATTTGGAAACGGTATGCACATATACAACATTATAGTGGTGCCCAGAGTTTTCTAAGAAAAAAAGTTTATTTGAGGTCAAAATATAAAACTGACATAAAAGGGTAAAAAAGATAAATAAAAACCATAGATGACTTAAGTAAAGCAAGTGTGTTTCAACAATAGCACCTTCATCAGGTGAAACAACCATGTACCTGATGAAGGTACTATCATTGAAACACGTACTGTACTATGTCATCCATGGTTTTTATGATATCTTTTTTAACCTTCTATATTTTGACCTCAAATAAACAGTTTTGTTTTATTTTTAGAAAACTCCGGGCACCGCTATAATGTTGTATAAGTGCATACCAGATGCAGATAACAATACAGGGCAAGGCAACAATCAGCTGGTGCTCAATCTCATAAAGTCCAAGCAAAACATCAATCCAGTGAGTATCAGAAACAAGATGGCACTCACTGTGTTTAAAGCCTTTGAACTTCATTTCATCCAATCCGAGACATTCAAAAATAGAGGGAGGAAGAGCAGTCACAAAAGGATGACAGCAGCCGTTTCGTGCCAGACTGGTACTTCCACAGGTCAAGATGTGAAACGGCCGCTGTGACCACTTCTCCCTCTATTTTTGTATGTCAGATGAAATAAAGTTCAAAGGCTGTTAACATGGTGAGTGCCATCTCATTTCTGCTATTACCATCGAAAATCACCACTTTTCATCCTATTTCCTGAGGAGTATGGCCCATTAGAAGACATGAATGTAATACATGGCACATAATAGATGGAGGCCTTGGTAAAGATTTTGTATTTTGGCCCAGGAGCTCCTTTGAATTCACAGTTGAGAAAACTTGGCATATCACAGACAGATTACTTGGCTCATTGGCATGATCATGTAATGAATATTCATATTATATACCTGGCAATAAATCCATCTACTGCGGCATCATAAATGGAGCTGATGGTTCTCCAAGTCCCATATGACCAATAAGAACTCAGTGCAACGTAATTAGATCAGTACCTGACATCTTGATTAATGTGACTAAAAACACAGCTGATGGCCTCTCCAGATGATCTCTCTCCAGACTTTTTCTACTAATGACACCCTATAGTTTGTGGTCCATTAGATTGGTCTAACCTCATATAAATAAAAAAGTCACTTTCAATTTATGACCAGAAAGACAACTGTACATGTTGTAATGTAGGTGATTACATGATCTGATAACCTTTAAATGTCAGAAGATGGATGGTGAAGCATTATGCAGGGTCATTCGTTAAGGATCGCATTAACGTATCAATGATAGGGAGGGGAAGTTGTACTATTGTTCATTACCCTCCTGACATTACCATCAGCAGCACATTCCCTTTTTACATAAGGAATTCGACAATGACTTTTAGGCTGCATAAAAATTCAGCTTAATAACACTGGTCATATCTACATGGGAAAATGACAATGGATCAATGTCTCTATTTAAGTTTGTTAATTGCTTTCTTATTTGTTGGCTGATTACTGGGAATTTTTACACAGAGGAATGATGGGAAATAGCATTTTTGTGAATGTTTGTTCAAGCAATCATTACAGACTTAAAGGGTGTTACGCTTGCCAGGGCGAGTATGGGGAAGTTGACCCACTGGACCACAGATTTAGCTGTGGCAGCTGACCCTCCAAGGCCGGGATGGACTCAGGCACAGTCTATGGTATAGCCGGCGCAGCTGGGGTGGCTGTAGCAGACAGGACAGAAGGCACAGTCCTCGGAATAGCAGAGACAGTCTCTGGTTTATCACTCAAAGTCTAAGGTATAAGCAGATGCCGCAGGGACGGATATAGCAGAAAGGATAGTGGGAGCAGATAGGTACAGGGGCAAGGCAGGACAGACAGGTTTAGGAAGGCAGGACAAAGGGACAGACAATGGACAAAGGGCAGACAGGACCTGACAGCTAGCTAGGCTGAACACTAACTGACTAATGGTGTTGATCAGGCACCTCCCCTAATGGAAGAATGCCTTACAAATCCAGTATCTCTCAGACATAGGAAAAGGGGCATTTCCATACAATAGCATGCTGGCCCTTTAAGAGCAGAGCAGGAGCTCAGGCTTTCACCTTAAGCACACTCCCTCGAGACTAGAAGTCCAAGGAGTTAATGGCAGCAGAGGACTACGGGGATGGCTGTGAGGGGGAACGAAGGTGCGCAGCAAGGGCGTGGCAGCAAGTCAATGTCCCCGCTGGAAGACAGAGGCTGGGCAGCATGGAGTGCCGGCATTACAAAGGGTTATTCTGATAAGAAGACGTTATCATCTATCAATAAAATAGAGGTAAAACCAAAAAGAAAGAAAATGATCATACTGCCCAATTATCAAAAAGTGCAAAAACTTTATTTAGATGTGCAAGACAATAATAACAATCCATAAAATCAGCATATGGTGAAAAATAATATTCAAGTCCGTAGTCCCAGCATGATCACATTATACAAAAATATATATATATGACCGCATGTGGATCACAAAAGACAAAGGAAATTAAAAATATATATATCATGAATATGTTTTAAGATGTAAATTTACTACCATACTGATCCACAATAAATATATATAAATAAAGTATATAGATCAATATAATATATATTAATGCATCATATCAATATATCATCACACCCTAAATATCATTAGAGCAGGGAAAAATATACTGCTCACAAAATAATTACCAATATATCAATATATCTATAGAGCAGAAGGATTATATACTGCTCAATAAGAGATTACCAATACATCAATACATCAATATATCATTAAGGGACACCTGTTACTGGTGATTACTGGTGGATTAAAACAATACGATACTGTTAGTCCCCGGTCTCCTACACTTTTACCTAGTCCTCTGACCACCCTTCTCTAAGGTAATGACCTTGTAGGGAATCTGTATATTGTTACTCCTCGCTCTGACCCTTCTTAGGCTGGCTTCACACTGCGGTCAGATCAGGTCAGGTCAGATCAGATCAGGTCAGGTCAGGTCAGGTCAGGTCAGGTTTTGTGTTTCAAAACCAGGTTAGGAACTTGCAGAGAAAAAGTATCATTGAAAGATTGACACCTGTTCTAGGTTTTGGAGTCACTCCTGGTTTTGGCACACAAAACCTGACCTGACCTGACCGCAGTGTGAAACCAGCCTTAGGCACCGCACTTTAGCTGATCCTTCCTAGGCACCGCACATTAGCTGTGCATGTAGTTAGTGATGAATGCCTCACCTGGTAGTGCCTTTCTGAAGCAGAGGTTCACCTTGTTTTAATCCACCAGTAATCACCAGTAACAGGTGTCCCTTAATGATATATTGATGTATTGATGTATTGGTAATCTCTTATTGAGCAGTATATGATCCTTCTGCTCTATAGATATATTGATATATTGGTAATTATTTTGTGAGCAGTATATTTTTCCCTGCTCTAATGATATTTAGGGTGTGATGATATATTGATATGATGCATTAATATTTATTATATTGATCTATATACTTTATTTATATATATTTATTGTGGATCAGTATGGTAGTAAATTTACATCTTAAAACATATTCATGATATATATATTTTTAATTTCCTCTGTCTTTTGTGATCCACATGCGGTCAGATATATATATTTTTGTGTAATGTGATCATGCTGGGACTACGGACCTGCATATTATTTTTCACCATATGCTGATTTTATGGATTGTTATTATTGTCTTGCACGTCTACATAAAGTTTTTGCACTTTTTGATAATTGGGCAGTATGATCGTTTTCTTTCTTTTTGGTTTTATGTTTAATTGACGATTTTGCCCTTTATTGAAGTCCAAATATTTACACCATGACGGATATACGTGGCTAAGTAGAGTCAGTATATTATATATGATGTCTAGGTGTAATATCTTGCTGTATATATCTTCAATAAAATAGAGGGTCTGACTATTGAGACACCCAGAACAGGGGATTTTTATCCTTGTTCGAATAGAGTGACAGTGTGCATGTTCTATTTATTAGCAAACTTGAATAAAAGTGCAACGCTGACCGGTGAGTGCCTTCTTTTCTATCTGATTTGTGCTGTCTGTGTCTTTGGACTGGCACCGCGGTTTGTTGTGACCAGCTGCATCTGCGGGGATTGCTGGAGATTGTTGAACACACTGGTGCCCCATTCCTATTTTTTTCCGTTTGTTCTATTTATTGTTTATGGGACTTCCACTTCACCATTCTAGCCAGTCAATGAGAGCAGTGGCTAGTCCGCAGAGCTGAACGTCACATGCTGTTAAGCTCAGTGCGTGAGCACTAGCCTCAGTAAGGCTGCCTTCAGATTTGCAGATGCCTCCGCAGCGTTTTGCGGAGGCATCTGCAAGCATCTGCATGCAGACGGCAGCCCCTATGTTTATAATGGAGCGCACGGCGGTCTGCAGATGCTTGCAGACCGCCGTGCGCACCCATTCACTCTTATATGTGATCTGTGCGCAGGCGGATGCCTGCGTACAGATCACACACTCTCCCGCACCAGGGACGCAACATGTCGCGTCCCTGGTGCGGACGAGAGTGTGTGATCTGTACGCAGGCATCCGCCTGCGCATAGGTCACATATAGGAGTGAATGGGTGCGCACGGCGGTCTGCAAGCATCTGCAGACCGCCGTGCGCTCCATTATAAACATAGGGGCTGCCGTCTGCATGCAGATGCTTGCAGATGCCTCCGCAAAACGCTGCGGAGGCATCTGCAAATCTGAAGGCAGCCTAACTGGCTAGAGTGATGACGCATGGTATTCACTTTACATCACAGCTATAGTCAAAACACTGGGACTAAAGCAGCGTCAGGGAGATGATGCAGAACCCGCAGGTTACTTATTTACATAGTTTAGGGCCCATTTTCTTGAAAGTGCACAAAAATTGTATTGTTTCTATTTCTACAGATGACTCCAAGCTTTGTAGTATAGCACAGTCTATAGAAGGTGTTAATAAATTACAAACTAGGAGAGTCACTAGTAGAGAAGGATCTAGGTGTACGTGTTGATTAACAGCATGCAATGTTAATCGGCTGCTTCTAAGGCCAGCAGGATATTGTCATTTATTAAAAAGGGCATTGACTCATGGGACAGGGAAGTATTAGTACCACTTTATGAAGTATCAATTCTATCTGGAATATGTAGTTTAATTGTGGGTACCAGGTTATTCAGAGAATGCCCTGAAGTTAGACAAAGTACAAAGAGTCACACAGCTGATGAGACACGAAGGATATTAGCTTTGATTAAACATTAAAAGAATTACATTTCTTTAATCTTGAGAAGAGGGAGGACTGGATTAACTAGTAAAAGTACATCAATGTCCCTTTAAAAAGTATCTTTTTCATAGAAAATATCCTGAAAAGACAAGAGGGCACTCTTTCCGTCTGGAGAAAAAAAGGTTCAATCTCCAGAGGAGACAAGCTTTAACATGAGAGCTATTAATCTGTGGAATAGCTTACCTCAAGAGCTAATCACAGTGTGAACTGTCAATGACTTAAAAAAAGGCTTTTTCTTAGAAGAAGAAAATAACATCAATACTTATGTAAACCTATAAGATTTTTGTTCTGATTGTTGTTTCCAGGATCAGGAAAAAAATGACTTCTTTAGAGCAGATTGGTTCATGCATTATGATTGTACCTATTGTACTGATTTGCTCACTCAGCGTGTTGGGGGAAACTCAAATGGTAGTGAGATTAAGGCAAACAGGCATGTTTTTACAGTAAAATAAAGTCCATTCGGTTTATTACATATCATAAACCTCATGCATGGTACAATTCATTGATATCAACAGAACATTCATGACAGTCCGTTCCAATGGCGGGTACACCCACTTGGCGGTATTTACACAGTCCATTACAGTGTCTCAGTGCAACACAACCTCCACTCACTGACCTCTCAGACCATTAATCCTGAAAACAAAGAGAGATACTCCAGGCTCTCCACACATCATTGGTCTCCTCACCATGTGCCTTCCTCACCATGTGCCTTCCAGGATGCCAGCCACTTCCAAGCATTCCATCCCAGGTGCCTTCCAGGACAGCCAATCTTCTGAAGAAAGTACCTCAAAGTCCGCGCTGCTGCCAAAGTATACAGAAACACCAAAGACACGGGATGTCTAGGTACGGTGATAACTGGTTTATTTCCGAGCCACATACCGAGCTCCTTCCTCAGGGAACATCCTACCTTCCAGGACAATGACAGTTCCAAACACTGAGTGAGACCTGGTCTTCATAGGAACTGCCAGAGCTATCCAAAGCTCTGCACACATGGATTCTCCATCATGTGCTTCTGCCAACATGGTTGCTGCAAAACCAGAGGAATATGTGACCAAACAGGAAGTTGGACTATATGCCATCTGTTCCAAATGAGGCACACCTATGGGAGGTTTTGGGCTTGCCAGACACACCCATGTCCTTCTGCTAACTTGCAAACTCACCACTTGTAATGCATTAACCGTTATAGCACCCCAATTCCTATAGTGAGCTTCGTGATATATCCCGGTATTTGCAATACAGCAAGCTGCTGGATTACACTATATACAGTGGTGACCAAACTCAGTGGAATGTTATGGTAAGGTATGATATAAAGGCCCTGATTAACCAAAGCTTTTAGCCCAGAAAACTTGCATAAATAGATTTTTAAAAGTCACAACGTTTTGGTGCAACTTGGAGATCATAGTTTTTGCCAAGCTCCAGAAAAATAGAGTCTGGGGCGGAATGGGGGCAAAACATACAGCTTGTCTAATTCATGGTAAGCCATGGTATTACTTGCAACATAAATTATACTCTTGTGCATGCCACTTCTCAACCAGTCCTGATTCCTTTTTCTTCTTTATTCTAATGAAATGGGATATGGATCCTGGAATACTTAGAAAAAATATTGTCAGGGTTAGTGGTTTAGCGGATGAGGGAATGGGATGCAGGATGGCAATAAGAGTCAAGGTAAACTGGGTAACTCATCTGAATCTATAGACTGGGGTCCCTAGCCTGACCCTGTACCCAGAGGTACCTCTGATAGTAAGGAGGTCTGGGCCACCACCTTTGCCCTCTGCTCCTCAACCAGCCCTGTGCTAACTTCCACTCACCTCCACCCACCACTGACCGGGAACACAACAACGTCTACTAAGGAAAAGCACGAAGAAGCTTCAGCACAATGCACAGACGACTTCTCAGCTCACATGGTAAAGACAGAGTGTAACTCTATCAATAACACCTAGTGGAAGGAAGTGGAACTATTTAAAAGCTGAGGGAGTGGACAACTAAGTGATCTGACACACACCCTCACCAAGACATGCACATGCATAACCACACACACACATAGACAACAGCAGCTTCTAGCATTAACCCCGGGAAAACCAAAGGAAATTTGCTAAGATAATTACAGCAGCATTACACATGGACTGCAAGCAGTGAGCATGTGAAAAATATTCACTGAACACTTAATGTTCAAGCAAAAATGTAGATATTTATCAAGCAGTATAACCACATGAAGGTTCAAAAAGTGCTTCTTGATTGTGACCATAAGTAGTAGACTAAGTAGTAATAGAGTAAGACACGGATCTAAGTAGTGGAATAAGACATGGGATGGTGTCAAAACACATCAACTTGTCCTATGTTGATGTTCTTTTAAGTGTGCTACAATGAATGGCGAACATTTAGACCTATTGAGTGGCCTCTCCAGAACTGTTTTCTTTCTTGGAATAAGTAGTAATGTTTTGGTTGAAAAAAAACTTATGCAGAGTCGCAGCACTGCAGTCACAGCAACATAGGGAATTCTTAATAAATCCACACATGTGTGCTTTTAAATCATCATGTGAAAGTACCACTTTAATGCTTATTATCTATATTTTTCTTAAACATTGAGTATGCAGTGAATATCTTTTCTAATGAAACAGGAGTGTCTGACCCCACCACGCTCCTGTAGCACCCTAGGGGTCTGGTTGTAACAATGGCATTACCTCCCTCACAGGGGGTGATATCACGCCTGGAAGCAAAAAGGGGGTTCCCTATTCAGGTGGCACAGCATCCAACACTTTCCTGTTTTCAGACCAGAAGGGGGAGCTCTGGAACCCGGCTTAAAGGGAGCTTCCCTATATAAATTCTGGCCTGGAGGTGGGGTTAGTTAGAACAGCCATGAAGTGAGTCTGAGGAGGAAGGAGGAAAGAGCCTGGGGGAGCCGAGCAGTGTCATGCTCACCCCACAGGAAAAGCGCCAGGAAATGGACACCGGGTCCAAGGCTGCACAGGGTCTAATGTCCTGGCAGCCAATACCGGAGGGTGGGGAATTTCAAGTTCCCCATCTACACCAAAGTGCCTGGAGGCAAAGCAGCATACTAGAGCCCAGGGTCTCCACCGAGGAGTAACCCCTGAAACAGGACTCAAGCTGCCTGATATACTGGCACGCGCAGGAGAGAGAGGGCCAGAAGCTTAGCTTCAAGCAGCAGAAAGGACTCACAGGAGAACGTGCAGAGGAGAGGCCTCCAACTCACCTGTCTAGGTGGATCCCCTAATTGATTCCAGCCCCAGGTCCATATTAACATCTCAACCGGTGACCTGGACTGTAACTGCAACATACAAGTAAAGGTAAAGGGAACATTCACTGCTGTGGCCGCCAGTTGTTTGTGCACCCTCCATCCTGCACCCTACACCCTTTAACATCCACTGCCCTGGGGAACCGCTCCGCCCGTGGGGAGCTGCTCCATCCCAGCTGCCCGTCTATCATCCCCAGAGGTTCTGCAGCAGCGCTGGCCACCTATAGCCACATACCATGGGTGGCGTCAGAAACTAATCCCTTAATCATCCCTTTCCCCCCCTTTTATAACTGCACCCAGGGTCATGGAAGCCGTGATTCCCCAGAGACAATATAGCCCGGTTCCGTGTACCCCACAGCCCTGGGATCCGACATTCCCTCATCAAGACCGTTGTGAAAATGGTTATTCTTGATGAATCTGAGCCTTTTTCTTCATTTATCAATAATATATTGGAATTCAGTGTGCATAATGGTAAGGAAAAGTATATCTAATAGCAGCTAACTATTTTTTTTGCATTGTGTTGGAAATTCTGACACGTGAAGATGTATATTGTTTCTGGAACTACATTAAAATGGCAATTGTCATTATATCAAATCTATCATAAGCATCCAGTAAATCATGTATATCACATTTCTGCCAGTCAATGTATAGCCCCCACCATTGATTTGTTACAGGAGTGACAGAGAGTCTTCTTGGCTATTAATGTATAAAATACTGGGTCATTAATTGCCACATGGCTAGCTGCTGTAATGCCTAGGGCTATTAGATTTATGGACCAAGACTCGCTAGCTCATCATCACTATGGAAGTGGGCAGGCCCATGAGTGATAAATGTCACTACTTGTAATACACCTCTAGGCTTTTGAAGTTACATACATAATACAAGAAAATATTTTAGGAGACAAATACGGTATACTAACGGTACAGCAATGATTTTGCGCTATAGTTATACATTCAGGGTTTTCTTGAACAGGTTAGACTTGATTTGTTTGATAACCAAGTAGACCGGCTACTATCCAAGAAGAATCAAAAATAGACATCAAGGAACCAAGTTTCCCCTGTGAGCACACCATCTATTTTAATGGCTTGATAAAGGACCAGTGTGGCTGAAACGTTGAATGTAAATATCTTGTGTAGATTGGTATCGATAAAGTTAGGGCAGAATAGATTAATCCAGCATCCACATGGAGACTGTCAAGAAAAAAGGTGAATATAAAGTTCCCAAATTTATTAGACCATATTAAAAACTACAGTTAAACACTCAGAAGTAGGCAGGCATGGAGATACCTGACGCGTTTCGGAGCCTATTGAATTTGATCCTAAACTTCTCTATCTTCTGATAAAGGCTGCGGCTGAGTACTGCACATCTGCCTCTTATTTAAATCAATAGGAGGCGGATTGTGACACGAGTCACTTCAGTAATAACAAGTCCCAGAGGTAAGAAAGAAAGCAATTACAGATAGTAATTATTATAAATTATACTACTTACTGGATAAGTAAAGGAAGGTCAAACAATCCCAGGTCAGGTCAAGGAAATGCACAGTAACAGCAAGGGGTAGTTAGAGATAGATTTCAATTCTCGAGGTGGAGTCAGGAAAACCAGAAAGACAAGACAGTTTACAAGGAGCAGGCAAAAGAACAGTCGGGGTCACAGGCAAATTGTCAAAGTCCAGGGAAGAGAATAAAGTCCGGCTGGGTCAATCACAGAGGGATCAAGTCTCACACAGGCAGCAGCAAGTGTATGATTGACACTGAATGAAGAGCTAGCAGGCTTAAGTAGAGGACTAATCAAGGGAAGTGATTGCAGCACAGACCCAGCACACACTGACAGCTTCCACACAATAATAACATAGCAGACAGGGACAATGTGGAGATTCAGACACGGATATGCAGTACCTGACCGTGGCCACTATCCGAAAACAAAGCAGCTCCAGAACTGAGCATTTCCGGCCACCTGCTGCCACTGAGAACAGCTAATCAGCGGAGGTGCCAGTGTGTCAGATCCCAGCCAAACAGACATTAATAACCTATACTAAGGCTAGGGTCACACTTGGGAGGCCGTTTTTTTGACGCCAGTGTTAATGGTTGCAGTTTTTTTCAATTGCCATATTTATGCCATTTTAACGCTAGCATTAACGCATGCATTTCCCATAGGCTCCCATGTTAAAAAAAAAACGCATGCGTTTTTGCAAACGCCTTCAAAAATGTTGCTTACCATGTTTTTGGGTGCTTTAGCAAAAACACATAGCCTCAAAAGTGTTGCATTTTGACCATGCGTTTTTTGCATGGGAGCCTATGGAAGGGTTAAGGCTACCGTTTTCCACAATTTGCAATTGTGAAAAAAGGTAGCTTTAAGCACTTCAATGGCTCAAGTGTGATCCTAGCCCTAGCCTAAGGATAGGTCTTTGATGTTAAAGTAGTGGACAACCTCTTTAATGTTGCATATACATTACCATGCTCAGTGTTTGGTTGTATTTGCTAGTTGCATGCTATAGCAATGCAGTCACAGTAGCCTGCCCTCATACATTTATTTGACTATTTTTTGCAATCATGTATAACACACAACATTTGTCCCCTTCACCTTTCTTCACTGCTCTTAAGTTTAATTATTGCATAGTGATAAATGTAAACTGTAATTGATTTTTTCTATCAGGGCACAATATGGCATCATAGTCACAGCTCAACAAGGTCGGCAACTCCATTATAACCTGATTTCCTCATGTACAGATACAAACTTGACATTGGTCTTGGAGCGCCAAAATGTTAACATTTCTGCAAATGAGTAAAAAAATCATTACATTCAGCATAATTGTTTTCTTCATTTGTGTGCTGAAGCATTGTTTATGATCATAGGGATGGTGGCCTCCAGGACTATTGTTCATCTAGGAGCTCAGTATTAAGAGCCAAATAAATAAGGCTCTGTTCACATATCAGTTTATATCAAAAAATCTAATACAGATCCGTCACATAATAAACAACAATGAGGCCTGTTCCACATCTAAGGTTGGTGTGCGTTTTGCTCAATTTGCGTTTCTAGGCGTTTTTTCCGCTAAAAACGCATAAAAACGCTAGTGTTTTTGCCCCCATTGATTTTAATGGAAACGCATGCAAAAATGCATGTGCGTTTTCAAAAATGCAAAACGCATGCGTTATTGCCAACGCTGCCCAAAACGTTGGGGAAGACTATGGCTAGGGTCACACATCAGTTTTTTTTTTAAACCCTGATCCGGTTTTGAGCTTTTAAAAAGCTCAAAACCGGATCAGGAAACGCTCCTCATAGGAGCTTATGCTAAAAACCGGATTGCTTCACAAGCAATCCGGTTTCCGCCTCCGGCTCTGCAGCCTGCGTGAAAAATCATGCAGGCTGCAGTTTTCGGAGCGGTTCTGTTATTCAGGATGTGTAATCCTGAACAATACGGTTCCCGCATAGACTTTGCTTATCCCAGTTGCCGCCGGGATAAGCAAAGTGTTCTGTGTTTTGAAAAAACTGTTAATTTGCTTAATAAATGTTCCTATAATGTCTCTAGGGGGTGCCCACACCCCCTAGAGACCTTACATCCACTCAGCTAGGCATATAATGCTATCATCACCTCTGTACAGCAGCTGCCTCCTGACAGCTGCTGTACAGTTTTATGAATGAAAGCGCCGGGCTCCTCCTGAAGCCTTATACAGTAGATCTATGGACAGCACTGCCCATAGATCTTACTGTAAATGGCTTCAGGACCTCAGACAACGGCACACATACTATAGCAATAGCAATAGTATGCGCGCTGCTCTGAGGAGCCCGGCGCTTTCATTCATTAAACTGTACAGCAGCTGTCAGGAGGCAGCTGCTGTACAGAGGTGATGATAGCATTATATGCCCACCTGAGTGGGTGTAAGGTCTCTAGGGGGAGTGGGCACCCCCTAGAGACATTCTAGGAACATTTATTTATTAAATTAACAGTTTTACAAAACACAGCCTGAGCAATCCGGATCTGGATGCGGTGAACGCAATTCCAGATTTAAGTGTGACCCTAGCCTATGTTGCCCATACTGTGAACTGAGCAATTTTTTCGGTTAATCGCAATGTAATCTATAACATAGGCTCTGGGCAGAGTCCCCAGTCTACACGTGAACACAGCAGTGGCATAACTTGAAGCTCATGGGCCCTGATGCGAAAGCCCCAATTATTGCAAATCTTTAATAGCAATAGCCTTTTTCTATAGGCCAAAGGGACTATTTGGGGCCCCCTAGACGCCAAGGCCTGGGTGTGATCGCAACCTCTGCACCTATTGTAGTTATGCCAATGGAAAAAAGTCTAAAACCTGTGAGCTGCATGTCGTTACCAATCCAAGGAAAGAAATGTATCAATTTTATGGGAGTCCAATATCTGTGAGTCCAAAAAGAGCACCTATGCCACTTACAATAACATTGGCTCCACTTATCTTCTTCAGGAGACTCCTTGATAGGTCCCTTACAGTCAATAGCCAACATGAAGCTTCCGAGAAGTGCATATGTTATGTAGAGAACACAGAGTGTATAGTACGCCTTGATGTAGGTTGCTGTTACATGTAGATTTTTTGAAAAACAGTTACACAGTTTTAAGCCCTGGAGTACACACCGATGAAGCACAGATGCAGGTGGTATGCCTTTATTTAACACCGCAAAATATATCCTCAATATTACCAAAAGAATGAGTTTATTTAGTCCGCGCTTCGCACATCACACTTCTCAGTGTCGGAAGAAGTTGCCTTTGGGAAATGTGAAAAAGGATGGAGTTGTGTGACTGCGGTTGAAAATTACCCAGGAAAACATATGGTAGATTTTCAGCACCTATACATCAACCAGGACTTTTGTCACTTATTTTTAACTTCATTGATCTTAATCTGGAACTGAACTCCTCAATATACTGCCTAAAATGTGTAGATGAGATATAATACAGAAAATACTGCTCAGAAATACACAATATGTACATGTTATATGTACTTTGCAGCCAGCATTATAATCCAGAGCATCATTCACAATTTCATTGGTTTTCCGTGGGAAACTGTCATCAAACGTGTCATCAGACACACCCCTAGCCGCTTGGTAAAATTCCTATAATGTAGTAGGACCATTTTATTCTATAAGGCTAGTTTCACAGTAGCATTTTTGTGAATCCGGGGGAATGCGGGTAAAGCTTGCATCCCCCGGATTCCTCCGGTATCTCCTGCAATGATGCAACTATATGCACCCGTACCGTTATAATCACTGATATGCACTCATGGATCAGTGATAGTACTGCTGCAGGAGCATACAATTTCATCTGGTAGTGTACCTGTTTCTACCGGATCTGGGGACAAATGACACACCTCCTAGGGGGTGTGTCATTTGGAACTGTATTCTGGGCATGCGTATTTCCAAAACCCAGATCCGGGGGTCCGAATCCAGTGTGATCCGGAGTCCCTCGGATCCAGATTACATAAAGCCGGATTTTAATTCATCCGGCATTGTCTCAGATTCGGGTGGTCACATTTTTTGACACTAAGACCAAAAATGCATCAAGATGTGTTTTTGATCTCAGGGAAAAAGGATACCTTAAGGGTACCTTTACATGCCACAAAAAGCGGAGACATTTTTGGTGTTGATATTTCTCACTGGAATTATCGCTGCCAAATTGCCTCCTTATCGCGGCGTGTATTTCGGGAATTTGGCGGCGATAAAACCAATGTTGCCTGGTTTCGATTTTGGAGCAGTGCTGTGAAATCAGGCGCCCGGAGCGAGGTGACATATCGCCACCAATTTCGCGAAATACACGCCGCAATAAGGAGGTAATTTGGCAGCAATAATTGCAGCGAGACATATCGCTGCCAAAAATGTCTCCTGTGGTTGTGGTGTGTAAAGGTACCCTTAGAGGTTCATAATTGTCAGGTCTAATATTGGCCCAACATTATGAACCTTAGGCTTAGTTCCAGCTGGTAATATACAGCTGGCATTAACTCCTTTTTACCCGTTCTTTCAGTGCCACAGGCAGGTTGAAGGGTCATGTACAGCACCAGAAAATAGCGCCTGTAATGACTGCCGCATATTCTGGAACAGCTGAAGGCTGCTATTCTTACCCTGTGAGTAAGAATAGCAACCCCCAGCTGTGCATTCTATCTTGGCTGGTATCAAAATTAAGGGGGGAACCATGCCCCATGCCAATTTTTTCAATATTTATTATTACAGTAATCTAACGTCAGTTGGCAACCAATCATAGACACTGGCAGAGAGCGCGGGGACAGGGCTAAGTGTGCCTTTAACCAATCAAAAGGGAGAAGTAGTGATGTCCAGGAGTGGTAGTGGAAGCAGGGTGACAGTGGCATTGAAGCTTGGTAAATGATAGTCTAACAAACGAATGCCTGTGCCAAAACAGCGGGGCTCCTCTGTAAAATGGTTTGAGCTGTGTTTGGCAGCTTTTGGGTCCCTTTGAGGGTGTTTTCTATGCCCTTGACTTTGCTTTCTGTTAATCTGAATGTGGTTCGGAAGTTCGGCGAACAGTTCGGTGAATATATGCACATTCGGCAAGCAAAGCTGATCTCGAACTTCAAAAGGTTCCCTCATCTCTATATGTGTGACCAACCAATATGTTGTATGAGCCAGGGGAGGACTGGCCCAAGTGGCAGGGGGGCAAGTGTCCCCTGGGCTGGTGGTATAGCCCATATCTAGGGCCGACCCCCCCACAGAGCCAACAGCCAGCCCCTGACAAGGTCAGAATGCCTCCACTAATGAGAAAGAACAGTGCCATCGAGTATGCCTCCATAGTAATAGAAAAGTTTATTTCTCCACTTACTTTTAAGTCCTTCTGTTTTCATGCTGTTAATACGTATTCCAATATATAAAAATGGCTTTGCACATTTAAATTACAAACAACTATAAAGATAAAAGACTAAAGGGCCCAGATGGAAGCATGCAATTTTGAAATTCTTAATTCTGGTTAATCAACATAACATATTTAATTAATGCATCAATGAGTATTTTAACTAAAGTACAAGGAAGTGCTATTCATCTATCATGATTGCTGTATATTATCATCGAGAAAATAATTCTCCTACTGTGTAAGATTATCCCACATAAGAATGTCTTAATGAAAATATTGCGCAATATTTTAAATCAAAGATCAAAAGTATCAATAGTATTATCAAGAACAGTAAAATTGTTAACTTCTGCTTAGGACTAAGGCCTGAGGCCAACTTCTACAACAAGACATCAATGTGCCTTGGATAACTGTCAGGAATGGATGACTTGGGGTAAAATGGGAACCTGGGAGCCTGATCGGCCACTGAAGCTAGGGAGCCCTGAACTCACCCTATCTCAGGGGTACTCCTGATGGTGGAGAGGCCTGAGTCTCCACCCTAGCCCTGCTCCTGCTCAACCCTGAGCTGATTCCCATTTCCCCCGTAGCAGGAAAGTAATGAAACCCACAAATAAAGATAGGCAAGTTGAAACAAAACACAAGCTCTCAGCACTCTCACACAGGACATATATAAGCAGGAGATAAAAATACCACAATGAAGTTTCCACCTTACTCCAAACAAGTTACCAGTGTTTCCCAGGAACTGGAACACCACATTACAGTGCGGTATTACTGAAGCAAAGCTAAAGCTATAATCTGAATAGGAGACTGGGTTGCACCATATTCAAAGTGTGGAGATGACTATGATAGGACAGAGGCAACCTGAAACTCCAGCAGCACATTACCAGCCATCAGGAAGTTAACTCCTGCAAGACTGATGACCAGTGAGCCCAAAACAGTGAACGCCCAAACCCAGGCTGAGCAAAAAAGAAGCACAAGGTTGCATATCAGACACATCAGTGTGAACAAAGTCAGAAGATGGCAAAACACCAAATGAGTGCAAGGCAGAACACCAGATGACAATAACCTCCCAATCCCATTATTTAAACGCTGAATTTGGGTGACTGATTGTCTGCAGTGGTCACATCTTGTAAACAGGATGCCACTGCTAAAATCTTGGAAACAAACACACGAGTGGGGAAAGGCTGGAGCGACAGGGTCATTAATAGGTAACATTTACAGTGCCTTGCAAAAGTATTGACACCCATTAACGTTTTCACGTTTTTACACATTACACCCACAAACTTAAATGTATCTTATTGGGATTTTTTGTGATATACCAATACCAAGTAGCACGTATTTGTGAAGAGTAAAGGAAATCATGCATGGTTTATAAATATTTCAAAAATATAAATCTGAAAATTGTAATGTGCATTCGTATTCAGACCCTTGTAGTCTGGTATCCTTTAAAATATATCCTGAGTGATAAATTACCTCCAGAAGTCAGCTTATTAGTAAATTGAGTAGTTTATCATCAGTATAACTATAGTCATTCTGTGAAGGCTTCAGAGGGCTAAAACAGCATTATGAAAACTATGGAACACACCAGACAGGTCAGGGATAAATCTGTGTAGATGTGTAAAACAGGGTTAAGTTGTAAAAAAAAATAGCCCAAACTCTAAACACTTCACGAACCACTGTGCAATCAATCATCCAAAAATGGAAGGAGTAATGCACACCTACCAAAACATGGCCGTCTACCTAAACTGACATCCCAAGCAAGGAGAGCTATTTTTCATATACAATGGCATGTAAAAGTTTGGGCACATCCGGTCTAAATTACATTCATTGTGAAAGGTTAAGCAAGTTGAAGATAAAGTGATCTCTAAAAGGCATAAATGTAAAGATGATACATTTACTTTGTATTGTAGGCAAAAACATTTTTTCAACTTTTATATTTTAAAAATTAGAAAAGGGAAAATGGATTGATACAAAAATTTGGGCACCATTGGAGATTTGTGCACTCAAATCTTTGACCATTTAAGACCTTATTTAGTCTGTTAGGGTACCGTTACACGGGGCGATGGGGCTGGGGATGTCGGTGGTGAATGGCGGGGGCGCGCACGCTCATGCCGCCCCCGCCAGCGTCGCTGTCCCCCGTTTAGATGGGGTGACTCCTACAGCGATCTGTCAGGCGGCATCGCCGTCGGGGTGTCTGGAAACCCCAGCGGCGATGCAGGACAATGGGAGCCTATGGTTCCCATCGCCTGACAGGTCGCCGGCGCCCAGTTACACTGCTCTGAAACCAGGTGACCTCCAGGCACCGGCGACATCGCCCCTTTACATGAGGCAACGTAGGGGTGAGGACGCCGGCGATAGGCCACGCCCCCACGTCGCCTCTGTAATGGGCGGCGATATCGCCCCATGTAACAGCACCCTTATGGCTATGGATTGTTGACTATTATCGTTAGAAAAGCCAAGTGATGAAAATGTCACAGTTTATAAAAAAACAGACTCCTCTACAGTAATCTTGTGCTAAAAACAGCATCTATGGGTTCTTCTAAGTAGCTGCCTAGCACTTTGTAAATTAAATATTTTGGAAACATGTCCTGTTGACCGTTGAAAATGAAATAGAACTCTTTGGAAATAATGATCAAAGGTATGAGAAAAGAAAAAGAGTCACTGAATTTCAGGAAAAGAACATCTCACCAACCACTTAGCATTGGGGTGGAGCAATCATGCTTTGTGGTTGTGTTGTAACCAATGGCACGAGAAACATTTCATGGGTAGAGGGAAGAATGGATTCAGTGATATTTCAATTAATTTGTAATGGAAACATATCACCATATATAAAAAAGCTGAAGTTGAAAAGAGGATGGCTTCTCCGAATAGATAATGATCCTAAACACATGTCAAAATCCATAATAAAGCGAACTCAAAAGGTGTAAGCTGAAGGTTTTCCAATGGTCCTCACAGTCCTGTGATCTGAACATCATTGAAAATCTGTGGCTAAACCTCAAAAGAGCAGAGCATGCAAGACAAGCCTGGAATCTCAGAGAACTGGAAGACTTTTCCAAGGAAGAATCAATGAAAATCGCTCAAACAAGAAAGGCTCTTGGCTGCTACAAAAAGTGTTTACAAGTGGTTATACTTGCCAAAGGGGACACTACTAGGTACTAACCATGCAGGGTGCCCAAACTTTTGCATCAGCCAATTTTCTTTTTTTGTTAATGTTAAAATGCAAAAGATGAAAATATTGATTTATTTTTGCCTAACATACAAAGGAAATATATCAGCTTTAACTGTATGCCTTCAACTTGCATAACCCTTCACAATAACAGTAATTTTGACCAGGGGTGGCCAAACATTTACATGCCACTATACTCCACAAATCAAGCCTTTATGGAAGAATAGCAAGAAGAAAGCCATTTTTGAATGCAAGCCATAAGAAGTCCCGTATTCAGTTTGCAAAAAGCCATGTAGGGGGCACAGCTAGTAAGTGGAAGAAGGTGCTCTGCTCAGATGAGAACAAGGTCAAACTTTGTAGGAAAAATGCAAAGTGTTATGTGCATGAAAAACTAACACTGCACATCACCCTGAAATCATCATCCCCACCATCAAACATGGTGGCAGCATTATGCTGTAGAGAGGTTTTTATTCAGCATGGACAGTGAAGTTGGTCAGATGGATGGAAGAAAACGTGTTAGTGGCTGTAAAAGACTTGACACTGGGATGTAGGTTCACTTTCCAGCAGGACAATAACCCTAAACATACTGCCAAACCTACAATGGATGATTTATATCAAAACATAGTCATATGTGTGAATGGCCCAGTTACAGTAAAAAAAGACTTGACAATTGTGTTCTCAGACATCTCCATCATCCAATCTCACTGAACGAGAGCTATTGTGCAAAGAAGAATGCACAAAAGTTTCAGCCTCTATTTTTTCCAAGTTGGTAGGGACATAATCACAGAATACTTGCAGCAGTAAATGCAGAAAAAATGTGGCCTTATGAAGTATTGACTCAAGGGGCTAAATACAACTGCACATCACAATTTTCAGAATAATAAGTTTCAAATATTTAGAAAACCATATATAACATTTAGTGATGAGCGAGTAGTAAGGTATTTGGGTTCAGATGGTTCTAACCGAACACTTTCAATGAGTAAACAAGTAACAAATCCTGTGCAAGTCAATGGAGAACTCACTCCAATTCGAATACTGACACAGTTCAAAGTATTCGTTTAGAGCTATGCAAACCCAAATATCTTACTATTCACTCAATAATAACTTTCTTTACACATCACAAATACTTACTACTTAATGTTGGTACAGCGCCTTGTGAAAGTATTCGGCCCCTTAAACTTTTCAACCTTTTGCCACATTTCAGGCTTCAAACATAAAGATATAAATTCTTTATTTTTTTGTGAAGAATCAACAACAAGTCGGACACAATCGTGAAGTTGAACGAAATTTATTGCATATTTTAAACTTTTTTTAACAAATAAATTACTGAAAAGTGGGACGTGTAATATTATTCGGCCCCTTGAGTTAATACTTTGTAGCGCTACCTTTTGCTGCGATTACAGCTGCAGTCTCTTGGGGTTTGTCTCTATCAGTGAAATTCTTGGCCATTCTTCCTTGCAGAACAGCTGGAGCTCAGTGAGGTTGGATTGAGGCGTTTGTGAACAGCAGTTTTCAGCTCTTTCCACAGATTCTCCATTGGATTCAGGTCTGGACTGTGACTTGGCCATTCTAACACCTGGATACGTTTATTTTTGGACCATTCCATTGTAGATTTTGCTTTATGTTTGGGATCATTGTCTTGTTGGAAGATAAATCTCTGTCCCAGTCTTAGGTCTTTTGGAGACTCCAACAGGTTTTCTTCCAGAATGGTCCTGTATTTGGCTCCGTCCATCTTCCCATCAATTTTAACTATCTTCCCTGTCCCTGCTGCAGAAAAGCAGACCCAAACCATGATGCCACCACCATGTTTGACAGTGGGGATGGTGTTTTGAGGGTGATGAGCTGTGTTGCTTTGGCGCCAAAAATATAGTTTTACATTGTGGCTAAAAAGTTTGATTATGGTTTCATCTGTCCAGAGCCCCTTATTCCACATGTTTGGTGTCTCCCAGGCGGCTTGTGGCAAACTTCAAACAAGACTTTTTATGGATATCTTTGAGAAATGGCTTTCTTCTTGTCACTCTTCCATAAAGGCCAGATTTGTGCAGTGTGCGACTGATTGTTGTCCTATGGACAGACTCACCCACCTCAGCTGTAGATCTCTGCAGTTCATTCCACAGTGATCATGGGCCTTTTGGCTGCATCTCTGATCAGTCTTCTCCTTGTTCAAGATGAGAGTTTAGAGGGCCGGGTCTTGGTAGATTTGCAATGGTCTGATACTCCTTCCATTTCAATATGATTGCTTGCACAGTGCTCCTTGAGAGTTTAAAACTTGGGAAATCTTTTTGTATCTAAATCAGGCTTTAAACTTCGCCACAACAGTATCTCGGACCTGCCTGGTGTGTTCCTTGGTGTTCATGATGCTCTCTGCACTTGACACAAAACCCTGAGCCTATCACAGAGCAGGTGCATTTATACAGAGACTTGATTACACACAGGTGGATTCTATTTATCATTACCAGTCATTTAGGACAACATTGGATCATTCAGAGATCCTCACTGAACTTCTGGAGTGAGTTTGCTGCACTGAAAGTAAAGGGGCTGAATAATATTGCACGCCCCACTTTTCAGCATTTTATTTGTTAAAAAAGTTTAAAATACCCAATAAATTTTGTTCCACTTCACGATTGTGTCCCACTTGTTGTTGATTCTTCACAAACAATTAGAATTTATATCTTTATGTTTGAAGCCTGAAATGTGGCAAAAGGTTGAAAAGTTCAAGGGGGCTAAATGATTTCACAAGGCGCTGTATATCATGTGAAAATTCCAATAAAGTACATTTAAGGTTGTGGATGTAATGTGAAAAAATGTGTAAAATTTTACGGAGTATGAATACTTTTGCAAGGCACTGTGTTTGATTATTTTAAAGCATGACCTTTATGTCTCCCAATTTTTCATGGAAATGGTCAACCTCTTCAATGGAGCATTGGTTCTTGAGTCCAATAACAGCTGCAATAGCTGCTATTCTGGTAGTTACACCAATGTACATGAGATCACCTAAAGATCACTAAAACCAGGTCACTTATGTGTGAATTGAACTTTTGAGCCTTATGTGATTATTTGTACTTTAATCACTTGAGCATTTACTGTGCATTTATTCCTTCATAAAAGGCATGACAGACATTTCGAGAGCAGGCCAGACTGAGTCCAAAATGTCAATCTAAATTCTCTATCGGTCTTTGAACAACCTGGAGGAAACCCATGCAAAAATGAGAACAACATACAACTCCTTGCAGATAGTGTCTATAATGGGACTTGAACCAAATGCGTAATACAAGAAAACTTTGGCACACAACATCAGGCCCTGTCCTCCTGGCACCCTGACGCATACGTCTCTACAGGGTCTGTACCTACCACTCCATGATATTTGCCTTATGCCTATACATACAGTATGTGAATAAGAATACCCATAGAAGTATTGGCATATTATTCTCCCCTATATTTGATATCTTTAGCTGATATCCGGGGAATTCCTATTTGCTAATGTCTTGCGTCTGCATCGCTTTCCTTTTTCTTACACCATTGAGATTATAGGTTTTCCTTATAAGAATCTCTAGCCATATTGAGCGAGAATAAAATTAACAAGATATTTAACTAGAGACTTGAGAAAGGCCTGGTATTCAAGGCCAAAATGTTGGACCAATTGAGTCAACTATTTCTAAGTCTATTTAATAAAAAGAAAGATATTTTTTCAAGAGACTTCATTGTTGTGTGCCGAGGTTTTCTTCTATTACGCATTTGGATCTTTTAACCTCTGAGCACCCGCTACTTTAGAGTGAGACAAGTCTATAACTTATTACTAAGGGATTTGAACCAAGACTACAATATTAACCACTACACCTCTGAGCTGAACCTGGTTTTAGGTAATGTTAGGTAGTGCTTACTGAGCGTGTTAGGGGACACTTGTTTACTGCGCAATTCAAGCACACATTGATAGTTTTCTATAGAGGATAGTCCGTCTGGTTTATTAATAGTCATAAACCACTACTCCGGCTATGTAGCTGATAACCATGACCACAGTTCACACAAGGAAATGTACATAACATACAGTCCTTATCTTCAGCGGATACATCTGCACACAAATATTAACTGAGCAGAGTCAGCATACAAAGTCCCACTCTGATTTTACCTGGTCTTGCAGCTTAACAGGGGTCAGACTGGCTCCCGCCAGTTTTGCTATCCAGGAGGTTGCACACCAGGATCACCAACCAGGTTCTTGGACTCGCTCCTTATCGGCACCTGTCGTGAGTCCAGATCCTCAAGAGCCCCAGTTACTTCCTGAACTTCCAGGAGCTCTAGCCAGCTCCACTCTAAGACATGCATATTTGCCATGTGGACCAAACAAGAAGTGCAGGACCTTGCTGACATCACAGTCAAATGACCATGAAGGAGTCACACTGTAACAGATATGACACAACTATGGGGAGGTATGTGGATGGTTGGTCCTGCCCATCACTTCCTGACCATCTTTAAATCTAGCCCATACCATGTAAAGGCTTGAAGAACAATAAGCCCAAGCAAACATGCTGGATTTAGAAAGCAGCAGACCTCTGACTGTGCAATACATAGCTGTCATGTACAGTATTGCCGGCATACCTCACAGTAGGCACAAAGGTGGAAGACAGACGCCTTGATGGAGCCACTAATGCTTGGCAGAAACATAATGTGAACATTGCCATACCTCTGACTATAATAACCAAGCATGTTGGATCTTCTCCATGATCACTTTATTAATCTCATGTATTACGCTTAGAGCATATTCGTTTCATTTGCAGCTAGTGTTCCCAAAGCGGATGTTAAAATTATTTTCTCCGGTTGTGCTCGTCTCAGACAGCTATTTGCCAGCCGCGGCTTCCAGGGCTATAAATGATTTCTGCTGCAGTAAATTAGTGTTCATCACACTTCATGTTGGCTGAATCCCTGCATATCAAAGGTTAATGTCTGTTCCGAGATAAATATATCTGACAGTGTACACAAGGCCTTCAGCCCTGCAGGAAGCAAGAAATAGTTCTTCTTAATGACTACTTGAGCAAGGTAGACATAGCGTGACTTCAGGAGCTGACCCCATTATTAACAAAGGATATGCTAATATTTCGTTTATTTACTTCTTTTATTATCCCATTTGTTTTACTCCGACAGGTTCATGTTGTGATTTGTTGTTATTAAATCACTACTGTGTTAAGATAACTAAGAATTTCTAATAAGAATTTGCACCACGGGAAACCTTATAAATGGTCCCTGGCACCACATATTAGACAGGAATATATTGCCACTTGCCAGCTTCACTGTATAGAGAAAAGAAGCAGATCTAAAATATTGGTTTATTACCGGACGTAATGAGAAATAATAATGTGGCATATATCCATGATTACATTAAAAAGGTTTTCTACTACTAATGTGACCTCCCTTTCATTTCTACTAAACTCTTCCTAATTATCACTTTCCCAATAAACTTATGCTACCTTCCCTGTGTGACAATACAGCTTTTTTCAATGTGTGTCATGAGTTAAGATTCTTAATTTGGCCAGATGTGTAGTTCTTTTGTTTGTTGACTCATGGGAAGTGGGTCATTGTTTCTTACCAGACTGCTCAGAGCCTCCATTGTCTTGGTTTATGGATTGCTAACTAAATGTAAATGACCTCAGCCCCCCTTCAATCTACATCATTCAGAGGAAAATTATGCATTTGGATTGAACTGCCAACCAATAAGAGAGCCACCCACCAATCCTGTAAGAACACAATATACCCTAAGTTGAAGGTACTGGATACAAAAGGGACTTGATATAGTCACCAGGAGATATATGCTACAGGACATCAGCCTAGGGACTTCGGTCCCAGCTAGAAGATAACACTGGATCATATCCTGCAGGAGTTCAGCCTAGGATCCTAGGATTTGGCTGGAAGATACCAAGGTTGGGTCACCTGGCTACAGCCTTTGAGTTGCTCGATTAGCTTCCTAAACTTGCTGTTATCCCTTGTCAGTGGGTGCCCAGCAAAAGTGGGGTGCTGCTGGACTGGGGAAATTTTCCCTGGAAGCCCAGAAGAAGTGGTGCTATTAATGCTTCCTCATCTGGACCTTGTCTTGTAATTCCCACCCCGGTCACTAGGCACCTCCGTATCCCATCTATGAGTGGTGCTAGTGATGCTTCCTCATCTGGACCTGCTCCTGTAATTCCTGCCCCGGCCACTAGGTGTCGTGATATCCCATCTATGGGTGGTGCTAATGATGCATCCTTTGCTTATTTTGTTGTATCTGTTCTTGTTGTGTAGCACAGGGATCGAACAAATATTCTATACTTTATTAGTGGTGCAGTTGCCTGGCATACCGGTAGTTTTCTTAATGATGCATCCTTGTTTGGACCTGCTCCTGTAATTCCTGCCCCGGCCACTAGGCACCGCCATATCCAATCTATGGATGGGTACTAGTGATGCATCTATCAGAACCCATGTTCACACTGCAGGTTATGCTGGTATTGTGGGAGTGGTCCTTGCAGTGGATTCCGGAGAGAGCAGGCTCCATTCGTCCTCTGGGGTTAGAGTATCCGGGTTATTGGTTTGCACATGGCCACTCTAAAGGCCCCATTACACCGTACGATGTCCCAGCAATCCAACCATCGATGGGGGTCGCTGGGACATCGTTATGTGATCGCTGGTGAGCTGTCACACAGGCAGACTCACCAGCGATCAGTGACCAGTGTAAACAGCGAGTAACTAAGCAGAGCGCTGCGCTTAGTTACCTGATGTTTACCCTGGTTACCAGCTCCCAGCACTTGCTGTGCGGCGCTGGGAGGTCGTTCATTGTTGGTCTCCTGCTGTCACATGTACTGATGCTGGCCGCCCAGCGGGAGACCGAGGATAAATTTATGGTCCAGTCCATTCATGCACGATCAACGATCAACGAAATTATTGTTGGTCGTTGAAACGTGTCACCAAACCTGTGACGTTGCAACGATATCTTGAAAGATATTGTAGCATGTAACGGGGCCTTTAATGACACCTCAACGGGTGTGTCATTTACAACCGGATCCTGCAAAAAAGGTCCACAGTCGGAAGCAACTCTATGCTCCCGCATCGGTAGTATCAATGATCCACCGATACGGGTGCATTCTGTTTGTCAATTGCAGAGGCTCTAAGGGAATCTGGGGGGATGCAGGTAAAGCCCCAGATTCCAAAAAACAGTAGTGTGAAACCAGCCTAAATGACTTGAAGGTGGCCGAGATTCAGTAGCAGCAACAACCAAGTGTGCTTAATCCCTTGCTGACCGGTTGCTGTCCTATGTTTCGGATCCTGCTAATCGTACATTGATGGACTATCTAACACAATGACGAATAATGAAAAATCTTTTTAAAAAAATGCACTTGTAATACTGTGGATACACATCTTCAGGGGGACTACAATGCTTCTTTTACTTTTTTTGCTGATTCTTTACATTGTATATCAAGAATAATTTACACAACTGGTTGATTTTATCAATATGGCCTTACAGATGGATTAATTAGCTGTGCATCATACAATAATCGCAGAAATACGTGATTTTGTATTTCTATGGATGTTCTTTACTACTGATTTACAGGTACGTAGTATACTGAGTAATGTAAAGCACTGGAGCTGCAACGCCGTACAGCTGTTATACCGGGATAGAATATGGCAATATAAATTGAAATAATTTCTCTCAACAGATGGGCTTGTAGATTTTTATAGGCAAATGAAATGACATATTGCCATGGGAGATACAGCCATCATTTTGAAAGACAGCGGCAGAGGTTCATATCTGCTTGGTCACCACCGCGTGCACAAAATGACTTATCCAGTAATATTAAAGAGGTCTATGGAAATGCCGGTGAATCTGTATAAACCTTGTGGCCCATGACCTGTAAAGGATTGCTTCATAAATAAGCTTGGAAATCAGATATTATGTAGGTATACAAGGCATTTTCATGCTTACTGTTCTTGGAACATAGCATTTTCAGTAGACTGTATGGAAGCACTTATCTTTGTCAGGCATGTTAATGAAGAGAGCACTCCAGTAGCACGCCAAGTTCAATAAACTCACAAATGGAGCTCAATGAATACACAATCATCCACTTGTATATCGTTGCTACAGTTATTTTCTGCGAGGGCCATGGGAATTTTCATGATATGTTGTATTAGACTAAAAGAAAACACATCAAAGTCAACCAGGGGCGGAACTACCGTGGTGCAGCTGGTGCAGCTGCACCAGGGCCCCGACCAGCTAGGGGGCCCCTTCAAGTCTGCAGGGGGGCCCCCAGCCGACCCCCGTAAGCCGTTGTCAGTTGTCAGAGGAGAGGAGGGTCGGGCAAGGGAAGCAGGAAGCTTCCTGCTTCCTCTGCCTGATCCCGCCTCTCCTCTGCCTCTCCGGCACCATGGAACGCACTCAGCGCGGATCACCAGGCCAGGCAGGAGCTGCTGCAAACTCCTCTCCGCCGGCCGCCAGCACCACAACGCACCTTTCCCCCCGGACAGCGCTGGCGGCCAGCAGCAAGCACCCCCCCGCGCCGACAGCCACCAGCACTTCCCCCCCGCTCCTCAAAATGGCTGCACCAGGCCCCCCTGAGGTAACGGTCCGCCACTGAAGTCAACCATAATACAATACTGGAGTTTGGAAAAGCAAAGAGCACAATCATTTTCCCAAAAAACAGTATGTCACTGTCACGCCATGGACTAGGTTGCGCCCAAATTCAAAGGGTGACAGCGGTGCACAGACCAACAGTGTCTGGTGCACTACACCGTGGGGACAAATACAATGCGTGCCCTGCTCATAGGGAATAGGGAAAAGGAGACCTCCTGCACTCACCTGCAGCTGTGTCCCTACCATCCCTCTATGGGTTATTTCACACCGTCACCGAGCAGGATACCTAGTCCCTTGCTAGCCCTGATAATAACCCTAAGTAGGGAGATGGCCGGAGGGAGCACTAGTCCCAACCACTGCACTAATAACAACAAAAGAGGAAGGAAAGACAGACAAGCAAATGACAAAAAAACTTCATACCTGATGCCGCACTCCTAAGCAGCAGATGGTTTGGCAATGGTCAGCTTCTCCAGAGTAGCACCTTCACCTCAGGTAGGTAGGCCAGTAGTGATGAGCGAGCACTAAAATGCTCGGGTGCTCGGTGCTCTGGCCGAGCATCTCAAGATACTCGTGTACTCGGCCAGAGCACCGAGCCCAATGTAAGTCAATGAGTGACAGGCTCCGCCCACAGACTTCCGGTTATAAAAGAGTATTTCTGGAAAAGGGCGGGAGGGGGGGATTTTTTAAATAACACCATATAACAACATAGCAACATATAACACCTTGCTGTGGCCCCCAGAGGGATCCTAACAATGAATATGCTCCCTGTGTGGTACCAGCTCACTGTGTTCACTGAAGGGAGCTGTGTATGTGTGTCAGATTGCTAATTATTAGCAAGCAGTCCGAGCATCTTGGCAGTACTCGGTGCTCGCCGAGCATCCCGAGCACCGGGATACTTGTGCAAGTAACAAGTAGCGCAGAGCATACTTGCTCATCCCTAGAGGCCAGGAATGGAGTGTAATCCCCTGCAAGGGATGCTGGACTATGTGACCACATAAAGGAGATTGGAGTGATCACAAAGTAGTCATACCTGGATGGAGAACTATGGAGCTTTGCTAGCAACAGAAACTGACGTGAACTCCAACACTGCCAAAGGAAAGAAATATGTTTAATATGAAGTCTCAATACAGGAATGAGACACAGGTGCCAAACCAGTCACAGACTCATGACAGTCAGGAGGGTTTCTTCATTTTTAATCTTGGTATGAACCACAGCAAATGCTGAATGAAGTATTGGTACCATGATGTTTTGTTTAGATAAGTTGAAAACATTTTGAGAAGTTCTGATGTAAAGTTGCAACTAAATACCAAAACCTTTACCAAAAAAATCCCTCTGCTTGAGCATGATACTCAAGATGAAGGTGAGACTTACACTGACAAGCAGAAGGGTAACTTTTGACTTTCAGGCTCCATATCTCACCATCCACTACAGCTTTGAGCGTGGGACTATCTTCATTTTATAGACAATCATCTTGGCTATCTCATACTTAAATTTGATTTACAACTTTTTAGCATATGATTACTTATGTAGAAACTCATGTCCCTGCATTGTTACTGTTTTGCTCTTAAAATGTGAATTTAAATTTTCATTATTTTGGTAGTATTTTGTAAATTCTCGACTGAAATCTAATCCCGTATCTCTTCTACACGTTCCCAATGTTGGTGCATACTGGTTGCCTCACTTGGGTATGAAGACAGCTTTTTCTTCAACTCAACCCATGAGTGTTCAATTTGATTGAGGACTGGGGACTGTGGGGCCAATCCAGCACCTGTACTTCATTGTCATTGAGCCATTCCTTCACCAATCTTGACATATTCTTAGGGTCTTTGTCCAGCTGGAACATTTTATTGTTCTTTTCATACCCGTAGTACTCGGGTGTACAAAGAAACTCTTGATATTGTGTGCCGTTCTTTCTGTCTTTACTGTGATTTACCTAGGCCGCTGTACAGACACAGCTGCTCCACCCTCCCCATAGGCTCTATTTGATTGCATACACATTTATCTGGACCTGATCTGCCCTCATTCATGGTCTGCTGGTTTGGCGGTGTGGGGGTCAGATCTGATAATGTCCGGATGTCTGTAGCATTTGCTGCACATGTCCGGACCTGGTCTGCCTTTATCTGCACTTGCCCTTCTGTCTCCATGGGAGTGGTTAAGAAATGTTTCAGGTACGTGTTGCATCAAAATGGAACTGCTTTTAATGTATTCAGGAGGCCCAAGATGAATATAAAAACATAGATTAGGAATGCCCTATCTGAGATTGCCGTGAAATGGCAGGGTGGCTCAAAGAATTGATCAATTGTTTGCTAAATATCTAATTTTAAAGTACAGTTACAAATTAATAAGTGCATATGCACTTTTTGTACTGCATGCTGACCATAGGCATAGCTAGCTTCTTTTCAAAGAAACTCACATATAGTACAGAACTGAGACCACCATTGAACCTGGTCAAGTATCCAATGCCTTTGGCTGTAAAACAACCCCAGATTAACAGACTTCCTTAAAGGTACCATTACACGATAAGATATCATGAACGATATCGCTGAAACGTCACGGGTTTGGAGGCGTTGAAATTACATTGTTAGGACGTCGTTGCGTGTGACACGAGATACGACTACAATAAATCGTTGGATCGCTGATCGCAGATTTGAGAACATGTTCTCAAATCACACAATCCACGATCAGCCAACCTGCTGCATCGTTCTGTTTGACACCGCGATAATGATGTGTGGCACCCCTGAGGGGATTGCCACAGGACCCACCGGTGCAAGGAAGGATATACACCATGGTACACACAACACACAACACTTCCACCGCAGGCCTGAAGGGGGAGCTCGTCTTGCTGCCTTAAACAAGATCCCCTATAAAAGATCCAGACCTGAGGGGAGGAGTCAGTTAGACAGTTGGTCAGTGAGGAGAAGAGACTGTCAGGAGTTGTGAAGCACCCTTGAGAGGGACGGAGGCAAGTGAATCAAAATAAGGAAACTGCAGAAAAAGGGGATATCACAAATCGCCCTTTTGTCCATCTGGACACTGGAGTCCAAAGCTGTTATAAATCCACATATAACAGAGAAAACCCGGACAGACCAGGAGGATTCAATCCCCCTGGACCTCAGGTAATCAAGACCCCAAACCTGACCAAACACAGAACCAGGGACCCTATGAAAAGGAGAGGGAAGACCACACAAAGGTCCTTATCCTTCAGTTGTGGAGTTGTAGCCTGAGAGGGAGAGAAGAAGCGGCAGGTTCAGCTTGAGGCAGAACTGACCTTAACTACCACAGACAATAGTAAAAGGAGGCCTCATAACTTTCAAAGGTGGATGTCCTAAACTGCGCCGGCCATCTGGTTACCCTACCTGCTACCCGACATCAGTAAAAGGTTCCGAAACAGAGACTATTGTGTGTGTATGTGCCTGACTACTACTCCCCTCATTAACCCCGCTGACCTGAGGTAAAGCTCTGCCTGTGGGAGCTGTACTACCCAAAAGTGCATCACCATCACCTCACCAACCGGCTGCAGCGCTGGTGACTACATTACCAGGTACCACAGGTGGCGTCACATATAATTCCCTATCTCAAACAGTTTTTCCCTCAGCCAGGGCACGAGACCGGGACCTGACCAGCCGTGATCCCCACTGAAGTAGCAACCTGTCCCGGTATCCGAGTACCCCCTGCCCTGTCGACCGACTCAGATGTCTTTAACGACTTCTCCCATTCACCACAGTGAACAAGTCAAGTATTGTTCGTTGGATTGTGCAAATGATAACTGCTCACCGCATCGTTGATGCGTCGTCCACAATATCTAGGCGTGTGACATCTCACCAACGATGTCTAAACGATGTCCTAACAACTGCGCACCCCCGAAATCATTAGTGATATCATTTCTACATTGAAGAGTGTAACGGTACCTTAACAGAATTTGACACTTCCTTCAATTCCTCAATCTATTAGTTCCTTGTTCTCATGTTTCTTCAAGTCCCATTTGCTCCCATCAGAACATAGTCTTTTGACTTTCGTCACATTGATTCAAATCACCCATTTCTTACAGTCCACTTTTCTTTTTACCTTTTTGCAAACTCGAACTAACGCTTTTATGGCAATATTAAATCCAAGGCTTCGTCACCCTTCTTCAGGCCACCATTCCAGACTTGTGTGACATGCGGTGCAAGGTGTTTGCATGGATATCTGTGATCTCACTATTATGAAGCATACGATCTGCCTCCACTGCCATGTTTGTCACTCCAGAACTGATAGACCTCCTTGATGAACTGATTTGTTGACTCCAATGTTTTGCCTTTTGGTTCCTGAATGGATGTAGGACGTCATTTCATATTCTTCCAACTGTCATGGCCTGGCATGGTGCAGCTGGGCAATCTTCCTGGATGAGCTGGATGATGCTGTTTCTCTTTTCTTGGGAAATCTTCATGGCCGCTACTTAATGCAAAGCAGTGACCTTTCACTTGGTAATCAACCTAATAACACACCGTAATATTACGGAATGTGAGAACAGGTTGTGATTTGTAGTATACAGGAAGAAAATTATTTTTCAAATACCAGGAGCAAAACAGTAACAATGCAGTGTATAACTGATCATATGCTAAATAATTGCAAGTCAAATTAATGTATGAGATAGACACTTCTGATTTCTGTACAGTCTGAAATCACAGTCACAAGATGGCTCTGAGGGACCAGAGCAGCACTGAAAAAGCATGAAGATAGTGAGGGTAAGTATGAGGCAGTTGGGCAGGGGCTTATATTTAAAGCACCACTCCAGTGCTGACAAAAAATGCTGGAGTGGTGCTTAAACCTAAGAAAGATCTATCCTAAATTGATGGAAAAGTCATTTAAATGTTGTTAAAGAAGTCCTCTCATGAACTTTTTTTGTTCCCATAAAGCTATGTATGTATATGTGCATGTCAGTGTGTTAATATACTCACCTATTGCTATCATCTCCATGTCCAGCGCTGCTCCTCTTCTAAGTGGTGTCATCGCTCTTCAGACTCTTTGGATCACACTGCACTCTGTGCGATCCGGAAGTGACTTTTACAATATAAGATTATGGAACATATGAGACCTGGGCTCCATACGCTTACAGTATATTGCAAAAGAGACTTACAACTCCCACATAGAGATAAGTGTGATTCAGATAGTTTGAATTGCCATCATGTGACTCAGAAGAGGACGGAGCAGCACTGGATACAAGAGAAGAAGACAATCGGTGAGTATATAAATACACTGAAACTATAGTGCACTAACATTTAGTGTAAATGCCATTTGATTGAAAAAAAAAAATCAATACTGCACTAATTGTTAATGATGGTCACATAACAGCTAAGATAATGTTTTTTGTGCCATATGACTTATTTGAACACATTTTCTGTGCTCTTTTAAAAACTGCATTTTATGGCTGTGTGGGCATGGCCAGTGTCTGCCAGCACTGTGTGTGTATTTCCACAGCTTTTGAGAGCAGGCTGACAGGGAGCTGCCAGCAGACAAAAAGTTAACAGAGATCCTGACTGAGCTGTGTGGACCCAGATGACAGATCAGATTAGCTTGTGCCAAGAAAAGAGGAGTTTTCACTTATCCTGACACTCTGACATTGCTTTGCAACTGTGCTGTATGCTAAGCTAGGTCATGTCCACACGTCTGCGCTCTAAGTATTTAGCGGTTCTGCGCACCTGCACTTCTCTCACAAAACCTAAGTATTTAGCGCAGAACCGCTAAATACTTAGAGCGCAGGTGTGTGGACATGACCACAATCTGATACATTGTTTCCTCACCATTTGCAGTCAGCAGTGTAGGCCACTCCCACTCCCTTATATGGTTGCATGCCTGTATTCACTGGAGACAGATCTGATGGAGAATGAACATATGTCTACTTCACACACAGTGTAGTGGGGACACCTTTTGGAAGGTTTATGAATGGTTTTCCACCAGAATTTTCTTATGATGTATATTTGAAAGTTTATTAAAATCACTTGCCTTACATTATTATTAAAAATGTAAATGTTACACTTTAAGGGAAAAAAAAGCTAAAGGGAGCAATTCTTGATAACTATACTTTTTATAAAGGGCAACACTGTGGCGCAGTGGTTATCACCTCATCGCTGTGTCCTGAGTTAAAATACCACCAAGCACATCTTCAAGGAGTTTGTATGTTATCCGTGGGTTTTCTCACACAATCAAAATACATAAAGATAGGAAATTTATATTGTGGGCCACAATAGGGGCAGTCATAGTAATCTCTATAAAGTGCTGCAGAAAATGTTGGTGCTATATAAGAAATGCATAATAAATTTATAATATGCATACCTTTCAATTTGCAATTTTCACATCTTTTCTGCACCACAGCTTCACAAACACTTATGCCTAGACAAGCGTTTCTGATCTGTGTCAAGGATGTCTGCTATTTGAATAAAATATATCTACAAAGACTACATAACATAGTTAATTAGCACAATGCATAAATACATTTTCCATCAATGTGTCTCAGAATTATTGTCTATAAAATACTAAATTTTACTCTGCTGTCACAAGAACATGAAGGATATTTAAGGAGACTGATAATGTTATAGCTTCACATTTTACTAAATCAAAATAATTTTGAAAGTGTAATCGCCATGATTTTAATAAACTTTCAAGTATTTTTTTTTTTCAATCAGAGAAATCTGGTTGAAAACCATTCCTAAATCGTCCACAAGGTGTCCTCACTAGACTGTATGTGAAGCAGACATATGTTTATTATCAGTCAAATCCATCTTTGCACTGAATATGGACATGTGACCATATAAGGGAAGGGGAGTGGCAGGGCCGGCTCCAGGTTTCTGTGGGCCCCGGGCGAAAAGGTCTCAGTGGGCCCCCTTTAAGTACATATCGTGGACTATATATATATATATATATATATATATATATATATATATATATATGTATATATATATATTGCCGCACACTTACCGCAAGCCCCATAGACAATGCATGGGGCTTGCCGCAAACGTGCAGCAAGTGCAGCCGCTAGACAGAAAATGCGGCAGATTCGGGGTTTTTTTTTACCGCAACTGCCACATTTTTAAAAAAACTCCTATGTGAAATCAGCCTTACAGGAACAGTGACTGCTGAAACCAGCAAGAGCTGTTTCTGACAGTGAATATATTACACGTTGTTAGGAGCGGGCTAAAATGCGTTTGCATTCCCTTGCGCTTTTTAAAAATACCCTTCAAATGCAAAATGTTGCATTTTTGTGCGTCTGAGGATGTTTGGTATATGCACAAGCATCCTGAAGGGCACAAATAATGCAAGCAGCTCAATGGAGCCGCACTGCCATATGGGTGGCACCGCAGCCAAGCGGAGTGTCTGGCCGTCCGGATCTTTCTCCTCACCTCTCTTCTCGCTGCTCCGGTCTCCTCCGGTCGCTCTGCACATATCAGCACAGTGATGACATCGTGCCCCTCCATGCTGAGCTGCAGAATGCAGACAGCGGCAGAAGAGACTATGGATAAGAATGCTGCTGGCAAAGGCAGCTTGGACTATAGGAGCGGAATCCGCGGGGGGCTACCACTGGTACACATACCTCGTACACACTCGACTCTGCTCCGTACACCTCATACACACGCGGCTCTGCTCCATACACCTCGTACGCACGCGGCTCTGCTCCGTACACCTTGTACACACGCGGCTCTGCTCCGTACACCTCGTACACACACGGCTCTGCTCCATACACCTCGTAAGCACGCGGCTCTGCTCCGTACACCTCGTACGCACGCGGCTCTGCTCCGTACACCTCGTACACACTCGGCTCTGCTCCATACACCTCGTACACACTCGGCTCTGCTCCGTACACCTCGTACACACGTGGCTCAGCTCTGTACACCTCGTACACACATGGCTCTGCTCCGTACACCTCGTACACACTCGGCTCTGCTCCGTACACCTCGTACACACATGGCTCTGCTCCATACACCTCGTACACACTCGGCTCTGCTCCATACACCTCGTACACACGTGGCTCAGCTCTGTACACCTCGTACACACATGGCTCTGCTCCGTACACCTCGTACACACATGGCTCTGCTCCATACACCTCGTACACACATGGCTCTGCTCCATACACCTCGTACACACATGGCTCTGCTCCGTACACCTCGTACACACATGGCTCTGCTCCGTACACCTCGTACACACATGGCTCTGCTCCATACACCTCGTACACACTCGGCTCTGCTCCGTAAACCTAGTACCCACTCGGCTCCGCTCCATACACCTCGTACACACACGGCTCCGCTCCATGCACCTAGTACACACTCGGCTCTGCTACATTCACACTGTAAATCCCTCCTGACCCCACACATAACCTTCACCTAATTGCCATACACCTAGTACACACTCACCTCTGCTACATTCACACTGTAATTTCCTCCTGACCACACACAAACTTCACCTTATTTGAGCATCATTCATGGTGGCCAGCACAGTCCTGGATACACTGAGGAGCTGATCATGAGACCCCTGACTCCTCCCCATCCATTGACATCATCACAGGTCCTGTCAGCCTGAGCCCAGAGTGTGCTGCTCTGTCGGCTCCCGTGGAGGGGGGAGAGGGAGACCTCCGGTGCTGCAGGAGCCTGAAAATGACCCCCCAGCTGCCCCCTGGATATGGCTCTGGCTGTGGGGGCAGTGCTCAGGGGCCCCTGAGGCTAGGGTCACACTTGCATTGTGACCCTAGCCTTATGCAAGTATTGTATGTTGCAGCGCATAGCGTTTAATGCTATGCGCTGGAGGCAGTCCATAGAAACCCGACGTTTACCTTGACAACCACTGGTTGTCAATGTAAACATCGGGTTTCTATGGGCTTAGTTGCTGGCAGCGCATAGCGTTAAACGCTCTGCGCTGCAGCAGACAATACTTGCGTCAGGCTAGGGTCACAACACAAGTGTGACCCTAGCCCTCAGGGGTCCGGTGGGCCCCCTCCAAGCAGTCGGGCCCCGGCACTTGCCCGGGTACGCCGGGTGCTGACGCCGGGCCTGGGGAGTGGCCTATACTGCTGACTACAGCTGGTGAGGGAAAAATGTATCAAATTATCTCACAGTTGTTAAGTGATGTCAGAATGTCAGGGTAAATGTAAACTCCTCTTTCCTTGGCAGAAGCTTCTGATCTGTCATCTGGTTCCTTCTCTGCTCAGTCACGATCTCTGTTAACCCCTTCTCTTTTAGTTTTCTCAATGAAATGACATTTACACTTTAAGGATTGACTTCTGCCCTCTTTTCAGAACACTTTCAAATTAGCACCACAACATCTGATACTATTCAAATAGTCCAAACAAAAAAGAGTAGCTGTGCACCAAAAACCATACAATGGATCTTATAAGCAGAGAGTACCAGAGTCACATGGATTTAGGTGTATAAGCATAAAAAAACTGCAACATGAAAAGTGGTGCACTGCTTGCAAGTAAATAAGTCCAACAAGATCCATGAAAAGGAGAAAACAAATTGGCGACACTCACCAGTAGCATAGAAACCAAGTTAAAATATCACGAGCGGGACACAGGATGCCGACGACAGACTTTTCGCATTAATGGAACGCTTCTATGGGTCCTTCAAGGACTTAAAATGGGAGTCGTCTGCAAATTACTTTTTTTTAAAGTTTATCTCAATCTTCAACCACCAAGTCTGATTATCAGCTTCTGAGTGTCCATCCTCCCTGCCACTGCTGCTGACATTTCATCCTGCACAGTAAATACCGCATTTGTCTGTCAGATTGGGGGGGGCAGAGATTGACTTCTCTTGAACTCATGATCTCTTTCACTCTTCAGCTCAACTCAATTTGCTCATAGTAATATTAGGATGAAGTAACCATTCTGACGGGTTTTCAAAGTAACTACTTCTGTCTTAAAAGATGTATTTCGTAATATATGGAGTATGTATTCTGAAAGCTGAGGACAGATTTACGGTACTTTAAGAAATTTGCATAATTTTGGTCATCCATACATCAGAAATAAAAGGGCAGTCTAATGGAGATTGTAACCCTTCTGCTTAACCTTTCCCACTATTCTTCCCACTATCGTTGCCACTCAGTATGGCTAGGTAACACCAGCGTCAGCCACTAGGCTGACGAATCCACTTAAAACTTATTTTCAGCCTGAGCGCATAGCGTTAACGAATGTAACGCTGTGCTCAGGCTGCCTGTTTGTCTCTATGGTTACAGACGACAGCCCGCAGCGAGCTCCACATACAAGGAACCGATTTGTCTTTTGCAGAGCGCACAGGAAACGCTGTTTGGAGCGTTTTCCTGTGCGCTCACCAATAGCGCTAGGGATGAGTGAGTACCGTAATATTCATACTTGCTATACTCGCAACGAGTAGGTACCGGTACTCAGTACTCGTTGCACCAGGGTCCGAGATTGCAGGAGTGCTCTAGGCCCAGCAGCCAAAACTGGAGTACAGGAGATTTCAAGTCTCCTGGCCAACACAGCACTTGGGACACCGCAGTGTAGAAGAGCCCAGGGACTGTGGTCAGAGTAAGAGGCACCCAGGAAGGGCTCGAGCTGCCTGCCATACTAGTGCAGGACTGTCTAGCAGAAGCAGAGGTTCACAGCTTAGCTACAGGCAGCCAAGACCAGCAGGCGGAGGTGCAGCAAGGAGGCCTCAGAACCAGCCAGGTGAGGAGAACCCTGACTTGTTTCCAAGCTACCCAGATTCCTGTCATCAACTGTGGACTTTATTCTGAGTTTGCCACTACAGAATTGGTAAAGGAAACTAGCCTACATGTCTGTCAGTTATTCAGTGCCCTGGATCCTGTACCACAATGGCCTACCATCACCATAGACTGTTACAGCCGCCCCAGGGAACTGCTCCACCTCTGGGGAGCAATAACACCACAGCTGCTCATCCATCATCCCCGGAGGTCCCGCACCACAGTGGCGGCCCAATACCAGATACCACAGGTGGCATCAAGACACCTATCCCCTAAATCCTATCCCCAAAACACTTGTCTTTTGAAAGCCGATCCCCAGGGTCACGGAAGCTGTGTCTTGAGCCCTGTGACTCCCCCGGACGTGCTCCCAAAGCTCGGTTCCGAGTACCCCACGCCCCTGGGGCAAGACAAAAACTAACACCATGACAAAGACATCGTCAAAACACATTGGTTTTTAGGGCGGTATTGGGGTTTTGTGTGTTATTTTGTTATTTTGTGTAACTTTTTGGAATATTAAAAATCAAGCTTTTGAAGACTTCTCGGATTCCGTCTTCTATGCTTGCTGGATTTTTAAGTAGTCTTTCCTTTTAAAGTCCTTTTTTATTATTTTTGATCAACAACCTTGCTTATCCAGATGTTTTAGACAAATTCTTGACATGTGACTTTTACCAAATGTGACTTCTTGGAACGCATCTTACTTCAGTCTCCCTGACCCCCAAGTAAGATTTCGAGAGAAGTTTTCAATTATAAGCATTCTGTTGCTGAAAAATCAAAACAACCAGTAAAAGACAAAAATAAAGAGAATTTTTGATTTACGTCAAAGTCATGAGCCATGTGAGCCATTTTGAAGAATTTGCAGATAAGCCTCAGAGGCTATAACAAGACAAAAAAGAAAAGTGACTTCATAAATCACAAATGATGAATCTGGCCCAGTGACTTCCCTGCACAGGTATAATTCTTAGAAATGTCACAGAATCTCGCTAATGCACACAATGATATTCCTCCATAGGGGTAATAAATACTGTGAAAGTCACAGTATAGGAACAATGAATTTTTAGTTACACTCTTGATGCATTTATTGTTTATTTATAAATACAAACGGTCCTTCTTTCCAGATATATAGATATACCGTATCACCAAAAGCTTGTAGTATGATGTAGTAGAAAACAGAATAAGCTTATTCAGATCTATGCAGTGTGATGGAAGTTTGACCAACTGCACACCAGCAAGCTCATCATGTCTGTGGCGCCCCTGAGGGTCCAGTCACGACAGAGGTACTGCACCTTAGGTAAAGATGTGGTGCCCCACTCTCAGGTAAGGAGGGGACACTACCGGGCACCCACACTCCAGCATCCAACACCACACCACTCCAGGCCAGGGAATCTGGATAGACCCTGTGGAGGGAGGACCCGATCCCAGGCTGGAGGAGCGAACTAGGTAGAGGGTGTGGGTGGAGGAAGCAGATAAAGGCAGCACACCAGGAAGTATGGGAGGAGTAGTAATTACGAGGGAAGAGAGAGGACATAAGGAGAGATGTGAGGAAAGGCACCTGGGAAATGGAGCAGAGAGGCTCATCCCAGGACAAGGAAGACATGAGAGGCAGTGAAGGGCTCCAGAGAAGAAAGGGGTCCCAGAGGCACAGGAAGTGAGGAATCCACCTGTGGGGCTCGCATCCATTCCCGGGCCCGCAGGCAAAGTGGAGGGACCAGGGCCGCAGAGGGTCACCGGGCCCAGACTAGTAGAGGAGACTTGAGGCCTCAGCTAACCAACCGGATGCTGCTAGCTTCTCCAGGAGCAGCAGTTAATCCACACCATCTGCTGCAAAGGTGGCCGGATAGGGCCAAGGGATGAAGAGTACATCCCCGGAAGGGTCCAAAGCCACTGGCGCGTGACACTGAGTCTGAGGTGCAGGGCTGGAAGGAGAGAGATAGCACAAGAGAGAGACGACTTGGAGAAGGTACACAGAACGGGGTGCCGACTAAGTGTTTCCAATCTACCTGGGAGTGGCTGAGCCCCTTGCTCATAGGACACAGCACCCGGCTGGATGTTACCACCTAAGAACAGTGATTAAACATGTGGAACTGCACCAGCTGTGTCCTAGAATTATTCCGGCATCCTCTGCCCTGCACTACAACTTCACAACCATCTACACATTGACTCGAACACCTGCCTTGGGGTAATGCTCCACCTAGGGGAGTGACAACGTCTGGCTGCATCGTGATCTGCCCCTGAGGTCTGAACTGCAGCATTGGCCATCCATGGCCGAGCACCGTAGGTGGCGTCACAATATTTATCCCCAGAACCTCAATCCCCATCTTTTATTGACACCGCCATGGTCATGGAGCCGGGTCTCAACCCCTGTGACTCCCCAGCAGTACTGCAGCCTGGTTTCGAATATCCCACGGCCCTAGGGGAGGGCGCATCAAAAACTTGGCGTCACAAACAGGATCTACAGACCCAGTGTCGCCGGATCTCATGCTCCTACCGGACTGAGCAAAAAAGACTTTGTTTTGAAACCAAAGTAATAGTGGCCATAATGAACTGAGATCATGTTCTGGGTGGGGGGTGTGCCGCAGTCCCCCATCGTGGGTCAGGCCAGCACAGAGTGGGAAAAATGGCCTACACCCCCTTTGTCCTCCGAGAGCTGGGAGGGCTTGCCAAGAGACTTGATGAATCTGCCTACAGGTGTGGCCGACAGTAAAATAGAAAGGAACCGCCCAAAGGGGAGAGAGAGGAAGGAGCATAGAGACGAGTGTGACGCATGTGCTGTGGAGAAGCAGCATGGGGCCTGGTAAATGCCATGGAGAGAGGAGACCGGAACGCTCCAGAGCGTGGGGTGGAAGTGGAGTACTTCCCCAGTGGTCCGGAAAGCGATCTGAACCTGGTGCCCATGGTAGACCTGGATTTTGTGCAGAAGGAGATAAAAAACTGAGTCTGCAATTGAGACAAGCCCAGGTGGACGCGTGGAGAGATTAACGAGGCACTGCTGAAAAAGATGCTTGCAGTGATGGATGGCAAGACCGGACTCCACAGGCAAGGAGGTGGTCAAAGGACCTGTGAACTGCCCTGGAAGTAGAAGTAAAGGGTGGCAAATATAAATGTAAATAGATAAGTTAACCTGGTTAGGTGTAAAACCACTTTAGAGTGTATGCTAGTATGATGTGCCTTAGCAGTAAATTAGAGTGCCTGTTAATTTGAGGACATTGTGGTCATGGACAGTGAATGGCCAGAACTTTTGTTGTATATAGTTAGCACGTAATCTTCTCCTTGTTGGTTTCTAAACCAACATTTGAAACCTGACACATTACAATAGACTACAGAACAAAAACCCGTTTGGATGGCCGAATCATGGTCCAAAGAGCGACCAGCTATGTCCTGTAGCCTACCCAGGACCTACATTGGGGGTTTTATTAAACGGGTCCCCCATACAGCCCTAAGGGACAGTGAGAAGGAGATTCCAGTTGGAGACCTCACTATACCATTATAGTGAACTGGAAGTTTTTGCGGAGAGTTTTATTAGAATAATATTATTTTTAGTTTTATATGCAACTTAAAGAAAACGCGCCTCCCGTCAAGGGAAGAAAAGTTGTTTGTTCAATGTTTTAAAACTGTTGAATGGATTCCAAAAATATTGCATGTCTTTTCACTTTTCTGTTTTCATGAGGTCCAGCCGAGGACGTGATGTGTTTTACGAGGGGGGTGTGTGGCACCCCAGAGCGTCCAGTTGCCACAGAGGTACTGCACCTTAGCCAGAGGTGTGGTGCTCCACTAAGGAAGGGACACTACTGGAACTCACACATCCTCGTCCAACATCACACCACTCCAGGCCAGGGGATCTGGGATGACCCTGTTGAGGGAGGCACCATCCAGGCTGGAGCAGGGAACTAGGTAAAGGGTGTGGGTGGAGGTAGCAGATAAGAGGAGCACACCAAGAAGTAGTAGTAGGAGTAGTAACCACGGGGAGAGAGAGAGGATGTGAGGAGTGAGAAGTAGAGGAGTCGTAGGAGAGATGTGAGGAAAGGTGTTCTGGGATGTGGAGCAGAGAGGCTCATCCCTGGACAAGAAAGACATGAGAGCCGGTGAAGGGCTCCAGAGAAGGAAGGGGTCCCAGAGGCACAGGAAGTGAGAAATCCAACCATGGGGCTCACATCCATTGCCGGTCGCAGGTATGTAGAGGGACCAGGGCTGCAGAGGGTCACCAGGCCCAGACTCGTAGAGGAGACTTGAGGCCTCAGCTAGCTAACCGGAGGCTACTGCATCTCCAGGAGCAGCAGCTGGATCCACGTCATTCGCTGCAAAGGTGGCCGGGTAGGGTCAAACCAGACGAAGAGTATGTCGCCTGGCAGGGTCCAAGGCCACTGGCGAGGGACACTGAGTGTAAGGTGCAGGGCAGGAGGGAGAAAGCTAGCACAAGAGGGAGACGACCTGGAAAAGGTACACAGAACGGGGTGCCGGCTAAGTGTATCCAATCTACCTGGGAGTGGCTGGACCCCTGGCTCGTAGGACACAGCACCCGGCCGTACGTTACTACCTAAGAACAGTGATTAAACGTGTGGAACTGCACCAGCTGTGTCCTAGAATTATTCTGACGTCCCGTGCCCTGCACTGCAACTTCACAACCATCTACACATTGACTTATAATCCTGCCCCGGGTGCCGCTCCACCTACGGGGAGCGACAACATCTAGCTGCATCGTCATCTGCTCAGGAGGTCTAAACTGCAGCGACAGCCATCCCAGGCCAAGTACCGTAGGTGGCGTCACAATTTCAACCCCCAAAACCTCAGTCCTCGAACTTATATTGACACGCTAGGGTCCCCAGCAGTACTGTAGCCCAGTTCCAAATATGCCACGGCCCTGGGGGCGGGTCATGTCAGACACACTTGGCGAAGCCCATCCCTCATAGTCAGCGAAGGGTGACTGGCAACCTGACAGGGAGCCAGAACATGCACAGGATCGCAATGGATCTGCTCAGGTGCAGAACCACTAGACCTGACATTGTTCTCCAGAAATAAATAGGCTTGCAGTACAAAGCAAAAGTCATTGTAAGTAATGAGCGGATTGTTTGAAATTCGAATTTGCTAGCACATATACAGATACATCTCAATTAATTAGAATATCATCAAAAAGTTAATTTATTTCAGTAATTCAATACATAAAGTCAAACACATATGGGTTATGTGACCTATTTCAAGTGTTTATTTATGTTAATGTTGATGATTATGGCTTACAGCCAATGAAAACCCAAAGGTCATTATTTCAGAAAATTAAAGTTGAGAGGATACTTGGGCACTACAGTCTTTAGCAGAGCAGCCCATACAGAAACCCGCAGTCCTTTAGCATTGTACACAGGCAACTTAATACAGGTTTACTAGGAGTATAACAGACCGTGGAAGTCCAGCAGGCAAGTTGAGCAGTTCTAAGCTGAAGTTAGGTTGATGGATGCAGACATGCCAGGACACAAACGAGACTCAGCAAAGCAGGTTACTGGGAGCAGGAGCAGCAAGAAATGACCTGGACTCTAGGAGGAGCTGTAAACAGCCTGAAGGTCCAGAACAGCAGCCAGGTGTTTGCAGCAGTAACAGAAGAGCCAGATAGCACACAAAATACTCAGGAATGGCATGGATATAGGACTGGAAGTTAAATAGGCAGAACAGACAGGAAGCTCAAGGTCATGACAAAGCAGCAGATGCCATCTTGGATAAAGCCAGGAGAGTTTAATGGAAAACCCGTAATATTGACACAGGAGAAGGTAAAGCAATATAAGTTACTGATCCAGAAAGGGCTGCCCAAGCCTTATTCCAGGTTACCATTAGTATTATACTAGAAAATCACCTGACAGATCTTTTTAATTGCATTATTTTGTCATGATTGCTTCCCTTTAAATACAGTGAACTTTCCTACTTTAACCCTTTGTTTCTACTTACAGTTTTCATGTACATTGTTTGTTTGTAAATATCAAAACGATTAAAAGAAGCATTTAAATAGTAAAATGATCGACCAAATGATTTTTTATGTTTCCTTTCATTCAATGTAATTGGATCTTTTATTCAGTCTGAATAGTAATAACTCTACAGTCTAGAATGCATCTTGAAGTATCTATGCAGCTAATTAAAGTAGACGAAGTTGTGCAGTCTGATCTTGTAATAAATTTCTCACAGCTCATTAAATGTCAATTTTGAAGTGAGAATCTTTTGTTCTTTGTAACTATGGTCTGCAGGTATTCATAATTCTCTTTCAGATACGTCTCCGTCTGCAACACCACCATTAGTATTGGAAGGACACTGTGAGCTCCACTGGAAGGTTGTTGCACTGGGATATGGAAGCTCATAAAGAAGAAATTCACATGAACAATAGCAATTAAGTATATGGATACGTAAAATACATAGAACAACAGAATGTCTTAAGAAGTTAAACAAAGACAAGTTAAATTTAATTCTTTCTTGCAAAATTACATACCGTATATACTCGCGTATAAGCCGAGTTTTTCAGCCCAAAAATTGGGCTGAAAAGTACCCCCTCGGCTTATACGCGAGTCAGTGCTGTATACCGATGTATACATCGGTACATACCGATGTATACATCGGTATACAGCAGCGCCCGCATCCCCAGTAATGCAGGGCCCCCCCAGCGTCTCTCCGGTCACCTGTAAAGGAAACTATACTTATCACAGTGCTCTGTCCGCGCCCGCTCGCACCCGCTCTCAGCTGCCGACCGCGATCCTCCATCTTGCGTCTTCTTCCTGTTTCTGTGCTCGTCGCGGGCAATGACGTCATTCCCTGCGACGAGCACAGGAAACAGGAAGAAAGAAGACGCAAGATGGAGGATCGCGGTCGGCAGCTGAGAGCGGGTGCGAGCGGGCATGGACAGAGCACTGTGATAAGTATAGTTTCCTTTACAGGTGACCGGAGAGACGCTGGGGGGGCCCTGCATTACTGGGGCTGCCTGTATAATACCGCTGGGGCTGCTATATACCTCTGGGCCCTGTATACTACCACTGGGGCTGTATATACTACCACTGGGGCTGTATTAACCACTGGGGCTGTATATACTGCTGGGGCCCTGTATATACTACCACTGGGGCTGTATATACCTCTGGGGCCCTGTATACTACCACTGGGGCTGTATAAACCACTGGGGCTGCTATATACCTCTGGGGCCCTGTATACTACCACTGGGGCTGTATATACTACCACTGGGGCTGTATATACTACCACTGGGGCTGTATATACCTCTGGGGCCCTGTATACTACCACTGGGGCTGTATAAACCACTGGGGCTGTATATACTGCTGGGGCCCTGTATACTACCACTGGGGCTGTATATACTACCACTGGGGCTGTATATACTACTAGGGCTGCGTCTATACTACCACTGGGGCTGTATATACCACTGGGGCTGTATATACTACTGGGGCTGCGTGTATACTACCACTGGGGCTGCTGTATCTACCTCTGGGACTGGTGTATACCACACTGCTGGGGGCTGTATACTTGTGCTAGGGTCCACCCTCGGCTTATACACGAGTCAATAGATTTTCCCAGGTTTTGGGGGCAAAAGTAGGGGGGTCGGCTTATACACGGGTCGGCTTATACACGAGTATATACGGTACATGTCAGTCACAGGAAAAGTTCCTTTCCTGAATCTCAATAAAAATGTACAGTATAATGTAATTGATATATGCCTTCACTAACAGCCACAAACAGAGAAAACTCAGATTACTGCAGCTTCACTTCCTAATTAGGTTGCACACTTTCAGAAAAGGACTCCTTAAAGCGGTAGTCCACTACTAAGACAACCCCTTCTGGTTCCATATATCTCCACCAGGTAAAATACAAAACCCTATACTCACCTCTCGTACAGCTGCCATTCCAAAACTGTTGGTCATCCCAGTTCTGGGGCTTAAGTGACATAGTGACATCATATGTTCAATCACTTACGGCTTCCTTCTCCCAGCCTTTGGACAAATTAATCGACAGGAAGTGACTCTGCAGCTACCGCTCACTTCCTGTTGGTTGCTCCTGCGCCCAAAGCGGTGAGAGAGACGCCGGCGGTGAGTAGATTACGTGAGCCTCATGAATGTGATTACTGACAAAGCTGGAATGGTGCCTGTGATGACATGGACTCTTTTTATGTATACCATAGCATGGTTTCTTATGTAGCCAGACAATATTTGTATTCTGTTTGCTACCTTGTGATGAGCACCCATTGTTTCTACAAGTCTTGTAGATGCCTGCTAGCGTTTAAAGTTTGTAATTTAATTATCTCACCCCTTCGTCAGAGAAGGTCATGACACAAAGAGAGATTAAGTATGGGAGCCTTCAATTGTATTACTACGTGGGTTGCCAGATTCTATGTAAGTTATCTGTTTTTGAGTCTCCCCTGATAGAAATGCAATACTACTAGAGGTATTATGTATGCAGCTTGAAATCTAGCCAATGAGAGCACAGCCTTATTCCACCAATTGTGAAGTCCCTAATATCCTGCAATGAGTGCTCAGGTATATAAGGAGGACTATTCATTTGACCAGGAGACTTGATACATGCTGCTAATCTAGGATCTACGGGTCCGATTGGCAGGCCATAACCCCAGGCCTATGCACTTCAGTGCTGACAAGGGGATCAGATCCTGGATTATAATACTAAATACACTTCAGCATCGAATGCTAGGATTCGGCTGGAATATCAAAGACTACATAAGAAAGCAACATAGGTTGGGACAATCCAGTCACCCGGCTACTGACTTTGCTGTGATAGCTCAGCTTCCTAAATCTGGCATTATTCCTTTCTCGGAGAGTGCCCGCCAAAAGCAGGGTGCTGTTGGTTTGGAGTAAGTAGCCCTGGAAGCTCAGAGGCATAAATATTCTAATCCCTGGTGAGTCAGTGGAAGGATGAAAAACTGTTGCATGTTACATTTTATGTTTGCTAGTTATGTGTTATATGTGGTTAACTGTTTGGGGATCCAATAAAGCCTGAATATTGTGGTTCCCTCACCCTGTGTTGTCTGAGAAGTGCTCCGCCCACGGGGAAGGAGCTCCGGCGTTCAGCTGGGATGAGCCCTGGTCGATATTGTCTTTCTAAAGGTGGCTGGGCCAGCGGATGAGAGCACCCACTGACCCCCGTGTCTCGACAGTGCCAGCACAGGAAGGCATTTTTATTTAAACATGTAGAATCAGAAAGGGTTGTCCTAATAGTGGACAACTCCTTTAATAACAAATTGCACTAACTACTGATATAGGAGAAAACTCATCATACTGTTATTTCACTTCTTACAGTGGTTGTTCATTTTCAGATAACTTAAAGTAAAAAACATAGGAGGTACCCATCTTCCATATGTGCTGGCTCCCAGCTGTTGCTCTGATCTCAGGTATTTGGCTGCACTGTTGATGCCATGTGGACAGTGCCCATCACATCTGCAGTCAATCATTGAGCTCGATGACTCCTGCCATCTACTTCATCTCAGCAGCTGAGCTCAGAGATTGGCTAAAGCAGTGATGCATACTCGATGTAAAGCCACCACTGCAGTCAAAATGCTGAGACCTGAACTACAGTGGGAAGCTGGTACTAAAGTGCAAGATGATGAGAATCTGCTTTGTTTGTTATTTTAGGTGTTTAAGGTCTACTTTCCTGGGTCTAGTGATTGGTTGTTGCCATCACATGAACAGGAAGTATGGAGAACATAGGGAATAGCGTTGAACAGGAGTGGTTGGTAATTAGTAAGGTGTGTCAACCCTTAGGCATGAACTTTGCAAACTGATATAGTTCATTCTATTTGTATTAATGTACATTGACTCATTCTTGCATGTAAATTATTATAAGAAAAAACATTTTTCAAGTGAATTTAGGATCATTGTGAATGTAATATATGACCATTATTTACAGGAGAGATTCAAAGCAGCACTTTGACACTTCGACACTCCGGTTTCCTTAAAACAATTTATTAAATCATTAAAATCATACAGTCCAGGGAGTGAGCTTTGCAGGGCGACAGGGACTACAGCCTGTTTCACTTATAATGACGTTTCCACTGGTCCCTCGAGCCATGCTCTCTCCCTGGACTGTAAAGGTACCTTTACACGCCGCTACAACAGGATGGATACAATCTGCTACAGGCTACAAATGTAGCTTGTAGCGCCAATATAGCCCGTAGTAGCGGCGTGTGAAGACGGGACGTGACAGGCGGCAACAGATAAATCTGTTTCCGAGCACTGCTCGAAACAGATGGCTACAAAGCCGATTGCAGCGAGCTGTATCGGCGTGTAAAGAAGCTACAGAAGGGAACTCGGGACACCCGGCGATGTAGCTAGTTACAGATGTAGCGTAGCGTAGCGCACCTTGTGGCGGCGTGTGAAGAGGGTGCGTTGACCGTTTGTAACCGTTTGTGCGTGCTCGTGCACGTGAAGTAGCGGATTGTATCCATCCTTCAGTAGCGGCGTGTAAAGGTACCTTAAGTGTTTAATGATTCAATAAAGAATTCACATTGTTTAATGGAAACCGGAGTGCCACTCTGGATCTTTTCTCTTTGGGAATCTGTTTCCTAAAAGGTGCGCTAATTTGATAATAGGGGTTCTAAATATTTAGGATTAAATATCACGTTTGATCGTGGTATCTAGCTGTCAATCATGTTTTAAGAATATCTTCGTTTCAGCATGTCTCAGCATTTGTATTGTGTTTGTAGTAAGAGTGACCAGTCTATATTATTTCTATTATTTATTATTATATTTCCATCTATTTCATATGACCAGTTAATGAGTAAGACTACCGCATGGTGCACAGTAGTTCTCAAATGTATACAGGCTGTGAAAGTATAAAATGAGGGACCGGCAAGGATTCTGGGTTTTCCATGGAACTTTTTCCATCTCTTTGCCCTTGGCCAAGATGGAGTCTGATTCTTCGTCATGATCTTGAACTTCCTGTCGGTTCTCCCTACTTAAGTCTTGGTACTGGATCCTTTCTCTGTCTGAGTATTTTGTGCTAGCTGGCTTATGAGTCACTCTAGACTTGGCTTCTTGACATCATGGTGCTGCTCATTTTAGCTTTGCTACTCTGACCTTCTGCTTCTTAGATGCCTGCTCCCAGATCTGGGAACAGGGGGACAAAAAGTGTCTGATGATCCGCGCTGCTGTAAAGAGTAGACCGGACCAGTGGTCTGATGCAATGGTGTTCTTTTATTTTGATGTGTTTCAGAGCATGCTGTTCTCCTCCCTCAGGAATTTCAAAATATAGATATTTGTATTTCCTGAGAAAGGAGCACAGCATGCTCCTAAACGCGTCAGAATAAAAGAACACCGTTGCATCAGACCACTGGTCCGGTCTCTTCTTTACAGCACCGCAAATAATCAGACACTTTTTGTCCCCCTGTTCCAGTTGAACAGCGTATTACACGTGGAAGGGTGGACCCAGGTACACGTGCATACACCAGTTGTGGTTCGTACAACCCCATCAGGTGAGCACCTTGCACACGGGCAACCTACTTCATTGTTCCATTGAGATAAGACCTTATTGTGCTTTTTTGTCCCTTAATAATATAGATCTTGCTCCCAGATCCTGGCTGTTAGCTTTATCCTCCAAAACGTCCAAGACGACGAGCGCAACAAGCAAGCCTGTTTAAATTGCCAGCATACACAATCTGGGACTTTAGCCAATGTGGGTGGCATTGCTGGACTTGTGCGGGACTTATTTCACTCCTAAAGTACACTGGTTAACTATTTGTTCCTGCTGAGACTGTTTTTGGACTCTTTCACTTTGCCGGTCGCACTCTGCACATGATTTTTGGACTAAATCTTAAGTTGTTTTCTGCTTTATAGACTTGTTGCTCTGCTTCACATTTGTTTCCATACATTTGAATACAGACTTTAACTCAAAACCTTGTCTCATTCTTGTCTGGTCACACGCTATCAGATTCCAGGGTATCCCAAAAGTGGTACAGGACCATTCAATCCATTAATTCTAGGAGTACAGGAGATCAGCCTCCCACTGATTCAACATAGATGATGCATCCAGAATAAGTATTTCCAATCATGTTTTAAGAAACATAGACATAAAACTTCTACTTTTTGATTGTGTTCCCCTCCATGCGCTACACATATGAATGCTCCTTTTGTATCCAATTAATGGCTGCATCTCAGAGCGTCCTAAAGTCCTATAAATGTTAGCTTTTATCCAAATGCACAAGACATCATTAAATGCTGAAAGCTGACATCAAACATGTTTAGATTAAAAGAAAGAAAATAGATTCCCTAGAATCAGTGTTAAAATACACTGTCCCACCAAACCCCAGAAAATGCAATTTAAAAAAAAAAGGGTTTTGATGTATAAAAATAATTACCATACTGTCTCTAACATTTTTCCTCTTTTAGATCTAAATGATGGATATGGACTGTAATTCAGTATTCAGTTTAGTTAGAGGCTGTGCTCAGTCATACATAAGTAACTAATATAGTGATTGCAATCCTTGCAGCTGTCATCACATCTACATAGAACAAACCGTAGCGGACATCTAGAAAATCTCATGTTTCCCAATCGTCCTTGACAAGTAATCTGTATGGGTCATTCATTCCTTTCAGTAAGTGATTTAGTAAACAACAATTCCTTGAATTTCGACCAATATGAAGCGCTTCTTTTCAAAACTTTTCCAAATAATATAAAAATACTTTATATTTGTTATAAAAATTATTATATTAAAAATATAAAGGTAAGACTTAACAGCATGCAAATACTTTATGAACTAGACAATGAATATTTTCAACATTATGACTCAAATGTCAACTTGCAAATATTAAAGGTGTTATCCTATAAAACCACTTAGACTTAATCAAGTTATTGTCTAAGCCTTTGTAGGGGGCTGCAACACTTTTAATTGCAAGAATAGTTTGCAGCAGGGCAACTCTTGCCTCAGTGATCAACACCTAGATGAAACCCTGACAAACCCCGTTATAAGTGAAACAATCCATCAGCTCATAGCAGGCATCCACAGTGAAGATTTGACAAGTCTCCGGCTCCGCATAAATATTCTAGGGCTTTTTTGTTATCACCCTGAAGCCTCTAAACAGACATCTATCTATGCTTTAATGGCTCCAAGGTTGTGTCTGGAAAGTAGTTGTAGGAGATCCAAAAGTCAAGTGCATGAGTGTATCATGGACTGATGTTTCCTTCGTGGGGATCTGGGATCAGAAGTTAACAGCGTTTAGTTGATTGCAGAATCTCATTAGATTCAGCTCATTATTATGCTTAGTAGAAGCTTATTTATTTCCATTAAGTGCTAAAGGGGTTAAGTTACTTTTCTATCCTGCTGTGATAAACATGTAGTTTTAATCTCAGCTGCATCCACTCACTTCCGTTATATAAACCCACTCTTTACTCTCCTTTGTTGGCTATAGTTCATTCTATGCTGACCTGTGAAGAAGTTGTCTCTGGAGAAAGCTGTGGTTATTTTTCCAACGGATGTAATGGAGTCCCTCTCTGAAGAAGAATTGGAGCTTTTTGTTGAAAGTCCCTTTGTTTGTCTCCCCTTCCTCATGTTGTCTCTATTTTAGTAGTAAGACTAGTGTCTTACTGGCTTGATCACTAGTCAGTTCACAACGTTTAGTTGATAGCTGAATCTCTTTAGAGCCCACTAATTGTTATTCTTACTAGAAGCTTATTTATTTCCTTTCAGTGCTAAAGGGGTTAAGGTTACTTTTCTATCCTGCTGTGATTAGCATGTAGTTTTAATGTCAGCTGCAGCCACTCCCTTCTGCTATATAAACCCACTGTTTACTCTCGTATGTTGGCTATAGTTCATTCTATGTCTTATGCTGGCCTGTGAAAAAGTTGTCTATGGGGAAAGCTGTGGTTATCTTTCCAACATATTTAGTGGAGTCCCTTTCTGGAGAAGAATTTGAGCTCTTTTGTTGAATGTGTTCCCTTTGTTTGTCTCCCCTTCCTCGTGTTGTCTCTATATTAGTAGTAAGACTAGTCTCTTACTGGCCTGATCACTAGTCAGAGCTACGCTAGTCCAGGGTCAGTGAGGACATAGGCATTTAAAGTGTAATCGCTGTTTAAATTTTTATAGGATAATAATGTAAAGCAAGTGTTTGTAATATACTTTTAAATATTCTTTATTAAAAAAAACTCTGAATGAAAACGATTCATAAACTTTCCACAAGATGTCCTCACTACACTGTGTGTGTGAAGCTCTGTGAGATCCATCTTCACACTGAATATGACCACATAAGGGAGCGGGTGGGGCCTACACTGTGCTCCCACAACTGATCAATGCATAACTTTACCTCGGGCACAGGGAGCTCAGCCTGTCAGCTAACAGATGCGAGATGTTATCTCCTGCATTCTCATGGCTCTGCTCTGTGTGACGAGGTATTACTTATCAGTGAGGAGCTGTGAAGAGGCAGCACAGAGCAACATGATCTGAATGCAGGAGCTGTGAGCTGACAGGCTGACAACTTTGTGTGTAAGGTAAACTGATTACACACTGACCTCCTGTACCCAGCTGTGTAGGCTCTGCCTCTTCACTCTTATATGTGAGCACCATAGTGGGGACATCTTCTAAAAAGTCTTTAAAATGTTTTCTTTCAGAATTCTGTAAAGTAAATGTGAGAGATTCTTATAATCACTTGCTCTACATTATTATTAAGTAAAAATTTAAATGGCGCTTACTCTTTAATTGCTCACGTGGGGAAGGATCTGTCTAGGGAGTACCGGGATCAACCACAGGTGAGTTAGGTGGTGGCCTTTCTCCCTATCGCCAGGACTTTCCTATACATCTTCCCTTGTGTTGTCCTCCTGTTGTGCCATTTCTGGGTGTTCCCTCACCCAGGTGTGACACCAACTTGAAGAAAAATTGAGAACCCAAAACACAATCATGAGCAGTTATATTATTATTATTCATTTATATAGCACCATTAATTCCAAGGTGCTGTACATGAGAAGGGGTTATGTTATCATCCGGTGACCTTGGAGCCACATGAATATGTTTCACAGGAGTAAGTGGTACCTATACTGACTGCAGTTCCTTACCTAACCCGCAACTAGAAGTAGCCATGGGATGTGACGAACCATATCCTAGACACCTCAACACGGCCAGAGAACTAGCTACCCCTAAAGATAGAATTCCTGTTTCTATCTTGCCTCAAAGCAGAACCCCCAAAGTATAGAAAGCCCCCTACAAATATTGACTGTGAGTAAGAGAGGAAAAGACACACTCAGGCAGAAAACAGAATTTAGCTAATGAGGCCACTCTAGCTAGCTAGATAAAGACAGGACAGAATACTATTGCAGTCAGTATAAAAATCCTTTAAAAAATATCCACAGCAGATAATACAAAAATACCTCTGAGTCTACTCAAGACTCGGCGCCCTCTAAATCTGCGGAACTCTTGTGAATCCAACTATGCTGACACAATCAAAAGCTGTACAAGCCAACAACAAATGAATAGCACTTAAATCCTAGGAAGAAAACGTCCTAACAGAGAGCAGGTTGAGACAGACATGCAGACCAAATATACACAAAAACCACAGCTCTGAGCAGAAATAAACAATTCCAAAACAAGCACACAACATGTGTGCCACAAGAAAAAAAACCATTCACTTAGCTTGGAAATTTTGCAGCAGGGCAGGAAGAGACCAGGCAGAGGTGAAAGACCTCCAGGAACAATTGACAACTGGCAAGGACTGAGGGAAACCTGCAAACCTAAATACCCAAATCTAAATTCCAATTATCCAATTCACCTGACCAAGACTGCAAAACAGGATCCACTGCATTACCAGCCACAACCACAGGAGGGAGCCCACAAGCAGAATTCACAACAGGGTTACATACAAAATTATAGATATGGTTTATGTTTCGACCAGAGCTGGGGTGCGTGGGGTACTCGGTCACCGGGGCTTCTGTGTGGGATGTCACGGGTGGTCGGTATCCCCGGTGCCGTGCCCTGGCGAACAACTATACCAGGTGTTGTTGGTAAACGGTGGGGGTAAAAGGGGTTATTTACAGGGGGACGTGACGCCACCTGTAGGGTCTGGTAAGGTGGTACCAGCGCTGCCAGCCGGCCACTGAGGTGATGGAGGGGGCAGCAGTGTGTGGTACAGCTCCCCACAGGTGGAGCTTTACCTCAGGGCAGCTATGATGGTATATGAGACGGTGAGGGAGGGCAGTGATGGTAAATGGTGGTGCAGTTCTTACCCGTCTGCTGTAGATGTTGATGATGTTCAGTCCTCTGAGCTGCGGCAGGAAGAATAACAGAAACCAATTCTTGTTTAACTTTGCTTTACTCGGTACCGGCTGATGGCATAACAATACACGGTACAGTTTGGTTTAGGGTGCTGTTACCAACTCAGGATTTCTCTTAAGGAGTCTTTGGATGTTCCTTCTCTGTCTTTCAGGGTTTCTATTCTCTTTCTAGATCTTTCTGTCTTTCCCACCTTGGAAGAGCTCACCCGCCAGTCCTGCAGTCTGTGTCTAGTAGGCTTAAATTGACTATTACCGGTCCAAATGGGAACAGCAGGAACGCACAAGTTTCCCACCTGACACCGGGTTTCAGTCTTTCCTCACTAGTGTAGGACCGTCTTTTGGGCATGAGGGGTGAGGTACCTTGTGGTGCTGTCAGCAACCCGGTCTGGTTGGGCCTGCAGCTCGTCGGCTTCGCAGTCAGGGATGAACTCCTGGCTGCCTCGGTATCCGTGTCACCTGTGAACCCTCAACATGACCAGCTGGTTCCTACCAGTCTAGGTCCGTTGCCATCTGTCCTGGGCCCCCACATATAGTTGGGGTACCCTCCACTCAGCTCAGGCTGCCAGGCGTGACCACACTGTCTGCCTTCCCAACGCCGTCTGAGGTAAATTCTTAACTGTCACTCTAACTCTATCCTAAGCTCCGCCCACCACCTGTGGAACCTACCATAAAGTCAAGTTTCCCCTACACTAAGTGGTGCGGTCCTAAGTGAGTGCTAAAAATAGACTCCATAAGCATTAAATCCTAACCTAGCAACTTACAAGTAAAAACACATTTTATATTCAAGTGTAATACCATTCTGTGGCGCATACCTGCAGGGGCGCCACACACCCCCTTGGTGAAACACACCCGTCCGCGGGTGTCAAACCAAACCTGGAATAAAATGCATTTTACATATAACATTGAACATTTAAAACATTTTTATTAACAGGTGAACCAGGTATCTTTCAAACATAAAATAACAAAATCTTACGTTCATTTGTATTCTTCCTTTGCAGGAGGCTCAGTTCTTATAACGTTGCATTTAACTAATAAACTTTGACTATAGTCTAGTCCTTGTTGGTCCAACGGGGACCAGGTAACATGTCTCTGATTATTGAACAGAGTCTTAAAAATGAAAAATTTTCAAAAACCAAGGAAAAATAAGAAAACAGGTTACCAGTCCATACAGCGCTAGTCCATCCGCTGCAGGCTGTTTAAGGGATGTTGAAACAGGGATTTGCCACTACCAGTCCTGTGGCTATGGTCCATTTTAAAAATAAGAAAAAGGGAAAGTTCAAAAGTTCAACAGGTCAAGTCTCTTAGGAATTAAAAATCATAACTATATACAATCAAATAACAAATGTATTTCAACAATTAAACCAAACTTTACACTTTCAACAGTGCAATACCGGGTTAACTTTTATGATTTAACTTTACTAACCCGGATTGCAAACCAACCCCTGGGACCTGCGTGACGTTCGTAGGTGATCACATCACCACGATACAAGTCCCGTTCTGGATGGCCCTGAGGTAAGTGTTCCTCTACATTCCTCCGACCCACATGGACTTCTTGGTAAAGCCCCTCCTCCTTGGCAAAACCATACCCGGTATAAAGATTGAAGGTGGTAACTACCCCCCGTTTACGCTGATCTATAGGCAGTGGGGGTTGGTTACGGGCCATAACACGAGCCTGACGGGTCTCAAATTCATTTGAATACCACACCTCGCGTCTCCGATGTCGTTCAGCCTCATCATCGGGTTCAGGTTCGGTAAACCAAGGACGGCCCACCGGTTGCCATGTTTGTTCGCTGCTCTCAGTACGCAACGCTGCTCTCCTCCCTTGACTCGTCGCTGTTTGTGCTGGTACCGCGACCCTCCATGACTCGCGGGGTCCGGCCTCCTCATTGCCGCCGACAGCTCCTTCCTCCTCTCTGACACCGACCTGGTCACCGCTATACTCCTCCGGCTCTTCCGGTCTCGGCTCAGGCTCTTCGAAGAACTGAATGAGGTCTCTCACCTCAACGGCTCTCTCTTCTCCGGACTCCACAAAGGGCACACGAACCGGTTCCAAGATGTCCACCAGCAGTTCAGGGGTCACCAGGCGGTCGGTTTGGGTAGCCACCGACACCCGGAGTTCTCGCTCTCTTTGCGCTGCAGTTCGTTGTCTACGATTTAACTGGAGTACCATCTCTGCTCCCCAGCGCCGGACGGTCCACTCGGTCACTTCCCGGATTTGAGTTTGTAAGTCATCCAGGGCAGTCCTCCAAAAGGCACCGTCCTCACCGTCCATCTCTCGTAGCAACACACCCGGTTCTGCGCGGTCCATTAAGATGTCCTGTTCTATTTCCCTCACCAGTTGTTTGAAACTGGGGACAGCCATAACCTCACACCTGGTCTCGGGTAACTGGAACGGGTCTGGAGCTTCAACAGGTATCACGCTTCTGCTCCCGACCGCACCCTGTTTAATTCTTATAGTCCATAACCGGTGTGGGCTGGCGCTCGACCCGCCCCTTGGTTGATTGAGAGCAATGGGGGCGGGGAGACTTTTTGGCACCTCTTGTATAGCCTATGTTTGTTGAAGGGCCGAGGCACGCCCCTAGGCCAACACATTGTTGTTGCTGCACTTTTAAGCCCGCCCACCACGAAGTTTCTGTGGGCAACTCCTTCGGGCTTTTCCGGAGCCCGCCACTGCCTTCGTCACTCCTCGGCAGAGCGGAGGGGGCGGGGCTTATCTTCCCGCTCTTTCTCCTGCTGTGACGCAGTTTGAATTTCTGAGGCGATGTAATGGCGGCTCGGCACAGTTCTTATAATCCACACAGTTAAACAGTAATAAAGTTCTTAAGGCACACTTCACCCGGTAGATACCAGGCTGGCTCGTCCTGTTCGTGACGCCAATTTGTTTCGACCAGAGCTGGGGTGCGTGGGGTACTCGGTCACCGGGGCTTCTGTGTGGGATGTCACGGGTGGTCGGTATCCCCGGTGCCGTGCCCTGGCGAACAACTATACCAGGTGTTGTTGGTAAACGGTGGGGGTAAAAGGGGTTATTTACAGGGGGACGTGACGCCACCTGTAGGGTCTGGTAAGGTGGTACCAGCGCTGCCAGCCGGCCACTGAGGTGATGGAGGGGGCAGCAGTGTGTGGTACAGCTCCCCACAGGTGGAGCTTTACCTCAGGGCAGCTATGATGGTATATGAGACGGTGAGGGAGGGCAGTGATGGTAAATGGTGGTGCAGTTCTTACCCGTCTGCTGTAGATGTTGATGATGTTCAGTCCTCTGAGCTGCGGCAGGAAGAATAACAGAAACCAATTCTTGTTTAACTTTGCTTTACTCGGTACCGGCTGATGGCATAACAATACACGGTACAGTTTGGTTTAGGGTGCTGTTACCAACTCAGGATTTCTCTTAAGGAGTCTTTGGATGTTCCTTCTCTGTCTTTCAGGGTTTCTATTCTCTTTCTAGATCTTTCTGTCTTTCCCACCTTGGAAGAGCTCACCCGCCAGTCCTGCAGTCTGTGTCTAGTAGGCTTAAATTGACTATTACCGGTCCAAATGGGAACAGCAGGAACGCACAAGTTTCCCACCTGACACCGGGTTTCAGTCTTTCCTCACTAGTGTAGGACCGTCTTTTGGGCATGAGGGGTGAGGTACCTTGTGGTGCTGTCAGCAACCCGGTCTGGTTGGGCCTGCAGCTCGTCGGCTTCGCAGTCAGGGATGAACTCCTGGCTGCCTCGGTATCCGTGTCACCTGTGAACCCTCAACATGACCAGCTGGTTCCTACCAGTCTAGGTCCGTTGCCATCTGTCCTGGGCCCCCACATATAGTTGGGGTACCCTCCACTCAGCTCAGGCTGCCAGGCGTGACCACACTGTCTGCCTTCCCAACGCCGTCTGAGGTAAATTCTTAACTGTCACTCTAACTCTATCCTAAGCTCCGCCCACCACCTGTGGAACCTACCATAAAGTCAAGTTTCCCCTACACTAAGTGGTGCGGTCCTAAGTGAGTGCTAAAAATAGACTCCATAAGCATTAAATCCTAACCTAGCAACTTACAAGTAAAAACACATTTTATATTCAAGTGTAATACCATTCTGTGGCGCATACCTGCAGGGGCGCCACATTTACAGTAAGCAAATTAACAATGACAGACTGGTACAGAAGGGAGAGGACCCTGCCCTTGCAAGTTTACATTCTACAGGGCAATGGGGAGGAAACAGTAGGTTGCAGCAGATCTGGTGGTGGAGAGGCGGTAGCTCCGGTAGCAGTGGGGCAGAAGCTCCGGAAGTGGTGGAGGGGCGGCTCGGTCATTGCAGGCTGTAAGCTTTCATGAAGAGATAAGTTTTCAAGTTCCATCTGAAGCATCCGTGCGCGGTGGATAATCTGATGTGTTGGGGCGCAGAATTTCAAAGGATGGGGGATATTCAGGAGAATTCTTGGAGGCAGTTGTGTGAGGAACGGATAAGTGTGGAGGAGAGGAGGAGGTCTTGGGAGGATGAAAGATTATGTGAGATTAGTTCAGGAGACAGTTTATGGATGGCTTTGTAGGTTAGTGTTAGTAGCTTGAACTGGATTCATTGGGGAATTGGGAGTCACTGGAGGGATTTGCAGAGGGGAGATACAGGGGAGTAGCGAGGAGAGAGGTGGATTAGTCGGGCGGCAGAGTTGAGGTCAGACCATAGAGGTGCAAGAGTGTTAGCAGGGAGGCGCAGAGGAGAATGTTGCAGTAGTCAAGGCGGGAGATGATGAGGGCATGTACAAGAATTTTAGTAGATTGAGGGCTGAGGTCAGCTGGTCAGATTATGTTAGTTAAATGGGTAGGAGTAGGGGTGAGTGAATCAATTTGCAACAATTGGGTCCAACAGCCACATCAGTGTTCTGTGAGCACTGGGCAGGAGCCCTGCAAACCATCTCCTGACGCCTCATATGGTATGGTGAACTGCTGGGATGTCAATATTGTGACATGAAGCATGAACGACCTTGATGTAAATTTATCATTAGAAAGATCTTTTTACTGCCAATTAATATATTTGTACATTGTAGTAAGATCAACCTTAAACTGTAAATGTCATTTCATTGAAAAAATAAAACATTACTGCACTGGTTGTTGTTACGTATTGACTGCCTTGCAGTATGGAAGTGCTGCTGCTGTGGATTAAATGAAGCCTTTCTTTTCCCCTGCTCTCAGTGTGGAGAGAGGAACCTAATGAGTTGGAGATGAGAGTGCAGGTGTGTGTGAGGAATATGAGTCATGCTTAGGTGAGCTGAGGGGCGTGTCTGGGCTGGTTGCTTTTCACCCCTCAGCCATAAATGGGTCCACTCACCTCCACCTGATGTTACTCATTCAGTTGACTTCTGGACTGTGACCTGTTGTGAGCAGACGCTTATCTGAAGCTGCTGTTTCTTCCTCCATTGGAAGCTGCTGGGTTCCGTGGTCCGTGGGTGGAGGTAGGGGCTTATGCCTAGGGCTTCTCTGGAGTTTTAGGGTCTTAGGCTGGTGGCTCGAACCTCCTCACCTTCAGAGGAACCTCCGAGTACAGGGCGAGTCAGGGACCCCAGTATCAGGGCCAGAGCAGGCTCCCCTGACTCCCTACGCCCAGCTCGGTCCTACTTCTGGGTACCCCCCCCTGTGTGACAGTTGTAAATGTTGGGTCACATAGCAGCTAAGATAATGCTTTTTTGTGTGATATGACTGATTTTTATTATATTTTCTGTGCTCTTTAAAAAGCTACATTTTCTGTCTGTATGGGTGGGGCCAGCATCTGCCAGCACTGTGTGTGACACCAGGCTGGTAATGAGCTGCGTGGGGAGCCAGCAGACAAGTAGTTAACAGAGATTGCTGTGTGGAGACAGAAGACAGATCAGAGAAGCCTGGATAGAGGAGTTTACATCCTGACATTGCTCAGCTCTGTGCTGTAAACTGATACATTGTCTCCTTGTGAGCCTGAAGCACACACTGTAGACCCCGCCCCTTTGTCCTTATATAGTTACATGCCCCTTATTCACTGTGAAGATGAATCTGAGACAGAATCAGCTTCACTCACAGTGCAGTGAGGACATCTTGTGGAAGGTTTATGAATAGTAACCAGCCAGAATTTTCTAATGAACCATATTACAAAATTTTAATAATTACTTGCTCTACATTATTATTAAATAAAATTGTAAACGGTGGTTACACTTTAAGCCTTCATTTTTCAAAATTAATTTACCCCAAGTTTGATATCTTGTTTTAGTATTACAGTTTACTCATTTATTTATTATCCCTAGTCAATCTTCTTCAATTATATCATTTCCATATATTGTAAATTAAAATTTTACACAGTTTTCTGTGTGGCCACATTAGTGACTTATATAGAGGCAAAACGTTGTTCTTTCAATAGTTGTTTCAGTGAATTGTTTCCCTTGGTGCATAGTGCTGCCTTGTATTGGTCACTAAAGTCGAGTTTACTGTTCACCCAGGTTTCATTTCATTGTTTTACTCAGGGTTTTAGCATTTCGGACATAATTGTACATTTTGGTTACTTTGCCAAAATGCCTGGCCTTATATTTATCTACGTTAAAATTTAATTGCCATTTCTTGGCCCAATACTTCAGCTTTCCCAAATCCCTTTCATAGTGTTAAATTATTCTCCTCTGTGACAATTACCTTGCAGAATTTAGTATCATCGGTTGAAATTCAACTCTACATGCCCTCTACAAGGTCTTTAATAAATATATTGAAAAGAAGAGGGCTCAATACTGACCCCTGTGGTACCACATTGTTAACTGTGACCCAATCAGAGTATGTTCTTTTAATAACCACCTGTGATTGGGAGAATGATAAAGAAGATGCTGATTTAGAACACAGAATTAGCAATCCAGAAGAGCACCATAGTAGTATCAAAAGGTAATCAATAGGTGACTTTAAATGACTTTAGATAGGCTATTGGGAGCAACAAACCCATCCATTATTTGGTCCACTGCCTAGCTCATGTGATTGGCCAGTTAGCCAGACCACCTAATTAACTACTAGAGCTCCTAGTAATACTCACTTGTCAATTCTTCGGCTGGCCCATCCTTTGATCAACACTGCCACAAAAACTGGAATGGAGGTATTGGAGTTTGAGACTATAAGTGAATATAATAATGTCCATAGAATCATAGTATCAGAGATAAGTACTCATTAATTGTTCAAATCTTGTACAAACTGTTGTCCATGGAAGTCATGACATCAGTGTGGGCAGAGCATAAATGACTAGGTATATCTCCCACAATGGTCATTGCATTGCAGTATCAAATGGCTCCCATCTTCCCATTCAGTCACAGTTACTTATAGTTCCACACTAATAGAAATAAATTATGTCAACTAGACCTATTCTCTGGGGAAAAAAAAGCCTTAGCATTTATTTTGTTTTCTGTACAGCATTATATCTACACCATCTTATATCTTTATGCATATAATGATAATTGTGTCAGCCATTACATTTCCCAATAGAGTCTCAGTGGACAAGAACACACATAATATGATTGGAATGCTGGTATTTTCCACCTGTTTTGCCATTTCCTATATAACTAAGGCCTGCTGCATCCTTCTGAAAGTGCATTGGTCACAGACCCTATAACTGCTGTGGTGAGTCTTATAACTTATGTTCCCTTTTGCTATATATTATTAGTCATGAATTTAGTGTTTAGGGACTCGTAAGAAGGGGCATAACTACAACAGGTGCAGGGTTTGCAATCGCCCTGGAGCCTAGGGGGCCCCAAAAATCTCATTGGGCTATAGAAAAAGACTAATGATATCAAAGATTTGCAAAAATGGGGGGCCCGTTGGAGCTTTTGCATCGGGGCCCATGGGCTTCACATTACACCACTGCCCGTAAGCATGAGGATCCTTGACGTGGATCACGAGCTTACATGTTTGGGTCCAATACCTCACATTTTCATGTTTTGCATAGTGTGTTTTGGCACTTTTTTCTATAATGCAGGGTGCAGCTGGGCCATATAGGGCATCTATTCCTGTTGGAGTGCATTGATATAGTGCCTAACAGCCTGCCTAATCTAATAGTAAGAACGTAAGTAATAGGCTGGGCACACATTGCATGACACATGTGTGAATGGCGTCCTAGAAGAACCTCATTCTGTGTGCATAAGAAAAACAGAAATCACCCCCTCCAAGATATGTAGGTTGAGAGTGAATGGAATGCACCTGTTTTGCCTTTTCTTATATAACTAAGACCTACTGCATCCTGCTGAAGTGCATTGGTCAGTGAGTGTTTTAACTTACATTACTTTTTGCCTGGGACCCCCGGCGGGCACCTCCAGATCTTCCTTCGGACGCAGACAGCTCCTAGTAGAATTCAACGCACGGTATGTCCGTACTTTTCCTATCACTTCACCCGTGATCGTGATGTAGGTACATGCTTAAACTCTTTGTTTTATATTCACCTTCTGCTGCTTTCCTCCTTTTCCAGCGGCATTCTGATCAATCTACGGAGAAAAGTGATCTGCCGGCAACATGGAGAGCGCTGAAGGTCACTTTTCAAAGCATCTCGGAGCCTCACTCTTGCATCATTCTCGCTCTCCTAGACTTGCATTGAGCACTTGTGATGTTGCGTATGACTTCAGGTACAGTGTTGGCCAAAAGTATTGACATCCCTGCAATTCTGTCAGATAATACTCAGTTTCTTCCTGAAAATGATTGCAATCACAAATTCTTTGGTATTATTATCTTCATTTAATTTGTCTTCAATGAAAAAAACACAAAAGAGAATGAAGCAAAAAGCAAAACATTGATCATTTCACACAAAACTCCAAAAATGGGCCGGACAAAAGTATTGGCACCCTCAGCCTAATACTCGGTTGCACAACTTTTAGCCAAAATAACTGTGATCAACCGCTTCCGGTAACCATCAATGAGTTTCTTACAATCCTCTGCTGGAATTTTAGACCATTCTTCTTTGGCAAACTGCTCCAGGTCCCTGATATTTGAAGGGTGCCTTCTCCAAACTGACATTTTTAGATCTCTCCACTGGTGTTCTATGGGATTCAGGTCTGGACTCATTGCTGGCCACCTTAGAAGTCTCCAGTGCTTTCTCTCAAACCATTTTCTAGTGCTTTTTGAAGTGTGTTTTGGGTCATTGTCCTGCTGGAAGACCCATGACCTCTGAGGGAGACCCAGCTTTCTCACACTGGGCCCTACATTATGCTGCAAAATTTGTTGGTAGTCTTCAGACTTCATAATACCATGCACACGGTCAAGCAGTCCAGTGCCAGAGGCAGCAAAGCAACCCCAAAACATCAGGGAACCTCCGCCATGTTTGATTGTAGGGTCCGTGTTCTTCTCTTTAAATGCCTCTTTTTTCTCCTGTAAACTCTATGTTGATGCCTTTGCCCAAAAAGAGAGAACATTCTTCCAAAACGTTTTAGGCTTTCTCGGGTAAGTTTTGGCAAACTCCAGCCTGGCTTTTTTTTGTCTCGGGGTAAGAAGTGGGGTCTTCCTGGGTCTCCTACCATACAGTCCCTTTTCATTCAGACGCCGACGGATAGCACGGGTTGACACTGTTGTACCCTCGGACTGCAGGGCAGCTTGAACTTGTTTGGATGTTAGTCGAGGTTCTTTATCCACCATCCGCACAATCTTGCATTGAAATCTCTCATCAATTTTTCTTTTCCGTCCACATCTAGGGAGATTAGCCATAGTGCCATGGGCTTTAAACTTCTTGATGACACTGCGCACGGTAGACACAGGAACATTCAGGTCTTTGGAGATGGACTTGTAGCCTTGAGATTGCTCATGCTTCCTCACAATTTGGTTTCTCAAGTCCTCAGACAGTTCTTTGGTCTTCTTTCTTTTCTCCATGCTCAATGTGGTACACACAAGGACACAGGACAGAGCTTGAGTCAACTTTAATCCATATCAACTGGCTGCAAGTGTGATTGAGTTATTGCCAACACCTGTTAGGTGCCACAGGTAAGTTACAGGTGCTGTTAATTACACAAATTAGAGAAGCATCACATGATTTTTCTAAGGGTGCCAATACTTTTGTCTGCCCCCTTTTTTATGTTTGGTGTGGAACTATATCCAATTTGGCTTTAGGACAATTCTTTTTGTGTTTTTTTCATTGAAGACAAATTAAATGAAGATAATAATACCAAAGAATTTGTGATTGCAATCATTTTCAGGAAGAAACTGAGTATTATCTGACAGAATTGCAGGGGTGTCAATACTTTTGGCCAACACTGTAAGTCAGAAGCTACGAGCACAGGATGGCGCCGCAGGACCGGAGTGGGGTCGATAAGGTAAGAAAATGTTGGAAGTTGAGTATAAGAAAGGTTGAAGAGGGTTTAGATTTAAAGTGCCACTACAGCAGTGAAAAATCTTGCTATCATAGTGTTTCTAAAGACCTTCATCAACGTAAAATAACGAGAGTTTTTTTGAAGCTGATCCCCTCTGTGCTGTCGTCAACATCTACCTGATTAAATAAACAATTGGTTTACGGCACCCCACTCGGATAAGCCCGCTCTTACCTCACCCCTACAGTGGTGCACGTCACTTCCACTGAGCCAACTTTAAAGGTAATATATACAGTACGTCCAAATGAAGACAGCACTCCACACAGCCGGTTGTACAGTGAATGATCCTTTATCCCACCATCTCAAGTGCAACATTTCAATCTTTACATACAAGTTGCTCGAAAAAATCTTGTATGTAAAGATTGAAACGTTACACTTGAGCTGGTGGAATAAAAGATCATTCGCCGTACAACCGGCTATGGGGAGTCCTGTCTACCTGATTATTTCTTAATGTGCCATCCTACAAATATTGTTATCTTGTGGTTCTATTTGGGATTTACTATCTAAATTCAGCCCTATGGACAGCTCTTCAACTAACCACTATTTTATAAGGGAAGATTGAAGCAGCAACTCAATTCATAGCAGCTTAGACCAATATCTATGTGCTAACCCGAGGCAGAAAAATGTAGTGTCTCTATCAGTAACTAGTGTGCTTAGGAGAAAGGCTATGTTCTGAGAGTTCATCTGTCAATTTATGATCCAGCAGGCAGGAGAATAAAAAGAATCTCTGGATGTGGAATACTATATATACACGGTTATATATAGCGAAATGCTTAATGGTCATTGTAAGTAACGACACAAGAGCTTAGACTTCCATCTCTACATTATTAACAGAACCCAATTGGAGCTGCCGATTTTAACAAAATGTTATCATTTTATATATATGAATATTGAATAGATTCTCTTAGCCTTGATATTAAATGGGTTGACCAATCTGATCTAAATCCCCTGCCCCCAGTATTATACTCACCCTCCGGCGTCTTAATCTGTTTCCAGTGTCATTCCGGTAGGTCTCTAGTAGTTTGTGACCTTCCGGCAACTTCAATGTTCGATAGAGGTTACAAATCTATGAGTATATAACTATATGAGGACCTCATTATGGCTCTCAAATACTTGCATTAAGCGCTTGTAGTGTAACTTCTGACTTCCGGTAAGTCAAAAGTTACGGACACAAGATAGTGTCGTCGGAAGTGATCGATGCCAAAAAAGGCTAGGGTATAAAAAAGGGGACACGAGACTTGGGTTGACAGTACCACTCCAGCACTGAAAAAAATGCTGGAGTTGTGAATTAAAGGGAAGCTTTCAGTGGGTTCTTGCAATATATCCTGACAGCAGCATGATGTAGGGTAAGAAACCCTGATTCTATCTATATCTATTATATTTATTTATTTAAACTCCTAGAAAGGCATTGACTTAGTGTAGAAATCTAGTAAAGGGAAATGCCTCGACGTGGCTACTGGGCAGTTATAGAAATGGCCAATGATATATGCTAAGTGTCTCAATTTTTTTTATTTTCCTTCGCTATAATGCAGTTGTGTATTCTTATATTCTTTGCTTGGATGTCTTACTATTACAGACTACAACTGTCTAATTGTTATAATATATTACTTTCAGTTATGCACCTATTCACATTGCATGTTAGGGAGTTCAGACAGTCATTTCTTGTATAGATTATGGCGTCATGCCTTCTGTCTGTGCACCCCTCTGCATTAGCCTTAAGCCCCAGTCACACATAACGATTTCGCTAGCGAGATCGTTGTAACTGTGACGTTACAACGATCTCCCCAGCGATGTCGCTATGTGTGACACTTTGCAGCGATCCGGCCCCTGCTGTGAGGTCGCTGATCGTTGCAAAGTGCTGCGGGTCATTTTTTGATCGTTGGTTTCCCGCTGGTCAGCACGCATCGCTGCGTGTGACCGCGAGACACCAGCGATCTGTGACCTCACAGGGCTGGTTACTATGGTAAACACCGGGTATCCAGGCAGCGCGCGCTGCCTAGATACCCGGCATTTACCATGGTTACCAGCGTCCTCCCTGCTTAGCACTGCCTGTAAGCATGGAGAACGCTGGTAACTATGATAAACAGCGCGTATCCAGGCAGCGCGCACTGCCTGGATACGCGCTGTTTATCATAGTTACCTGCGTTCTCCTTGCTTAGCGCTGCCGCAGCGCTAAGCAGGGAGCGATATGGGAGGTGGCTCCCTTGGCCTGATCGCTGGGGAGATCTGCCTGTTTGACAGCTCCCCAGCGATCAGGTAACGATGCTCCAGCGATCCCGGCAGGTCGTTATCGCTGTCGGGATCGTTGGAGCGATCGTTATGTCTGACTGCACCCTTAGGTGGTTTTATCTGTTAGCAGGTTCCTACTCACCCATACAAATATAGTTTTTTTTAAACCAAGAGAGAGGCATTGACTTAGTGTAGATTCCGAGTAAAGAGACACCTCGACATAGCTACTGTGAGGATATAGAAATGGCCAATTTTATATGCTAAGTGTCTAATTTTTTTACATTTTTCCTTAGCTATAATGCAGTTCTATATTCTTGTATTCATGGTTTGCATGTCTTAGCATTACAGAAGGCATTTGTTTGTTATAATATGCTATATTCAGTTATACACCTGTTCACATTGCATGTTAGGGAGTTCAGACAGTCATTTCTTGTATAGATTATGGAGACATGCCTTCTGTCTGTGCACCCCTCTGCATTAGCCTTAGTTGGTTTTATCTATTAGCAGGTCCCTACTCGCCCATACAAATAGAGGTTTTTTTTAAACCCACAGAGAGGCATTGACTTAGTGTCGATTCCAAGTAAAGAGACATGCTTCAATGTGGCTACTGGGCGGATATAGAAATGTCCAAATTTTTATATTTTTCTTTAGCTGTAATGCAGTTCTATATACCTGTTTTCATGGTTTTCATGTCTTAGCATTACAGAGTGCAACTGTCTGTTTGTTATAATATGCTATATTCAGTTATGCACCTGTTCACACTGTATGTTAGGGAGTGGCGGCAAAACACAGCCCAGTAAGTGGCACATTAGTGAAATCAGGTTCTCTTGCACTGCATCATGCTGCTCTCAGATTACATGGCAAAAATTTGCTGACAGATTCTTTTTAAAAAAGTCAACTTTCTGATCCTGGTTATAATAGGAAGCATAGCTCTGTAAAACAACAATTCTGAGCATGTGCATGTTTAAAAATTTGGGTACAGAGAATAGTAATGATTTCATAGCCGCCTACTTGTAAATGATGGTGAATGCTAATGACTAGAGATTAGCGGACCTGTGTAAGTTCGAGGTCTGGGGTTTCTGCTGGACTCTATAGAAAGCTCTGTTCTGGACCCAAACTTGACCTGTACCTAATTGGAAATCTCTGATCTGATTGGGCAGTTCTGCTCTCCGCCCACATGCAGCATCCATAAACAAACAACGTCTGGAGGCAGGAGGGCGGGGACTTGTCATTTTTTGTTCACACTACATCCGATAACGCTGATTTTAGCCCCAGTGTGAGACGATCAAACACTGTAAGTTGCTTACACTGGCTCGATCACTGAGTGTACCCGAGCACTGATTGTACCTGAGCATTGAGATGCTCACTCCATTGATTAGCGTAAAGCACCCAAACTCCGAATTTGAACACTGATTTTTTTTTCTATAAAGTCTATGTTCGGCATGAACTCCAAACTTTAAAGTTGAGGTCCGCTCATCTCTACTAGTGACTCATTTAATATCATATTTGTAAATATTTACCACATTTGTCTCTATATTTACGTCACTAAAGAGATAAGAGCATCCGCATTGTCTCAGTAAGGGGTGGACATACAATTGGTGCAACCTATGCGACTGCACAGGAGCCACATACACCTCCAAAGGAGGGGTGGACATACAATTGGTGCAACCTGTGCAACTACACAGAGGCTACATGCACATCCATAGAGCGGTGGACATACAATTGGTGCAACCTGTGCAACTGCAAGGGGGCCACATACACATCCAAAGGAGAAGTGGACATACAATAGGTGCAACCTGTGCAACTCCACAGGGATAACATACAGCTCCAAAAAAGGGGCGGACATACAAATGGTGCAACAAGTGCAGTGGCACCGGGGCCACATACACATCCAAAGGAGGGGCAGATATACAATTGGTGCAACCTGTGCATCTGCACAGTTGCCACATACACATCCAAAGGAGAAGTGGACATACAATTGGTGCAACCGGTGCAACTGCACAGGGGCCACAAAGACATTCAAAGGAGGGGCGGACATACAAATGGTGCAACAAGTGCAGTGGCACCGGGGCCACATACACATCCAAAGGAGGGGCAGATATACAATTGGTGCAACCTGTGCATCTGCACAGTTGCCACATACACATCCAAAGGAGAAGTGGACATACAATTGGTGCAACCGGTGCAACTGCACAGGGGCCACAAAGACATTCAAAGGAGGGGCGGACATACAATTGGTGCAACCAGTGCAACCTCACAGGGGCTAAATACACATCCAAAGGAGGGGCGGACATACAATTGGTGCAAACAGTGCAATGGCACAGGGGTCACATACACATCCAAAGGGGAGGAGGACATACAATTGGTGCAACCGGTGCAACTGCACAGGGGCCACATGCACATCCAAAGGAGCAAGTAGCTTTAGTAAAATAATGATTTGACTGCAAAGGGCCCATGTACTGTTCTGGTACAGGGTCCCTTCTCTGCCTACATCTCATTGTTTGATAAATGAACCAAGGATTGTGCAATTTATGGCCTCCACCCAGCCCTCATTTTAGAGAATAATTTTACAATTTTCTATTAGCCCTCGTGGTGAGATATGATTCATTTGAGATTGCACAGACGGTTGAAAATGGAAAGCCTCTAGCTACAGGGAGAAAAAATTAAACAGCAGATGTTACTGAACAGTATCCAGCTGCACTTGACAGCTATTTCACAAATTCACAGATACATATTTTTATATTCCCAACACTCTACAATATTCCTATGGGCTCTAGTGCCCCAAGTAAGAATCAATTGGATGACAACCTTCCGCGTATATTTTTTTAACATATATCTGTTTTCTGCTAAGAAAACGCTATGACGGATCCAACGGTTGTTATCAAGTCAAAGCATCCAATATAAAAATATAGATTAAGATCAGAAACTATGGGGGGTTTTTATGTTTTTTCTTAAAAACGCTTTAACCCGTCGGCCCTAGGATTGACTTATATCACTTTCCCTCCTTTATATTCACATATATTAAAATAAGGAAGGTGCCACAAGTAAGTTTCTCTTTGCGCAGCTTTATTTACAGAAGCTGGTGGATATTCAAGTCTTGTAATAAGTCATTTTAATTCACAGCAGGCATTTAATGCAAAATTCAGGCTTATCCCCTACAGTACGCACACTTTGATGCTTCACGAGGACACATACGGAAACACCAGGCAAAGTCATAATAATATATCCCTTCATCCCTATGTCATTTTAAACACAGAAAATTCTACACACATATGTCAATTTTTAGATTATTTTTAGAAGAAAAATACATTTTTTTTAACTAATGATAAAAAAAGACTTACGAAAGGTGACTTTTTACTTAATAATTTAAATTAAATACAATACAATAAGGTGTCACAGGTGGCAAAGGGCAAATGTAAGGGCAAAGGTAATTTAGGTAACTAGTCTGAACCATGTAGACTGTGAGTTCCTAGCTGACCTCATTCCCAGTTTTACCTCTTAAGGTGAGGATGTCTGGGCTGCCACCTTTCCCTGCTCCTGACCAGCCTGGGCTAACACACCCTCATCTCCATCTAGGGAATGGGATAGAAACAGCAACTGTTCCATGGGCAGCATGTATCAGCCACTGACTGTATTATTTCAACATAGGAATGTTTGACTATGAAATGCTGCACACTTTAATAGATGCCGAGGCCTGAGCTGAACGAGAGACTGCTTATGCAGGCGGGTTCCCGGAGAAATCCAACCGCTAACACTTCAGCACCATGGAAAGTATTTACCATGACTTTCAAATACGCTCGTGTTTGAAAGCTGGATTTCCATGGTGCTGAAGTTTTATCTTCAGCACCATGGAAACCATTTACCGGCCTGATTAACTAATCAGCTTTCACTGCTGCTGTCACAGCGGTGAAAGCTGATTGGTGGCTGTGCCAGCAATTTCAAAATCACAATCAGCTTTCACCGCATCTGTCACAGCGGTGAAAGCTGATTGTGGCTGTGTAATCCGGCAATTTCAACCTCCAGCACTACCAGACCAGAAGCAGGCTCTTAGTAATCACGACTGGCTAACAGGAGTACTCACCCATAACTTAGTAGTAGATGGTCCACCAGGTTCCAAGGGTCACCTCTACATGTTTCTGTCATGTTGGCTTTTCATAAGGGGGTGTCAACTTCTCACTACTACTAATGAACTTTGGGTTTTAATTGGCTGTAAGCCATACTCATCAACATTTACAGAAATAGACACTTGGAATAGATCACTCTGTGTGTAATGACCTATATAATATATGAGTTTCACTTTTTGCATTGAATTACTGAAATAAATTAACTTTTTGATGATATTCTAATTTATTGAGATGACCTGTACTTGATGCTAACAAATTGGGCAGCATGTATCAGCTGACAGATTCCCTTCAACAGGACTTAATAAAACAGACTTTGCACTAGGTACTCTTCTTATTAAGTTACAAATGAACCCTGGTTTTTACCCGGTAAACCCAATATAAAGATCCATACTTACAGAGCCACCCTTCCCCCATGGGTTACATCCATGTTGTAAATGCAAACAATGGAGCAAGCTGGAAGAAGTGGGTCATCCATAGAAGAAGTGGGACAACTCATAAAGTCCCATGGCTTCCAGTATCACCTGTACGCTGATGACACTCAGATCTACCTCTCTAGCCGAGACATCACCTCTCTGCTGTCCAGAATCCCGGAGTGTCTATCAGCCATATCCTCCTTCTTCTCCTCTCACTTCCTAAAACTCAATCTAGACAAAACTGAACTCATCATCTTTCCTCCATGTCACGCACCTTCCTTACCAGATCTATCACAATAAATGACATCACACTTTGCCCTGTACCTGAAGTTCGCTGCCTCGGAGTAATCCTTGACTCTGCCTTGTCCTTCAAACCGCACATCCAAACTCTCCCAACCTCCTGCCGCCTCCAACTAAAAAATATTTCCAGAATCCATCCCTTCCTCAACCCTCAATCTACTAAACTACTAGTGCATGATCTCATCATCTCCCATCTTGACTACTGCAACCTTCTCCTCTGTGGCCTCCCTTATAACACTCTTACACCTCTACAATCTGTCCTTAACTCTGCTGCCTGACTAATCCACCTCTCTCCTTGCTATTCCTCCACTTCTCCCCTCTGCAAATCCCTCCACTGGCTCCCAATTCACCAGTGTATCCAATTCAAACTACTAACATTGACTTACAAAGCCGTCCACAATCTGTCCCCCCATATATCTCTGAACTGATCTCCCGATATCATCCAACTTGTAATCTTCGATCCTCCGAAGACCTCCTTCTTTCCTCCACACTTGTATGTTCCTCATCTAACCGCCTGCAAGACTTTGCCTAAGCATCCTCCATTCTCTGGAATTCTACACCCCAAAACATCCGACTGTCCTCTACACTCAGAACCTTTGAGCGGAACCTGAAAACCCATCTCTTCAGAACAGCCTACAACCTGCAATGACCAGAGTGCCACCTCACCACCACTGGACCTGGCGCTCCACCACCACTGGACCCACTGCTCCACCACCACTGGACCTGGTGCTCCACCACCATCGGACCCGGTGCTCCACGACCACCAGAACAGACCCAACCTACAGTCTCTCTCCCCACTGTCCTGTAGAATGTAAGCCTGCATGGGCAGGGTCCTCTCTCTCCTCTGTTCCAGTCTGTCACTGTTTAGTATGCTCATTGTATTTTTAACTTGTTTGTATGTAACCCTTTCTCATGTACAGCACCATGGAATCAATGGCGCTCTATAAATAATAATAATAATAATAATAATAATAATCCAGTAGGGAAAAACCAGAGGGGGTAATTAATGGACTAAATCAGAAAACAGGAGTGAGTTTAGGATAAAGTCATCAACAGAACAAATCAGGGTCAGTATACACTGATAACTTACAGCAGGGTGGGGAACTCCAGTCCTCGAGGGCCGCAAACAGTTCAGGTTTTCACGATTTCCTTAGTATTGCACAGGATTGGAATCATCACCAGTGCAAGTGATTATGTTATCACCTGTGCAATACTAAGGAAATCCTGAAAACATGCACTGTTTGCGGCCCTCAAGGACTGGAGTTCCCCACCCCTGACTTACAGCCTACAGTGTACATCTGGGGGCTTAGATAAAGTTGCCTCGAAACAAGACATAAAGCAAAGAACTTATTACCAGACTATTACAATTAGTACTCTACAAGAAACAAGACAGATGAAGAATAAATGCCTTCGAAATGTTGTGTGCTGGAGAAGGATGTTATCAATACCATGGATGGCAAGAAGACAAAACACATCACGACAGACATCACTGGTACAAAGATCACCAAGCTACAATTGTCTGCTTTGGACACATTATACAAAGAGAAAAATCATTAGAGAATGACATGGTAGGAAGAATAGAAGGAACAAGGCAAAGAGGAAAACAAACAACCCAATGGCTTGATACTGTCAAGATAGCGGTGGATCTATGGACAAGTGAAGACCCGATGGACCTATCTAGGCTTGGAAAAGACCCTGGTACAGCTACCTAGACTTGGAGAAGACAAGACATTGGGAAATCTATCTAGGCTTGGAGAAGAGAAGACCCTGATGGAGCTATCTAGGCTTGGAGAAGACTCTGGTGGAGCTATTTGGGCTTGGAGAAGAAGACCCTGGTAGACCTATCTAGGCTTGGAGAAGACCATGGTGGACCTGTCTAGGCTTGGAGAAGACCTTGGTGGACCTATTTAGGCTTGGAGAAGACCATGGTGTCACCACAAGTCCCAGACGTACTAATGTTTAACTGGACCATGTTTGAGTTGCTCAATTCCATCTGCAGTGTTAGTGTGGTTCCGCCAATTGTTAGAGTCAGAGGTTTAGGACAGGGATGGTTCAGACATGTATGTAACAGGTTTAGTATCACTTTAATGTGAAACCTTTATGTATGGAGTCACTTTGATCTGCTCTTTAGGACTTACAAATAGAGATCACCCCATGTCCTCAGTCATTTGAGACAAGTTATTAAAGACAATAGAGCTCCTCCAAAGAAACATATGCCTCACATTAAGCAGAGCAAGATAAGCCTTTTCTTTAGTCTAGTAATACGTCATCTCCGTGGCTCTTTCAGACAGTTACTTAGACAACATTTATAATGATCTCAATTGTTTAGTTCATGTAACGGAGCGCCCACTGTGCACCATATGTTACTTTTTTTTGTATGAATGAAATCCCTAAACAGCAAAGAAAGAAACTTATAAACCAATGTTTCAATAGCAGTTTAGATATTTGAAGCTTCCTTGTCATTTTTACATGTGACAATGAAACAGGTTGTAAAAAAATATGGCTTTTTTTTAAGAAAAAGTACCACTCACCACTCCCGCCTATGGGTTGTGTCTGGTACTGCAGATTAGCCTCATTCATTTGAACACGTGGATGGGCTGAGTCCAACTCTAAGCCCAAGCTTACGCCAGTGGCAATGATCTATAATATACATATTTCTGCTGGATCCAGATTCAGTTTGACTTAATGGAGCACCAAGGACCCGTCATAGGTAGTGCTTGGGTGATTGTGGGGACCTTGATACTATGTGGATGTCTGCAGAGACCATGACGCTATGTGAGGGATTGTGGGGACCTCCTATTGTGTGAGAAGGTGTGGAGGCCATGATACTTTTTTGGGGCTCTGTGGTAGTTATCATACCATGTAAGAGACTGTGGAGGAATCATAGTGTATGTAAGGGCCATGATACTTTGGGGGAAACTGTGTAGACATCATAATGTCTTGATGGCACTATGGAGTCATTCAACTTTGATAAGGGTACCGGGGTGGCATGATAATACTGTGTTGGAGGCACAGTAGAACAATTATGCTGTGTTAATGGCAACTTGGGATATCATACTGTGGAGGTGTCATGGCTCAACTCCAGGGCTTGATCAGATGACCTCTGGATCTGTGATTGATTTTCCGTGTTTTGCATCATCCAACTTGTTAGTTCTCTTGTCTTTCCTTTGCCTTTCCATGTTATTTCCACTCAGATTGGATCACATCCTTGTTTTGTTTGTCCTATCACATCTTGGAAGGTGCTATTTATACTCACCATTCACATGCCTCAGTGCTGGCTACATTCTAAGGTGGATGAATGTTTGGTATCCCAATCCTCAGTTCGGGATTATTTAGCGTTATCATTTTTTGTTTTCTCTGCAGTTCGTTTGTGTATTTCCCTTTCCAGCATTATCCAATTCTGTTTCATTTGGAATTTGGAAGGGTTCTACTTAATCCTTAAGTCTCTTTGGCCTTCTTTCAGTTTCCTCCATCCTCCCTATCTTCGTGACCACGTCTTTAGCCTTGTGTCTCACCCTCTGCCTTTGTGCACCTCTTTTATGTTTATTGGTGTTTTGTGTTATACTTGGTTTATAGTTTAGCATGCAGTTAAAAACACTCATGGTCAGCTGATTACAGTGGGGGCACCATTGCCATACTTTAGGGTGAAAACCTCTGTGCTCAGGAAAGGACAAATTAGGGTCAGATTTAGGGTACACTCATCTTTAAAAGGACCTGTGGTTTATATGTTTACATTTTTCATGATTTGTTCATTCTGTTGTGAATGGAAGGTCTCAGCCATAAGGGGCAATTTCTATTCTGGTATCAAAATACACGTTTCTTCATGTCTTCACTTCGGACCTGTGCTGTGAGGCCTATGATTTCTTTGTACACCCTTGCAGGTACAGGACTCTGTGACCCCTGTCCTGGGAGAATGTGTGTTCTTGCACCTATGTTGATGTGTCACAGATTTATGTATATATATAGTTCTATGTATGTGGCAACTCTCTAGTGCAGAGGTCCCCAACATCAGGCCTTGAGGGCTGCCAGTGGTTCTGGAATGGCAGCAGGTTGACTCTAACTCACCATGGGACTGACAGGTTCACCAATAGCAAGGGGCTGATTCTCTAATTCTAGTTATTCATCCCTCAGAGTCCTTGCAGGAGGTTGTGTTGCTGGCAGAGGAAAGGTCAGTACGGGAACCACAATAGCTCCATTGATCTGGGTCCAAGTCTTGGGGAAATCTCCTAGTACTGTGCAGACCATCTCTTACTTTGCTGGTTTGGGTGTAGATATTGTCAGGGGCTTTTTTGGCTTTTCAGCTGCTCGGGGCATCTTTTCAGGTGATCTCTGGAGATGGTGACTGAGGTTTCTCCCCCATCTTTGCTGATCAAGCTGATTTTCTGTGGGTCAAAGTGAGAAGGCATCACGGTGTAGGGCTCTGCCTCCCACTGGTCATCCAATTTTTTAACCCGTCGCTTCCTCTTTAAGACCTGTTCTCCTGGTACCAGAGAGTCTGCTGGTGCATCCTGGTTGTATGTCCTCTCTTGCTTCACTCTAGCCTGAATCAGGTTCCTCTCAACACATCCCTGCACCTGGTGATACCTCTGTTGGCACTCAGCATCATAGTCTGTCTCTGGGAGGTCGTTTCCAGGAGTCAGTACCCCCATTTCCAAGTCAATAGGAAGTTTGCCAGGCCTTGTGGTGGGAGAGCAACTTGGAATTACCGGCCCTCTAGTGTTGGCTTCTGGGCATAAAGTCCCTTGCGACCTCGGACTCCAGTGTCCGTTCTGCACTTGGTGCTGGCTCTGCTCCACTCCCCACACCTCTTCTCCACTTCCCTCAGCCCCTCACCTACGGGTTCCTCACACTGGCTTGTCGGTTTCCTAGCATAGCACGGCACCCGACCGTAGGATGTCTTCTACAATCCTCCTAGGAACTGAACTGCCTGACCCCACCCCCGGACCAGAATTTATAAGGGACCTGCCCTGAACCCGGACTTTAGAGCTCCCCCTTTTGGCCTGGCGTTGGGAAGGTGTTGTGCACCTGTGTGTTTTACCTGAGGTGGGTGCCTTCCCTTGCTTCAAAGCTTATTATTGTGGTAACTGGTCCCTAGGGCACCAAATAAACAGAATTATTGCACCAAGGAGCCTGCCGGGTCACTCGCTGCAAAAACCAGAGCTGCCCACAACTACCCCTGCCCTATGTGGCTGGCCCTTCTACATCCCATGAAATCTAGGTGTACCACGATTGTGGCACCAGAGGCCTTCAACAGACCCCTGGTTGCTATGATAACTCATCAGCAGTGCACATTTGCATTGCATTGTCCAAACGGACACCCCAACAGGATTGTATTACAAGAAGTGACTGCGTCATACAGATTAACAGGTTATTTGTTTTATCTTTAGCAATATGGTGTCTTTTTCCACTGGTTTCTAGTTTTTTTTTTAAACATACTTTATAATGATATACTAACCCAATATAAAAGCTAAAGCATAAGCTTGTCATAAGTGAACGTGCTGTGAGTGAATGGTGGTTAAATCACAAGATAAACACACTAATCTATCTGTTCCCACATTCCCAATTCATAGTCTCAAATTATAGGCAGGAGAAATGGATACACAGCTCCAAAGGAGGCATGGCGGATTACAGCTGTATCATTATTACATTAACTCTGTACATGGTAATATACATGGTAATGTACTCAGCCCTTCAATCCAATTATGCTCTTTCTGCAGTACAATCTTTATATGATTATATCCCCTTAGAGGGATTATACCTATACACAATTTTGCCATCCTAATTGTGGTGCAATACTTTGTTTCTTAATTGCTTTCCTTTGGGACTGCTCATTTCCCATTCCCTGTGTAATCATTGGCGTGTGTCATTTATTCTACAAGCAAGTGGTTGTTTTTTAAAAGAAAGTTTGAGATCAGTATGACAATGACCATGTAGTGTCTCCTTAAAGGGGTTGTCCATAGACTGTTTCCTCCACCCAACTGGGAGGTTGACCCCACGAAGCCAGAAAGTAATGACAGTTGGCTATTGGGCCTGGTCTGGAGTAGGAGGATGTGTTCATGATCCCGGGGATTACATGCAAATTAGTAAATAATATTGTAAGATGGTGGCCTAGGTAGTCTTGTGTTCCTTCCCTTGAAGGCACCAATCGCATTTATATATCATAATGGGGAATTGTGTCCTGTGTCTTTGGGTAAAATGTATTATGTGTGTATTATGCTAGGCTATAGGTTGAACTACATGAACTTAAACTCTTCTTCAACCTTAAAAACTATGAACTATGAAATTATAATGTCTTTTACATAGGAATAATGTAAGGTTATGTGGTCGAATATTACTGTAGTATAAGATGCATAGGAGTGTTATGTAGGATATAAGCTAGTGTGTGTAGATTGTTGGTAAGATAGGACGTTTGCCCAGCAAGTGACTGTAGGGCAAGCAATAGGTAAGTGTGGGACTAGCCTACAATGGGTGGAGTTACTTCATAGGGTAAATGACTATCTCCTGTTAGAAAACTAGATAGGGTTTAACTCGTGACTAGTGCAAAAGTGCAAGTTATCTAGTACTAAAAGACGGCAGTTAGTAGGTAATTCATGGCAATCGCAAAGCAGAACTGACACGCACCAGGGCTCGGGTACTCGGCTCTCGGGCTCGGGTTCAGTTCTATCTTGGGGATGTCACGGGCGGCCTGCCCGAAGCCGTGGCCCTGGTGGTCAGGTGAATGGGGGGGTATTATTTACAAGGGATTATTTACAAGTTGTCTTCCGACGCCACCTGCTGAGTCTGGTGATGCTCACCAGCGCCGCCACAGTCCTCCGGTGGTCGATGGTATTCGGCTTGGATGGATTAGTCCCCGCAGGCAGGACTGGACCACCGGGCAGTGATGCTGTAAGGCAAACAGTTTATAGTGAAAAGATGCAGCAGAGTCAGGACTTCACTTCACCGGGTAACTTTACTGGAAAACATTTAATCAGCATTACAGTCTTTCAGTAGCAGTTGATGGTATTTCGGCAAATGCTCTGGATGCTGCAATTGGGATTTCTGCTGTAGACGGATCCCTCCTTTATGTTCCTTTCCTTTTCCTTTTCTTTCCTTTTGCCTCCCAGTGGCAGTGAAGTCTGACTCCTAAAGATCGTCAGAACTCCAGCTCCTTCTCTCTTCCTCTCTCCCTCCTTTGTGGTCTCTGGGACAGCCTTTTCTTAAGCTTTAAGCAGCGTCCTGCTATTCCTAGCTTCTCTGGCTCCCTTTTAGTTTTTGACTCACTCAGGAGACTGGGGCTGTATTTATAATATCCCCGTACATTGGATTCTCTGTGAGCCTTGTAGGATCTCACAGTTACGGGCTCCGGTACCCTCTGCCTTCCTGAACCAGCATTTCTCCTGAGTTTTTGTTCCTTCCCTCTGTTTTCTGGATCTTTACTCTGAGCCCCTCAGCCGAGGAGACCCTTCTTGCTTCCTCTCAGGCTGGCTGCCCGTCTCCAACTTCTACTCCATCTTGTTCTCTTCTCTCTAGTGACTGACTAGTTCCCCCTAGAGGCTATTATATTCCCTCCCGGGGTCCCTCTCACCCACTATTCTAGTGTGTGAGTGTGGCTCTAGGGTTCCATCTAGTGACCATAGTCCCAACTGCAGTGGGGTGACTACACCGCTTTTCTGGGTGCAGTACCCCTTTTGTGGCACCTACGTAGTGGGGCGCCACAGAACATCGACTATGAGATAACGTGAACCCACCTAGAGACCATAACTTTGAGCTATGCAACAGACAGAGCTCGTGAATGGGCGGTCAGGCAGGCTCTTAACCTAATAGGTATGGGGTTACCATCACTGGTGGGTGAGAGAACTCCATGCGTAATCTTAGTTAGACTAGGGTCACATTTGGGAGGGTGCATCCTTTGCAAGGATGTGTTAAAAGAGGCAGTTTTTTCACTTGCCATTTTTTTCCCATTTTAGCGCTAGCGTTATCGCATGGTACATATATATACATGCAGTTAACGCATGCGTTTCCCATAGACTGTCATGTTAAAAAAAGCATGCGTTTTTGTCCCCAAAAATTCTGCTTAGACTAGGGTCACACTTGGAGGGTGACCCATGTTTCACAAATCCAGTAAATTTTGTTAAGATATATGGCGTGCACACTGAGGTATTTCGTAGTTGGGGGTGCCAATTGTCAGGATTTGTGGTATACCATGTGTAGCATCATGGATCCGGTAAACGCACAGCAAAGCCTGCTGTAAGGCTAGCGTTAATATCGCTCGCTGCCCGGCAACGCTGCTCCATAGTAATCCGTAGTTTACCTTGGATTCGGCCACCCACAAGGAAGTGTGGTTTAGCTGAGCGCACAGAAAAAACGTTGTCTGCAACACCATCCAAGTGTGACCTTAGCCTAACCACATTTTTTGGTGCTTTTGCAAAAAACGCCTAGCGTCAAAAGTGTTGCACTTTGACCATGTGTTTTTTGCATGGGACCCTATGGAAGCATTAACGCTAGTGTTTTTCACAATTTGGAATTAGGAAAAACGCTATGATTTAGCACTTCCATGGCGCAAGTCTACACACAATCCCACTTTTCCTTTAGAGGGTCGGGCCGCCTTTAGGATGGAATACCTTGGTCAAAGCTACCACCAAAGCCTCTTTACAATATTTTGACTAACAAAGAACTACAGGTTTCTTTGGAGGAAATAGGATATGCAAAAATTTGTCAAACTTTTCCATTATGTTAAGCTACTTCCTTCCGGGAAGAGTGCTGCCTGTCTATAAACTGGGCTTATTAATGCAAATTAGGCCATTTAAGTGATTCGGGACTATGCTTGGTTGCCAAAAAAATGCTGTAGCTTTTACTGCTGCCTGCAGGGTGTGCAGGTGCTTATAGCAAAAGACCTACACAGGGTACATTAATTATTTTTACATATCCTGGAAGGTCTACTCGGAGCACTATTCAAGGGTAATATTAGTATTAGACTGAAATATGACCTGACATAGTTCTTTAATGGTTCAATCATACATGAACACAATGTGTGAGTAGTGTCCTCATTGTTACTGATAGCTTAAATTAAAGTTGATTATTAATATTTTAGGCTACAATAAGATTTATATTACATTTTCAGGAACTGATAAATTTGGAAATAATAAGGATAAATTCACAATTGTCATTAACATAATAAATTAAGGCCAAATGTGACATCTGAAATGAAAGGTAAAATGAAGAGCGTAATTTCATATGCACAAATGCTTGGGGTCTTGCGATCCCGCTCGACAATATATTATTCATTATTGATTCTTTTGCACATATCTTTTCCTTGTACTCTACTATTTTGTATCTTATATTGCCTGCAAACATCGTAAAATCCAGAAATACAACAGGTACACATATGTCACAAACTAGGTGCTGGGGTTTTATATCCAATCTGTTGAGATTTGCATAGTAGATTTGAGTTTGGTTCTTACAGTCACCATAGAATTCATAAAGCAGGATGTCAGAAAAAGCTATAAACATGTTAAAATTGGAAGAAAAAAAGCCAGAATGTAACAGAAGACAGCAATCCATAAAATATCTAATGCATGGCAAGAACACTCCGCACAGCTGCTAGATGCTCATTTTCAACAAGAGACTGAGTTCACAGCTAGTACATAGTGGTTTACAAAAAGCAATGTATTCTTTGTGCAGAGCAAAAAGGAGATTTCACATTTGTTTCCTAATTTATCTTGTCTCAATTTAACCACCCTACTCCTCGTAATGAAAGACCCAACAATCAACCTACCGCCCAACCTTGACCATTATGCTAGGGTGTATTGACAATAGAAAATATGGATATCTTATAGCCTACATATTGTAACATATCATTCACATACTTTGATATGGTGTGGTCATTTTAGCCATGGGTGGGTGTATCTACCGTAAATATAAAATATGGTATTTAGATTTATACACTATATTTTGATATTACCTGATAGTCATTCCATAACAAACTTTGTTTTGTCCACAAGTGAGTGTTTTCTCTGTGTTTATACAGGTAGGCGATGTACATTGTAGTGTGTTCTGTGATGTTGTTTGCATCTGATTTGCACATAAGTGACCACTGACAGGCTGTGGACGTGTCGCCCCTCCGAAGAGTCAACCCAGGCCATCTGGCTCCTCTGCATCGGAAGCTCGTGAAGCTGCCTTCAGGAACATTGAGACCTTTGCTGAATGTGTGGTTACGAGCTGATCAATGCAGCCAAAGGCTCCTGTGATTTTTGCTTTCGCATATACAAACTGACAATGCAATCATTGTAACAAAAACTGTGTCCAAATAACTAGTGTTGACATAGGCAGGCTTCACACCACGGTGTGATCAGGTCCGGGGCTGTCCAATTTGAATCGGACAGCCCTGGACCGTATTTGCAAACAGAACCCTGTTTCCAGCGATGCCTTTGATCGCAGCGATGTAATTTCAAGATGGACTAGCAGGGAGCTAAGCCACACAAGGGGCAGCTGGTGGTCTGAAGTTTAGCAGCCTCTCCGCTAAACTTCAGCCGCCAGTTTCCGGTTCCCGATCCGCTTTTTTGTCGACTGGGGCGATCCGGCGCATAGACTCCCATGTTATGGAGCGCCGGATACCAGATCCACGATTTGGGCAGATTTTTGCCCCGGACACAAAAAGTTGCAAGCAAAAGTTTTAGTGTCCGGAGTAAAATCCGAATTCACCCAGATCCTCCGGACAGATGGAAACCAGATGGCACATAGCTGCCACGGTTCCATCCGTCCATAGGCCTTCATAATGTCAAAATTGGGTCTGGGGCTGTCAGGTTTACACCGGACAGCCCGGACCTGATCACACCGCGGTGTGAAGCCAGCCTTATAAGTATCATCCATGAGAAACACTCAAATATTATTGCCTAACATATATTTGTTTACAAGTGGTTCATTTAATCCCAGGAGCTGGCCACTTCAGGGTCATAGAGGAATCATATTTGTAAACAATTAACCAGTCTTATGCTTCGATTGTCTAAGCACTATAAAAGTTGGTAGAATTATGACACAGACAGAAGCTATCCAGTGCTGATTTCTCAGGAGTTCTCTGTCAATTACTACACAGATGATGTTCATAAAACTCCTTGATGAAGAAGTCGTTTTGTGTACCTGAATCCGTTAAACGTCCCAATTCGGTGTTGAGATTTCCCAGGGTGCTCTCTGTCTTCATCATGGCTTCTCCAATTTTCTGGACAGGTGATGAATTGATAATTCTGGGGTGATGTGATGTAAGTAAATCTATAACTTTTGTATGTTGATTATACAAAGATTGTATGCAATATCATAGTGTTTTTTTTTAATTTGTATTCTATATTAGCCTTTTTAATAAAATTACTTGATTACCTTCTTTAAAGTTGTATCTGAACCTGTTTTTCAAAAATATTGGCAAAACATAGGGCTACATGGCAACATTTGTCACCTCACAATAAAATCATAGGGGGAAACAGCAATGTTGTACCGAGTACGGTGACCATGCTCGCTCATTACTAGTATATATAATGCTGTGTTGCGACTAGTGATGAGCGAGCATGGTCGCCGGTACTCGGTGCTCGCCCGAGCATCTCAGTACTCAAGATGCTCGGCGACCACCGATTATCAGCAAGATGCTCTTTACAGAGCCAGCCCACAAGCAGGGATTGGCTGTCCACACACTGTAATGCCACAGCCATGTTGGTTGTGGCATTACAGTGATTGGCTGCCCGCGCAGCGTCATCAGGTCTATATAAGACCTAACAGAGCTGTGCTCGTCACTCTGCTCCACAGTCAGCTAGTGTAGGGAGAGCTGCTGCTGAGCTAGGGACAGATTTTGGGTCTTTTAGGTAGTGTAGGTACCTAGGGTACACAATCCATTTAAGCAAACCTTCCTTTGAGGACTAATTTAGCTGTATACAGGCTGGCAGGGTGTATAGCAGACTGCGGTTTAGCACTAGAGGCTGTATTCCAATCACACCTGGGGCTGGTGTAGCAGGCTTCTAATATCCATCTAAACAGTCCTTCTGAGGACTAATCTAGCTGGATATACAAGGCAGGGTATATAGCAGACTGTGGTGTAGCACAAAGGCTGTATTCCAGTCTCATCTGGGGCTGGTGTAGCAGGCTTCTAATATCCATCTAAACAGTCCTTCTGTGGACTAATCTAGCTGTATACAGGCAGGGTATATAGCAGACTGTGGTGTAGCACAAGAGGCTGTATTCCAGTCACATATGGGGCTGGTGTAGCAGGCTTCTAATATCCATATATACATTCCTTCTGAGGACTAATTTAGTTGTATACAGCAGGCAGAGTATATAGCAGATTGTGGTGTAGCACAAGAGGCTGTATACCAGTCACATCTGAGGCTGGTGCAGCAGGCTCTAATATCCATATATACATTCCTTCTGAGACTAGTCTAGCTGTATACAGGCAGACAGGAGTATATAGCAGACTGCGGTGTAGTACAAGAGGCTGTATTCCAGTCACATCTGGGGCACATATTATCCATCTGTAAAAACAACAGCTACTTAATACTCTGGTTTGTCCATCGCACGGATCACATAGAACTGCGCTCTTAATTCAAGCAATTTCCATTGAGCGTGGAAGATATTGCCATTTAAAATAAGCAAGGCCGGTGGCAGGGGACTAGGAACCGGACATGATGGTGATGGTGCATGCAGAGGCGGGAGGCCATGGGCAAGCTACAATTGTGCCACAACACCCACATCTTCTCGCCCGACCTTCTTCTCCCAATTCCTAGGGGACTGCAGCAGTACACCGCTATTAAACCCAGAGCAGGGTCAAAAGGTTGTTCGTTGGACAGCGGATAATGCTTCCAGTCAGTTTGCCACCACCCTGTCTTCCACAGAGTCAATTGTCAGTAGCCGTGAGTCTGGACCGCATCTTCCTCACCCTGATCCTCCTTCCTCCCACCATGCCTAGTGCCCAGACGAAACTGATCCCACAATTGGACACTCTGAAGAGCTCTTCAGTTTTCCATTTAAGATTCAGGTGCTTGCCCGCTCCACTTGAATAGGGACAAGGGGAGATCGGTTCATGTAGCGATGCCCAAATATTTGAGCAGCCACGATCACATGAAGACGACGGTGGGAAAGAGTCACAAGAGGTGGACGATGATGAGACACAATTGCCAGAAAGTCAGGAGCAGGACCAGAATGCGGAAGTGAAAGACGATGTGGTGGATGATATAGTAACTGACCCAACCTGGCAGGAGAACATGCAGAGCGAGAACAGCTGCGCACAGCAGGGAAAGCGTAGCACCCAAACAGGCAGGAAGAAGCAGTGTGGTGGCCACAGACAGAAGGCGGGCAACCGTTCCCCATAACACCAACATGACGGAAGTTGTCAGTACAACTGTTAAGTCTTCCCGAATCTGGCTGTCTTTTAAGGACTCTGCCAATAATTTAAATAGGCCATTTGCACACCTGCCATGCCAGCATCACCAGAGGTAGCAAAACTACCAGCCTGACCACCACCAGCATGATCAGTCACATGGCATCCAAGCACCCAACCTTGTGGGATGAACCCCAGGGTCCAGGAGCAGTGTGTGTGGATGACACCACTGCTTCTTCCACTGTTGTGCGTACAAGCCAATCCCCTGTCCATACGGGCATGCGAAGATGCCTCCTGTCCTGCACCTGTCATTGCACAATCTGAAATACCACCATCAGCAACCATGTCCACATACTTGCCCCAGCACAGCATTCAGTTGTCTATACCCCATTCCTTGGAATGTGAGAACAAATACGCAGCCAATGCCCACAGGCCACACTACTCAATTCGCACATTTCGCGACTGCTTGCACTCAATATGTCGTTTACTTCGGTCCTACTGCCACCACTATTTCTTCCGGTGTTCTGTCCCGAATAACACAAGCACGTGTCCCAAAACATTAGCCATGCCCTTAACAGCGCAGTTACCGGGAAAGTCCACCTAACCACAGACATGTGGACAAGTGCTTGTGGGCAGGGACGGTACATCTCGCTGAAGGCACACTGGGTTAAACATAGTGGAAGCCAGGACCCAGTCGGCCCTTGGGACGGAATGCATCCTTCCGACTCCAAGGATTGCAGGCCCTAACTGAATCAGGGTTGCCCCCACAGCTACAGCTCCTGCACGTCATCTTCCTAGCCTCCTCCTCCTTTTCAGATTCCACATCAGTCAGAAGCTGGAAGCACTGCAGCACAGCTTCGGCCAAGCGGCAACAAGATGTGCTGAAGTTAATATGCGTAGGTGACAAACTGCACAATGCTGAAGAGTTGTCGACAGCTCTGAAAGAGCAGGCAGATCTGTGGCTCTCACCATGAACCTACAGCCAGGCATGGTCGTGTGTGACAATGGCCGGAACCTGGTGGCGGCTCTGAGGCGAGGCGAGCTCACACATGTCCCATGCGTGGGCCATGTGCTCAACCTCGTGGTTCAGCGTTTCTTATATCCTACCTAGAGCTGTCGATCTGCTCGTCACAGTACGCTGCCTGTGTGCCCATTTTAGAAAGTCACCTCTGCTATTCTGCCTCCTTGCCGGGTTTCAACAGCGTTTGCAACTTGCGGCTCACAGATTTGGTGTGTGATGTCCTCACACGTTGGAATTCCACACTGCAATGTTGGTCAGGATTTGTGTGCAGAAGAGGGCAGTTATTGACTACCAGCATCAACAAGGCCGTCGGTATTCGGTTCAGACTCCACACATAAGAGCTCAGGAGTGGACATGGATGTCCGACATATGTACCGTCCTCCAAAACTTTGAGGACTCCACCAAGATGGTGAGCGGCGATGACGCAACAGGAGGCAGGAGTTCCTGGCTGCATCCGTAGTCACATCATGATGATTGTCTGTAAAGTGCTGAGGAAATAGTGGCTATTTAAGTAAGTTTAATAATTATGGTCATCTTGGGACCCCAACCTATAAAAGAAACAAAAACTAGACTACAATACATCTTCTCAATTGCTCAGACTACAGGTGAAGAATCTTCAGTTCTAAATATAACTTATTGAGAAAGCGGAACATGCTCACTTTTTCCTAGCATCATTCCCAGCTCCCCGTTGGCTCTGCAAGCCATGCAGAAATCAAAGAGAACAAAGTCTTGCCCCGAGCCCTTGCTTTAGGCGGTATTAGACATACAACTTTCCTTATAATGTTTGTTTGCTAATAAGCACATGGTTTACCAAAGTACTTAGCCTTCACAGTGCAAGAATACTCTGTATATGCTTATTCAATAGCAACAAAATATATTTTTTCTAAATGATTATTACACTATGAAAATCACACGCATGAATGCTATATCTGACAGTGAGTGTATTATGGTACATGCTATTAGGATTGGAAACACCACAGTGCTTTTATAATTAAAAGGCTTGTCCAGGTTTGAGGTGAAATCTGCAGTCACTCAAAGTAACTGCAGGCTTCTGAAGTTTCACAGTGCATGCACTGCACAATTTTAGGATTCTCCTGTGCCAGTGTAAAGAGTGCAATAGGAGACAGGGAAGCTCTCCATGTGTGAAGCTGGCTGAAGCCAAGCATAAAGTAGTGATACTAGCCACTGCTCAGCTAGACACATAGTGCTAAGACAGGCACAACATTATGTGAGGTAGCTATCGGCAATATTGTAAATGGCCACCATGTATTGCACAGACAAAGATCTGCTACAATGTGAATCTGGAGTGTTTGCTCTGGGACTTGTAGTTCTATGAGGTTTTAGTAAATACCTTCAGAGCAGGTCTCACAGAATGGTCAAGAATGATCTCCTGGACTAACCATCCACATACCTCCCATGGGTGTGTCTCATGTGTTATAGTGAGATTACTTTGGATCACATGATCTCTGATGCTAGCCAGGTCTTGGGAGTTGACAGGCCTTCTGGCAGCACATGGAGGAGAGTCCATGTGGTTGCAGAATACGAGGGCTCTTAGGCTGGAAAGCTATTGTCCTGCTGGAAACCTGGACTGACAGGAGTCAGTAAGGAGCTTATGACAGATCCTGGAAAGTGGTTCCAGTTAAGCAGCTATCCCAGATGTCTGAACTGTGAGGAAACAGTGTCTAGAGCTAGCCATTTACCTTGAAAAGCAACCTCAAAGACACGAGGTTGTATAGTGACTGTGTCAGTGTCTGGATAGTGCAATACCTCAACTGGGTAGCCCCAGAGGTATCCAAAAACCGTGCAGAGGATCTTGCATTTTAAACAGACTGTAAATAATATATGTTTCTGTGAAGTGTGCAAGTGTACCCGATGAAAAAAGGGACTGTACATTATACCTGTTTGTGTAGGCTGGAAGACGGCATATGCTTAGTTTGCAAAAAGCTGTTTATGTGTATCATAGTAAACCAGAATGGATTTGTTTAAATAGAAATCGTTGCTGTGTTTCTGAATTTGCGGCCAAGGGAGTGTTCCCCAACACATTCAGTGAGCGCTGCCTCTCAACTTGTAAACTCCTCTATCAACTGCCACACAACCGCTTACTCAGGTAGGAAAGTGTTAGAAAGACAGGAAAAGTTGCAATCTCCAAGGGGTACTGCTATAAAGATGGTTGTTATGCCCAATGGGTGTTACGACGTAAAGTGCATAAAGGCATAAAGGCGAAGAGACTATGGAATGCTAGATGTGTCTGTGGAGAGGATTTTGAGAGATATGTGTAATCTCAGATAAGCTGGTCCAGCCGGTGGAGGTATCCGGAGGGTTTAATGAGGAAAGACTTGGCCAGCTTGGGGTGAGATCTGGAGTCTCCAGAGGGATCCAGGACAAGGAACTGCCAGCAGCAGATACTGTGGAAACAGAAGTATTAGTAACACGCAAAGTAACAGTCTAACTTTCACAGAGCACAACAGGATGTGACCTGAACAGGCAACTTCCAAGAGAATGAACAAGTTGCACAGGCACCTACCTTAGGGGGAGAGTGCCTTTTATGCACAGAGCATCACAACACAGAAAGCCCTAATGCAGAACAGGTGCACTTTAAGTGTGTGCAGGAAGACGCGCATGCATCCTACCAGCATTCCCAGGATGCATGCCAAGGGAGCGCAGGTTCCTAGAAGAGAAGGAAGCAGATGGCCACATGGAGCCACAGAAAGGGTGATCAGTACCAGCAGAGCTGCGTAACAAGCACCGGTCTCTTAGTCCATGAGAAACCAACTCCAAGGGCATGATAATGGTTTACCAGCTTCAGATGAAAAACGTTTATTAAAACAATGCATTTCATTCCCTTCATCAGGTCATTACAATGTAAGTGCCCTCTCAAGCATTTAAGCCATATGGGAAAGAATAACCTCTCATCATTTAACTATTTCATACAATACTGCACTGCTATACTTCAATCCATAAATCCATCATCAATATGATTTTTGGACAATTCCATCTTGTTTGTACTTGCATATAATTGTTTGTACAGATGAATGAGGCACCTTCAGGTATCTGGAAATTGCACCCAAGGATGAACCAGACTTGTACAAGTCCATGATTCTCTTCCTATATAAAATAGGAAGGGGGAACAAGAGGCGCAATAGTGCCCTATCACTCAGACACTAAGAGATGAGAGGTATATTGTCAAAACCACTCACCTATTCCAGTTGTGATGACCCACAACTGGCTTGAAGGCATACAATCAATACCGGCTGCTGCAGGACTTCCACCAACCACTCGCACGTGGGAAGACTCTCAGGAAGCTGGGAAAAGGTGTGTGACAGTCCGCGCCACCGGGTACCAAAGAAATCACCTGGGATGCAGGAAGTTATTTCAAGCTTTATCTTTATTCTCCAACATGTTTCAGCGCTCCACCTGGCGCCTTCCTCAGGGATATTACCCTGAGGAAGGCGCCAGGTGGAGCGCTGAAACATGTTGGAGAATAAAGATAAAGCTTGAAATAACTTCCTGCATCCCAGGTGATTTCTTTGGTACCCGGTGGCGCGGACTGTCACACACCTTTTCCCAGCTTCCTGAGATGATTCTCTTCCTGATATCTAGGCTGATTTTTTTAGACTTTCCTATGATGCTGCACAAAGAAGCAGTGTGTTTCATGTGTGCATTAAAATACATCCACAGGTGTGTCTCTAATTAACTCAGATGTTGTCAATAAACCTATCAGAATCTTTCAAACACATAACATCATGATATGGGCTGTCACCCCCCTATGCTAGCTAAGCTAACTGAATGCAGTACTGAATGCAGCATGTCTGCCCCCCTGTAAGTTGTAAAAAATACTTTATAAAGTTTATGGATAAGGAGTCCAGAGAGACTTAGTAATGAGCCATCGCTGTTGTATGGTGTCCTCCCCACCTCCAGCCCTCTCTGGTTCAGCCTCCTGTATGTGTCATTGCTGTTGCTGGTGTCCTCCCACCCCCAGCTCTCTCTGTGCGATGACACATACAGGAGGCTGAACGAGAGAGGGCTGGAGGTGGGGAGGACACCATACAACAGAGATGGGTCATTATTGAGTAAGTCCCTCCGGACTCGTTATTTGCACACTTTCTAAAGTCTTTTTAAAAGCTTACGGGGGAAAAGGGGGTGGAAATATGTGGGACCCCTTCTCTGACTGCAGCAGACATGCTGCATTCAGTGCTGCATTCAGTTTGCATAGCACCAGGGGGGTGACAGGTCCTCTTTAAAGTGATCCTGAACCCAGAACACCACCCCACATCCCCTTCTTACCTACCCCTGCAGCTTGGTATCCTGCTGCCATCCATCCCTGTTTCTCCATAAACTGCGCTGGCGATCTTTATAAATCATTATTTTATTATATCATTACTGCAGCTTCCTAGTATTGAGGAAGCCGCAACAGGCATAATAATCTTTTGACTTTACAGAGAGTAATAAAAATGCCTTAAAACATTGTCTCTCTTTCATTATTCTGGCATTTGGCAAATATAAATAATTATGGTTTCAACTGTGTATTGCAGCTCAAAAACTGATTAAGTTTGCTTTCACACTGGTGTTTTCGCCAAAATGCGGCAGATGCGTCAGATATACCACCTCTGCCGCCTATCGGCCGCACTTGCTGCTCACTTGCGGCAAGCCCCATGCATTGTCTATGGGGCTTGCGGTAAAGTGTGGTACCTGCCACACCTTATCTCAAGCCCCATAGAGAATGCATGGGGCTTGCTGCAAGGATGCCGCAAATGTAGCCGTTAGGCGGCACTTGCGGCAGATGCGTTTTTTTGATCCGGGTAAAAACGCCTATGGGAAAGGGGCCTAATAGGAGTTTTTTCACTAGAAACTCTTGAAATAAAAGACTTCTGACCAAGTTTCAACATCGGACAACACTGACACCCCCCGCCCTCAACACACCAATAGATCAGGGAGAAAAGACAAACCATTATTGCTACCACCAATAGATCCCTTTCTATCAATGCAACTGGGGGCTATGAAGTTCCTCAAATTCTTGTACCTCCTAAAAAACAAACTTGGCTTATTGGGAATAACTCGGGATAAAATCAGGACATTCATTATTATGACCCATTATTTTTGAAATGCAGCTCTTATATACCTATGAGAATTGTTAAAAGGGGGTGACAAAACTACATTTAAATCTATTATCCGTCTCTGATTTTGTATTGCATTTATTTAATATGCTATTAAAACAATCTACTTGTTGTAATCGGGTAGATCTAGTATTGGCATCCTTCAAAAAAATATTGTGGAACCCTTTTTCTTAAAACCTTTTCTGGACCACAAATGATTGCTCCTTGAAATCTTGGCCTTTCGTACACTTTTTACTTATTCACCAATACTGTCCATGAAGTCCATTCCTAACCCACTTGGGGCAGAGTCCACTCAAAGAATCCAGATAGCTGTTTTCATACACCTCATTTTAGTGGGTGGATATTCAAATCCCACCATTTATTTTTTGGGGATTTTTCTAAATCCAGAAACTCAATCTTGAGTCCAAATATTAAAAAGTAAATTCTTACCCCAGTTTTTGGTATTCAAACTATCAACAAACGTCTTTGCCCGATTGTGTGCCAGCCAAATAAAAAATAAATCATCTATAAAACGTATATAAAATAGAATGTGACCCATTGACAGGGGATACTGCACAATGTAAAGGGACTCAAACCGTCCCATAAATAAATTTACATAACTGGGAACAAATCTCATTCCCATAGCACAACCCCTACTGTGCCGATAGGTCCGGCACTCAAAGGCGAAAATAGTGTTATTCGAAGTAAAGTCGATACCCCTAATCAGAAAGCCTCTCTGAAGATCAGGGATCTTCCTGACACAAACAAGGATCCACCACCTCCAATCCTAGTCTATGTTTAATGTATGAATATAGGGATGTGACATCCAAAGTGAGAAAGACGTATTTAGAAGGAAGAACCAATTTCAGAATTACAATAATAAAATTTTAAAAATCACGAATATGAAAGGCCAATACATAATGTTGAAGAAATAAATCAATATAATGGAAAAGATTTGAGGTAATGGAACTGATTCCAATTGGATTAGGATTCTTGTGAATTTGAGGGATAAAATAAAAATAGGGTATTGGATAGTATTTAATGGATAGAAATTGCTGTTCCTTCTTGGAGAATATTTTGATGTATGTTTCCCTAGTCAATTATGAAAATAAAAAATGTAATTTGACTAGTGTACAACGTCTTGCCCTGAAATCCCTTCAATCCAATTATGGAATTGTTATACGGAATGTGGATAAAAGGGGTTGCAATAGACATTATGAATAAAACTACCGTATATACTCGTGTATAAGCCGACCCATGTATAAGCTGACCCCCCTACTTTTGCCCCCAAAATCTTGGAAAACCTATTGACTCGTGTATAAGCCGAGGGTGGACCCCAGCACAGGTATACAGCCCCCAGCAGTGTGGTATACAGGCCCCCCCAGTGGTATACAGGCCTCCCCAGTGGTAGTATACAGCAGCCCCAGAGGTATATACAGCAGCCCCAGTGGTAGTATACAGCAGCCCCAGAGGTATATACAGCAGCCCCAGTGGTACTATACAGCAGCCCCAGAGGTATATACAGCAGCCCCAGTGGTAGAATACACGCAGCCCCAGAGGTATATACAGCAGCCCCAGTGGTAGTATACACGCAGCCCCAGAGGTATATACAGCAGCCCCAGTGGTAGTATACAGCAGCCCCAGAGGTATATACAGCAGCCCCAGTGGTAGTATACAGCAGCCCCAGAGGTATATACAGCAGCCCCAGTGGTAGAATACACACAGCCCCAGAGGTATATACAGCAGCCTACCCCATCAGTATCCAGGGCCCCCCCATCAGTATCCAGGGCCCCCCCCTTGCTCCGCAAACCTGTAAAGTAAAATCATTATACTTATCACTGTCCCGCTGCCGCTGTCCCGCCGCCGCCATCGCGCTCCTCCGGCTTCATCCAGCGTCTTCCGGCTTCCTCCTCTGGCGCAGACAATGACGTCATTGCCTGCGCCGACCAGAGGAAGCCAGAAGAAGACGGATGAAGCCGGAAGGAGCGCGATGGCGGTGGCGGGACAGCGGCAGCGGGACAGTGATAAGTATAATGATTTTTCTTTACAGGTTTGCGGAGCAAGGGGGGGGCCCTGGATACTGATGGGGGTGGCCTGTATACCTATGGGGGGCGCCTGTATACCGATGACTCGCGTATAAGCCGAGGGGGGGACTTTTCAGCCCAATTTTTGGGCTGAAAAACTCGGCTTATACGCGAGTATATACAGTAATTATATTATGTAGTCATTGAGGTTATGCAATGATAACAAATATGAAAAACTGGTTGAAGATCCCTTCCCTTAACTATCAGGAATATAAGGATCTTTGTTAGGACTTTGGATCTCTATTGACATTCTGTGCCTCTTGCCCCCTTGCAAAATGGTGTCCGCTGATTCGCACCTGATCATGTGATCCTCCCCTCTGCATTCATAAACCTCAGACTACCATCTACCTATGCTTGAGTACTCAGTTTGAATTCTTGGCTTCTAGTGCTGTACCAGTCTATTCCACCTCCTGCTGATCTCCTTAACTACCTTTGGACTCCAGTGAATATGACCTGCCTTCTGCTACTCTCCTGCTTCCATTCTACCTATGCTTTGCCCCTTGAGTCTGTTGCTGGCTTCACCTGGCCCTGGTTCACGCAAGCATTGTGTGCCTTGCCAGCACTTATTGAACTGTTTTTTGTTGTGCAGCTCTCTGGACATTGGGACTCTTTTAAAGCTGCACCAAGTAGTGTTTGGACTTGATTTTCTGTGGCCTCCCATTCCCAGACCATTGGGAGTTTATTATTTGTGAGAACTATTTCTTGAGACTTTTAGTAGCTGTCTGTTTAATGAACCAACTCTTGCCTTTCTGCCAATGTGTTATATAGACTTGTTCACCTTAAAACTTTGGTTTAAGTGTGTTGTTTGTGCTCCCACTGCTAATAGGTCTCCGAGTAATCCTACAGCACATCATAATCTTATAGGAGATGCCATACACCAAAATATTCTTGAATTTATGTTGGTAAACAGCTAAAATGACAAATTTGTCCAAATGTTTCTAAAATTAATTGTAAGTCTGACCAGAGGAGAAAGCAAGACAGAACCCCTGCTTTCACATGCTTAAGTTCCAACAAGTTTTATTCCTGTAAGTTACTATAAAAGCTAGTTTTGTGTTATAAGCAGTAAATGCTAATCTGTGTGCCAAATCTTGCAATAGCAAGTAAAGTGCCTTCACAGTAGCCACAAAGCTAAGTGTCATTGACAAAAACTGCAAAGCTAAATGTCAATGACGTTAAGCCCTAAGAAAAGTGCCACTGACTGAACACTCAAGCTAAGTGTCTTTGACTGTGACCCAAAAGCTAAATGTCATTGACTCAATACCCAAGCTCTGTCATTGACGGTAACCTGTAAGATAAGTGCCATTGACTGAAACCACAAAACTAGTGCCATTAACTGTCACAGTAAAACTAAATGTCATTGACTGTAACCTCCAAGCTAAGTGCTATTGACTGTACAAATCTAGTGTCAATGACTATAACCACAAAGATAAGTGTCAAAGACTGTAACCCCCAAGTTAAGTGTCATTGACTGTAACCCCCAAGCTAAGTGTCATTGACTTAAACTGTCAAACTAAGTGCCATTGACTGTAACTACAAAGCTAAGAGTCATTGATTGTAACCCCCAAGATAAGTGCCATTCACTGTAACCACAAAGCTAAGTGCCATTGACAGTAATCACAAAGCTAAGTGTCAATGACTGTAACCAGAAAGCTAAGTATCACTGACTGTAACCCCCATGTGTCATTGACTGTAACCACAAAGCTAAGTACCCATTGATTGTAACCCCAAGATAAGTGCCATTCACTGTAACCACAAAGCTAAGTATCATTGACTGTAACCCCCAAGGTAATGTGCCATTGACTATAAACCACAAAGCTAAGTGTCAATGACTGTAACCAAAAGCTAAGTATCACTGACTGTAACCCATGTGTCATGACTGTAACCCCAAAGCTAAGTACCATTGATATATCCACAAAGCTAAGTGTCAATGACTGTAACCAGAAAGCTAAGTATCACTGACTGTAACCCCCAAGTGTCATTGACTGTAACTCCCAAGCTAAGTGCTATTGACTGCAACACCAAAGTTGTGTCATTGACTGTATACAACAAATTAAGTGCCATTAACTGTAACCGTGAACCTTTGTTGTAACAAGACCTAAAACCTTAACCTTGCCATAACTCACAAGATATCTAGTATTCGAGGTAAAACCTAAACTTGGCTTCTTCTGGTGGGCCCAAGGATCCTTACACCCGAGGTGGCGGCTGCCATGGATTTTGCATTACAGGTCTGGAGCTCCATTAATTCATCTTAGTTTAGCTTTTTGTAGAACAATCAGAGAATGTGAGTCCATCCTTCTGGAAAGAAAAAACCTTGAACAATTGAAGGATTTTAATTCCCTATAACAAATCTCATTCATTTACCTATTCTATGTCCTTTTAAAGTGAATAAAAATGGAGGAGATAAGAGGTCTTTGTGGTCATGCCTCTGGGAGCCTGCATCACTTCCATTTCGGCAATGTGATACATGACTGTGGTTTATCAGTACGAGCTTTAGACGGGACACTGGCCAGATCTTGTTACCATGCAATGCCGAGACACTTCTTCAAAGTCGACGTTAATAAGCACTTAATCCAATTATACCTATTTTGCTTCAATCTCAATTAACTGTCCCATGTTGTTCTCCTCGTCCATAGGAGAGTACGTTTTCAGATGATATCCCTATGTGTATACAGTAATCTAATAACATTTATCTCCTTTCACTTCTAATGTTTTCAGCTCACTAATAGATCTCGTTGAATAATTAAATTCAGTCCACATGCCAGCTATAGCAGGGAGCAGAGATCAGGAAATATCATTGTGCCATTAGAAAGCACCGGCTTTATTTCACTCGGATTAGATTTCTAGGAAAACAAACAGTCACCTGAAGGTCTATTAGCCGGTTTAAGCTGCTGTCTGAGAAATACTTTTCTGATAAGTAACTGATTATTTTGCATAAAAGAAGCAATGGGCCTATTCCATTTTGAAAATGCAAACTAAATTATAAGTGATTGTCTGGTTTTAAAAAACGAAACCACTCAGTAAAGGATACTTAACTTTTTGTCCAAAATGGAGATCGGTTACCCAATGTGTTTGTTCTGCATTGAGTTTCCGATGTGATAACGCTGCAGGGAATCTGATTACTTACTGTCAACGTTGCTAACATATAACAGCTGATTGATTGAATCCTTTGCACCCCCAACTAGCTTGAGAAGTCAATGGCTGCTCTAAACTACCACTCGGTCCCCTTCTAAGTTTTCCCTTCACATTGGTTCTTCCAGCCTCCAACCATGCTGGTAAAATTAGCATAACATTATATCCTTTTTGTGAATTTTCTGAATATAGTGTTTGGAACGTGTAAGTGTGAGGACCCTTGACGTGGGTTGCGAGCTTGCGTGTTTTAGACAAAATATCCACCTATACCTCCCATTTTCGTTCATATTCTATATAATTTTTTTTATTTTTTATCTTTATGCAGGATAAGCTGGGCCCTTTGAAGCATCTGTCACGTGTGGTGCATGTATATGACATGCCCGCCACCAGGGCAATGGGGTACTCGGAACCGGGCTGAACAGTTCTCTCTGGGGATGTGCCTCGGTGGCGTGAACTGGCTCCATGTCCCTGGTCGTGTCATAAAAAATGGGGGTAAGTTCATATAGGGAATTAGTTTGTGACGCCACCCGTGGTATTGGGCAATAAGATCGCTGACGCTGCGGTTCAGACAACTAGGGCGGTTGGTGACGCAGCAGAGATATCACAGCTCTCCATGGGTAGAGCAAGGTCCCAGGGCAGGTATAAAGTCTATTTGATGATAATTACTGATGTAGCACAGGGCAGGTGACGCAATAAATAAATCTGAGGACACCGCAGGGTACAGTCTTCACATTTTTGTCACAGTTTTCACAATTCTTCCAGGTTACAACAACCAGCCAGGTGCTGTGTCCTCCGGATCAGGGTTCCAGCCAACTCTACGGTACCTTGGGTGCACTTTACCAAGACCTCCTTCTGGTGTGCCATTCCGGTGATCTCTCTGCGCTGGCTCTCGCCCTCCAGCCCTGTGCCTCACACACTGTGCCCCAAGCCAGCAGCCTTGGGTCCTGTTGGGCGAAGTCTTACTGGTCCCCTTGACCCTATGCAGCTTTTAGCGATTGTGTGCGGATGTGGCTGTTGCACTTGCAGATACCACAGCCTTGGTTTGCTATTTGAGTCCTGCAGTCACTCCACTAAGCTGGGGCCGGTTCCCACTGTGACCTAGCCCCTCCACCCGACTACGGTCAGCATGGATTCGGGCACCACAGGTGGATCCATTACTCCCATACCCTTAGGACCCCTTCCTGTCCTGAGCCCCTCACTGGCTCCTACATCTCTCCTCTTCGCTTCTCTTTTCCTGGGGAGCTCCTCTCGCTCTAGTCCCCAGGACGTCTCTCTCCAACTGACTCCTCTACTCCTGACTCCCTAACTTACTCACTGATGTTTTCCTCATGTTCTCTCAACTTCTCTACTTCAAGGCGTCCTACACTTATCTTACTTCCTCCACTCAACCCTTGCTGCCTAGTTCCCCCTACAGCCTGAGATGGGGTCCTCCCTCAATAGGGTCCGCACAGAACCCCGGGTTTGGAGTGGTGTGGTGTTGGTGGGGTGTGGGTATGGTAGTGCCCCCTCCTTACCCAAGAGTGGGGTACACACTTTTGGCTGAGTACACGTACCTCTGTGGCAACTGGACCTCAGGGGCGCCACATATACAGTGCTGCACCGCCTTCTTGATCTAATAGTATGGGCTGGATCAATAGGCTGCATACAGACATTTTGCATCATACTTGCTTGTGTGACTGAGCCCTATGGAAACCTCATCTGTGTGTATATAAAGTATCACCAATCACCTCCCCATGTCAGAGCAGGTTGACAGTGATTGTTGCATCGATATTATGCACCTGTGTTGCCTTTATTATAGAGGCCTACTGCGTCTGCTAAGTGTATTTGGTGTCAGACCTTTTGGCTGCTTATGGTAGTTTTCTGAAATTATGTCTTTTTTGAAAGTCAGTATGGCCCTATTCAGTGAAACAAAACATTACTGCTTCTTCATCTCAGGAAATGTCCGGTCCTAGAGGTGAACCTCCACCATTAGCAACCTTGAACCAACGTTAATAACGTACTAAAATTCGAAAACCCTTTCACCATGGCTAGTAATGAAATACTTGACACTGTGGTTTGGTTGACCGTCCAATAAGGGGCATATTAACTTATTTTATTCTGCACATATAGAAATAACCTACATAAAGTTGATAACATTGTGAATATATTTATTTTTACTGCATAAGTTGAGTTATCTTGATGCATTACAGCCAGTAAAAAAGAACACAGAAAAAAATAGACTTTGAGGTCCCAATACACATAAGGTCCTATAAAACATAGAAAAAAATGAATTAAAAATAATCTAAAACAAACAAAAACTTGCAAAATCAATGAAAGAGTTAGAAATTGAGTAGAAAGACATACAGTAAAAAGACAGCGTATGCTGTTTCCTCATTTACCCACTTTCCTTTATCCCACCTACAATATGACTGTGCTGTGTAAACATAGAGAGAAATATATCTAAATTTGTTGCCTACTCATTCTTACTATCAAGAGTAAATATGTTTTCAATGAGGATAGGAGGAAGTGATGCTGCTGTAGAACTCTATCAACAACTTATTCCAGGTGTGAACAAAGGACTAGGTGTCATGATCCCTCTGGTAGCACGTCTGGGACACTATTGTAGATATGCTGTTACTGGTATTGGAGTGTGATGAGCTATCAGGATGCTGATTTTCAGAGAAGTCTTCCATTCTGGTTCTGGGAGGTGTTGGGTTGCTTAGGTGTTCCAACTTCCAGTGATTAAAAAAAAACTATTAAAGGGTAGACAAGGGCGCAATAGGGTCTTATCTCTTAGATACCAGATAGTTAAAAAATGAGGTACTGCTCACCTTATGCAGTTGTGTGCCCCACAACCGGTTTAAACGCTCAAAACAGCTGCTGCAGGATCCATCGTTCCCTCAGTAACAATGTATGCATAAATCCAAAGTACCAGGGTGTACAACGATCCGCACTGCTGAGTATAAGGAAGGACCACAATCTCGGTATATAAGAACAGTGTTTTATTTCTTGTACGTGTTTTGGGGCTGTCCCAACCCCTTCCTCAGGAACACCTGAGGAAGGGGCTGGGACAGCCCTAAATGCGTAGAGGAAATAAAGCACTATTCTTATATGCTAAGATTGTGGTCCTTCCTTATACTCAGCAGCGCAGATTGTTGTACACCCTGGTACTTTGGATTTATGCCTAACGTCCAGTGATTGTTCTACCACTAAGCTGAGCAGCCTCTGCCAAAATCCTGCCAGTCGTATATCCTGTCAGAATTGCTGTGGCCTACATTCCTGTGTCTGCTCTGATCTCTGCTTTCTGACCCAGACTTTTGTTTAATTACTTTTTTGCCTGCTCCCTCTACTTGTAATTATTCTTCTGGTATTTTGACCTCTGGATCATGACCTGTATGCATCTTTGTTTAATCCCTGAATCCTCTCTGTGATCTGCTGGAAAACCTGACCCTGGACCATTACATGACTATGTCTTTATCTACGTCCTGAATACTGTGAATTGTCCTGGAACTGACCCCGGATTTCCTGACCTCCTTTTTGCCTCCTTTCCTGTAAGTAGTAACAATTTCACAACCTAGTTTAAGTAGTAACAAGCTTCACATTCTTTGTCAGAACATAGCTTTGTAGAGTCTAGCGTTACATCAGGCATGTTGAAATCCAACATGCCTAATGCTTTTTTTTACCTGACTGCTGCCATATACTTACCGGACTGCTGCCATACATAGAGAGCCTGGACAACCCCATGTGCAGTGAATTAGTTATACAGTCCAGTTGAAATCTTCAGCTATGTACCACTGACATCTAATATGAATCTTCCTGAACCCCCAAATAATACTCAACCATCAGTATATGTTTCAATGCATGTCATGACCAAAGTTTGGATATTAAGTAAAATATTTGCTGACAAGTGTTTTTAGACAGCAGTTGGAAAAGCACATATATGCATTGATATTTGGTATGTAACTGTCACGAGGGTCTCCGGTGCTTGAGAGACTTATGACAGGTTTGGGAGTTGAGTCTCATGTATTCTTGTGAGACTCTGGATTTTTAACATAGTTGCTTTCTTTTGGTGCAGTGAGAGTTAATGACATTTTCCTTGCAGGAAGTTTCTGGATCAGGTGATGCTGGTTTGTGACCACACCCATTCCCTTTAAGTAGTCACATGATCCATCACCTGATGCTGGTAATAGAATCTTTCTATGCTGACCATCATGGAGTGAGGAAGTCTCGGGAAGTTGTTGGAGTACGGTTGTTTGCAGTCCTGGTGTTTGGCTGCAACCTTGGAGTTTTATCCTTTTTTGTCTATGTTCTCCAGTCTGTCCTACTTCCTCTGTGTTCTAATATTACAGTAGTGAAGTATAGTGTCCTCACTGGCCTTTGCACTAGCCAGGGTGAGTGTACGTGACAGCTAGGGCCTAAGCAAGTGACAGCGGCGGGGGAAGGACCCACTTAGGGATGTTAGGGGAGATCACTCAGGGGCCAGACACAGGTTAGTGTCAGGAGGTGTCCCATCTCCAGCTCATTGGGGTTTTTCTCTCCCTTTCCATCCTGTTGTAACCTCTGTGTTGCGCCATGCACCAAACATCCCCTGGTCCATGCATAACAGTAATTAGGTATATTTGTTTACAGCCCTATGTAAAACTATAGAAAACACATTAAGAAGCCACTAATAATTATTTGCATCAGAGAAGAGACTTTCAAAATGATGCCGACTGCATCGGATCGATTGCTCGGATTGCCAGGTGCTTAAATACAACTTGGATTGTGGCACTGCAGGTGGCAACACTGATAAGAATCTGTCAAGAAAATCATTATTACATAGCATAAAGTCAAGTATATGCAAGAGTTATGGTAATCTGTATATTTTCTTATTTTTAAATTGGTTGTTAAAGGGGGTTTTCCCATAAACAAACTACATTTTAATCAATAGATCTTGAAATAATAATAATTTCCACAACTAAATGTTTAAAAAAATGTTCCTGTGCTGAGATAATCTTATATATGTGTCCCTGCTATGTACTGTGTAATGGATGTGTCTGACCGTACAGGGACATGGTCTGATCATATTACATCTCCTGTGCTGAGATAATCTTATATATGTGTCCCTGCTATGTACTGTGTAATGGATGTGTCTGACCGTACAGGGACATGGTCTGATCATACTACATCTCCTGTGCTGAGATAATCTTATATATGTGTCCCTGCTATGTACTGTGTAATGGATGTGTCTGACCATACAGGAACAAGGTCCTATCATACCACGTCTCCTGTGCTGAGATAATCTTACATATGTGTCCCTGCTATGTACTGTGTAATGGATGTGTCTGACCATACAGGGACATGGTCTGATCATACCACATCTCCTGTGCTGAGATAATCTTATATATGTGTCCCTGCTATGTACTGTGTAATGGATGTGTCTGACCGTACAGGGACATGGTCTGATCATACTACATCTCCTGTGCTGAGATAATCTTATATATGTGTCCCTGCTATGTACTGTGTAATGGATGTGTCTGACCGTACAGGGACATGGTCTGATCATATTACATCTCCTGTGCTGAGATAATCTTATATATGTGTCCCTGCTATGTACTGTGTAATGGATGTGTCTGACCGTACAGGGACATGGTCTGATCATACTACATCTCCTGTGCTGAGATAATCTTATATATGTGTCCCTGCTATGTACTGTGTAATGGATGTGTCTGACCATACAGGAACAAGGTCCTATCATACCACGTCTCCTGTGCTGAGATAATCTTACATATGTGTCCCTGCTATGTACTGTGTAATGGATGTGTCTTACCGTACAGGGACATGGTCTGATCATACCACATCTTCTTTGTGGAGATAATCTTATATATATGTCCCTGCTATATATTGTGTAATGGATGTGTCTGACATTCCAGGGACAAGGTTTGATCATGCCTCATCTCCTGTCATTTATCATTTGTTCATTTACTTTAAAAATTGTTAATTGATGAAAATAGACTATTAACATTTCTATTTTTAAAAACATTTTTCTCTTACCGCATTTTTTTCACTCCTGCCTAAAACTTTTGCACAGTACTATATATCTAATTTTTTCAATCTTTTCATTATTTTTATAAATGTATAAGTTATTGAGCATGAAAACAACATGATCCAGACATAAATAAAAGAGCAAATTCAGTACTTTGTCTCCCGTCGTCAGTCAACTTTCAAAAGACATTGGTACTTCTCCAAGCTCCATGCATTAGTGACTAACTCGAACAAGGAGAACAATAAAACAACAAGAGACCATAGTACTTAACTTTACTTAATTAACAAATTCTCCACCTGAAAGCTATAGCTCTAGACACTTCATTAGCTCCCCAATTTTTTACTTGCAGAGAATCTTTAAGGTAAAGCACACATCCCATGGAGCTGTCACTATATATTAAGGAATTTGCAGTGAGTGCATTGGCATTTCAAACATATTGACTATTAAAAAAAAAAAAGTCGAAAAGGCGCTGGGTTTGGAAAATAGCCTAATTGATTTTATTACTTGCAGAAATAAGAATAAACAAAGGTGATTTCTTTTGGAGGATAAAAACAAAATTATTGGTTGAATACGGCTGGAGCTGAATTAAGTACTTGAAGTTCAGGCTCCCTGGAGAGCTGACAGAGCAAGCAACAGATCAATAGTAAAGTCATTTAAACTCCAGATTCATAGTCTGTGCTTATTAACTACTAATTAACCCCAGTTCTTTTTTTACACATCCTTAACTCCTCACCAACTTTTTAACAAGCCTAGTGTCTGTTAAACAAGAAGATGTAACTTTTAGCATCTCGAGAAATGTGAGAAATCTGGATCCAGGTCTCTTGGTGACTAGTGTGGTCAGGGCCACCACCAGGGCCTAACTGGACTAACTCCAGTGAGGGGCCCTGACATTTCGAGTGTGGTCATACCAAGCAATGGGCGAGAGTCATCAAAAACAGTACAATAAAAAAGAGATGGGTTTGCCAACTACAATCACGCAGCTTCCAGGATTAATTTATTTTCTCTAATTCTTTTGACAATTAAAAGCAATCAAATTGGCTCCTTAGCTCCTAATAGTTCCACGTTGCTATAGTATTGTGAAAACTTAGCCGTGGGGGGTTGTAACAACTGTTCGAGTTAAAGGTAAAAAGGGGAATCCCGGACAGACTAAATGTAAACTACACCACCAGGCAGAACCCTGAGATACTCCAACATCTTTTAACCCCTACACAGGGATCTGGCTTTACTGCAAGGTACAGGGGGTTGCAGTCCAGGAATAGAAAAGTCACCAAGCAGGGTCAAAGCCGGGAGGTCAGAAAAGTACAAAATCTGGAGAATCATACAAAAACAGGCAGAGGTCAATCTGGAAAATTAATAATACAAAGCAGGATAATACCAAGTGAACCAGGGAGTATATCTGGAAACTAGCAGAAACACATAGAGGATTCAAATAAACTACAGTACTTCCTAATTGGCTGAAGTCAGAGTTAATGACTGGAGCTGGGCAGCCATACAAACACATCCACAAGTCAAACAACTACATCACCAGCCCCACCTTTGAAGTGAAGACAGTGGTGCCTGGTGGCCGGTGAGGAAGTTGCAGGAGCAGACTCTGGTGATGTGACAGGAGTAAAAGTAAATTCAGTTGATTAAAAGGTAAAATAACTTGGTGAATGCTAAAGGTCCTATTGATTCAGCCCCCAAGATCAGTAGTCTCTCAGATAGAGCTATGGTGAGTAGAGATGTGGGAACCTATTTGGGGCCTTTTCATGGCTGGAGCTCTGGTGATTTGTACTTCCAAAGTGCAGAAGTGTGCAGCACTATGCTCCAGTATGCTTTGTGCTCGGTGCAGTGCGAGCCGCTTGTGATCGGTTCACATTGGGGGTAAAATGTGAGTGTGGTGTGAATATAATGGAAAGTGCGTCCTGCACCACCACTCTGTGCAGCACAGGTCAATGAAGCATGAAATAGAGTGTAGAACCAGACAAAAAACCCTGCTCTGGTGCACAACGCTTCCAAAGGAACTTCCAATAGAGTACATCAAAGCAAGAAGAAATGATGCTGCACTAACCGGAGGTTTTTCTTAATATGCTTTATTTCAACAAGTATTTAGGCAGCATGTAGGTGGATGCGGGTTACAGATGGGACTATGACCGTTTCGCACACAGATGTGAAGTGAACCCGTTGAAGCACACCTGTGTGTGAAATGTTATAGTCCCATATGCATCGTCCAACATGTCCACCTGAATCCTTGAAATAACTCCTGTGAGTTCAGCTTTATTCGTTTTATCGTTTGCTGTATTTCTGGTGTAGCGTGTTGTCCCTAATAAAAATTAAAAACGCCCCACCCCCGCCCCAGAAGTGTTTTGCTTATGGCTGACTGTATGTGGGTGGAGAGCCAAACAACCAATCAGTGACGGCTTGGGTCACATTTGTGGACCGAACACCGCCATTGAACCTGAACATCCACGAGATTGTTCGCCAACCAAACCTTAAATGTTCGCCCATCTCTAATGGTGAGCATGCAGTACTACTATTTATTTCAGGCGGGACATGCTCTTGTGATTGTGGGATCACATTGGGTCCCCTAACTAATCTGTAAGTTATCACCTATCTATGAAATTAAAGGTAAATGATAACATGCAACATTAGGACAAACCCTTAATTGTAAGATATGAGATTTAAAATGAAAACATATTATTTTTATGCACAGTCTATGTCTCGTTAGAAAGACCAATTTTGGATTACCATGTCTCAATATCAAGGACTCGGCAAATCAATGGATTAACTCAACATTGCTTCCACTATGTACATATGAAAAACCCAGATAATTGCTGGTGGTGGGGGGTCCCAGTAGTGGATCATGCTCTGATTATCTATTAACAAAATTAGGTTAAACTGCAATAACAGACACAGCCCATTGGAAAGAATGTTCCAGAAAAAAAGATCTTTTGTTCCATTCTCTGACACCATTTTTTACCATACCTCTAACCTTACCCCGTGAAGGAATTTTTTAGGCTCTGACTCATCAAGACAGACATAATGTATACATAACACTAACATGGCTACCTTCCAGCACCATCACAGGCTCTAGTGGAGACCAGGTAGTCACTTAGCTACGCCCCTTCAGGTTGAGCTCAGTTCTGTGGCGCGGTGTGCCACACTCACCAGCATGGCAGTATACCATTCATTATAAACATTCTGCCAGAATATAATACACCAAATTAAGAGATGTACATCTCTTAATAGAGCTGGTGGATCTTTTAGATATTGTGTACCATTGTAAGAAATGAGAACTATCTCCAAAGTACAACAGAAAAGAGAGGGAGAGGACGGCAGGGCGCCGAGGGGACGGACCACGATTGTTTTGTTCGAATGAACTTTAACGAGTCCAGTGGGTCCGTTGAAGTTAATTTGAACAAAACAATTGTCGTCTGTCCCCTCAGCGCCCTGCCGTCCTCTCTCCCACCTCATTGTCGGCCTCATGGCCCCTACCTGTTTGATGAAGCATTTTATTTGAAGTAAACAAGATTTCACCATTGGTGCACATTGCCGTTTCTTCTATTTTGCTGACCTGTGTTACCCTTCTGCTGGGACGACAGGCTGCGCACCTGTGACGACTTCAGTTCAGCTTCATGGGATACCAGCGGTGGATGTGTTCCATGACACTCAGCAAAGTCTGTACCAGCTTTTTTGTTCTTTTTCTACTATTTGTATCTCCAAAGGACAAGTCTGTCAAAATGTAGACCACTTTTGTGGTGTAATTTATAATGAATTTGCTAGCCGCACTTGATCCAGCACCATTTCATCAATGCTCTGTTCACTTTTCAAAAAGAATGATGCCAGGACTGGCATAAAAACACCAAATAGCAAAATCTATTTAATGAATGGGGGCCTTCCTCATACAACATACAACTAGTCTGGTCACATGTTCCTCCACCAGCAGCCATTTTGTGGATAGGAGAATTGTGCAGTGTGTTAGGAAGCTTATACTAATAAGTGAAGAAGGAGAACTTGAAATAGTTATATATTACTAAGGCTGGCTTCACACTTGCGTTTATGTCTGCATGCTTATGGCATGCAGACGCAAACGCAGTGCAACGCAGCACATACTTATGTGAACGCAGCGGAGAATCTCCGCATGCGTTCACATTAGTATCCATCCCGGCCAGCCAATCAGCTGTTCCTGGGGCGGCCGGGAATAGGAGATCAACGGCAGACATCTCCTCCTCCCGGCCACAGCTGATTTCCCGCCGGATTCAGCGTGGGAGATTTGAAGATACAGCTGATCTGACAGCTGTTTAAATCTCCCGCGCCGACACTGGATAGGGTGATATCAGCGTGGGAGATAAGAAACAGCTGATCGCTGTTTCAAATCTCCCGCGCCGACCTCACCTATTCGGTGTCAGCGCGGGAGATTTAAACAGCTGTCAGATCAGCTGTATCTTCAAATCTCCCGCGCCGACACCGGCGGGAGAGCAGCGGCGGCTGTAGCTGATCTCTTGGTGGCCAACGGTGATCACCGGCAGCCACCGGGAGAGATTTCAATGAGATCCGCAGCGTTCTCCTGCACTGTCATGCGGAGGACACTGCATATCCATTGACTTCCATGCATTTTTTATGCGCCCACGAACGCACAAAAAATGCAACAGGGCTGCGTTCTGAGTGCAGAGGAGCGCGCACAACTTATGCACATCTGTACGCAAACGCAACCGAACGCAGCCAAAATGCAGGCACATACATTCGCATGTTAAACATAGGAACGCATGTGCGCAAGCGTTTGGCTGCGTTCGGTGCGCTGCGTAACAAACGCAAATGTGAAGACACCCTAAGTGCCATATCATCATGTCCCCATACATTATTTTGGTCTGACCCTATTTTTAGTAAGAGTACAGTCTGTGAAACAAAAACATGTTAAAAAAATCAGTATGCACCAGTTTCTTCCATGTGCTGTATGAGACTGTAACAGTGTGTCCCTCCCCCGGTCTGTGTTCATGGAAACTTATTTAAGCAGGCCTACTCTAATATTTCCTGTCCTGCATCTAGTGGGGAAATCCCCCTTTGTTCTTCTCTGCAGGGGGCTTCTCACATACACAAACATGTAGACTAAATGGTGCCTGAACTTCTGGAAACTTGTAGAAAATATTCAGGGGGGTGTTAGCCCTTCCCCCATCCAGGGGCTGATCCCAGGAGAGAGAACAAAAGACATTTGCTTGGACAGTTGGTTGGTGGTGTGTCTTACGAAGGTCTAGGATCAGATGCTGTGGCCAGATCCTGGTGCCTGTGTGCGGATTATTAGAAATTGAATGTCGGTTGCCTATTGGATTGTCTTGCTCACCTGCTGGGTGTAAGGACTTCATCAAGACGCCTGGCGTCAGAATACTGGGTGGAACCCCCGACTCTGTTCCCTTTGTTGTGGACTCATTGTGGACTCCAAAGAATAAGACTAATATTTGATGTTCTATGCTCTCTGCCCCAATAAAGATCTTTGGATTATTCATTGGCCTTGCTGTCCCTTCCTGCTCTGTCCCACACCTCATCACAGAGACTCAATCATACAATTCTTTGGATGCATAAAAAAATTTGGATGCCATACAAATCCACAGTACAACATCCGATCTTTACAGATGCATTACAATCCTCTAAGACAAGAAACTGTAAATGGTCTCTTAAGTTATTAATGGCTTCTGCTGCAAAAAATACAGTGATTACCTACGGACTGCACATCGATGACAGGTGGAAAAAAAATCATCCGAGTTTTCTGGATTAAACGCTGACGATTTTTCATGTGAACCTTGCCTTAGGGTAAAAGCGGTCAACCACTTTAACTGAAATCTCGCCATCTTACCATTAATGAGGTGTCGGAGTCTGGACATTTTTCATTCTATGTGTGAAGTACGTCTTTGACTTACGGAAGTATCATGATGGACCAAGTCTTTATATAAGAACAATGTATTTGTCCTTTAACAGCACTGACATTTCATGAGGGATGTTTCAGGTTCAGTAAGTTTCTGGCTGCCTGATAGAGCTCAAAATGTAATTTTGGTGCCCGAAGCACTAGGACACAAAATGAATTGCTTAAGGACTCAAACAGCTGACACAGACATCAGACCAGGCTCACGAAAACTTCAGGACACAAAGGAAAGAAAGTTTCTTGTAAGTAACCAAAAAAACATTTTTTTTGTAATTTACTACCAAGGCAACAAGCTGTTACAGACTATAACACCAAAAGAGTTGTGTGCAGAAGAAGGGGAACTTCCCCAATAAGGAGCACAAAAAAAAGGACCATAAATAATCTAACAAAAATATATATCAGAAAATATCAATATAGGAAAAAAAATACAAAAACATGATACAGTAAGAAAAGTGGTTGAAAATCAACTAAACAAAATGTTTGGCCAAAGAGAAGCTAAAGCTAAGCACCAACGGAGACAATATGGGTAGCCAAGCCCAGAATAATCAATAACTGTGCAATATTAAACATATGCGTTCAATCACAGCAGTAATATATAAAGAATAGAGTGCAGCTGCAAAAGGAAGCCAGGAACATTCAAAGATAGCTAGTATCTAGTGATGGGCAAACCCGCCGATGTTCATGTTCGGTGGATGCTACTGGACTTTTTTTTTAAAGTTAGAGTTTGGGGCCGAATGTGACTTGAACTTGAGTCTCAACCCCAAACTCAGACTTTAAAGTTATGAGATGGGGGCTGGGGGCTGTAAAAGCAAAGAAAATAATAAGGTAAACATTAGCATTATACTTACCGGCGTCTGACCACTTGTACTTCCGGGTACGCTCATTAACTTTCCAGGTATTAACTGCTGAGGGAAGCAACAGACTATCACAGATGCTCAACAAAACAAAGTATTCACTGATCTCAGGGAGACCAGTTCAAGAAAACACTGCGGGCAGCCGGCTAAAGCGCTCAACACATTCAATTCCTAGGCCCATTGCCCCCTGGGAATTTTGAATATGCAAATAGAGTCTGCGGAGCCTCGTTTAGGAGTCTCAACACAGGACTAGCCAGATCTTCCTCTAGTGAAGGACCTAGCCATGATAACCACCATATTAAGTGGCTAGGTCCTTCACTAGAGGAAGATCTGGCTAGTCCTGTGTTGAGACTCCTAAACGAGGCTCCACAGACTCTATTTGCATATTCAAAATTCTCAGGGGGCAATGGGCCTAGGAATTCACTGCGTTGAGCGCTTTAGCCAGCTGCCCGCAGTGTTTTCTTTGACTGGTCTCCCTGAGATCAGTGAATACTTTGTTTTGTTGGTCTACTAGGCATTGCTCCCACCTAGCCAGAATCCTACTCCACACTGATGAGGGGCAACACCCCGAAACAGCTGTCTGTGGATGGATACCTGGCCTTGGTATTCCCTTGTCATATCTTTAAGCTTGTAAAGAGCTGGATATTGACTCAAAGGGCCACTTAATATGGTGGTTATCATGGCTAGGTCCTTCACTAGAGGAAGATCTGGCTAGTCCTGTGTTGAGACTCCTAAACGAGGCTCCACAGACTCTAGTTGCATATCACAGATGCTGTCATAGATAGTAGGCATCTGTGAATGGCTGTTCTCATAACCTAGAAACAGCCCATGCATTTTAGCATCTGCTGAGCGGGGTGACACTGGAAAGTTCACCTGAGGTCACAGCCGCGTCGCTGGTGCTGAACACAGGTGAACTTTACTGTGATGTCATCCTGCACATATGTGTTTCGGCTTCCCTAGTGGATGGACGTCACAAAAGATTCGCGTGGAGGGTTGTTCTGGCAGTAATAAACATAGTTAATGATTGATATGTTTTTGTGTTTTTTTCTAAGAAATTCTTTTTCTCTGTGTGTTCAAATTTGCAAATAAAATATCTTTCATGGTGTGGTGTTTTATTTAGAGGTTCCTAAATGCGGGATCTAACATTGACTTGACATTAGGAACCTCAGGCTTAGTGCCAGCTGGTAATATTCAGTTGGTATTACCCAGTCTGCCATCAGCACCAGGGCAACTGGAAGAGTCCGGGGTACAGCACCAGAAAATTGAATGTTAACCATTTTCTAGGGTGGCTGCGGGCTGTAATTCACAGTGGATAGGGGGGCCGAGAACGCTTGGACGTCTGCACGCTGAGGATTCCAGCCCACAGCTGCCTAGTTGTACCTGGCTGGCAACTAAAAATACAGCAAAGCCCCACGTTGTTTTCTTTTTAATTATTTCAAGAAATAATTTTTTAAAAAGTGTTCCACTGTATTTAGATTGCCAGATGGGTACAGCTAGGCAGCTGGAGGTGGGTGGCAGCCCATAGCTGCCTAGTTGTACCTGGCTGGAAACCAAAAGTACAAGGAAGCCCCACGTCGTTTTTTTTTTTTGTTTTAATATTTCAAGAAATAATCACCAACTTTTTCTGTATCATACTAAAAGCACCACCTTCAGCAGCACCTGTGCTGCATTTTAAGAAGGTGGCTATGACTGACTGCCTCTGTACACAAAATAAAAAACTTATAAAAATCTCTCACCTTGTATGATAATTACCTGTTACCGGTCTGATAGGCTTGTTTGCAGATAAGTCCGTGCCGCATCTACTGCCGGCTGTCTCGCTTCTCCTCAACGACCGACGACCTCTACTTCTGAATTCTGAAGCAAACTCTACAGGATTTATATATTTTTTTTTTATTTCTGTGGTAAAGCACTGAAAAACTAATAAAATGAGCTTTACTCAAAACTGCAGGTCCAGCATTGCCTCTTTCCCAATGCCCCCGGACTCTATTAACAGGCTGTCATGCCCCTTTAAGCACAATACTAAAGTTTCCTTCATTAATTCTCCCTTAATAATTCAACTTATAGTGTAAAATACTCAAAGATATTCAATGCAGATTCCTTTCCTGAGATGTAATAATTATAGTAATGTATGTTTATGACATCTTCTGCATTTACATTTTTGTAATATGATCAACATCCATTTCCAGTGATTTTTAATTATAAGAATTTCTACTAGTATCAGCATGGAATATTGTACTTCATTTTGTATGCAATCAGTATGATCACCTACGTCTTCACGATGATTGCATTCTCCTTGTATCGGGTCATGTGCTCTTGTTATATAGCCTTTAAATAGTATATAATTCAATCATGCCAAGCCTATCGACACTAAGAGATGTCAAGTTCTAAGTGCAAATTAACGGCAACTTTAGCCTTATTTATATTCACATCCTGAATGCCAAGATACCTTTTAATGTGTCTGGGAAGTTATGTGTAATACTTTACATTGATGACTTAACACCAATGAATATAATATACTAGTAAAAAGGCCCGATGCAATTGCATCGGGAGCGCGGTGAAATGAATTGTGTGTATACAGGCGGGTGAGTGGCTAGCAGAGTATACATGGGGCTCTGTGGGTAGCAGAATATACAGGCGGGTCTGTGGGTAGCAGAGTATACAGACTGCTCTGAGGGTAGCAGATTATACAGGCGGCTCTCTGGGTAGAAAAGTATCCAGGCGGCTCTGTGGGTAGCAGAGTATACAGGCGGGTTTGTGGTTAGCAGATTATACAGGCGGCTCTGTGTGTAGCAGAGTATAGAGAAGGCTCTGTGGGTAGCAGAGTATAGAGGTGGCTGTGTGGGTAGCAGAATATAGAAACGGCTCTGTGGGTAGCAGAGAATACAGGCGGGTCTGTGGGTAGGAGAGTATACAGGCGGCTCTGTGGGTAGCAGAGTATAGAGGCGGCTCTGTGGGTAGCAGAGTATACAGGCGGCTGTGTGGGTAGGAGAGTATACAGGCGGCTCTGTGGGTGTCAGAGTATAGAGGGGGCTCTGTGGATAGCAGAGTATGATGTGGCGGGAGGCTGGAGGAGTGAGGGGAGCAGAGGCTGGAGGGGTGAGGAGAGCAGAGGCTGGAGTGGTGAGGAGAGGTCCAGATGGAGAGGTGAGGAGAGGTCTGGCTGGAGGGGTGAGGAGAGATGCGGCTGGAGGGGTGACATCACCGCTCGGCGGCAGGACGTGGCTGCGTCCTGGGGCTGATCGCAGCCCCAGTCACACGGCATTGTCCTCTGCAGCGGGTTGGGTGATGCAGAGAGGGATCAGTTCTTGCCCTCAGGTCACACATGTGACCTGAGCGGAAGGAGCGGATTGGGCGGTGTGTGGTAAAGACAGGACGGTCATCCGATTGGTCTAGGACGCCAAGTCCTGGGCAACGGGATGGGCGTCCTGTGTGTACAACACAGTGCCCAATCCGCTTGCAGGGGCAGGCAATGGGAGTGAGCGGGGCGTGTCAGGCTTTGCAGGCTGACACGGTCCGCTCACTCCCATTGGCTGTTGCCGGCCACAGGACGACGTCCCTGGCTCCCGGCACCCGGCCACAGCCCGTAGACCGCTACTCCACCAGCATGGCGACATTGAGAGCCCAGCGGTGAGAGAGTGGCGAGGGGTGGAAGGCTCCGGCGGCATCCGGGCAGCATGGACCTCGCGGAGGGCGCGAGGGCGGTGGCGATGGAGCGGGGCCGACGGTTGGCAGGATGGCAGCGGTGCCAGGTAGTGCGGCTGAGGATGGAGGAGGCTGAGAGGCTGGAGGAGGCTGTGAGACTGGAGGAGTCTGTGAGGATGGGGAGGCTGTGAGGCTGGAGGAGGCTGTGAGGCTGGAGGAGGATGTGAGGCTGGAGGAGGCTGTGAGGCTGGAGGAGTCTGTGAGGATGGAGAGGCTGTGAGGCTGGAGGAAGCTGTGAGGCTGGAGGAGGCTGTGAGGCTGGAGGAGGCTGTGAGGCTGGAGGAGGCTGTGAGGATGGGGAGGCAGTGAGGCTGGAGGAGGCAGTGAGGCTGGAGGAGGCAGTGAGGCTGGAGAAGGGTGTGAGGCTGGGGGAGGCTGTGAGGCTGGAGGAGGCTGTGAGGCTGGAGGAGGCTGTGAGGCTGGAGGAGGGTGTGAGGATGGGGAGGCTGTGAGGCTGGAGGAGGCTGTGAGGCTGGAGGAGGTTGTGAGGATGGGGAGGCTGTGAGGCTGGAGGAGGCTGTGAGGCTGGAGGAGGCTGTGAGGATGGAGGAGGCTGTGAGGATGGGGAGGCTGTGAGGCTGGAGGCTGTGAGGCTGTAGGAGGCTGTGAGGATGGGGAGGCTGTGAGGCTGTGAGGCTGGAGGAGGCTGTGCGGATGGGGAGGCTGTGAGGCTGGAGGAGGCTGTGAGGCTGGAGGAGGCTATGAGGCTGGAGGAGGATGTGAGGCTGGAGGAGACTGTGAGGCTGGAGGAGGCAGTGAGGATGGGGAGGCTGTGAGGCAGGAGGAGGCTGTGAGGCTGGATGAGTCTGTGAGGATGGAGAGGCTGTGAGGCTGGAGGAAGCTGTGAGGCTGGAGGAGGCTGTGAGGCTGGAGGAGGCTGTGAGGCTGGAGGAGGCTGTGAGGATGGGGAGGCAGTGAGGCTGGAGGAGGCAGTGAGGCTGGAGGAGGCAGTGAGGCTGGAGAAGGGTGTGAGGCTAGAGGAGGCTGTGAGGCTGGAGGAGGCTGTGAGGATGAGGAGGCTGTGAGGATGGGGAGGCTGTGAGGCTGGAGGAGGCTGTGAGGCTGGAGGAGGCTGTGAGGCTGGAGGAGGCTGTGAGGATGGGGAGGCTGTGAGGCTGGAGGAGGATGTGAGGCTGGAGGAGACTGAGGCTGGAGGAGGCAGTGAGGATGGGGAGGCTGTGAGGCTGGAGGAGGATGTGAGGCTGGAGGAGACTGAGGCTGGAGGAGGCAGTGAGGATGGGGAGGCTGTGAGGCTGGAGGAGGCTGTGAGGCTGGAGGAGGCTGTGAGGATGGGGAGGCTGTGAGGCTGGAGGAGGCTGTGAGGCAGGAGGAGGATGTGAGGCTGGAGGAGGCTGTGAGGCTGGAGGAGGCTGTGAGGATGGGGAGGCTGTGAGGCTGGAGGAGGCTGTGAGGCTGGAGGAGGCTGTGAGGATGGGGAGGCTGTGAGGCTGGAGGAGGGTGTGAGGCTGTAGGAGGCTGTGAGGATGGGGAGGCTGTGAGGCTGGAGGAGGGTGTGAGGCTGTAGGAGGCTGTGAGGATGGGGAGGCTGTGAGGCTGGAGGAGGCTGTAGGAGGCTGTGAGGATGGGGAGGCTGTGAGGCTGTAGGAGGCTGTGAGGATGGGGAGGCTGTGAGGCTGGAGGAGGCTGTAGGAGGCTGTGAGGATGGGGAGGCTGTGAGGCTGGAGGAGACTGTGAGGCTGGAGGAGACTGGGAGGCTGGAGGAGGCAGTGAGGATGGGGAGGCTGTGAGGCTGTAGGAGACATTTACTGTACTGAGCATGCTCAGTACAGTAAAAGGTCTCCAAACAGGAAGGCAGGGGTTAAAAAAAAAAAAAGTTAATGCTCACCTCTCCATGAGCCCCCGCCGTCTCCTGCCGTCTTCCTCCAGGCTTCCTCCAGGCTTCCGGTGGCTGCCGCAGGCTGCCAGTGTGTGCAGAGCTGTTCAAGTGCAGTTCAGGACCTGCGGTGATGTCAGAGTCACGTGACACCAGGTTACCATGGAGTAACCTGGTGTCACGTGACTGTGACATCACCACAGGTCCTTGACTGCAGTAGAAGAGCTCTGCACACACTGGGAGCCTGCGGCAGCCACCGGAAGCCTGGAGGAAGCCTGGAGGAAGAGGGCAGGAGACGGCGGGGGCTCGGGGAGAGGTGAGCATTAACTTTTTTTTTTTTTTTTCACAGTAGTGCGGGTCTGCGGCTCGTGATGACGCTGCGCGTCATCACTCGCAGTCCCGCAAAGCATGTTGGGATTCGGCGACAACGCCCGAATTCCCAACTGCGGATTATATAAGTAGATAGTTCAACTGACATAGGTCATATCTTATCTCTCAGGCTGGCAAGGTCCGGTCTGGGGCTGTCCGGTGTAAACCAGACAGCCCCGGACCGGTTTTTGGCCCAATAGTAGCCTATAGGGCCGGATAGAGCCGGATGGCAGCTCTCTGCCATCCGGTTTCCATTTCTCCGGATGAATCCGGGAGAATTCGGATTATACTCACCGGACACAAAAATGTTGCTTGCAACGTTTTTGTGTCCGGGGAGAAAAATCACCCCAAAAAGCCGGATCCCGGATTTGCCCGGAGTGTCCCGGATTCTCCCAGATCCGGGGCAATCCGGTTTTCCCTAGCATGGGAGCCTATGGGGCCGGATTGCCCCGCTCCGGGCGAATCCGGGAACCGGATACTGGCAGCTACACGCCGCTGTTGTTTCAGGACATGCTAGCCACGATCTTGAAAAATCAGCAGCTACGGCTGCAATTACAGCCATCCGGCTGCACACAGGACCTGAGGGCACAGTTGGCCCTCCGGTTCTGTGTGCTGATCCGGTCCGGGGCTGTCAGGTTCATGCCTGACAGCCCCGGACCGGACTGTGCCGTGGTGTGAAGCCAGCCTCAGACCCTTCATCCTCCCTACTTTCATTTTTTGAGATAATGACCTTTGGGTTTTCATTGGCTATAATCCATAATCATCAACATTAACATAAATAAACACTTGAAACAGATCCCTCTGTGTGTAATGACTCTATATAATATATGCGTTTCACTTTTTGTATTGAATTACTGAACTAAATGAACTTTTTGATGCTATTCTAATTCATTGAGATGCAGCTGCATTTCCTAGAAGTTCCAGCATTTGTCTTGTGCACATGAGATAGGAAACCCAATCATGAATCATCAGTTTATAGTGTATGCAGCCGATGGTTGGAACAGTGAATATTCTCAGGGTTGTCCTCTTTACTCAGAATATTTATTTTTATATTTTTGGAATTAAAAGAACATGTAGATACATTGAGTTAGCAATGCAGATAAACCTAAGAAATAAGATTAAAAAGATATTTTTTTAGTTTCAGTGCTCTCTACACTGCCTGTCCATAATTTACGTGTGAAACAATGGGTCAGGTGTATAACAATGGAACGGGAGAGAAAGAGGTATTCAAAGAACTGATGAGTTTTGTGCACGCCAGCATTATGTCCTAGATATTCCTTCCGGCTTGAATATAGAATAGGATTATCCACCAAATGATTGCTCTGAGCCGCAATGCCCTCTTTAGAATAAATGTCTAAATGTTGTGTCAGCTAAAACAAAATATAGCACATCTGACTTCAGCGCTTAACAGGTGAACAATTTTCTCAAGGCAGCTGTCTTCTCCATTAAGTTTTAATCTTCCCCGCACAACTGGGAAGTAAATTGCCATTGAATCTTTCGTATTTGCATCAATTTGAAGTCCATAAATAGAATGAATGTTCGGAATATTTGCGGCATCAGAATTAATAAGTCAATGGAGTGATGTTCCTCGTGCCTACTGTCACGTGTTGACTACCTTGCAATCCTTTAGTGTTGCAAGCTGTGGTTTTTCTCCCCCTAGTCTATGCTGTGTGCTGCAGCTGCCATTAGAGGACTGAGTCATAGCATTTGGGTGGAGGTGGAGGGGCGTCTCTTAGTATTCAGATTGCCACTCCCTCAGCCTTTAAATAGCTTCACTTCCCTCCCCTAGGTGTCGCAGTTAGAGCTCATTTTCTACCTGGTGTCATGCTTGGACTAAGGAAATGTCCAGCAACCGTGCGTGACAGTGGTTCACGGAACAACGATGTCCGGTGCACAACAATGAAAAAACAATAGGTAGGTAGACACCAAAGTGAATAAATACAATGGAGGGCCCTGGGAGAGGTGACCTCCTGCACTCACCTGCAGCAGCCCTGATCTCCCTGTCGTCCCGATATGAGTTTGTTGACCTCGTTGCCGAGCAGGGAACCAAAGCCCTCCGTTGGCCCTGATGTTAACCCTCACTAGGGAAGGCCGGCGGTAGCACTAGTCTCATCCACTATAATAAAGAAATATGAGGAAAGGGGAAGACAGACAAAGAACAACAGGACAGCTACTTCACGTCTGTTGACACTTCACCAGACAGCGGAAGGCTTGTGAAAGCAAGAGGTTCTCCACAAAACTCTGTTCACCTCCGGAGCTTGGCCAGGAATGAAGTTCAATCTCCAGCAAAGCATGCTGGAACCGTGTGATCCTATAAAGGTAGAGGTAATCACAGAGCGGCTCTACCTAGACGAGGCCACTGGCAACAGAGACTAACATTAACCCCTCCAGTGCCAAAGGAAAAGGACATGATTAATATGAAGTCTCAATTCAGACATGAGACTTAGGTCCCAAGCAGTCACAAGTCTCCTAGGAAAGGGAGACCATCGTGACACTTGGACTCCGTGGCATGAAGTCATGCTGTGCCATGTCATTGCTGCCATTTACTTCCATGGAAGCTGCTGGGTTTCCTGGTCTATGGGTGGTAGTAGACGCAATTAGGCTAGGGCTGATCTGGAGAGAAGGGCTAGGGTAGCGACCCAAACCTCCTCACCTTCAGAGGTACCTTCGGGAACAGGGCTAGTCATGTCACCAAGTCCAGCGCCAGGTTAGCTCCCCTGAACACCCTTGCCCATCTTACCATTTTGCATCCCTATCTGCTCTACCACCCTTTAACACCTACTTATCATGAACCTACAAGTATATACATTAGGTCCATCAGGGGTACAGAGGTTGGAAGTCAAAGAAAGATTGAGACAACAAAAATAAGAGAAGAATAACACTTACTTTGGGCATCAACTTCAGTTCGGACTCCGCCAAGTGTTCCTGGTAAACCACAACTGTCAGATCCACTGATTCGGGCGGTGGATAAGGTAATGCTCGCCAGTAAAATCACGAAACTGAGCAAAGAAATCCAGTGAAAAAATAAATACAAAATAGACATAAATGCATAATACACTTACACCATATTCTCCTAAGGATAAGTAAACCAACCCTTGACCCCCTTACACACCCAAAAGATACAACCTTTCTTTGAAGCAACATAAGGCGTTCCGTGGCGCACAATCCTTTAAAATTCTGACATTTATTTCATACAATGAAAGTGCATATAAGTATGGCAGTGCAGGAGAGGGAACCTTCAGCGGCATGACGCCAGCTTAAAAAGTCGCTGGTCAATTTCGCATGACTTTGCTTCTACAGGTCTTACCCAGCTTACGGCTAAGACCCATAGAAGCACATTCACACGAAATGGACCGTCATCTTTTCAGCTGTCATCCTGGTGCTGAAGGCACCCTGTCCTGCCCTGCCATGCTTCTTTGCAATGTTAAAGTATAATAATAATAATAATATATGGTAATAATTATTTTATTTATATATCTTCAACATATTCTGCAGCACTTTAGAATTCAGAGGGGACAATATACAGACAATTTGAGACAAAACATAGTAACAAAAATTTTATAAACCGTGAGGAGTGAGGTCCCTGCTCGCAAGCTAAAATCTATGAGGAAATAGGGGAGTTACAATTAGTAAATGGTAAATACTGCCATCATATATGGTCCAGATATTAATATAATAAATAGGGGATTCACTTAACACTGCATGAATCGGTCACCAGCCAGGATCTGTACAAGAACAGATAAAGTGCTATATTTTGCATGATGACAAAATTGGCCAGATTTGGAAAGGGAAGAGAAATAGTTAGACAAATGAGGTGAGGTGATATGCCAATCTAAAGAGATGCATTTTTAAGGCTTGCTAAAAACTATGGGTATTGGGAATTAATTGAATTGTACTTGGTAATACGTTCCAGAGAATTGGTGCAGCTCGTGAGAAGTCCTGGAGACGGAGTGGAAGGTTCGGATTGTAGATGATGACAGTGTTAGGTCACTTGCGGAATAGAGGACAAGTCTAGGGCGATAGACATAGATGAGAGAGGAGATGTAGGGTGGTGTAAAATTGTGTAGGGCTTTTTGGGTAAAAGTGATAATTTTATATTGTACTCTATAGCGGATTGGTAACCAGTGCAATGACTGGCACAGGATAGAGGCATCTTGTGAAGCAGTTGGAGAGGAATATAACCTTGCATGCTGAATTCAGCATGGATTGGAGAGGAAAGAGTTTAGTAAGAGGGAGACCAATTAGTAGAGAATTACAGTAATCCAGATGAAAATGAATAAGGGCAACAGTTAAGGTACCGTCACACGCAGCAATTTTGCTAGCAATTTCACTGGCAATTTCCTGGTTGCAGTGAAATCATGGACACTTTGTTCTATTTTGTTGCTGTGTACAAATGGAACAATGTGTTCATGATTTTGTGGTGCCCCACTATGTAGGTGCCACAAAAGGGGTACTGCACCCAGAAGAGCAGTGTAGTCACCCCACTGCAAGTGGAATTATGGCCAGTAGGTGGAAACTCTAGAGCTAACACCCACACACTAGATCAGTAGGTGGGAGGGACCCCGGGAGGGTATATAGTGACCTACAAGGGGCGCTAGAGTTGAGTGGAGTCGAGAGGAGTCGAGTCTAGGACTCGGGAAGGAAGGAGACCAGTGAGAGTCGAGAAGCAGAGATTCCAGAACAGAAGAAGATAGAGAGAAACTCGATGGCCAGAGTTTGCTCCAGTGGGGAATAGAGTAACCAAGAGTTTGCCCCAAGGAAAACCCGGGTACCAGGCCCGAACCTGTGAGAACCTATACGGCTCACAGAAAATCCGAAGACCAGGGGTATCTTTATGTACGCCCCTGACTCCCAAGGAGTCCAGAAAGAGGGGAGCCAGGAGTAGCAGGAAGCTGCAAGGAGCTCACAAGAAGGTTCACCCGACAGGTAGAAGGGAGAGGAAAACAAGGAACAGCAGGAGGTCAGATTCATCTTTAGGAGATCAGACTTCACCACCACTGGGAGGCAAGGAAAGAAAGGAACAAGAACGGTACACAGTGAAGGATCCATCTAACAGCCAGAAAGTCCACTTGCAGCACCCGTAGCCATTTGCCATTGTAACATCTACTGCACTGAAAAACTGTAATGCTGATTGAAAGTTTTCCAGTAAAGTACCCGGTGAAGTGAGTTGCCGTCTCTGCTGCATCCTTTCTTGCATGAACTGTTTCTTCACAAAACCACTGCCCCGGCGGTCTAGTCCTGCCTGTGGGGGACTATACCAACCTGGCCGCAATACCATCGACCACCGGAGGACTGTAGCGGCGCTGGTGAGCATCTGCAGTGAGTACTGCAGGTGGCGTCACAAACTTGTATGTACTTTATTTTACCCCCTTATTTCATTGACCACTAGGGTCACAGCCTCAGGCAACCACTGAAACAGCCTGAGAGCTGAGTACCCGGCCCTGGGTGGGTCAATGTCACTGCAGCCAGTAAATTGCCTGTGAAATTGCTAGCAAAATTGCTGCGTGTGACGGTACCTTCAAGGTACCTTTACACGCCGCTACAGCCGGGTGGAAACAACCGGTTTATGAGACAAATGTATCTTGCACCGTCAAATCAACCCAAGGTAGCGGCGTGTAAAGGCGGTTGTTGCCACCCGTCACTTGCGGCACCTGTTTCAGAGCAGTGCTCTAAAACAGGTTGATTTCAACCCGATGGTAACGGTGTGTAAATACGGTAGGGTAAGGTTTATTCGTCACCTAGATAACTCCCCGGGGCGTGACACAGCCTCCGGGAAACCACCCCCCTTCAGCGATCATTGGTGGAAGCTCCTGCGTTGTGATTGGTTGTCGCTGCGTTGGGCGGCATATTTAATGAGCTGACCAGTCGCACTACACAATTGCTCGAGCGTCATGTATTAGTCAGCCTCCTGCGCTGGCTGGCCAATCATGATGCTATGGCTTTGTCCTATCAGCGTACGAACTTCTCGTAATCCACAATTCTGGCACGCCTATGTGTTGTCCCTGCTGCACCAGGTCCTCCCATATTACCTTCTGTCGCGGCGTGTAAATGAGGGATGGTGCTCTACAGAAGGTAACTTTAGGCACCCGGCGGTGCATCCAGAGATAGATTCAACCTTCTGTAAAGCACCTTATAGCGGCGTATAAAGGCGGTATCGGGTACCGTTTGTAACCGTTGGTGCTCGTGCACGTGAAGCACCCAGTTGTTTCCACCTTGTTGTTGCGGCATGTAAAGGTACCTTTAGAGTTTTTGCAGAGTCAACAGTAAGAAAAGGTCGAATTCTAGAGATGTTTTTGAGGTGTAGGTGACACGAGCGAGAGACCGGATTTGGGGAGAGGAGAGATCAAATATAACCCCAAGACAGTGGGCGTACTGCTGAGGAGTAATGGTAGAACCACATACAGAAATGGCGATATTAGGTTTCGGAAGATTAGGAGAGGGAGGAAACACAAGAAGTTCAGTTTTTGACCGATTCAGTTTAAGGTAGAGGGAAAACATGATGTTAGAGACAGCAGACAGGCATTCACTGGTATTTTGTAGTGATGAGGGGGTGATGTCAGGAGAAGAGGTGTATAACTGGGTGTTGTGAGCATAGAAATTGTACTGAAAACCAAATCTACTGATGGTTTGTCCAGTAGGGGCAGTGTATAGAGAGAAGAGAAGGGGACCTAGGACTGAACCCTGGGGAACCCCAACCATGAGGGGAAGAGGAGAAAAAGAGGAGCCGGCGAAAGCTGCAGTGAAGGAGCTGTCAGAGAGGTAGGAGGAGAGCCAGGAGAGAGCGGTGACCTTGAGCCCAATAGAGCAGAGCATAGAGAGAAGGAGCTGGTGATCCACAGTATTGAATGCAGTGGAGAAATCCAGGAGGATCAGTAGGGAGTAGGTACCATTAGATTTAGCTGTTAGTAGATCATTAGAGACTTTAATGAGGGCAGTTTCAGTAGAGTGTGAGGTGCGGAAGCCGGATTGTAGAGGGTCAAGAAGAGAATTGCCAGAGAGATAGCGGATCAGATGGTAGTGGACCAAGTGTTCCAGGAGTTTAGAGATGAAGGGCAAATTAGGTTGGTAACTAGCAGCAGAGTTCTGGTAGAGGGTATTGTATGAAATAAATGTTGGAATTTTAAAGGATTGTGTGCCAGGGAACACCTTATTTTGCTTCAAAGAAGGGTTGTGCCTTTTGGGTGTGTAAGGGGGTCAAGGCTTGGTTTATTTCTTCTTGGGAAATTTGTGTATAATGCATTTATGTCTAGAGTTGATAAGTCTGATTGTATGAGTATCACCATCTAGCGGCCAAGGTAAAGACTGCTCCCCAGTCTCTACAAATTATGAAAATTATTAATAATGATTATTGTCACTTCATTGAAGAAGTGGATGAACTCTAGCGCCACCTTAAGGTAGCAATCCTCAAAGTCATAGTCGACTCTTTAACAAGCCTTTTAATATGACCAAGGATTTGTGCCAGATCCGAACCCCAAACTACAGACGCTGCATTTCAGGGTAACTGCCCCTCATCAGTGTAGTGTGTGGGATATTCTGATCTGGCTGTATGAGAGGCTAAGACAAGGTCTGGAGAACTAGCTATTTACCTTATGGTGATAATGATTAGTGATATTCCTTTAGGAAAGGGCTTAGGCTGAAGGCACACTGATCCCTCTAAAACGGCGCGTTTTTGAAGCGCAATACTGATGCGAGTTTGATGCGTGTAGTAGTGCTAGTGCGGTGCTAGTGCGGTGCTAGTGTGGTGCTAGTGTGGTGCTAGTGGGGTGCTAGTGAGATTTTTTCATTCCTACTGCGATCCGACAGACTAGCACCTTCTCCTGGTGTCAAGACTGCACTGATTTGCTGCCACTTATTTGTCAATCAATGGAGTCACTTGTGGGGGAGCTCCAATGTTTAGGCACACAGGGGCTCACCAAACGTGACATTGTGTCAGCTAACAATTTGAGCTGATTTCCATTCAAATTGTTAGCGGACACCATGTCGCGTTTGGAGAACCCCTGTGTGCCTCAGCATTGGAGCTCCCCCACAAGTGACCCCATTTTGGAAACTAGACCCCCCCAAGGAACAAATCTAGATGCATAATGAGCACTTTGAAGCCCCAGGTGCTTCACAAATTGATCCGTAAAAATGAAAAAAATATTTTTCTTCCACAAAAATCTTATTTTTTTATTTTTACGGATCAAATTGTGAAGCACCTGGAGCTTCAAAGTGCTCATTATGCATCTATATTTGTTCCTTGGGGGTCTAGTTTCCAAAATGGGGTCACTTGTGTGGGAGCTCCAGTGCTGAGGCACACAGGGGCACTCCATACGCGACATGGTGTCCGCTAACAATTGGAATTGTTAGCGGACACCATGTCGCGTATGGAGAGCCCCTGTGTGCCTCAACATTCAAGCTCCCCCACAAGTGACCCCATTTTGGAAACTAGACCCCCAAGGAACAAATCCAGATGCATAATGGGGTCACTTGTGGGGGAGCTCCAATGTTTAGGCACACAGGGGCTCTCCATATGCAACATGGTGTCTGCTAACAATTGTTAACGGACACCATGTCGCGCATGGAGAGCCCCTGTGTGCAACCAGCATTGCCACCAGCGCAAGGGCAACTGGAAGAGTTGGGGTACAGCACCAGAAAATGGCACCTCCAATGAATGCGTTATTTTCTGAGGTGGCTGTGAGTTGCAATTTGCAGCGTGAGGGGTCCACAACATTTGGATCTCTCTATGATGAGGATTGCAGCCCCCAACTGCCAAGTTGTACCTGGCTGGCAACCAAAAATATGGCAAAGCTCCATGTCATTTTATTGGTAGAAGTAATTAAAAAAAATGGCGTGGGGCTTCGCCATATTTTTGGTCCAGCCAGGTACAACTTGGCAGCTACAGACTGCCACCAACCCCCAGCTGCCTTGTTGTACCTGGCTGGCAACAAAAAATACAGCGAAGCCCATTTTATTTTTATTTCTAGAATAAATTCTAGAAAAAAAATTACGTGGGGCTCCGCCACATTTTTGGTCCAGCCAGGTACAACTAGACAGCCGGGGGCTGGAATCCGCAGCATGGAGAGGCCCGAGCATTCTGGGCCCCCCATGCTGTGAATTGAAGCCCGCAGCCGCCCCAGAAAATGGCGCATTCATTGAAGCGCCATTTTCTGGCGCTGTACCCATGCTCTTCCAGTTGCCCTGGTGCCGGTGGCAAACTGGGTAATAAAGGGGTTAATGCCAGCTTTTTATTGGCAGCTGGCACTAAGCCCGAGATTCATAATATTGGGCCAATGTTAGACCCGCCATTAGGAATCTCTTGTAAGTAGTCAATAAATACACACAGAGAAAAATCTTTTTATTTGGAAAAAAACACAAACAAAATTCAGACTCCATCTTTATTAGAAAGATCCGACGTAGTCCATAACGAAGGTCCCACGACGCTCGATAGCCTCCGACGTAGTCCACAACAAAGGTCCCACGATGCTCGATTGCCTCTGCTCCAGAGATTGCAGCAAGGGATCAAGTGTCCTCTTCATACAGCCTCTGGGGTCAGAGTTATGGTGCACTGTATGAAAATGATCTGTCATACAGTGCACCATGACTATGATCCCTGAGACTAGAAGAGGACACTTGATACCTTGTTGCATCCATCCATCCACCCATCATCCACGCATGTACACATCCATTCGTGCACACACCCACACATGCAGTCACACATCCATCCATGCACGCATCCACGCACGCACCCACACATCCACTAACCCACGCATCCACACACCCATGCATCCACACACCCACGCATCCACTAACCCACGCATCCACTAACCCACGCATCCACTAACCCACACATCCACTAACCCACACACCCACGCATCCACACACCCACGCACCCACTAACCCACGCACCCACTAACCCACGCATCCACACACCTGCATCCACTAACCCACGCACCCACTAACCCACGCACCCACACACCCATGCATCCACGCACTCACGCATCCACGCACCCACACACCCACGCATCCACTAACCCACGCATCCACTAACCCACGCTTCCACGCACCCACACATCCACTAACCCACACACCCACGCATCCACACACCCACGCACCCACTAACCCACGCATCCACACACCTGCGTCCACTAACCCACGCACCCACTAACCCACGCACCCACACACCCATGCATCCACGCACTCACGCATCCACGCACCCACGCATCCACTAACCCACGCATCCACTAACCCACGCACCCACGCATCCACACACCCACTAACCCACGCACCCACTAACCCACGCACCCACTAACCCACACACCCACGCATCCACACACCCATGCATCCACACACCCACGCATCCACACACCCACACTCACGCATCCACACACCCACGCATCCACACACCCACACTCACGCATCCACACACCCACACATCCACTAACCCACGTATCCACTAACCCACGCATCCACGCACCCATGCATCCACTAACCCACGCATCCATGCATCCACTAACCCACGCATCCATGCATCCACTAACCCACGCATCCACACACCCACGCATCCACTAACCACGCACCCACGCATCCACACACCTGCATCCACTAACCCACGCACCCACACACCCACGCATCCACACACCCACACATCCACTAACCCACGCATCCACACACCCACACATCCACTAACCCACACATCCACACACCCACACACCCACGCATCCACACACCCACACATCCACTAACCCACACATCCACACACCCACACACCCACGCATCCACACACCCACACATCCACTAACCCACACATCCACTAACCCACACACCCACCCACGCATCCACACACCCACACACCCACGCATCCACACACCCACACATCCACTAACCCACGCACCCACACACCCACACATCCACTAACCCACGCATCCACACACCCACACACCCACGCATCCACACACCCACACATCCACTAACCCACGCACCCACACACCCACACATCCACTAACCCACGCACCCACACACCCACACATCCACTAACCCACGCATCCACACACCCACACATCCACTAACCCACGCATCCACACACCCACGCACCCACACACCCACGCATCCACACACCCACACATCCACTAACCCACACATCCACTAACCCACACACCCACACACCCACCCACGCATCCACACACCCACACACCCACGCATCCACACACCCACACATCCACTAACCCACGCACCCACACACCCACACACCCACGCATCCACACACCCACACATCCACTAACCCACACATCCACACATCCACACACCCACACAATCATTGATTGATTCATTCATTCATACAGTACTTACCTCAGGGCGGAGCAGCACCGGAGGAGGGGCGTTCCAGCGAGGAGAGGAGGCAGAGCGGCGGCTACACCGGCGGGATCGGACACGGGGATCGAGGAGCGGTGAGATCGGACACGGGGATCGGGGGGGTGGGGGCCGCAACCCGCAACCCGCAACCCGCAAGCCGCAAGCCGCAACCCGCAACCCGCAACCCGCAGGTGGGGGCCATCCAGAGGAAGGGTAGGCCTGAGGAGGGGTAGGGCATCGCGGCGGGTGAGGCCGCAATCAGGTTCCGGTATCGGGCGACGGGCGTGGGGGGCAGTGACAGGTGGGGCCGGGGGTCATCTTGAGAAGGGGAAGGCCTGAAGGAGGGGAGGGTATCCGCCCCCAACGCCAGCAGCGCGGCGTGTGAAGCCGCACACAGGTCCCGGCTGTCACAGAGATCACAGCCGGGATCACAGCCTCAGTACCTGGCGGGGCCGGTCCGACGGGAGGCTCTGCACAGCTTGAGGGCTCTGGCTCCCGGTGGTCTGCGGTGTGTGCCCTGCTTCTTCCCGCCCGCTTTTTGAAAGTGTGTGCTGGAAGTGTGTTTTTTCACGCGGGAGACTCGCACTAGTCATTGCACGGTGCGTTTTTTTAACGCACCCATTGATTTCTATTGTGGCTCAATGCGTACAACTCGCATGCAGTCGCAGCATGCCGCGACTGAAACTCGCTTTGCGAGTTCAATGCTTAAAATGCGCACCAGTGTGTCCGACATGATAGAAAAACACTTGTTCTAGTGCAATGCGAGTTTATCTCGCATTGCACTCGCGCGAGGCACTGGGATCATGTCGGATGATGTGCCTTCAGCCTTAGTTAATAAAAAGGGCCTGTGGTGTAGTCTCGGAAGGAGATTCCCCAAGAAAAGTAGAGCCAGTAAGGGAGAATAGGAACCACAATCTCATTTCAATTTGGCAAGACTCTTTGGGTCAACTCAGGAGGAAGAACGCTCCTCCCGCTGTTGGTGCTTGGACAATGACTGTTCCCTCCGGTGCCGGTTCGGTGGGGCTCGGCATACACTCAGGCAAACGTTTCGCTACATCAAGCTGAGAAGGAACTTTTATCTAACGGTGGCCTTTATTTTTCCTTTGGCCAGATCACCATGGTTGGGATAGGGTTTGAGCCAAGAGAGAACGTTTGAGTTTATAGTGGGCTACAGTGATGTCAAGGGATGAGAGTCTGGAAGTAGCAGGACGATGAGAGCAGTCTGCGGCAAATTGCATGCTGCTAAACATGAACTGTAACAAGCACTGTGTGCTGCAAAGTGTGAACTGTAACCAAGATGCATACTTTGCTGCTAGCCATCAAACGTAGTGAGTCACAAGTCTGACTTATAGCTATCAACTTGGTGCCACTATTGTAAAGAGAAATATACGCGTACTTATTCAATACACCACAGGGGGACTGCAGCAATCTAAAGAGATCTAGAAAACATGGAGTTATTAAAAAGCGCAATTATTTAAATACTTGCATGTATTCCTTATACAGAAATTAATCTTTACATATGAATTTTTGTAATTATAGATACATCAAATGTAAATCTACTAAACTATATGTGTACGTGTGATGCAAGTATGGCACACCTTCAACACTACGAGACCTCAACAGCTGCCAATCCTCGCATTCACCAGTGTGAATTATATAATGTGATAACCTAATAACGCCAATCTGGATCCAAGTCCCTCATTACGTCCTATTCATTTAAAGGAAAAATGCCGTACACAAAGCCACCCCCACCGAATGTTTATACTTTGTGAGAAATAACAGATGCCTCCAATTTCAGACATCAGATACAAGTGGAAGGTTTTGGCAACAGAAATGAAATTAGCCCCTGAGCACACAATGCCATTTCCAAACACCATATGGTCCTTCAACTGTTTCTGTTTCTGGAATGAGTTCAAGTGGTTTTTTTTCCCTTTTAAAAACACCCAAACATGAATTTAGGAAATAAGATAATAAATCATACACCTAGACTCATTTTTTGTTTTATTTTGCTACCTTTTAAAGAGATGTCTTCAGCCATATTTTTCGCTTTATAAGATGCACCGGGTTATAAGGTGCACCCTAAATTTGATGAAGGAAAATAAAAAAAAAATTTTTTTAATGTTAAATGGGGCCCGTCTTATAATGCCAATGTCCGTATATGATTCTCCATCCTGGCATATATGTCTCCATCCTTTGGACATGGCCCACAATCCTGGTGTCCCTCATCCTGTGTACATAGCCCCCCCATCTTGGTGTCCCTCATCCTTTGTACATGGCCCCCCTCTTGGTGTCCCTCATCCTTTGTACATGGCCCCCCATCCTGGTGTCCCTCATCCTTTGTACATGGCCCCCGATCTTGGTTTCCCTCATCCTATGTACATGGCCCCCAATCCTGGTGTCCCTTATCCTTTGTACATGGACCCCCATCCTGGTGTCCCTCATCCTTTGTACATGGCACCCATCCTGGTGTCCCTCACCCTTGGTACATGGCCCCCCATCCTGGTGTCCCTCATCCTTTGTACATGGCCCCCCATTCTGATGTCCCTCATCCTCTGTACATGGACTCCATCCCGGTGTCCCACATCCTTTGTACATGGACCCCCATCTTGGTGTCGCTCATCCTTTGTACATGGCCCCCCATCCTGGTGTACCTCATCCTTTGTACATGGACCCCATCCTGGTGTACCTCATCCTTTGTACATAGCCCCCATCCAGGTGTATATATCCCCCCTGGACCCGCCATGGGTTAGTGAGGCGTGTGGTGCAGTTGAGGAGTGGGGGTGTCGGAGGCAGGTCCACGAGGGGGGGGCAAAGCTGCGGGACCGGAGCTACAGAGGGTTGCAGTGGGTGCCTGATTCAGTTCCAAGCTGCAAGTGATTACTGGAGTTTGAGTTGAGGCTTCCACAAAATGGCAGCGCATGTGCATATGGAGATCTGCTCCGTCATATAAATTGAAAAAGTTGCTATATAATTTACATATTTTGCTAAATTCAGGAAAAATTAAGCATTTTCTCTTTTTTCTACATCATTTTTATTCCCTGTAGATTTGTATTCTTATGTTCAGCATCTGATTATGGGGGCTGCATCTTTTCAGAGCTACTGCTTTGAGAACCACATTCTCAGCCTTTACTACCATGAATCCTGTGTCTGCCAACAGTAAAGCAACCTGAAACCATTCATGTATAGAGGCTTCTCACAATATTATCTAAGAACACAGTCATGAACAAAGAATGGGATCCAATCATCTTCCAAAAGCATCTTCTCCCAATCAGCCATGAACAGTTTGGTGATGAACAATGGATGGAGACCATGTCATGGAGTAAAAATGAGAAGTAAGCGGCTTGGTGAACAATACATTGAAATTTTGGGTCAATGGTCAGGAAACTACCCAGATCTCAATCCCACTGAGAACCTGTGGTCAACCCTAAAAATTAATGTGGACAAACAAAAACATTGAAATATGATTAGACAAGACCACTAGAGATGAGCGGACCCGTGGAAATTTGGGTTTGGGGTTTCAGTCGGACTTTAGATAAAGTTCTACTCTGGACCGGAACCTCATGTGAAGTCACTGATTGGGTAGTCCTGCTCTCCACCACATACAGCCAGCCATGAACAAACCACATTCGGTAGAGTGAGGCTGGGGTCAGACTTGGTTATGGATCCCCATTTTCAGCCAGCGCTGTCTGGGATTAGCGCTGGCCGAAAACGTGGGTCCAAAACCAAGTCTGACTCCATAAACCATGACACGATGAGTCCTAAGCTGACATCCCTGTCCTCCTTGTCCTCCCTGTCCCACTTCTAAGTGGGGACACCATCTCAACCTCAGACCACCTGTGGGCGATGAGGGTGCTAAGTGCAGACATGGAGCCAGCAACTCCACATATTAGATAAAAAAACAAAAAAACTGCACAGTTTTTGTACGTACCAAGAACCTCAGAAAAAAAAAAATAAGAATATTGAGGTTTTTTTAAAAAAACTTAAGTTTTTAAATTTTTTCCTCATTTACCGCTTGTTAGCATGTGTGCAATTATTGGTAGTAGCCGAGTGCTGCAGAGAATTTTTTTCTGGTTGTTTGATCCAGCGTCCCTGCTGGCACCAGTTCACACTATGTCTTTGAGTGCTGTGCAGTTTTTTCTGTTTTTTTATAGATAGATAGATAGATAGATAGGTAGATAGATAGAATAGCTAGATAATAGATAGATATCCTGCATCTATATAATTTCAAAACCCTCCTACATATTTTAAACTTACACACTTTAGTGCCTTTCATGTGGCAGTGAAGAGGGTTTAGGTTTGTTATACCTAATAAATAAATGATTAAAAAAATTACATGGCGTCTCACCTATTTTTTGCTAACCAATAAAGGTAAAGCAGACAGCTGTGGGATGGTATTATCAGGTTGGCAAAATGCATAGTTATTGGGCCCTTCCCAGACTATAAATACAAGCCTGCAGCTGCCCCAGACATAGTGCATCAGATTAGATGCTCCAAATCTGTTGCTTCACCTCGGCTGTTCCCAATTCCCTGGTGCCTTGGCAATCGGGATATGGTAGTTTGGGTTGATGTCAGCTGTGGTGAAAAACACAGCTGGCATCAATCCCTTGTGTCACTAATGGAGAAGTGTCTATTAGACACCCCCACTACTAACCTAGTAAGAAAAAAGAAAAAAACAAATACAAAATAGTTTATTAAAAAAAAACACTCCCTGACTCTTTCCCTGGTTCCCCAATTTATAAAAAGAATTTACAAAAAACCTCTTACAGGTGCAATGTATTCCAGGGAATCTGACGCAGTCCAGGGAATCTGATGTAGTCCAGGGAATCTGACACAGTCCGGAAATCTGATGTAGTCCACAAAAGGGAACCTGCAAAAACATAAAAAGAGAAATACAAACAAGACACTGTCCCTCATTCACCAATTTATGAGAAAGCAAAGTTCCTAGACAGGTCTGACATAGTCAAGCACTTCCCACAATGTTCCTTGATGATCAAAGGCTATGGAGCCTCACTCTTAGACTCCATATGCTTTCAAGCAATTTTGGTGGATAAAACTAATTTTATTAAACATTTATTGTATACAGAGCAAACATGTAATCTGTACCCTCTCCCAAAGAATAGTCAAAAATTCCCCATAAAACGCTTTGAAAATTCCAAAAAATGGGAGTTTAGAATGCAAGATTTTTACTGCCAAAAGAGCAGGTTTTGGCTTCTGAAAAAAGGTGCAAAAATGCTGTGTATGAACATAGCCTAAATAAGGATATAAATATTCAGAAACTTGATGGGCGATAAAGAATTCATAATTCAACTTGCTCATAATGGAGTTAGAGAAAATGTATTGATTGTATCTGGAAAATTAAAAAATAACTCCTACATAATTGCATAACATTCTATGTTGGAATGTTTGGAACCATTCTTCTCTGCGTCTTTGTCTTGCTAGTTGGTCTCGCTGGTTCAGGGGTGACTGGTAATCTGGTGGTGGTGAGTTGCCGGTTGGGACTCTGTGTGACGCTCTGGTCTCTGCTGTGCTCACAATGATGGGAGTACCTTGCCGCTGCCATGCAGGCACCATGCGGCTTCTGGGGTGCTCCCTCCTGAGGCTCCTTCTACGTCCTCTGGTTCCTCAAAGTCTGTTTCGTCTCCCTCTTCCTCAGCTTCTATGATAACGTCTGGTTTTGTAGGAAACGGCCGCGCTGGCTCTAGCTGGAGATAGCTGCGGGTACGGGATGGTGGTTCTACAGGGGCCTCAGTCTGAGTCCATGCGTCCCAGGTCTGGACGGGTGGTAGAACGGGTGGTAAGGAGGCTCGGTACTCTATGACTGCTTGTACCGCTACCGCTGCCTCTCACGCTTCTTGGCCTTCTCTCATGGTTCTTAGTTCACAGGCCCTCTCCGCGCTCCACCGTCGGCACACCCATGCCAGGGCTTCCTCCATGTCCTGGCAGAGCCATCCAAAAGCATCTCTCCAGTAGTCAGCATCCCCCTCTAGTGTTAAGAGGGACGCCGCTGCCGGGTCTCCTTGTGCGGCTCTGGCCTGTTCTTCGACCTCACGCCCTATATCTCTCCAACGGGGTGCCGCCATGCTGCTGGGTATTAAGGATCCTAGATCGTTCTGTCCTTCTCTTCCGGTTTGTCTCTTTATTGAAAGCCACTCCTGGAGCACTTCCTGTGGCCCGCCCCCCTGATTGATTGATGGCATATCGGGGCGGCAAACACTTTTTGGCGCCTCTGTCTTGGCCTTCCTTCTTCTAGGGGCTGAGGAACACCCCCGGGCCTACACATGGTATTTAGTACATGGCTACGGCACCGTCTTGGGTCCTCCTGCAGTGATGGCGGGAACCCATTTTTGGCATCAAGCAAAGGTGGGAAAAGTTTGTTTCAATAGTCCAAGGCACACAGTACCCGGTAGCACCGGGCACGAGATCCTGTTCGTGAGCGCCAGAAATATATGTCAAGCCACAGGCCCTGGGGTACTCGGGTATCGGGCTCGGAGGGTGCTTTCACGGGGATGTCATGGGTGGCAGCACCTAAGCCCGAGGCCTGGGTGACACTTCAATAAGGGGTTATGTACAGGCGATAAGAGTTTATTGTTGTCACGTGACGCCACCTGTAGTACCTGGTGATAGGTCACCAGCGCCGCCACAGTCCTCCGGAGGGTGATGGTAATGCGACTGAGATGGCAAAGCTCCCTACAGGTGGAGCTGGTCCTCTGGGGCAGCATTCCTGTAAGCAAACAGGTTGATGAAGATAACGACACAAAGGCAAAGTCACTTTCTCCCGGGTACGTTACTGTAAACGTTTCAGCAGCAAAATACAGAGTCCACAGTTCAGCAAGATGTTATTTTAACAGGTAGCTCTACGAGTGGCTGCAAGTGGATGCCAGGTGGTATGGCGGAACCCGTGGTAAACTTTAGTTGATGAACCCGTGTCATTTCTTCCCCGCCTAGGATGAGTTTATACCCAATGGCTCTTTAAAGGTAGACTTGGGGCTCCCCTCCCTCGTGGTGAGGAAGCAGGCAGACCGCTCCGTCTGGCAGGGTGCCGCAGCCGATGAACAGACTGCAGCAGCCGGTTGACGACTTCAGAGGTAGACTCTGGCCGTTTCCTCGGGTCCGGCATTCCGTGGTGGACTGAGGAATTCCTGGAGTTATGGTCGCTCCACGCTGGGGTTCCCCCTTTCTCTCTAGGGTCCAGACTCCCTCGTCAGGTACCCTCTTTCAGGATCCTCTACAGCTCAGGATCCTCTCTCATCTTCCCTCCAGATCAGCGTAGAGCTGTCCGGGTTAACCTTCTGCCTCGGTCCACACTCCAACTCCTCTGACTCTGACTCTGTACTCTCAGATGCTCTTTATCTGACTAACTGTCTCTAATTCCCCCTAGAGGTGAATATATCTCCCTCCCTGGGGTAACACCCCACCACTACTCTGTGTGGGAGTGCAGGAATGGGTCCCACCCACCAGCCTAGGATCCACTTGCAGCTGGGGAAGATTACACCTCTTTTACGGGTGCAATACTCCACTGTGACGCCTGACCATGTGGGGCACCACACTTGATTTCCACACCATTTGCAAATTGACCTAGCTAACTTTTTGCTTCCGGGTCTCTGTGCCCAAGACATTTGTGCTGTACTTGGATACAGTTCTTATGCAGATCTTGTCTAGTACTGTACACTCTTTCTTTGCATTTTAGTTGATAAAGTTAATTTTGTAATTTTCCTTCTGCAAGAGTGTGACCCTTCTTTGAGATAATGCAGCTGTTGTCTTTAAAAGTAATTAAATTCCCCTTTTGCATAAGATTCTTTACTGACAGAATATTGCTTTCAAGACTGGGAACATAGAGAACATCCTTTACTGGGATCTTTCTGCTTTGTGCTGAGGAAACTGGACAGTGGAGGTTGCCGTCTCCTACTCCTTCTGAAGTCATATCGTGACCATTAGCTAAGATGATCTTTTCTGACTTGCTTTCATCAAGGTCAGTGAAAAAGTCCTTGTTAGTCATCATATGGCTGCTAGCACCAGAGTCTATACACCATAATATGCTTTGCAGATGAGCCTATACTGGTATTAAATGTAGCTTCAACACATGCAGACGTTTCCTTTACAGCTGTTTTCACCTTTTGATCACTGTTATGTTTTTAAGCTAACTCATTCTTGCTTTCCAAATTCTGCAGTCTGGTTTTAGGTGGCCGGACTTTTTATAGACAAAACATTCTCGAGATTCCCTTGGATTGCTCTTATTTTTAGGAAAGTCCTGAGTCTTTAACGCTGTTTCTTCTCTGAATTCATTACTGCTGCTTACATTCTGCGTTTTTCTCTTGAATTAATCTACATGCTTGCCTTTGACATATTCTAGTGTGAGCTTATCATCTGACCGTGCATCTATAGCAGTGATAAGTGTGTCATAGCTTTCTGGAAGACCACTTAGTAGTAGTGCAGCAACATGAAAGTCTTCAATTTCTTCTCCAGTACCCCTGAGACGCTCCACAATCTCTAGGGTGTTTCTTATATAGTCCCGCATATTCTGCCCATCACTTATCTTAGACTGGTACAGCTTTCTCATGAGATAAAGCTTATTGGTGAGATTTGATCTTTCATGCACTTTCTGTAATTCATCTCTTTTGCAGTTGCACACTTGCATATATGCACAATCTGATCATCATCTACACTGAAGTCGATAGTACTTGGTGCTTTCTGATCCATCTCTAGCCAATCATCTGATAATGGATGAGGCACTTGTTCCTGCATATATTTCCACGTACCTTCTCTTATGAGCATCTTCACCTTGAATTTCCAGGACTGATAATTCTGATTGGTGAGACTTTGCACTGAGAACTTACAGTGATCCCTGCTTGTGGACATCTTCTCTGTTGCTCTGTGCTGCTTTTGTTTTGGGCTTCTGTTGCTGTATTACTCTTCTGTGTCACTCTGTGCTTTGTGTCACTCCTGGGGTTTTGTGTCATGCTGGGCCCATAACTTGTTGGCAGTGGATCATTCAGGATACTCTCAAAGGGTGTTGACAACACAACAGAGCTTTAATTAGCAATAAACGGGTACAGATATGATAGGCTTTGTGGAATCAGGAATATACATATCTTATGTCTCTGTGCGGCATCAGCAGGTTGCTTCTCCTCTCATGCACAGACACAAGAAACTGGTTACAGTCACATGGTCTTTCCTGTGTGTGAGCCTGTAACAGTGTTTTTTTCTGATCTAACTTTATAGGCAATGCACAAACCTAGCAATAGAACACTTACATATACAGGAATGAAGTTTTTGCACTAAACATATTCCAACAGGTTTGCTGGAGAACGCCACTCCAGTAGGGTAGAGGAAGACAACTCATTGTGTCAGCTTGGGTAACAAGACGGGCTCTGTTCACACTTGCTGTCATCACGCCTCATGTAATTGTTTCTCTATATCTGTCCACTATCAGCCTGTCTGTGGAGTGCACAACCTGAGCAATTATCAACATCATGACCCTTTTGGTCTTTTTTGTCAAGTAAAGTACCATCTGTTTCATCATTTAAAATGCCTCCTGACTCTTCTGTTTTTCCTGCACCACATCAAGTGGCCACTGACAACATAGCTGACAGGAAAACTGTAATACCGGCGTAAACCCCGCATGCCAACAGCTACGTGCTTTTCACTTTCACCAGAGCTCGAGGACACGGGCACGGCCACCAACACCCTGACAGGTGCTAGGGATCTGATCCATGCTCGGCATCCTGGATACAGTATACTCCATGTGTGAAATTATGACGCCCACTGTTCTTTTTTTCCCTTTTTGAACAGCCATGCAGTCTGCCCACTGCTAATCCCCACACATACTCAGTAGTTCAGTCTAGCTGTTTCGATCCTCTGGTACTTGAGCAGAAACTGATATCTGCTAAGGATAAGCACTTAAAGGAGTCCTTCTCACTAGCGCTCAACACTAGAGATGAGCGAACCTTTGGAAATTTGGGTTCAGGAGGTGCAGTCAAACATTTTGGTGCGCTGTTCGTGATGCTAAAATTGACCTGAACCTCAATGGAAGTCAGTGATTGACAGCTCAGTTCTCTTCCCACATACAGCCAGCCATAAGTAAAACAATTCTGGGAGTAATTTTGGACACACACTTCACCCAAAAACTGCTTTTAAGTCAAGTGTGAGACAATCAAACACTCACGCTGCTCAAACTGGCCAAGCACCAACTGTACCCGACCACAGCGATGATCACCCCAGTGCGTTACAAAAATAAAGTACTTAAACGTCGAACCCCAACAGGTTGACTCAAGAACGGTAAGTTTGGAAACCTGAACTGAACTGAACCTTCAAAGGTTGGCGCATCTGACTCACCCCAGGGCCGTGGGGTACTCGGATACCGGATGTAGCTTTAAGGGACTTTCACTGGTGGGCGATGCCTGAATCCGTGGCCCTGGTGGTCACAAAAAAAGGGTTTAGTAAGAATAAAATAATAAAAGTTTTTAACGTGACGCCACCTGCAGTATCTGGTGATGGCACCTGCGCTGCCAGCAGACCTCCAGGGACGATGGGTAGGCAGCCGGATGACGTCGCTCCCTGCAGGCGGAGCGAAGTCCCCAGGGCAGTGAGGTAAGAAATGTTTTTTCACAGAGAGAGGCGCAGTCTTCTCCTTGAGACAGGAACACAGGTGGCCAACTTGGTAGAAATAAGACACAGGAGACCTTCTTGCTCTGCACGGGCATTTACTGGTGACTTCTCAAGCAGTTCATAATGTACACAGTCAAGGTTAGCTGGCACCAAAGGATGCAAATCTCTCTGAGGCCTTCAATGATGTTCCCTCTGGTACAATCTCTGTCCTTTTCACTGCGCTCTCCTTACTATCTGTGCGTGGCTCTGCACGGAGTCCTCTTCCTACCTGGCCCGTTGGGTATATATAGGTAGCCTTCTCTCTTTAAGGGGCCAACTGGTTTGGAGCTCCTGGTGGGGACATGCGTGTCGGACCAGGTCGGGGCTATATTAAAGGCCTTCCACCCACCGGTTTGGCAGCTCAGAGCTAACACCGACACACTTGGAGCCGGTACTCTGTCTTGAACTAGGTTCCCCCCTGACCGGTTTTTGGCACAGTCCGACCCTGGGCTTCCTCCAGCCAGGGATCCCTCTTCTGTCTGGGCTACCCTCTTTTACCAACACCTTCTACTTCACTCTTCTCTTGAGACTCCCAGGCTGACTAACTGTTCCCCCGACTTATCTCACTACACCTTAGCATCTCTCAGCCGGGACTGGCTTCCCTAGCATTGTTTAACCAAAAGCCCCATTCTAAGTGTATGAATCTCAGGATGAGTCCTCAGATTAACTTATCATCTCCACCGGTGACAGGATACATACACACTTATTTGGGTGCAGTGCCCCTTCTGTGGCGCAGGAGGCGCCGTAGCTAATATTTACCAGTAATATCTGGCTAAAGGAACATATTTTGGAAAAATTATTTAACAGAATAAATTGTATGTATTACATGATCCAACAGAGAAATGCAATATTCATTCATAATACAACACTTTATTGCAGTCGTACCTGGATCTCAGCACACGATTTTAGCCACACAAAAAAGGGTAAATTCTGCAAGTCAATAAATATTCCTTGTCACTCAATTATAATGTCAGGACAGCTAATAATTAATACGACCTCAACCATCAGTCGTCTTCTGTCAGCACCATTCACAGGATCGCTCTAATCCACCCATGACAGATTCTTGTGCACCTGGGCTCTATTTATGGAACTAGCGTTAAATAATTTATGGCGCGTTCCTCCACGAAGTTCTGTAAGTCTCTGTGTGAGTAAATCCTGTCAATTGGTGGGAAATGGTAACTACATTATATTTAACGAATTTATTTTTAGATATATAGATAGACACACACTTATAGAAGCTCAATCATTCACCACGTTACTTAAAGTCCCGCAAAACCAGCTATCTGCATATTGTGGCTCATATGAGTAATCCCATAAAGAATATATGGTGTCAATCCACGGATACATGATGAATGAATGAACTGTGGGGGAGCAATCGCTGAGACCTCCGTGGCCCTAAAAGTGAAGTTCTAAATACCCTGTAAATGGAATACTCCATCTACTTGGAAGGGCTTTGCAAGAGGTTGTGATCTTGTTTGTTCATGTACTACTTCATTCATATGGGGTGACTCAGGACCCTCTCTAGTGATCGGTGGGTGTTCCCAAGGTCAAATCCTAACCGATCATGCATATATCCCTTTCTTGTTGTTGGAGCAACAATAACCCCTTTAATGACTATCCAGTAGAGATGAGTAGATTAGTTAATGCAACCTCGGTCCAGGGTCCAGGTCAGTGCACGCTGGCTCTCGACAGGAGCTTCATGATTTTTCTGATCTTCTGGGATCTCATTCTGACTGAAATAGCCCTGTGCGCCACAAGGAGACAATTGGAGCCATCAACATTTAGACAGGGTACAAAAAGCAATTGCTCAGCAGACAGGTCACTGAATCACATCCCCAAACTGAGCCATGACACCATTATTCTTGTAATAGCATTGTATAGAAACAGTGCAGGATCTACTGACTTAGGAGACTGAGTCTCCTACCTCACTGTATCCTCACACCATCCCTTGTAGATAGTGAACCCTCATGAGCACGGTCCTCGCTCCTCACCTACTGTATCCTCACCCATCCCTTGTAGACTGTGAGCCCCATGGCAGGTCCTCTCTGTTCACCTACTGTATCCTCACCCATCCCTTTAGACTGTGAGCCCTCATGGGCAGGGTCATCTCTCACCTACTGTTTTGTCACCCATTCATTGTAGACTGTGTCTTCTCTCCTCCCCTTACTGTATCCTCACCCATCCACCCATCCCTTGTAGATGATGAACCCTCACGGGCAGAGTCCTCTTTCTTCACCTACTGTATCCTTACCCATCCCTTGTAGACTGTGAGTCATTGTGGGCAGAGTCCTCTCTCCTCATCTATTGTATCCTTATGCATCCCTTGTAGATGGTGAACCCTCATGGGCAGGGTCCTATCTCTTTGCCTGCTGTATGTTGTGTACTGTTTTGTCACCCATCCATTGTAGACTGTGTCTTCTCTCCTCAGCTGCTGTATCCTCACCCATCCCTTGTAGACTGTGAGCCCTCATGGGCAGGGTCATTTCTCATCTATTGTATTGTCACCCATCCATTGTAGACTGTGACCCTTTGCAGGCAGGGTCCTCTCTTCTCACCTACTGTATCCTCCCCCATTTCCTTGTAGACTGTGAGTCCTCATGGGTAGGGTCCTCTCTCCTCACCTCATGTATCCTCCCCCATCCATTGTAGACTGTGAGCCCTCGCGGCAGGGTCCTCTCTCCTCACCTACTGTATCCTCATTAGTTCCTTGTAGACTGTGAGCCCTCGTGGCAGGGTCCTCTCTCTACCTACTATATCCATTAGTTCCTTGTAGACTGTGAGCCTCGCAGGCAGTCCTCTCTCGCTGTACCTTCCTGTGCCTTGTATTGTTCATGAATATTTACTTGTCTCTATTGTGTATACCCCTTTTCACATGTAATATGCTATTGAATAAATGGCGCTCTAATAATAAATAATAATAATCTGTGCCCGCTAGCACAAGTAAAATAGATTTTGTTGAACTAGCGCAACTTAAATTCATCTCTGTAACTCCCACAGTGGAAGAATTCTGACCTGCGAGAGAGTCTAAACACAAGTATGGCTTGCACATCTAAAGACCACACACTTGGCCAAGATCACCTCAAGCAAATTGTGGTTGCTCTGTGGAGATGGCCGGAGAGCGGACCACCTCCAAAGCAAGGAACCTCCTCACCTGTGACTATTGCCTGGACGACCCTCTCACTCAACAACACCTGAAAATTTTATCAACTAATAAATTGCAAAAATATTTGTATTTAGAGATACTGTCCAACAATACTTATCTATGAAGATGGGAATAACTCAATTAAAAGTATAGTCATCTGTGATAGCCATCAAAAAAAAGGGATCCAGCCCGGACAATCCCTTTAAATTAGCAAGTTTTCACCAGACTTATTCCCTTCGTGGATATAAGCATTACAAACAGACATTAAAATGTTTTTTTTGTTTTTTGCGGCATTCAAGAATTAGAAATGGCAGACATCCAGAGAGGTAATTGCCGATGCAGGGGCTGATGACTATGAACGCGCCAATAAATTAGTTTTAAACAAGTCAATAGAGAGAGCCTCATATGTTCTATCGGCATATACAATGCTGTGTGTGTGGAAATGGTATTGACTGCTTTAATTGATAACTTTGTTACCCTGTATCTCCGATTGAACATCACGCCCACCTTTTCAATTAAGAAATGTCAGATGAGTTCTCTAAACTCTAACTGGAAGTAAGATAAATCTTGTCTATCAATACTCCAAAAAGGATGTTTCTGTTCTATTTCAGTAGTGCAGTATATTATGTTAGATTATGTGTTTTTTCCGTCTAAAAAAATGGCAATGTAATTATTTAATGTATTCTTTACATACTTGATTGTTAACCTGTTAAAGGATTCATAGATGTGGCGCCCTACAGTCCGGTTGCCACAGTGGTATTGCCTCCTTTCCCTGGAGGTGATATTATGTGGAAATCTGGAGAAGCGCCCATGTGAGGCGTGAAATGGTCCGTCATTTGAGGTAGCCCATCCTCCCCACTGCACCCCTGAATATGCATCTGATGTAACCGCTGTAGATTGCCGTATGAAACAATAAAGGAATACCCCGTGACCGGTGAGTGCTGCCGCTTGTTTGTTGGATACTCGTTACTATTCGCTACTCGCAGAATAGTACGGTATTCGGAACACTCGGTACTCGCGAGTTTTACTTCTCTTACTCGGCGAGTACAATGTAGGCCAATGAGAATGCGAGAATTATTCTGCTGGACCCTACAAATGGTCTGGGGGCCTCAGGAAAAGGCTGAAATGGGTGTAAGATTGTTTAAAAGTTGGTGGTAAAAAGCCGCCAGCTTTTAAACAATCACTGAGCTGATACATGCTTCCGCCCTGTTCCCTTCCCGATCCTCCGCTCCCTCACTCAATCCACCACTCACCCGCCCGATACTCCACTCCCTAACCCGATCCTCCGCTCCCCTGCCCGGTCCTCCACTCCCCGCCCAGTCCTCCATTCCAGCCCTGTACTCACCTCCCCTCCTTCAGCCCATCATTTTTTTCAAAAAGACCGCCGGCTATTTCTAACAATCAGCTGATCGTTTCAAATAGCCGGTGGGAAAGCGGAGGAGCAGGAGCACGTGATGTCACACAGGAGCATGAAGATCCTTCATGTTCCAGTGTGACATGTAGTTTCGCTTTAGCAGCATATGTGTGACAGCTTCTGGCTGCCCGTACATTCGCTGTTAAGCAAAATCAAAAGTGAACAGTAAAAAGGAAAAAAAAACAGCATTCTCACCTCTCCGCAGACACGTCTGTTCGGCACCAGGACCTGCGCGGTAATCAGCTGATGCTGTCACCTGACAACATCAGCTGATAGTTTAAGTTGGCTTGTGAAATAATCAGCTGATGCCGGCGCCATTTTTTAAACAATCAGCTGATTGTTTTACCAGCCTGTTTTAACGCCGGCTTCAGCTGATTCAGATCCTTGAGCCTGATTTTGATCATCAGATCGGTTTCCCATCCGGCAAATCGATCAGATGATATTGGATCCGGATTGGACGTCGTGAGACCCTCGACCCTGGACTACGTGTTTTATTTCTAATAAAAAAAAATTCTTTGTGTTGTGTTTTTTATTAATCTGATTACTAGAAATTCATGGTGGACATGTCTAATATTGGTGTGTGTTTATGTAGAAAAAAGCCCAGGTTCAGATTCCGCGCAGACCACCAAGCAGGAAGGGCATGTTTGATGTCCGTTTATTGAGCCAACGCGTTTCACAGCAGGACCTGCTGCTTCCTCAGGGCAAACAGTGTACATACATGAACAGCTTCCTTAAATAACATTTCATACATACAAAAAACGTCATAAGCTCCGCCCCCTGTCAATAAGCTCCGCCCCCTGGCATAAACAGATTTCTCCCTCACCAGGTGTCTGCAGCGCCAGGATAACAAGCTCTTGCAGTTTGTTGTGACTCACACAACCCAACAAAGATGAGTCACACTAATCGGGGGCATTGAATTATCATCATAGATAAGACCCATGTGCGCTCCCTTCTCTCTTTGTTTTAATATTGGCGTGGACATGTCTAATATTGGCGTGGCCTGGCTGGGAACCAAAAACATAGGAAGCCCTTTATTTTTAATTATTTAATGAATTTCATGAAGTAATTTAAAAAAACTGCCATGGGCTTTGCCCAATTTTTGTGTCCAGCCAGGTACAACTAGGCAGCTTGGGCCACCCAGCCCAAGCTTTCTGCACCACCCTCTTTCCCCCGCTGCGAAAGGTCCACGGCCGCCCCAGCAAATAGCACGTCCCACGATGTCCAATCTGGATCCAATATCATCTGATCAGTGTGCTGGACAGCAAACCGATCAGATGATCAATATCAGGCTCAAGAACCTGAATCAGCTGAAGGTGGCAGTTAAAACAGGTCGGTAAAACAATCAGCTGACACATAAGCCGATTGCTTAAAAGCCGGGCGGGAAAAAGCCGGCCGCCGAAATCAGCTGATTGTTTTACCGGCCGGCTTAAATGATCAGCTGATGCTATCAGCTGACAGCGTCAGCTGATTACCAGCAGGCCCCGGAGCAGAGGACAGGGGAGCAGAGGACCGAGCAAGGAACAAGGCGGGGAGCATGCATCAACTGAGTGATTGTTTAAAAGCTGTCGGCTTTTTACTGCCGGCTTTTAAACTATCCTGCACCCATTTCAGCCTTTTTCTCAGGCCCCCAGAATGCTTGTAGGGTCCAGCAGACAATTACTTGCATTTCCCAATGACTTGCATTGGACTCGCTACTCGTAATGAATCCGCGAGTATTAGGACCTACTTGTTACGAGTATAGCGAGTCCGACTATTTCACTACTCGCTCATCCCTATTCCCATCCTGTAGTAATGTCCCATATTGTACCATTCTTTATATACACAAAAAAATATAAAAAGATTCTTCTCCTCCCTCTGTTCCCTCGGCGTGCTCTTTTCTGCACATGCAACTCGCAGGCACCGTAGACTCCTTGACAATTGCCAATCAGAGTCCAGGGGATGACATCAGCATGCTCATGCAGCAGCGTATGATGTCACTGCCATGCGCCACACCTCTAGCAAACTGACGTCTGTTGCTGACCTTTGATTGGCTGAAGCCTGGCATTAACATTGCATTGCAGAGATCTTGTCTCAGCGCAGGAATACATTTTAGTTAAATGTGCGTGCAATGACGCATATTCAACTGAGATAAAGCACTGATATTGACAGCCCCCTGACCAGGTTGCGATTGTCAAGAGCCTACAGTTCCTGAAGTAGCCTCAGGTGCCACATGCAGCCTGTGGGCTGCAGTTTGAGACCCCTGTTCTAATACATATGGAAATGTTAGATTTAAAAAAATTCAAACCCTTTGTTTACATAGGTAAACAAAATGGGAAACAGTGAGGCGCTCCTAGGATGATACCCGGTGGTCAAGTGGAGCATGTGTTTTAGAAGTGGATACACTAACCTGGAGTAGTGCAATCCTTGCACAACCACGGTATAGAGCTTGCAGTGTCTATCATGCACCAAACATTACCAGCACTTGTAGGTTCAGCGGTGGGTCAGTCATGTGACAGTGATGTCACTGGAGGTCCTATAGTGCTGTAGTTTGGCAACTTTCACCCTGCAACTCCGTGCTCTTCACTCTCAGAGAGGACAGGCAGTGGATAAGGTAAAAGCAAAGCGGGAATGTCAGGCCCAGGATAGGAAGCCAGGGATAGGATTTTCTTAAGCAAGTAACGCCTTTATTTCATCACAACGCATTTCAGCGGTAAACTCCGTCTTCATCAGGTGATGCAGGGTAATACAATTGGGGGCTTCTTATAGGAGAACAAATTAAGGAAACTGATTATTAAGATTAACCCCTTTAAGGAAACTAATTTGTTCTCCTATAAGAAGCTCCCAATTGTAATTACTCTGCATCACCTGATGAAGACGGAGTTTACCGCCGAAACGGGTTGTGATGAAATAAAGAAGTAACTTGCTTAAGAAAATCACTGTCCCAGGCTTCCTATAGCAACGCCCAACTATTACCTCCTTCTTTTTCTTATCCTTTGATTACATTGGTGACAGGTTCACTCCAAATGTTAAAATATTCACTTCTGCATCTGCTCTTTAGACGATGCTTTGTTTAAAGTTCACTGAAAATCGAAATGTTCCGATCCCGTCAGCAGTCTGCCAATCTGAAGCCGGGAGCTGTTTATGACGGAAGGAAATGTCCTTCTTTCCATGGGTCAATCTATAGCGATAGGGAAAGCTCTATATTAACGCACTTGCATTTTATAGAAATCAGGCACCAGGAAGCTACAAGTGCGGATGAGGAAATAGATCAGGCTTAAGTTTCTTGAGAGATTGCACTGGCACGGAACCATATTATGAAAATCCCGCTTTGAGAATGAGAAAAATGACAACGGCGGAAAGCGATTTTTCTGCCTGAGTTTTTTATTACAATCTGTAGCAATATATCTTTTGGAAATGTTCAAGAAAAAAAAAAAAAACATGAAAACATTGTGGCCTGATTTCATATACTCAGCCCTATAAATCATTGCTCTTGAAGCAGATGGAACATTAGCTGGGTCAATATTTTTTTTCTTTTCAGATTAAGAAATATCTTTTCCTAAGAAACACTTTCCTTCTAATTTTCCATAGTAAAATGCCCCAAATTTTATGATGAAATGTAATATTTACAAATTATTGTCACCTTTATCACCACCTGGATTTGATTTTACTTTTCGCTTAATTGCCATCAATGAATTTAGTTCCACGGAAAGATAATTTATTACTAAAAATTTAAACAGAAAATGGAAGATTTGATTTTTACCCACTGCAACACAATGTATTTCTGGATTTACATATCAGGTGCAAACACATGAGGACACGTAGTTTGCATTATCCAGTCTTTCCAAGTTTACTGTTTCTTACTGTTCTGCCCATTCAGGCTCAGGAAGAGAAATCAACTCTAGCTCGACACTTGTCACAGCCTACAGTCATGGCCAAAAGTATTGACACCCTGCAATTCTGTCAGATAATACTCAGTTTCTTCCTGAAAATGATTGCAATCACAAATTCTTTGGTATTATTACTTCATTTAATTTGTCTTCAATGAAAAAACACAAAAAGAATTGTCCTAAAGCCAAATTGGATATAATTCCACACCAAACATAAAAGGGGGTGGACAAAAGTATTGGCACCCTTAGAAAAATCATGTGATGCTTCTCTAATTTGTGTAATTAACAGCACCTGTAACTTACCTGTGGCACCTAACAGGTGTTGGCAATAACTCAATCACACTTGCAGCCAGTTGACATGGATTAAAGTTGACTCAACCTCTGTCCTGTGTCCTTGTGTGTACCACATTGAGCATGGAGAAAAGAAAGAAGACCGAAGAACTGTCTGAGGACTTGAGAAACCAAATTGTGAGGAAGCATGAGCAATCTCAAGGCTACAAGTCCATCTCCAAAGACCTGAATGTTCCTGTGTCTACCGTGCGCAGTGTCATCAAGAAGTTTAAAGCCCATGGCACTGTGGCTAACTCTCTAGATGGGACGGAAAAGAAAAATTGACGAGAGATTTCAACGCAAGATTGTGCGGATGGTGGATAAAGAACCTCGACTAACATCCAAACAAGTTCAAGCTGCCCTGCAGTCCGAGGGTACAACAGTGTCACCCTACTATCCGTCGGCGTCTGAATGAAAAGGGACTGTATGGTAGGAGACCCAGGAAGACCCCACTTCTTACCCCGAGACATAAAAAAGCCAGGCTGGAGTTTGCCAAAATCACCTGCGAAAGCCTAAACACTTTTGGAAGAATGTTCTCTCTTTTTGGGCAAAGGCATCAACAGAGTTTACAGGAGAAAAAAAGAGGCATTCAGAAAGAACACGTCCTACAGTCAACAGGGGAGTCCTGATGTTGGTGCTTTGGCTCTGCATGATCTTGACGTGTGCATGGCATTATGAAGTCTGAAGACTACCAACAAATTTTGCAGCATAATGTAGGGCCCAGTGTGAGAAAGCTGGGTCTCCCTCAGAGGTCATGGGTCTTCCAGCAGGACAATGACCCAAAACACACTTCAAAAAGCACTAGAAAATGGTTTGAGAGAAAGCACTGGAGACTTCTAAGGTGGCCAGCAATGAGTCCAGACCTGAATCCCATAGAACACCTGTGGAGAGATCTAAAAATGGCAGTTTGGAGAAGGCACCCTTCAAATATCGAGACTTGAGCAGTTTGCCAAAGAAGAATGGTCTAAAATTCCAGCAGAGCATTGTAAGAAACTCATTGATGGTTACCGGAAGTGGTTGATCGCAGTTATTTTGGCTAAAGGTTGTGCAACCAAGTATTAGGCTGAGAGTGCCAATACTTTTGTCCGGCCCATTTTTGGAGTTTTGTGTGAAATGATCAATGTTTTACTTTATGCTGTCATTCTCTTTTGTGTTTTTTCATTGAAGACAAATTAAATGAAGATAATAATACCAAAGAATTTATGATTGCAATCATTTTCAGGAAGAAACTGAGTATTATCTGACAGAATTGCAGGGGTGTCAATACTTTTGGCCAACACTGTATGAGATATTATATTTTATCTTGTTATGATGTTGAAATATGTTTAGCTCAATCTGGCAGTATTCCTGCATATATAGGTCCCTTCCCCTTTAAGAAAACAGTGCTTTGTAGGACCGCCCTCTGCTTGTCTGGGGAAGAAGTAGCCATGTTCAGATCAATACCAGCCAGGATTTCACACAGGGAAGTTGTGTTCTTGCACCTTGCTCACCTATTGTGAACGTCCCTCATCTTTGCCAAGCTAATCTGATGAGACTTATACTCCTGTCTGTATGTTTGTTGCATTAGAGCCTGTTATTAGGAAAGTACGGAACTCGTTTTTTTACATAGTTATGTCTGATAAGAATGTGTACTTAGCACTTATTTATGCTTTCTATATTGTACACTGTCATAGATTTGGGAGGATATGTGTACACATTGCTCATCTATTCTCTTTGCTGTGTATTTCTCTATTGTTGCTTATGTGATATGCTTAGCACTGATTTGTTTTACTTGTATTCTTATAGTTTTTCTTCCGCATCATAATGTGGGTTTACACGCCACGATATCGTTTCGATATCGCAACTCAATGGCGCGGGAGCGCGCAATTAGTGCACGTTCCTCCCGCATCGCATTGAATGTTTACACGCTGCGATATCGTATTACACGTCCGTGCGATGTCACCTGCCTCCCAACCCAGGATCGCATAGTTAACATGGAGTGAATGGGTGACGTATGAAATCGCATCGTAATTGGGCGTTTACACAGCACGATCCGGCTTCAATCGCTATGCAATATCGGGGCATTGAATAGCACGCTCATTCGATCCCCGATATCGCATTGACATCGTTCCTGCATCGTATTGGACGTTCACACCATACAACGCAGGAACGATATCGGTCCAACGATCGAATCACATGACTTTTCATTGAAATTGTACTGCGATATCGCGACGTGTAAACCCGCCATTACTCTCCATTGAACAATAAACAATCAACTACAGAACCAACAGTCTGTTTTTTTGGGATACAAATAGGTTTAGCTGTATGCTGGAACTCAAACTGCATATAACGCGAACGAAGGCAAAACACTTACCTTGTGTTGTTTCTGTGTGTTCAAATGGAGGATGGGTTTTTATCCCCACTCACGTCCAAATAAATGAATAAGGTCCTGAATAATGATAATGCAAATATTCTTTAATTGTGCATGGTGTTGAGATGGAGATACCTACAGAAAATATTTTAATAGTCAGTAGGATACAATGGTGAAACTCTCCCATTGAGAGGGTAAGGCCTGAACCCACTAGTTGTGTGACCCTATCAAGAGTGGAGATCTATCTATCTACTGCAGCAAGTATAGGTTAAGTCTCCGGTGAGCGTGGACCCCAGTAAAAATTATGGTGCAATCAAACTCCGTGGTAGGCAGGGAAAGTTCAATTGAGAGCCCCGGTGGCTAGATTGAAAACCAGTAGTTGTATGCCATCTGACCTTTTATTCTTTTTACTTATTGTTATTGGTGTTATCACTTTGGTTTGAGGTGTGTGGGAGGAGCTAATGTTGTTTACCTCAGAGCAGGAGTGACAGTTAGTCAGTCTGGAGTTGAGTGGAGTTTGAGTTAGTGAGAAGGAAGAAGAGGGAGTCGAGTTGAAGTGGAGGTCCTGAGAGGTCTGAGGAAAGGAGTCAGAGAAACAGAGGAACACACCCGGGACAAGGAGTTACCCTGAACTCACCCCGGAGAGGCGCTTAGGACGGATACCAGATCCGATGCTGTGCCTGAGACAGACAGGACAGTGAATACCGGAATAGTGAAGGTCCACCATCTTCACTGTACCATAGCAAAGCAACACGGAGGGATCAGTGACACAGAGGACTCAAGTTGCCTAGCAGATTGTTACCCGTGAGGGGAGACAGGGCTAGCTTTTCAGCTAAAAGCGGCAGCAGGGCCACACGCAAAGCGCAGAAGTAGGAAGCCAAGAACCCGGTCAGGGTGGGAGTAACCCGACCCCGGTACAGACTCCGTGGACAATACTTTGCTTTACCATCTGCACAGTAAAGACTTGGAAAACAACAACAAACGTGAGTGTGTGTGATCCTTGTGCTGAAACCCTACTTTCCCTCATAAACTGCCTTTGCCTCCACTCTCATCATCTTTTCTACTACCCCTACTTTCCTGTAACAACTATAACAACCATCATAGACTTTAATTACCACTGCCCCGAGGAACCAGGCTCTATCTGCGGGGAGCTGTTCCATCTACAGCTGCCAAACATCATCCCGGAGTTCTGCAGCAGCGGTGGTTAACCTGACCACAACCCGTGGGTGGCGTCACTACAAACCTAATCCCTTGTAAATACACCCCATTTACTTGTGTGAACCCGGGACACGGTCCGGACCAGGACCGCTGTGACATTCCCCAGCAGTACCCCGGTCCGGTACCGAGTACCCCGTCCCAGTGGCCTCCACAACGAGTGCAGTCTGACAAGCAGCTAAACCTTTATCTACTGAATCCAATAAGAAGGCTGTTGCTTAAAGTCTGTGTACTTTATTGAACATTAATCTTGAAGCGATGGCCGAGGGACCGCCGCGGTGCAGAGTACAATTACAGTAACACAAGATGAGGTGGCAAATAACAAGGGTAAAATTTATCAACAGTCAGGAAAGGCTAAAGCAGGTTCACAGGGAGTACGCTGTGGCAAAAGTACAATTAACAGTTATGGCAGTTTCTAGCTGGGCCGTTCAGCAGCACGGTGCTCCAGCTATTACATACAAATATACAACAGACATCTTTGAGAAAACAGAAATTTCAATACTACACTACACTTACAACCTTAGCGGCCTCTGCTAGTCGGGCCAAACGGCTACTGTGCTCTGGCTACTGAGGCCTATAATACACCCTAACGTGTGCACACACTGGGAAAGGCTCACAATGGTGTTGGGGACACAAGGCCAGTCCCAGGGCTCAATGCTATGTTGCTCGGTGGTGTGCACTTCTCTTTGCAGGGCAGATTGGGGAATCTCCTCTTCTTACTTCATGATCCTCCTTCACGAAACAATCACTGATCTCAGGGAGACCAGTCACCGCCAACCTCTTGAACTTGTGAATCTGGTACTACTCAGTGGTCACAAGGGCTTTCTCATGGCTGGCCCTCAGTCACTTTGCAGCAGGCACCGTGCCTTTCCAGAGCTCAAGCACACGGATGCTTCTAGGCAATGTGTCCTTTTTCACACACACAAGCTCCAGTTTCCAGCACTAAACTCTCATCTCTCCTCAGTCCTTTCTTTCACTTTTAGATCTCTATCATTCCATCTGCACAGTTCAGAAAGGGGGGCCGATTAGTCCACAATACAGCACGCAGGGAAGCACTGTTTTTTAAAGTCATAGTGTGCTTTAACTGTTCATAGCAGTGACACCCCTACAATATAGTCAGTGAAGCTAGGAACAATTGAGATACATTTAATCAGTGCACGTCTTTCTAAGGTGACATCCATGTGTGCCTTCTCAATGAACCACCTTTTCTCTTGGTCATCTAGGGTTCCTTTCTCTAAATTCAATTGCATCTTTTGATTAGCAAAGGTTGCTTGCATTTTGGCGGCTTTAGCTTTTCTGCGGACAATGGAGACCACGCTGCTGATAGATGATTTCTTCAAGGAGACAGAGGCTTCGGGTCTTGTTCTGTATGAGGATTTGTGGGACATGGTGCCCTAAGGGAATGCTTGGCTCAGCATTGATTGCAGTAACTGTACCAAGTCTCTGTTTAGATTGTAACTTGAAATCCACTAGCTGGATAGCCACTTTTCACTGTCCTGTCCTAATTACACATTACCCTGAGTGCAGTCTGACAGTCAGCTACACCTTTATCTATTGAATCCAATAAGAAACTCTTGCTTGAGGTCAGTGGCATAACTAGAGTCTGGTGGGCCCCGGGTGTGAAATTTAGACCTTGCTCCCCCCCCCCCCACCACACACACATTGGTCAGATGTTTGGGCCCTGTGTAATGTTCTAAATATTTTATAGACTCATAGATTGACTCTTCTTCCCCTTCAGTATGTATTAATGTCCCTCATCCTGCTCTATATTATTATTATTATTATTATTATTTATTTATATAGCGCCATTATATTCCAAGGCGCTTTACATGCTAAAAAGGGCAGACTAGGACAAGTAACATAGTAACAATACAAGTAACAAGAAATGTTGACAATTCGGTCATACAGATACAAGAGGGGAGAAATCCTGTCCACAAAGGCTCACAGTCTACGAGGGGTGGGTGGGGATACAGTGGGAGGGGGAAGTTCCAGTCGTAAGACGGTGTGGTGGACCGGATCTCATTGCAGGTGGTAGGCTTGGCGGAAGAGGTGGGTCTTCAGGCTTCTTTTGAAGGTTCCCAGGGTAGGAGAATGTCTGATGTGTTGGGGCAGTGAGTTCCAGAGTCTGGGTGAAGCACGGGAGAAATCCTGTATGCGGTTGTGCGAAGAGGAGATGAGGGGGAAGTAGAGGAGAAGCTCTTGGGAGGATCGCAGGTTGCGTGAGGGTAGGTATCGGGAGACCATGTCAGAGATGTATGGAGGGGACAGGTTCTGAATGGCTTTGTATGTCATGGTTAATGTTTTAAACCGGGATCTCTGGGAAGTAGGGAGCCAGTGAAGGGCTTGGCAGAGGGGGGAGGCAAGGGAGTAGCGGGGAGACAGATGGATTAGGCGGGCAGCGGAGTTCAAGATAGATTTGAGAGGTGCAAGGGAGGTATTGGGGAGGCCGGTGAGCAGGAGGTTGCAGTAATCGAGGCGGGAGATGATGAGAGCGTGAATAAGGGTTTTAGCAGTGTCGTGGTCAAGGAAAGTGCGAATCCTATAGTTGTTTTTGAGCTGGAGACGGCAGGAGGTGGCGAGGGCCTGGAAGTGGGGCTTGAAGGAGAGGGAAGAGTCAAGGATAACCCCGAGGCACTTGGCATGGGGGACTGGAGAGAGAGAGCAGTCGTTGACGACGAAGGATAGGTCAGGTAGTGAGGGGGAGCGTCTTGGGGGGAAGACTATGAACTCTGTTTTGTCCATGTTCAGCTTAAGGAAGCGAGCAGAGAAGAAGGATGAGATGGCGGACAGGCAGTGTGGAATTTTGGATAGAAAGGAGGCGATGTTAGGACCAGACAGGTAGATTTGGGTGTCGTCAGCGTAGAGGTGATATTGGAGGCCATGGGACTCAATGAGTTGCCCTAGGCCGAGAGTGTAGATTGAGAACAGTAATGGTCCAAGAACCGAGCCCTGGGGGACCCCGACAGATAGGGGGTAGGGCGAGGAGGATGTGTGGGAGTGGGTGACGCTGAAGGTGCGGTACGTTAAGTATGAGGAGATCCAAGAGAGGGCAAGGTCCGTGATGCCAAGAGATTCCAGGATCTGTAGTAGAAGGGAGTGGTCAACAGTGTCGAAGGCGGCTGACCGGTTGAGGAGGAGGAGAACAGAGTAGTGGCGCTTGCTTTTGGCAGTCAGTAGGTCATTTGTGACTTTGGTCAGGGCTGTTTCAGTGAAGTGGAGGGGTCGGAAGCCAGATTGCAGGCGGTCAAAGAGGGAGCAGGAGGAGAGGTGAGAGGACAGCTCAGAGAGGACATGCTGTTCAAGTAGTTTAGAGGCAAAAGGGAGGAGAGATATAGGGCGGTAGTTGGAGACAGTTGTGGGATCGAGGGAGGGTTTTTTGAGGATGGGTGTGATCAAGGCGTGTTTGAAGGCTGAGAGGAAGGTGCCGGTGGTGAGTGATAGGTTGAAAAGATGAGTTAGGGCTGGGATGATAACGGAGGTGAGGTTGGGAATGAGGTGGGATGGGAGCGGGTCTTGGGCGCTGGTGGTGAGGTGTGATTTTGACAGGAGGGAGGAGAGCTGGTCTTCAGTTATAGGGGGGAAGCAGTTGATGGAAGTAGAGGGCAGTATAGGTGAAAGGGGAGGCTGTGGGGACAGTGGATCAAAGCTGTCTCTGATTCTGTCAATCTTTTCTTTGAAGAAGGAGGCAAAGTCTTCTGCAGAGATAAGGGGAGAGGGAGGGGGAGCAGGCGGGCGGAGTAAGGAATTGAAGGTTTTGAAAAGTTGCTTGGGATTGCGGGACAGGGAGGTTATTAGGGATAAGAAGAAGGTTTGTTTGGCGGTGGCAAGTGCAGTCTTGAAGGCGATGAGGGACTGTTTGAACAGCGCAAAATGCTCAGTGGAACGTGATTTTTTCCATCGCCTCTCGGCGACCCTGGATGCCCGTCTCAGGTCTTTAGTGAGGGTGGTGTGCCAGGGTTGCCTATTAGTGCGTGCAGCGTGGTGTGTGAGGGGACTGCTAGGTCGAGCGCCTTTGTTAATGTGGTGTTGTAGAGGGTGGTGGCAGTGTCTGTGTCACGTATAGATGTTATGTTGGCGAGAGGGAGAAGGGATTCTGAGAGTAAGTGTAGATCAATGTGTTTTAGGTTTCTGCGGGGATGATCAAGTTTGCGGAGAGGAGGTGATGTAGTAGGGGAGGAGAGGGCGGAGAAGGTCAGCAGATTGTGGTCAGACAGGGTGAGGGTTGAGTTTGTGAGATTAGTAAGGGAGCAAAGACGGGTAAAGATGAGATCCAGCGTGTGGCCATCTTTGTGGGTGGCAGAGGAGGACCATTGAAAGAGCCCGAAGGAGGAGGTCAGGGAAAGAAGTTGAGAGGCGGTTGGGTGGGCAGTGTCAATGGGGATATTGAAATCGCCCATAATGATGGTGGTAATGTCAGTAGAGAGAAAATGAAGTAGCCAGGTGGTGAAGTGGTCGAGAAAGGTGGGGATGGATCCAGGGGGGCGGTAGATGACGGCTAGCTGGAGGTTACAGGGGGAGAAGATGCGGACAGAGTGGGCTTCGAAAGATGGGAGAGTAACAGAGGGGGGTAATGGAATAGGGGCGAAGGAGCAGGTGTCTGATAGGAGTATGCCGACACCTCCGCCATGTTTGTCAGAGGGGCGGGGTGTGTGGGAGAGATTGAATCCACCGTAGGATAGTGCAGCAGGGGAGGCCGTGTCGGAGGGGGTGAGCCAGGTCTCTGTGATGCCAAGGAATGAGAGTTTATTAGAAATAAAGAGTTCATGGATGTCTGTGAGCTTATTACAGACTGAGCGGGCGTTCCAGAGTGCGCCTGGCAGGGAGATTAGCGGAGCAGGGGCTGGGGGGATGGGTCTAAGGTTGGTCAGGTTGCGAGGGTAGGTGATGGTGGGGTTATGAGAGTTGGTGATGGGACGTGGGGGTAGCGTGTAGGTGACTGTGGGGATGTGGCGGGGGGGGCTGGGATTAGGGGAAATGTCACCAGCGAGTAGGAGGAGCAGGGAGAGGGTTAGCAGGTGGGAGCATGAGAGTTTACGTGGTGGCCGTGCCTGATTGGAGATGGAGGATTGAAAGTGAAGGAATAGTTCAGAGGAGTGGGTAAGGTGGCTAGGTAGAATGGAGGGTAAGATAAGTACTTTGTTGCTGGGTGGAGGGATGAGCGGGGGTAGCAGGAAATGGAGAAGGATGGGAGTGAGAGTGCAAAGGAGGGGATACATTGTGGATGGTGAGCGGGGGATGAGAGTAGCGTGGGTCAGATGCAGCGGGAAGGAGAGCTGTAGTGGTGGGTGAGAGGTCAGTAGTGATGAGTAGTCTGGGGTTTACATAGTGAATACATAATTGTAGTACATTATGTAGTACATTATGGTCCTCCTCCTGGAATATGGCTCTTATTGAGGTATATATGTCCCTCTTCATGGTTTATATCAGGGGTGGGGAACTCCAGTCCTCGAGGGCCGCAAACAGTTCAGGTTTTCACGATTTCCTTAGTATTGCACAGGGATTGGAATCATCACCAGTGCAAGTGATTATGTTATCACCTGTGCAATACTAAGGAAATCCTGAAAACCTGCACTGATTGCGGCCCTCGAGGACTGGAGTTCCCCACCCCTGGTTTATATGGTCTTCCTCCTCCCGCCACCATAGTCCTTCAATTGTTATAATGCATCCTCACATTCCTCCATACATTACAATGTACCCCCATAGTCGTCTATGTATTATAATGCATCCCACAGTCCCCATTCATAAGGTAGCCACTATAGTTATCCAATTATTATAATGCACCTCCATTATCCTCCATATAGTTTAATGCAGTCTCATAGTCCTCCATATAGTATAATGCAGCCTCACATCCCTCCATATAGTATAATGCAGCATCACAGCCATCCATATAGTATAATGCAGCCTCATATCCCTCCATATAGTATAATGCAGCCTCATATCTCTCCATACAGTATAATATAGCCTCACATCCCTCCATACAGTATAATGCAGCCTCACATCCCTCCATATAGTATAATACAGCCTCACATCCCTACATATAGTATAGTGCAGCCCCATATCCCTCCATATAGTATAGTGCAGCCCCATATCCCTCCATATAGCATAATGCAGATTCATATCCCTCCATATAGCATAATGCAGCCTCACAGCCCTCCATATAGTATAGTGGAGTTTCATAGCCCTTCATATAGAATAATGCAGCCTCAAAACTCTCCATATAGTGCAGATTCAAAACTTTCCATATAGTGCAGCCTCATAGCCCCTCCATATAGTGCAGCCTCATAGCCCCTCCATATAATGCAGCCTCATAGCCCCTCCATATAATGCAGCCTCATAGCCCCTCCATATAGTGCAGCCTCATAGCCTCCAATCTTCATATAGTAGAATGCTCTCCCCTCCTCCCCCATAATCCTCCAGCCACCTTGCACTGATTTATAAAACAAATAAATAAATCTGTACTTACCTCTCCCGATTTCCCGCTGCTCGGGTCTCCTTACAAACAGACTCAGGAGGAGGAGGAGGAGGAGAAGGCGGCGATGCCAGCAAAGCAGCAAGCAACGCCTACTCCTAGTGTGGAGGAGGTGGAACCAGCCTGCTTTATATGTGTTCCGTAGTGGAACGCAGGCCAGCACCGCCGTCTTCCCTCCCTGACACACTGGCTGCGCAGTCACATGGATGTGTGTCCTTGGAGACTCACATCCATGTAAAGCGGGTGCCCGGCGCTGGGATTGGCCCTTGCAGGGCGCTGCGGGTGGCCGGGCCCCTTGTAGATCCAGGCCCTGTCGCAACCACGATCCCTGCGACTGCGATCGTTACGCCACCGCTTGAAGTCTGTGTAGTTTGTTGAACATAAGTAAATATATTCGGTGAAATTAGACACAATTGAGATACATATAATCAGTGCATGTGCACACAAGCATGATCACATGGGACCCTCATTCTACTATTTCTATGTAGAGAGGAGGATATAGGAGGAGCTACAGCCAAAGCTCCACCCCCTCCCAGCTAAACTCCATGTAGATAGAATGGGGAGGGGCTCCGCCTCTCAGAAATGTAACAATCCGTCTTCACTGAATACATATTGTATCTGTGAATTGCGAATATTTAAAATGAAAGATCAATCCTGGAGTAGAATGAAGCAGATTTCTCTAATAAGATACATTGTAAAGTTTCTTATTTTCATGTTTGCAATTGATTTATGAAATAAAAAATAAAATGACGGTCACACACACTTTAAGTTGTACAATAGCCTATTTCTCTATAGATATCATGTTTTCATTCTACAAATACAGCCGACATCTCGGAAGCAGACTGCTCATTTTCATTTCACTGCACAAAGATGACAATTTTTCCACTTGTGGAACGTCTGTGAACGTGTCTGCCATAACACCCAGGCTTTACTGCTGCATAAAATTTAAATACCTGCCTGAGTTCATTGTTCTGGAAGTCAAATGTATGCGGCATCAGCCGTAATTAGACAGGAGACTGTGCCCAATTAACAGCAAACTCATCAGCTAGCGAACCAGAGTTCATCAAACATCCTAAAGTATGTGATAACACATCTGTGTGACTCCATGGGGATGTTTTTTTTTAAATGTCTGATTCTTTCTACTGTTTCTTTCTGCTAAACTGAGTAATCTGAAAATAAGAGAGATAACATGTAATCTAGTGATCACCCGGCACTGGTTGTTAGCACTATTAATCACTATTGAGTAAGGGCATAGAAAGTAAAGGACCAGACCAACCGGTGGAACTAAACAACTGGCAGTCGGTAAATATTTGCCTACTACATGGTGGGCTGATGCTATTGCATTGAGAAGGTCCCAATGGGGGAAGGCTTTGTGGCACTGGGGGCAACGGCTGTCTATCCCTCGCTGTGCACACTCCCCCTTCCACTCTCTCTCCCCCTGTGTGCTGTCTCTCTCTCCCCTGTGCTGTCTTCTCCCCTCTCTGCGCTCTCCTGTGAGCTGTCTACCCATGTGTGCACTCTCTCTTCCCTGTGCGCTTACCCCTTTTGCACTCACCCCTCCCTCTGTATGCTCTCTCTGCTCCCCTATGCACTCTCTCTGCTCCCTGTGCACTCTCCCTGCTGACCTGTGCTCTCTCTTTGCCCCCAAGCACTGTCAATGGCCCTCTGTGCATTCGTCTCTTTTGCTGTGCACTCTTTCTGCTCTCCTGTGTGCGCTCTCTGCTCCCTGTGCACTCTCCCTGCTGATCTGTGCTCTCTCTTTGCCCCCAAGCACTGTCACTGGCCCTCTGTGTGTTCGTCTCTCCTGCTGTGCACTCTTTCTGCTCTTCTGTGTGCTGTCTCTGTGTGCTCTATCTGTCCCCAGGCACTTTCTCTGCCCCTGTATGCTCTCTCTTTCCCTTGATCGCTTTCTCTGCTCCCCAGGTGTCTGAAGATGGCGGCAGTCTGAGAAGCTGCACCTGAGCATGACAGGTACACGCAGGCGCAGTTACTGATTCGCTGGTGTGTGCGGTGATGATGTCCAGCAAAGGCATGGACAGTGACAGGTTCCTTCCATTGGCTTCGGGTGTTGGCGTCATTGCGATGCCCACGAGGGCTGGGGGGGTACTCGGAACCGGGACGCTGTACTTGTTGGGAGGTCACAGTGGCTATGACCCGGCTCTGTGACCCAGGGCATGCAGAAAATGGGGTTATTTACGAGGGAATAGTTTGTGACGCCACCTGTGGTTATTCTGGTCAGAGTAACTAGTGCTGCTGTGGGACCTTTGAGGCCGATGGAGTGGCAATCTGGATGGTATCACTGCCCACAGGTAGAGCGGGGCCCCAGGGATAGATAGAAAGTCTTTAGAGCATAATGGAGTTGGTGGTGACGTCGCGCAGAAGGTAGCAGAGAAGGTGCGGCAATAAACGGAGGACACCGGGGTGCAGTTCTTGTACTTTACTGACAGTTGTTGGGAGCAGCCCAGCCGGGCAACCTGCTTCTTAGAATTGTGATACAGCCAACTCCCAAGCAGTCAGAGAGACACTCTGCCAAGACCCTCTTCATTGCGCTATTCCAGGTTGTCTCCCCCCGCTGGGTACACTTCTCTCCTGCCCTGTGTCTTTGTTCTCAGTGTCCCGAGCCAGTGGCCATGGGTCCTGTCGGGTGACAATCACCGTATCCCCTGGTCCTATATGCTATATGGCCACCTTTTTGGTGAATGAGCATGGTGTAAGCTGCTGCCCTTGCAAGCACAGCAGCCTAGATCGAGGCCAGACCCCTCTGCAACCTAGTTCCATTAGCAATGCTCTCAGGATAATTGCTGGAATGGGGTCCCTCCGGCCAGGGCTCCATGGTGACCTCCTCTCTGGTCCCACTTCCCTGGTGTGAGCCTCCACTAGGGCTCCATCTCTCTTGGTGTTCCTCACAGACTGCTCTCCTACTTCCTGTGTCTATTCTCTTTGTAGCCACCCTCTCTGCCTATCCCCTCCTCCAGCCAACAGATGGAGCTCCCATATATGGGGTCTCTTACGCCCCTTTTTCCTCTTCTGGCCTGGAATTAGGATGGCGTTGGGTGCAGGTGTGTGGGTCTCAGTGTCACGTCCCCCCTCTTACCTGGGAGTGGAATACCACACCTAGGGACTAGGTGTAGTACCTCTGTGGCAACTGGACCGCAGGGGTGCCACATCACCGCTAGTGGTACTGCGTAATGGGCCAGAACCACCAGCAGGTGCCATATTTGCACACCCTACACTTGGGTGTGGAAATATAGCTGCTGACGTGCGTTATTGGATGGCATCCTGATGCATGAAGTGGTAGGACAGGACATTATGAAAGTAGATCTTCGATTGTTTAATACTCTAGTTACACAGGCAGATTAAGAGCTTGTTCACATGAGTGTATACATCGGACTATAAGTGCTATACAATGTTTTATTGGATAGAACCACTCCAATGATATACTATGGAGCAATGCCAATCAGCGATTATTTTCTCATGCCGATTCAGCATGCTGTGATTTGCATCTTATGTCGGCCGGTACACACCCATTCAAGTATGCCAACACAGACAATGGAGGAGATGGAGAAATTAAGTTGTCCATCTTTTCCGTACCTGTGATATGATTCTCGCATGCGAGAGATTCTCATCTCAGTAAATGACACTTAGCTCAAATACTGATCAGAGTTTAAGACGAGTGTCATTAACATAATTGGGTCAATTCTCTCACAGAGAGAATATGCGCTCGGTTGACCTTAGCCTATGAGCAATAGATGGCAATGCAGATCCTGTTTACACTGAGTGATGTGAGCTGAGAATGATGATTTTTTTCTGCAGCATAGCAGATCGTTTCACCCAACTTCTTCAGGTGATTGTCAGCCTGTTGCACTAAAAGATTATTGTGAAACAAGTGTTTTTAAGAATGGTGATTCACAATAATCTATCAATGTAAATGTACTTCACATTTAAACAGGCTCTTATAGAGTATATGTAGGCCGATCAGTAGAAGATTAAAGAGGATCTTTCACTTTATTTTTTAGTCCCTCCTCCATTTGCTGTGGTTCCACTTTTTCTGAACAGTTTTTATGTTTTTCTCTGTACCCCCTGTTTCAAATTTTAAGCCTCCAAAGTTATCAATTTTAGTCTCATCAGACCAGACTCTATTCTCCCAGTATTTCACAGACTTGTCTAAATGTTGAACTTTAAACGCGCTTGAACATGCTCTTTGTTCAGCAATGGGGTCTTGCGTGGTGACATGCATACAGTAGCGTGCATATAGGAGAGTGCATACAGGCCATGGAGGTTGAGTGTTGTTTTCTTGTTGCTTTCTTTGAAACAATAATACCTCTTTCTGTATCCCTGCACATCTGGTTTTTGGCTCTTGGACAACTCTTAATTATTTTCACTCCCGGTGCTAAGAATCACCTGGTCGTAGCCAGGTTTAGATGAAGTCATGTTCCTTCCACTTCCAGATTATGGCCCCAACAGTGCTCATTGGAACCTTCTGTAGTTTAGAAATTCTCTACCTAATGTCGTCAGTATATTTTGCAAGAATAAAGTTGCTAAGATCTTGAGGCAGCTCACTAGTTTTACCCATCATGAGATGTTTCTTGTGAGACACCTTTTTATAGGCCATCAGTTGAACCAGCCAATATTATTTTTCAATAAGGGTGCCTTCACACTGCGGTGTGATCCGGTCCAGGGCTGTCAGGGATGAATCTGACAGCCCTGGACTGGACCAGCACACAGAACCGGAGGGCTAATATGCCCTCCGGTCCGGTGTGCAGCCGCACGCAGCTGCCGCCGTTGATAGGTCAGGATGTGAATAGGAAAAATTGTGAACGACATCGTTATCGCGGTGTCACACACAGCGATGCAGCAGGTTGGCTGAACGACGATCGTCTGATTTGAGAACATGTTCTCAAATCTGCGATCAACGATCCAACGATTTATCGTAGTCGTATTTAAATGCTCAAAACCGGATCTGGATCTGCAAATAGAACTGCAGGTGTGACCCTAGCCTAACCCCATATATGCAGGAAAGTAGCAGTTTTCTCCATGACAGGTTTACTTTTACTCTATTTCTTCTCCTCCTAAAATCTTGATAGGCCGAGTCCTGCATTATGCCTGCGCCTTGCTCTTTGGCTCACTCATTCCAGAATGAAAGCTCCTCTTGAAACTAAATATAGCATTCCTGTCTTCTATTTTCTTACTATATATATTTTATATTGTTTTTATCTATTTGCAGCATCCAGTTTATTTGCTTTATTTGTTCCTACCTTCTCTTTCCTTTTACCTTGTATAGTAGCGAGTTGTCCTTGAGTCTCCTGCCTGCACTCCCCCTCCCTGCACCTCAGTAACCATGGACCGTAATTAAAGGAATGCATAAGTTTACCTGGTGTGTGCTGCTTTTTCTTCCATTTTGATGCGAATAATGTGGTTTTCAGCTTGCAACACTGGAATAAGGTGTCTCTAATGCCGCAAAGTCTTTAGACCCTACTCTGCAATCAGTGATCTCTGTTAGTGTCCAGCTTTATATGGATAGGGTCAGATTAACGGTAAGGGTGGGCTTGTGTTAAAAACATAGGTTTTGGCAGCCTTTATGCATTGCTTCCGCCATGGTAGCGCCGCGTTAACGCTGCCAATGCTTACCTATGGTGACGCGGCCCGTAGCGCGACTCAAACGCCGGCATCTGAATGAAATCTCACGCTTTTTCCTAACGCCAGAAAAGACGTTGCCGAAAGCATCTTTTCTCGCGTTAGGAAAAAGCACGAGACTTCATTCAGATGCCGGCGTTTGAGTCGTGCCACGGGCCACGACATCATAGGTAAGCATTGGCGACGCTACCATAGCGGGAGCAATGCGTTAAGGTTGCCAAAACCTATGTTTTCAACACAAGCCCACTTTACCGTTAATCTGACCCAAACCTATCTGCTATTTCTGGACTATATGTCCTTTAGGAACGATAGAGGGTTAACAGTTCTTCACATTGCATTCAGAGTAAATTCTCCTTTTCTGGATTCTGAGTTAAGAGCGCCTGTGGTTTGGTTTTTCATTGCCAGCTGCCAATCCACCGAGACAGCAACTCTGGAGGATTTGCTTCAATACACCGGCTATCACTTTTCATCTGACAGTTCAGTCTGTACTCCACTGTTTGTATTATTAAAATGTCTTTTGATTGTGTCTACTGCGAGGGTTTGAGAGAGTTTTTCATATCCTCGGAGGAACGGTCTTGAAAAAGGTAAATGCAAAAAAAAAAAAAAAAAGAAATGTAAGTTTAGGCTTTATGCTCAGTGGTAATTAGCTGTCAGCTTGATTGCTGATTAATAAAGTCCCTGATTTGAAGGCATCATTTTCTAAATGTGCGATATAAAGGTGGGGGCGCACGCCGGGGTTCAAATGGTTTTGCTTGTTTTATTTTCACATACTGGAGACATCTCTCATAAGAGCTTGTGAATATTTCATGCCTCATTCCCAGCACATGTCAGTTTTGATGTGGAAGCTATTAAAAAAGGATGTCATAAGAATCTTAATCTAGATCTCACTTCTCATTGTGGACGGGCATAGGAATCTTATCTCGCTGTTGACAGAACAGAGCGCAGTTTAGACTCGTTTATTTTTTCATTATACATAACAAAGGGATGTCAATGTTCACTGTTCACTTAAATTTAGATAAAAATATCCATTGTGCGCCTTTTATACAGAACATTTTTTCATTAAGGCAACTGAACCCCAAAGGTTGAAACGTTCAGATACCAAAACGCGTCGGGAAATACGTCTCCATACACCAGACAACATACTTTAAAGAGGATGTGTCATGTAAAAGTAACGTGCTGCTTTAAAACCTTGGCCAGCTTTTCACTTTTGTTTTTTCGGAACCCTATGCATAGGCGTGAGGACTTGTTTTTTTTGCAGGACGCTTTGTAGTATGGACCATCTTCCATTCATTTAACATTTAAGCCCTATTCAAGAAGGTGTTTTTGGCCCAAATCCTGGAGTAAAACACTTTCAGAACTCAATAAAAATTTGCCATGGCCAGCTTTGCCAAAATGGCCGAACTGGGGTGTAACCAAGTGCAGACATCTACTTTATCAAATCTTATGACTTACAAAGCCCCAAATTAAAGCAGAAATGTACTCAAACCCGACTGAAGTAACATTTGTGGCGGAGGCACATGCCAGTTGTAAGATGAATGTAATTCATTAAAGCGTAACCGCCATTTAAATTTGTTTTTAATAATGTAGAACAAATGATTTTAATAAACTTTCAAATACACTTCATAAGTAAATTCTGGTGGAAAACTGTTTATAAACCTTCCACAAGTGTCCACTGCACTGTGTGTGAAGCAGACATAGGTTCATTCTCACTCAGATCCGTCTTTACACTGAATACGGGCATCTGTCCATATAAGGGAAAGGGGATGTGGCCTAAACTGCTGACTGCAGCTGGTGAGGAAACAATGTATCAGATTAGCTCAGATTACAGCATAGTTGCTAAGCAACGCCAGAATGTCAGTATCAGTGCAAACTCCTCTTTCCTTGGCACAACTTCTTTGATCTGTCCTCCGGCTCCACACTGCTCAGTCAGTATCCCTGTTAACTCTTTTTCTGCTGTCACATTTCACTGTTCCCTATCAGCCTGCTCTCAGAAGCTGGTAAAATACACACACAGTGCTGGGAGACGCTGGTCATGCCAACATAGCCAAAAAATGCAGATTTTAAAAGGGCAGAGAAAAATGTAAGAAAATAAGTTATATGGCACAAAAAAGCATTCTCTTAGCTGCTATGTGACCTATCATTAACAACCAGTGTAGTCTTGGTTTTAGTTTTGTTTTGTTTTTTTCAATGAAATGGCATTTACACTTTAAGTGGCATGTGCCTCATAAAATGAATGAGGTGCACCTTATTCTATGAGGTCCCATTCACTAAAGTATATATCCAGGGTTTAAAAAAAAAAGTGTCCAAACACTAACATGCAGGTAGTTGCTAGATACATGCCTGCTGTGCTCAATGACATTCACTGCCGGAACAGAGCAGTCACAGACCGCACCGATCAGGGATACGATGGCTTTATCAATAGAGTGGACACTTCTTTTCCGCTCTGCTCTGTAGAAGAGATGGGACATCCGACGTCATTGTGGTTGTTAGCCGGTTCCCCGCAGTCTGTCAATAAGCATAACATTGGCTGTGACATCCACCAACAGATCAGAGATGCCACCACTCTGCTGATGCGACATCAGAGGAAGCTGCAGAATTGCCAACAAGGGCGGTCTTAGACTAGATTGGGGCTGGTTACAACAGGCAGGTATGTGGCAACTACCTACCTGTAAGTGCGTAGGCACATTTGTTTTTGTAAAATCCCAGATATAACCTTTAACGTCAGTCTTGATTTATATGGTCCATAGTGTATTCAAGTATTAAATCTATTGAGGATAGTTTGGAAATAAAAATAATACTTTCTCCAACTGTTGCTGCTCCACTTTTCTTTTCTTCTGTGCCCCTCTGTTGCAAAGTGATGTTCCCAATCCCCAGTAATAAATATGCATATTTTCTCTTCAGCTAATTGAGCACATACTGTAAATCCTTTCTGTGGACACAGTCACGTTTTAATTGAGCAATATCAGAGGGGCTAAAGCAAATGACCACAATGAAATTCTGTGGTATATGACCAGTTGGTTGGAGAGAAACGTTGCACCATGTTTGGAGGCTTTTAACACACTACCAACAGTGAAGTTTGGTGGTGGGAGCATCATGGCGGGGGGCTGTTTTTTGGCATATCACACTGTAAAAATTTGTATAATTAAAGGAAGGATAAAATAAAAAAGGACCAAGACAAGAAAGGATGAATAAAAAAGAGGACCAAGACAAGATGAAACGAGGATCAACATTTCAGTAAGACAATGATCCCAAACACACAGCCAAGGAAACTCTCAACTGGTTTCAGAGAAAAAAATATAAAGCTGCTAGAATGTCCAAGATGATCAGCGGAGCTGAATCCAATAGGAGATGTATGGAAGGAACTAAATTTCAGAGATCATAGAAGAATCCCATGGAACCCTCAGGATTTGAAGAGTGTTTGTGTAGATGAATGGGCCAAAATCACACCTGAGCAATAAAGGCAACTACTTTCTCCATACAGGAGCTTTATCACCAGCAAAGCCTTTTCTACAAATTATTCATTATATTTCAGTAAGTGAGTTTGATGCCTTTTCCCTGTGTCATTTCTCATTATTACACATCACTAAATTTATAGATATCTATGGTTTGATTTCTTTGGCTGTGCGGGTTACCAACATCTGGTGAAAAATTCATGTCAATAGCACCTATGGAAATATATATATACTTAGAAAATTTTTGGATGTGTTCAATACTTAAATCACCTACTGGATGGGATAAATACACAATAGTTCACATTGATAAATACACATTTTACAGTGAGGGGCTCAGGGTGACAATGCAACCCTTCTATCCACCCCTATGGCAGACTCAATAAAACATTTTAAACAAACAGAACCAGAGTCTTTGCTATGCTCAACAAAGTGATTGACAGTTTATTTACAAAAATGCACTCATTTTTTAAAATGCAAGTTTGGCTGTAGATACAAGCAGTGAGGTTGACACAACATGGTGATACAGTTTACAACTCAGGTATTGCACTAAGCATAATTGCACATTGCCACGATAACATATTGCACTTATTCCCAAGACATGGTGTATACAGAGTTAACATAATAAGGCCCAATCAGCCCCACGTCAGATGCTCAAGGAGCAGTGCTCATGGCTAATGCTGCTGCACATAGGCATATGGCATACCAGTAGTGACTGCACGCTGTGTTTGGAAAACCCCCACCTAGACCTCCATCTCCTACGCCGTTTCGCTACCGCTTTTTCAAGGAGAGGTAGTCACTCTCAGTGTCCAGTACCTTTTTATCAGAGGTGAACGCCACATGAGGAGCCACCACCCAGCGCGTAATGGCGCTCGCACTTCCGTGATCCCGCGTCCAGACCCGCCCCCGGAAACGCGTCATCGCCGCGCACATCCGGACGCCAGGGGTTGCCAGGTGCCCGGAGCGAGCGGCGATTGTAGACGCCCCCGGAGGAGAGAGGAAGTCGGGCACGGTTGTGGAGCGCACCGCCCTAGGAACTATATTAAGTATAGATGAAGAATATACAAATTATATATATACACATTAGTATGTTTCTTCTTCATTCTTTAGGTGTTTTCCTTCCTAATGCTTGAAAAGCGAGGCACTGTGGACACAGAGAGGACACCATAAGTAACCTGCACACATAGAAAAATTAAAAACAATTAAAAACATATAGTACCATTTTATACATATGTACATTCAATAACTGAGATAAGGTGGGGAAGAGAAAAAAGGAAGAAAACTAGATAAGAATAAGAAGGAAATAAAGAAAAAGTAGGAAAAATCAGGGTATGTCTATCTAGGGCTGTGCATATTCAAAGGAACGGGACAAAGCTGATGGTTTCGTTCAGCCCTTTAGGACTTAAAGTGTCCAATACTGAAATCCACCTAGATTCTTTCTGAGCCAATGTCTTTTTTAAATTGCCCCCTCTAATACCCCCCACTACTAAATCAATTCCAATGACCTTCAGCGTTCTTGGATCGCTGTTGTGGTGGTGAAAAAAATGTCTGGGTAGCGTCCTTAGGGTGCTAGGATCCTCACAATTTTTGGATCCCTCTATATCGCGTATGTGCTCCCTAGTGCGCATCCTCAGTTCCCTGGACGTAAGTCCAATATATACCTTACCACAGCCACATGTGGCATGGTATACCACATGTGTGCTGGCGCAAGTAATATAGTAATTGATAGTGTATTTCCTAGCACCATCACCTGAGCAGAATTCCCTGGAACGGATGATACTATTCCTGCAGCCAACGCAGTGTCCACAGGGATAGCATCCTTTTAATTTCTTGGAATGGCCAAAGATTCCGGGGGTTGTTGGGGCATAGTGGCTCTTCACTAGGAGATCCTTCAAGTTCTTAGATCTCCTACTTGTCATTTGTGGATAATCAGAAAGGGATCCCCTTAGGGCAGGTTCCCTTAACAGGATAGGCCAAAATCTCTGTAAGATTACTCGCATGCCTTCCCATTCATTATTGTAGGTGGATATAAAGCGTAATGGACCATCCACATCTACCACCTTCTTCCTCTGTAGGAGGAGATCATCACGTTTAGTCCTGTTAGCGCGACCGTACCCTGCCTTTATGGCTCTGTTACTATAACCCCTTGTTCTGAACCTCTCACCCAAGTCTGCCGCTTGTCGTTGAAAGTTGGCCTCGGTGGAGCAGACTCTCCTCATCCGGAGGTACTGTCCAACAGGGATGGCCTTAATCGTTGATGGATGGTGAGATGAAGAGGCATGTAGTAAGGAGTTAACTGAAGTCTCCTTACGGAAAACATCCGTTTGTAGAATGCCTCGATCATCCACTTCCATATGGATATCAAGAAATTCAAGTGATCTCTGACTCCATTTAAAAGTGAGCCTAATGTTCAGAGTGTTATCATTTAATCCAGTCATAAACTCACTGAGCTGCTCCAGAGTGCCCTGCCAAAAAAATATGCAGTCATCAATATAGCGCATCCAGCACTGCACATGGGACGCGGCCCACGCACCTCCGCCGGCGAACATGCCCCTCTCCCAAAGGCCGAGGAACAAGCCCGCATACGAAGGCGCGCAGGCCGCGCCCATGGCAGTGCCGCGCTGCTGTAAATAATATCTATCCTTAAAAACAAAGAAATTGTGTCGCAGGACAAACTGGAGCAGCTCAATGATAAGCTCACAAAGATGGCCATCCCTGTTAGACCCCTCCAGGAAGAAGCGTGCCGCCTCTACACCTGCATCGTGATCAATGCAGGTGTAGAGGGACTCCACGTCAGCCGTGACCATATACATGTCATTCTCCACAAAGATCCCTTCGACCCTCCTCAGGACGTCCGTTGTATCTCGTAAATATGATGGTAACTCTTCTACGAGCGGTTTTTAGATAATAGTCGATGAATTTACAGACTGGATCACATAATCCATCCAGCCCTGAAACAATCGGACGCCCTGGGGGGTTCTGGGGATCTTTGTGGACTTTGGGTAGAAGGTACAGAGTGGGTATTTTAGGTGAATGCACGGTCAAGCCTTCCAGGACTTTTTTTGTGATAATTCCCTCCTCAAAGGCCCCTATCAGGATTCTCTGCAACTCATCAGAGAACTCAGCGAGGGGACTTCTGTCTAATTTTAAATAGGTGGTTCTATCTCTGAGTTGTCTGTTCGCTTCTCTCTCATATTTGTCATTTGGCCAGATCACCACATTGCCCCCCTTATCCGCTGCTTTAAATACGACATCATCCCAGGACTGCATGTCCAAAATAGCATGCCGCTGTTTGAATGTTAGATTGTTATATCGCTTCTTGGAGCTCAATTTTTTAAACTCCTCTGTAACCAATTTTGTGAACATTTCAACAGCAGGAGAAACGGATAAGGGGGGAAATCTGGTAGATCTGGGCAAAATGTTCCGGGGAAATTTACCTTTGGAATCAGGTGGATATTCCTCCAGCAAATCCTCCAGATTCAGAAGTGCCTCATGTTCTGATGTCCCCGTCGAGTTGGCTGATGATCCCGAGTGGAGTTTCTTGAGTATAAGTTTTCGAGAGAAGATGTTTAGGTCCTTTATTGCTACAAATGAATCAAAGGTGTTAGCTGGAGCAAACGATAACCCTTTAGATAAAACTTCGTCATGAGCAGGGGAGAGGACGTGATCAGACAGGTTTATTACACGCAGGGCATTTTGAATCCTTACCTTTCCTTTATCTTTTGGTTTTGAGGGACCAGCTTGGGCTTGTTGTCTGGTGACGATCTGTTTATCCCCAAACCTGGGTGCGAAACTGACTATCGGAGGTACACCAATCTCATCGTCCTCCGTCGTGTCACCCCCAGATGTCAGTGATGTAAGTGACCCCGTTTTGGTCCCTAACTCCAATGGTTGGTCTGGTTTTGGTTTAGGTTTGGGTTTAGGACCTGGTTTAGGTCTTTTCTTATTAGTTCTCCATTTATATACCCTTTTCAATTTCTCATCATTTAAATCCCTGAGAAATTTCTTTGTCTTATTTTCTTTAAGTTCTGCTTCCAACTTTGCAATATCCCCCTCTATCTCATCCTCTAGTTTTTTTAAAACACTTTTACTCAACTCTTTCTTGATGTTTTCTTGGAGGCTATCCATTTCAGCCTCCAAGGATTCTAAACTCGTCTGATTCTGATCTGCGAGTAACATAATGAATCCCCTAGAGCAGGTGCTAGCTAAAGTCTCCCACTTAGTTTTAAACTGGTCATCCTCTACAGGGTAGGCAGGAAACACCTGCACACGAAGCCCCCTGGGAATTAATCCCTTTTGATGGTACTTTAATAAAAAGGCTTTATTCCACCATAGCTTTGTCCTTTTGCGTGTTAGTTCCTTGAATCTGGTTATTTTGTCCAATGCACAGCCCACTCCCTGATCCTCCGGTACACTGCCCGTATCGCATAGAGTATCATTTAGCTGTAGGGCCCACGTCTCTTCACGTGCCCTATAATCCATTATCACGGAACTTGAACTTACTGTGAAAAACACAGAAAAAACAGTATAAATACACAATAGTTCACATTGATAAATACACATTTTACAGTGAGGGGCTCAGGGTGACAATGCAACCCTTCTATCCACCCCTATGGCAGACTCAATAAAACATTTTAAACAAACAGAACCAGAGTCTTTGCTATGCTCAACAAAGTGATTGACAGTTTATTTACAAAAATGCACTCATTTTTTAAAATGTAAGTTTGGCTGTAGATACAAGCAGTGAGGTTGACACAACATGGTGATACAGTTTACAACTCAGGTATTGCACTAAGGGCCCTTTCACATCAGCGTTTTTCATAATTCGCGGCAGATGCGGTGAAAAAACCGCATCTGCCGCGTTTGCCGCATAACGGTTCCACTTGCGGCACGGTTGCGGTTTTTTCAATGTAAAGTATAGGCGTACTTGCGGCAGGTGCGGCAAGTGCGGTTTTGCACTTGCGGCAGGTGCGGCCGCGAAAAAAACCGCGGCTTGCTGCGGTTTTTTTCGCGGCCGCACCTGCCGCAAGTGCAAAACCGCACTTGCCGCACCTGCCGCAAGTACGCCTATACTTTACATTGAAAAAACCGCAACCGTGCCGCAAGTGGAACCGTTATGCGGCAAACGCGGCAGATGCGGTTTTTTCACCGCATCTGCCGCGAATTATGAAAAACGCTGATGTGAAAGGGCCCTAAGCATAATTGCACATTGCCACGATAACATATTGCACTTATTCCCAAGACATGGTGTATACAGAGTTAACATAATAAGGCCCAATCAGCCCCACGTCAGATGCTCATCCTACTGGATGGGAATAGCAAAATGGAACCAAACAGAAAACTACCACTCGTTTCATAGTAAAGTTTATATCAATTATAAAAAAAACAGTTGTGGATGTTCTGACCAAAGATTTGGAAGGTGAAAATAAAATTATTCGTCTCAGCATCTGAACAAAAAGAAATAAATTTTCACCAATAAAGAAGTTAATTTACAAAATATTTGACACACTGCCGCCTCTCTCCTTTTGGGAGGTGTCTCCACATGGTGCGATTTTAATCGCTCTTTCCTAGTATTACAGGAAAATATTCCAAATGTGTAATGTGTACCTTTGGTGCATAATACAGTCATGGCCAAAAGTGTTAGCACGCATTAAATTATTCTAAAAATTAAGAACTTCTCCTAGAACGTTATTGCCATTACCCATGTTTTGTATACACATGTCTATTATGTATTGGAACAACACAAAGAAAACAGATTAAAAAAGGCAAATTGGACATGATTTCATACAAAACTCCAAAAATGTTCTAGACAAAAATTTTTGGCACCCTCAACTTAATATTTGGTTGCACACCCTTTGGTAGAAATAGCTGCAATCAATCGCTTCCTATAACTATCAATAGTCTTCTTACTCCTCTCACCTGGGATTTTGGACTCTTCTTTATAATCTGCTCCCGGTCTCTCATATTTGAGGCGTCTTCTCCCAACAACAGTTTTCAGATCTCTCCACAGGTGATCAATGGGATTTAGATTCAGACTCATTGCTGCCACTTCAGAACTTGTTTCCATTCATTTCTGGGGCTTCTTGAAGTATGTTTGGAGTCATTGTCCTGCTAGAAGACTAATGACCTAAGACACAATCCCAGCTTTCTAACACTAGGACCTACATTTCATACTAAAATCCTTTGCTAGTCTTCAGATTTCATGATGCCCTGCACACAGTCAAGACACAGAGTACCTGAGGCAGCGAAACAACCCCAAAACATCTCTGAACTTCCACCATATCTGACTGTAGGTACTGTGTTCCTTTCTTTGTAGGCTTCATTCTGTTTTTACTAAACAGCAGAATGATGTATTTCACCAAAAAGCTCTATCTTGATCTCATCTGTCCACAAGACGCTTTCCCAGAAAGATTTTGGCTTACTAAAGTACATTTTGGCAAACTGTAGTCTTAATTTTTTATGTCTCCTTGTCAGCAGTGAGGTTCTCCCTGGTTTCCTGCCATTTTTCATTTCATTCAAATGTGGATGGATAGCTCAACACTTTCCACCATAACTGAATATAATTATGTGTTTACTATGTGTTGGTATATGCATTACAGATGAATGGATCTGACGAGATTTTTATTTGTTAAATCACAGATTTTATGTTAGAATACAATTCACGTCAAGTTTATTTTGTGGTAATTTAATGTTTCTTATCATGCTCTGGAATCTGGGGAGATCCATGGAATAATAAGCATAAGATGCAGAAAAAAGATTGGCATGATCTTACAAAGCGCATGCGCAGAGATGTCCCGGAGCCGCAGAACAAATAAACCCCTTCCCAAATTAAGCTCGGTTAAAGTTTGGTCCAGGCTAAGATATACCCTGAGGAGTATCTGTCCTAGGCCAATCTATACCCTAGGGTGTAAAATAGTCAAGTCCAAACTTTACCCAACTAGGGAAGAATAAACGTGTAATAATTCTAATGGATAACTGAGGAGTCTTTTTGCGTGGAGCAAAGACACAACAGAACACAGATTATAGGTGAAAAAGTCTACATTATGCATTAAACAGAATAAAGGGGGGAAAACAAAGTGCAATAGTGTCTTATCCTTTTTAGCTATTATAAGCACTTATGCTGATGTCACCGCTCACCTTTTAAGGTTGTTAGACCCACAACCGGTGCATGCACGTGTTGCAGTAGCTGCTGGATCCACACTCCACGCCAATCTCCGTATCTGTAAAAATAATCCTATATGGACGGTGCTCCTCGATCCGCGCTTACTGCATAAAGACTCCAAAGACTCTAGGACATGTAAGAAGAAGTTGCTTTAATTCTCTACACGTTTCTGGGCAATTCCATGCCCCATCATCAGGAGAGCAAACATGCCCTGATGAAGGGGCATGGAATTGCCCAGGAACGTGTAGAGAATTAAATGAAAGTCTATATTGTAACACGCGGTGATTCACAACAAGGTGCAGAGGAAAACTCAAAGTCCATAACACACAGTGTAGATAGTGAATGAAGCCTTAATGAAAAGTCTGTTGAAAAACCTCAAAGGAAAATACAACCAATGGAGCAGTCTATAAAGCGCAGTTTACACTTGGTGATGCTGTAAAAGGAAAGTGTATGCCCAGTCAAAACCCTGAGATGTATAAGCAAATCTATATAACACATTTAATCATCCATGAAGGCCTGGGAAGGAAGTCTTAGAAAGTCCTGAACCAGATGCAGAGCAAATGACTAGAGTCCAGAACAGTCTCGTGCTCAGCAACTATTTAAACGTAGGAAGCTACAAAGTAGCAATCGGCTTACATGTCAGCAAAAGCAGGTGAGGCAAGAGCCACAGCAGAGGGAGTAGCATGAGCAGCCAGAAGCAGAAGGACGCTGGCACAGGTGTACGTAGCGGAACCTCTGAAGAGCAGCAATCAGGAGATAAACACAGGTTGCAGGAGTAAGCAGAGAACCAAAGAAGCCACCAGGAACAGGAAACAGATAGAATACTCTAGCACAGACTAGATGCTGAGGTGGAGTTTATAAAGGCAAAAGGGCACATGAAGCAAAGGACGCTATCTTGGAAGATGGCAAGAATGCCCAAAAGGCAATCAAAATATTCCAAGTCCTGACAATACCCATCTAACGTGGAACCTGGGTATAGACTGGCCCAAGCCACTGTATACCCTAGTGTGATAAACTCTATACCCGTGAGGGTGAAAAATAGCTTAGTCCAGTTTAGCCCAGGCATCAAGGGACAAACTCTATACCCAGGGGGTGTACAATAGCCTAGACCAATCTGCCCAGGCCATAGTGTACCCCAAGGAATAAATTCTATAACCAGGGGTGTAAAATAGCCTACACCACTCTGGCCCAGGCCACAGTATACCTTGGAGGATAAACTCTATATCCATGGATGTATAATAGCCTAGGCATGACTATATCTCTCCAGGCCATAATGTTATCACTTCACAGTTTTTCTCACCCTGTCTATAATTTGTTGCAGATCTTTTTTTATCATACTTGGATACACAGCTGCTTCGTCTTATTGGAAAATATATATTTAGAGTTTCATGATTTGAAGTCAGTTACTTTTCTCACTTTTATGCGGCATAATGTGTTAATGTATGTATAATGTGTGAACATGTGCATAGGACTTCTTTGGCGTTCATGTCCGCCCCTGCATTTGATCATATGTTATATATAACTCCTGTACAACCAACATCTACAAAACAAGCTCCCTGGGTTATTTATTGCATACGATGTGGGAATTCTGTGACCTCTACAACTAGGTGCTATCTTCCCAAAAATGATTCCTCTATAATCAGTGATGATGGAAGCCATGACTTTTTGGACCATTTCCCTGTCTTTTTTAGCAGGTAAATGTATGATTTGTGTTTGCTGATTTTAAATGAGATTCTTAGGCATGTTCCTTGAGTTTGATTGATATTGCACACGAGGCCACTCAGTAAAATGATACAGTATAGATCAAAGCATGAGGGATCATTTTCACAGCGATGTATGTTGTGAAGGTGAGTTATGAGTCTTTGTTTCACAGTTTATGGAACACAATTTCGTTTAGAGCCTAAATCTGTCATCTCAGCATTGTTTATCAAAGTGCATCCAATAAGATCTTGCCTCGGGAATATTGTTCAGTTGGAGACAGTCAATAACGACCATCCTACGGGACTCAGGAAGCAACCGTCACTGTGACATTGTTATATGTGCATATACTTGTGTAGAAGAGCATAGGACATCATCTTAATGAATGGACCTGAAAAAAACTATCAAAATCATTTCTGTAAAGATGAGCGGATTTGAAAATTCTAATTTGCCGACTTCACTGAATTTCCCTCCAAAATTTGATTTGCAGCGAATACATTTCAATAGTGAGAGCTTGTAATTGCTCACAATCTACATATGGGTGAAAGGAGGGAGGAAGAAGACTATGCTGATCATAAAAGGTTACACTCTACAGGAGAGAGAGGACCCCACTGATCTTAAGAGCTTACACTCTACAGGAAAGAGGGAGGACCCTACTGATCTTCAGAGCTTACACTCTACAGGAGAGAGGGAGGACCCTACTGATCTTCAGAGCTTACACTCTACAGGAGAGAGAGAGAGGACCCCACTGACCAAAAAAGCTTACATTCGACAGGAGAGAGGACCCTGCTGACCATAAAAGCTTACACTATAAAGGTGAGAGAGAGGACCCCGCTGGTCATAAAAGCTTACAATCTACAGGAGAGAGAGAGAGGACCCCACTGATCTTAAGAGCTTACACTCTATAGGAGAGAGAGAGGACCCCACTGATCTTAAGAGCTTACACTCTATAGGAGAACTTCTTGTCCACAAAAAATTTTATTCCTCAAAAACATGCGAGAAAATAAAAAACGGATACAACGCGTTTCGGCGGACAAGAAGTTCTTAAAATCATTACCACGGGGAGCGCGGCCACTATAGAATTGGATCACTTCCTATTGAACCTTTATGCCTGTGGGAATCCGTGGCAGGACCCAATACAGGATCAATTCAAGGCGAGCAGCAGACCCGGATAAATATCCAAAGCGTGAGGAGGCTTTGGAAAAACCATATGCTTGAAGTTTTATGGCAAGAGGTGAGTGCATAAAACTTCATTAAAAGGGCACCAGAGAGTTACATTGGTAACGCGCTGAGATTGGCGCCGCATGTTTGTTTTTTATATATACCCTACAGGGAATCACCTTACTCTATAGGAGAGAGAGAGGACTCCACCGACCTTAAGAGCTTACACTCTACAGGAGAGAGAGAGGACCCCACTGACCTTAAGAGCATACACTGTAAAGGAGAGAGACTGATGACCACACTGACCTTAAGTGCTTATACAATAAGAGAGAGAGAAAGAGAGAGGAACGAACTGACCTTGAGAGCTTTCACTCTACAGGAGAGAGAGGACCCCACTGACTTTAACAGGTTGTACTCTACAGTCTACAGGAGCAAGAGAGGACCTCACTGACCATAAGAGCTTACACTCTACAGGCGAGAGAGAGGACCCCACTGACCATAAGAGTTTACACTCTATAGGAGAGAGAGAGAGAGGAACCCACTGACCTTAAGAGCTTACACTCTACATGAGAGAGAGGACCTCACTGACCTTAAGAGCTTACACTCTTTAGGAGAGAGAGAGGACCCCACTGACCTTAAGAGCATACACTCTAAAAGAGAAAGAGGACCCCACTAACCATGAGAGCTTAAAATCTAAAGGGGAGATAGAGGAGCCAACTGACCATAAGAGCTTACACTATACAGGAGATAGAGACTCACAAGAGTGTATAACTCAGATAAGTGCTATTATATGTTTTATCAGATAGCCCTTGCTCCAATGTTATACTATGGGGCAGTGCCAAAACAGCGCTTTTTTCTCATGCCAATTCGGCATGAGAAAATAATCAATGCATGGTGGGAGTGGAAGCGTATACCAGACAGCGAGCACCCATGGGTGCGTGTAAAATATTGGACATGCCATCCAATTGCAGTCCGATATACAGGAGCATCTCAATGAATTAGACTATCATCAAAAGGTTATTTTTTTCAGTAATTCAATACAAAAAGTGAAACACATATATTATATAGAGTCATTACAGAGGGATCTATTTAAAGTGTTTATTTGTGTTAATGTTGATGATTATGGCTTACAGCCAATGAAGACCCAAAGGTCATTATCTCATAAAATTCAAGTAGGGAGGATGAAAGTTAAAAAACACGCTGCCGTATTCCATGAGACATCAAGGGGAGAATATAATATAGATTTATTAGCTCCCTGAAACGCCCTGAAACATGGCAATATGATATTGATATGTCCTCAGGAAGGGGTCAGGGAATAATGAAACGTTTTAACTAATAAATCAATATTATATTCATTCTTGATGTCTCGTGGAATACAGCAGAGTGGTTTTTCACCCTTCATCCTCCGTACTCTATATGCACCACGCTGGGGACTGCAGCAGCCGTGATCTGCTTATATAGTGGTTGTGACTCTCACAACCACACAAGGTGAAGCCTCTGATACCTATTTAGGCCATATTTTATCTCTCAGACCCTTCATCCTCCCTGCTTTAATTTTGTGAGATAATGACCTTTGGGTTTTCATTGGCTGTAAGCCATAATCATCAACATTAACAGAAATAAACACTTGAAATAGATCACTCTGTGAGTAATGACTCTATATAATATATGTGTTTCGCTTTATGTATTGAATTACTGAAATAAATTAACTTTTTGATGATAATCTAATTCATTGAGATGCATCTGTACACTGAGACAGGCAATGGAGAAGATGGAGAAATCAAATTCTCTATCTTCTCCTCACCTATAATCTGTTTCATGCTCGCAGCATAGTTTGAGCGGAGTGTTAATGCCTGGGGCGTAACTACAACAGATGCAGGGGTTGCAATCGCACCCGGGCCCGGGAGCCTAGGGGGCCCCAAAAGTCCCTTTGGCCTATAGAAAAAGGCTAATGTTATTAAAGATTTGTAATGATCAGGGGCCCCGTTGGAGCCTTTGCATCGGGGCCCATGAGCTTTAAGTTCTTATCTTTTAAAACAAAAGTGAAAAAAATCACTAAATTAACTGCTCACCCGGTCTGGTTGTGGGACCCACAACCAGTATACGCATATAGTACAGCTGCCGCTGGATCCACACTCCACGTTATCTGTGGCGGTTGATATAAATCCAATGGACAGTGCTGTTCGATACACACTAGCGGATAGACCTTAATGTATTGAAGGATAATGGTGCCTTTATTCGACATGTTTCAGAGCGTGTCCCTGATCTTCATCAGGAATGTAACCATATAAGATCGTGTGTAGGAGAAGAGGGATTGATGACCGCGCTCCCATTCCAAAAATCAATCGATTCAAGGTTGTTAGAATTCAGATGGTGGATTTTATTTACATGTTTCGGGGTTGATATCCCTCCCTCAGAAACACCACACAAAAAAGATATACTCCCCACAAACAGAAATCAATACATGGAAGAATATGTTTTATATTTTTAAAGCAAATCTGCATTTCAGACTTCAACAACATGTCTGCACTAAGGTGCCCAAATCACAACCACAACACTCAGATCCCTATCATTAAACTCAATGAAGAGTTCAGAAATGATGTACAGCGCATCTCTTATTTTACGTAAAACAATAGCAAAGGCAAAGTCTTGCTCTCCTCATTCCCTACAGTTTATAACAGCATTTTAGAGCATGTACTAAACTAATATGTCCAGGAAGTGTCCCAATTCTCATTCTCTGTAACTTACTATCAACCTATTTATATTGTATGATTACTCTTGTCCACCATTCTTTTATTTTACTATTTACTGGCCTGTAGCTGGATCTCGACCTATGGCGACTTGGTGCATGAATGCTCTATGGGAAGATCAATCTTGCGCGAGCCTAGATAGGTCCACCAGGGTCTTTTCCAACCCTAGTTAGGTACACCAGTGTCTTCTCCAAGCCTAGATAGGTCCACCAGGCTCTTCTCCAAGCCTAGATAGGTCCACCAGTGTCTTCTCCAAGCCTAGATAGGGCCACCAGGGTCTTCACCAAGCCTAGATAGGTTCACCATGGTCTTCTCTGCCGTTATCTTGAGAGTATCAAGCCATCAATTTGCTGTTCTTCCTCTTCGCCTTGTACCTTACATTTTTCCGACCATGATGCCCTTCTCCATTGATTGCTCTCTTCGTATAATGTGTCCAAGTGAGCGAGTCGTAGCTTGGTGATCTTGCTTCAAGTGACATATCTGCAGGTGCGCAACTACAACAGGTGCAGGGGTTGTAATTACATCAGGGTCCTGGAGCCTATTTGGTCTATAGAAAAACAGTAATACTATTAAAGATTTGCAAATATTGGAGTCCCCTTTGGGGGCTTTCACATAAGTTTCAAGCTGCACCACTGCATGCTTGTCTTGATTTGTTCCAAGATTGATTTCTTTGTTCTTCTTGCCATCCATAGTATTGATAGCATCCTTCTCCAGCACCACATTTTGAAAGCGTTGATTCTTCTGTCTTGTTTCTTCATGGTCTAGATTTCACTTCCATATGGTACTACAGTATAGACCAGACTATGTACGAGCCTTATCTTCATTGTCAGTGAAATGTTCCTTGAGTTAAAGACCTTGTCCAGTGACTTCATTGTTGTTATTTTTGATAATATAATATTGGTCAATTTGGATTTACCCTGTTTTAATCATTAATTATTAAAAAACTAAGAAATACAAAAAAAGAAATATCAGACTTTATGCATCAAGTATACTGGCTTACTTTGGAGTACAGGATAAATCTTGGGCTTTACATATGGTTTGCAAAACACGTGTGGAGCACCTATGACAGGGGACAAATGGTGAAAGAAAAAGTTTTGATTTTGGTGTGCCAATGGTAAAGGTAAAGAATAAAGGCTTTAATCGTTACTCGAAAGCAAGACAACCTATTCCACATGGCAATGATATTCCGATACCAGCTTTTAGCAAACTGCCAGGCTACCCACTGTCAGACTTTGAAGAGAGGCAGGAATTGTCGTCTATGGTGGAAGTGAATTTGAGGGAGGAGGCCTCAACCATTAAGCCAAAAAGAACTTATTGACCTGATTAAGGGTGTAAATCTGTCCAAGGAAGAATCTGGACTTTTAGCATCCAAAGTCTTATTAAGGCAGAAGTTAAAATTATAGAGAGGCTCCTCCCATATTTTAATCAATGATATCCCAGGAATTGTACTGTACTTCAAATGGGACTAAAGGAATATCGAACAAAAGACTGGAGGCTTTTTATTAACAACTCCATTAGAAGTAATATGTTTTCTTGCAGTGGTAACTGTTATGCGTCTCTTCCCATTGCTTACTCACTCAACAAAACTTAATGAAAAATAGGAAAATGTAAAAATCGTAATACAATAAATGCGTTTATCATAAACATTAGACCGTTTACTTACTAGTTGTAACAAAAACAATACAACTCTTGCAATTCTGAACGCTTTTCAATCATGTTAATTCATCAATTAATTGGAATATCTCAGAAACCAGAGTCAGTCTGGCAAAAACGATCATAATAATAATCAGCACCATAAACTTAATATTAAACCGTCCAGACATCGTTGGCCCCAAAATCCCTGTATACCAAGATCTCAGTAGTTTGGTAAGTGACTTGAGCTCCAAGGATGGTGCCAATAAGCTGTTCTGCTCCTTTTATCAAACTACTTAGTTACAAGGCTATGGAAGTGAATTTTGGACCAGGTCTAGGGAGGGTCTAGGGCGCTGCCACCCCCATCCAGGGGTGTGACCTTGTAAGAGTTGGTCGCGGGCGGCTGGCCTCCTGCTCTGACATCACCGCCTTTCCCCACCCTGCTCCATGTTAACCAATAGAGCAGGGCGGGGAAAGGCGGGTGACGTCACTGCAGGGGGCGGGGCTAAGTGGCCATTACTGAAATAAGCTCTGTGTTATACTGCAGACGAGGGAGACAATGATTGGCATCAGGGAGGCGGTGGTTGAGCAGATTAAACATACAGGGGGTGTGAATCTGCCCTTTGACTCCAGCCACAAGCCACCTCCTATTTGGCTCCACAATGTAAGTTTTCAGAGTGTATTATCTTGGGGTACGGGGGGGCTCAAGGGCTGGGGGACCCCTTGCCTGGATGCAGCAGACATGCTGCATTCAGTGCTGTAATTAGATCACCATGTGTGTTTGGTGACAGGTCCTCTTTAAAGGGTGGAGTTGAGAAAAACAAAAGAGGTTTACAGAATGGGGAGTGGAGGAGAACTGAGAGAAGTGACAGACGCTGTGCATGTGGAAAGAGTGGTGAGTAGGAACCCCAAGAATCTAATTTGGCTGGACCTTTGGGTCAGACTCAGGACCTGGACATGCAGTCCAAGAAAGCGGAGGACAAGGCGGTGACAGCCAAGTGTCTGCGTGCCTCAAGGGTTGAATCCGTGAGATCCTAGGTGGTGTCCGACTTCTACTACTCAAAGATTCCTCTTGGTTGCCATAGACCTGTGGGCTCTGAAAAGCGGGCCATAGACGTGTTGCTGAGGAGTGTTGTCTCGTTGACCTTTCCAATAGTTTACACTAAATCCCTGTTGGTGGGATGGAGTTGATTCAAAAAGACTGTTTGATTCGGCATACGCACTTTGATGCTAGAAGAGTGGATGAGAGGCTTAAGTGTATTTTCGGAGTCCCAAGTAAAGCAGTCAGCTGATAAATTAACTGTGATTGTTGCTAATCTTGGGAAAAGGTTGTGTCTGCAACATGCGTGAGAATACAAACTTCTAGTAAAGTTCCTATTTTGGCAAGAAAGCCTCTAAATCAAGGTGTGCCTGCATTAGAGAGGTGGCCAGGGAGCAGACCGCTAACCTAGGACTGCACAGCAGCTGAGGCTCGGCCTCGCCTGTGACTACTCACAGGTAAAGGAAGCCCTGTTATAATAATAAATAGTGGTAGGGATGAGGAAAGGGGAATCTGTGCCACTCCCGACTAAGGGTCCTTTCACATCAGCGGTTTTTTGCCGATCGCGGCAGTTGCGGTGAAAAAACTGCCACGATTACCGCATAACGGCTGCACTTGCGGCACACTTGCGGCACACTTGCGGCAAGCCCCATACAATGTATATGCGGGCGTGCAGCAAGTGCGGTATCGGCACTTGTCGCAGGTGCGGACGCGAAAAAAACGCGGTCAGCCGCATTTTTTTTTCACTGCCGCACCTGCTGCAAGTGCCGATACCGCACTTGCCGCAAGCCCGCATATACATTGTATGGGGCTTGCCACAAGTGTGACACAAGTGCAGCCGTTATGCGGTAATCGTGGCAGTTTTTTCACCGCAACTGCCGCGATCGGCAAAAACCGCTGATGTGAAAGGACCCTTACACCCTGGATTCCCAGGCTCTAGGATTAGTGGCTGGACTCCACTCTATAGCATAAAGGAAATTAGGATCCGGTGCCACATGTCCATAAAAATGTTGAAATTCTTTATTAAAGATCCAATAAAAACATAAACAACTTGACCACAGAGGTCAAGACGCCTCTTGGAAGGCAAGTTCCGTTATCCTACGACCCCTGTGGTCAAGATGTTTATGTTTTTAGTGGATCTTTAATAAAGAACTTCAAGTTTTTTAAGGACATGTGACACCGGATCCTCCTTTTCTTTAGCTATAATAATGTCTTGCATGCAGACGTTGCGTGCATGATTGAGTATAATTTTTTCATTTGTTTCACTCGAATATTAGTCTTTTGTAATTGACAGACAAGATTCATGCGAGTCAATTAAAACATTGGTTCCTCCATGAATTCATTGTTATTTTAATATTCTAAATGAAAAATATAAGCCCCAAGCATAACACATTCCCAATTAAGGGATCTGGTGGCCAAAGCAATTAAAAAAGTCTATTGCTTTTGGTTTTCTGCATTTACCTGTTCCACTACAGTCCTGTAGACCTCTCACACGTTATTCAATCAAAACCACCAAATATGACCAAATGTCATTCAAAGGTAAAGAAAGAAAAAGCCCTGTAGGGTCCACGCGAAAGAAATATCATGTGATACATTTATTATTCATTGTATTTCCTTTAAAACGGCACAGCAGAGAAGTGATAGCTTCGAAAAGGTTACGGTAGAAAGAAAAAGAAACCTCTGTGTCATTACAGGAAGGTCAACGCTTGAGCGGAGGACAGAAGGCAGCCAGTCATTCCAACGTCGTGATGAAAAATGACAGTGACTACAGTTAAAACACCAAACAGGCTTCAAACTGAATTATTCACACATATTTCCTTCTTCTCTTTCCCAAACTGACAATAGTTTGCATATTTTAAAACTGTCCTGATAAGAACGTAGAGAATGTACCGGCAATATAAATTCAGAATATAAATGGGACGAGCGTTTGCGCTAGTGTCTTGGATGCGCAATCCATTCTTGACATTGTAGTCTGAACAATAGTTCCATCATCACAATGATAGCAATATCTTTTCATTGTCAGAAACAGACCATTATACAAATAGATGAGCCCATGACAGACTATATAGAAAAAGGGATGCCTTTGGTTATTTACTTTTATGGATGGCTCCAAGAGGGCGGTAATAAAGGGAAAATCAAAGCAAATCTTAATGCTGTACACAGGGGTGCACCAAGCCCCTCTGCCACCTGAGCCACAGGTTAAGGCCAGGGGGGTGCTATGGGGGGGTGCTGTTAGAGTCCAGCACCGCCGCCCCTATAGCCGCGGGTGAGGACCAGGGGGAGGGTGCTGTCAGCCTGCAGCCCCGCCGCCCCTGTAGTTGAGGAGCGGGGGGTGGTGCTGGCAGACTGATGCAGTGCCGCCGCCCTCTTACCGGGTGATGCTGCTGGTAACACAGGAAGCCGGTCTCCGGTGCTAGCGCCACCCCCTTCTCCAATGCCGCTCCCCCTGGTTGCTGACACTTGGAACTCCAATGGACGGTGCGGCCCTGGCTGTACATTGACTGTAGAAAGAAAAACCCAGTATTGGTAAAGACTACAAATCAGGTTGAAATGATCTTGAAGTCAAATGTGAATTTTGCACTTACAGGTGCTTCTCAATGAATTGCGTTGACTAATAAATCAATATTATATTCACCCTTTGATGTCAGCACAGTTTTTTAACCCTTCATCCTCCCTACTCTATATGCACCATGCTGGGGACTGCAGCAGCCATGATCTGCTTTTATAGTGGTTGTGACTCTCACAACCACACAAGGTGAAGCCTCTGATACCTATTTAGATAACAGTTTCTCTCTCAGACCCTTCATCCTCCTACTTTAATTTTCTGAGATAATGACCTTTGGGTTTTCATTGGCTGTAAGCCATAATCATCATTGTCCAAAGATCATACCACTTTGGACCGTAATGAAATTTCATGCCAGAAAGCTCTTACCTCTCCCCTACTTGAACTTTACTCAATTTAGACATCCACAACCAATTCTTAAATAAGCATAGTATAATCCCTCACAAAGGAAAAACTTTGCATGAAGTATGCCCAAAACTCTAAGGGCCGCTTTACACACACCAACTTCTGTGACCAACTTCTGAACAGATCTCTGGTTGCAGTGAAATCATGGACACATTGTTCCATTGTACACAGCCACAAAATGTAACTATGTGTCCATGATTTCACTGCAACCAGAGATCTGTTCAGATATTGGACACAGAAATTGGTGTCTTGTGTAAAGCGGCCCTAAGTCTCTTGGAGAATGGAATAAATGGATCTCACATCAGAACTCTTTAAACCCCGGGCGTGGCTAGGCTGTGCATGAAGCCAGTCGTGTGAAACAGGAGCTCCCGGTTCCCGGGGAATTGAAGCGGCTTATCTGCATTTATCCCCGGCGGAATCGCTACTACTAATAGCCGCAGTACTCGCAAACAGGATGGGCAAGTCGAAAACGGGCCAGGCCCTCTTACCGAAGAGGGTGTCGGACTACTTCCCCCCAGGCCGCGGGGCCCAGGAACTGCTTACAAACATGGCGCCTCCCTCGCCTCGGGCTGCCCGGGCAGCGCGCAGGGAGACATCTACTCGGGAGGACTCCTCGGCTGCCCCGAGAGCGGAGGACCCGGTAACCCACGCCCAGATGAAGGGGCTCTTCAGTGACCTCAGGGCCTCCATACAAGGAGATATAAGGTCAGTGGTGGCTGAACTGAAGGGAGAAGTGGCGGAGCTGGGAGGACGCACTGATCACCTGGAGCGGAAGATGACGGAGCTGGTGGCTTCTCATAATGCGCTCCTGGATGAGAACGAGCAACTACATCGCCAGCTTGATTCTTTCGGGGTGAAACAGCTAGACTTAGAAGATCGTAGCAGGCGTAACAATGTGCGCCTGAGGGGAATCCCGGAGTCGGTGCCCCCACAAGACCTTAAAGCCCTGCTGCGGGACTTTATGGCCGAGGTCCTTCCTGCCCTGACTCCGAGAGATCTAATCATAGATAGGATCCATAGACTCCCGAAACCGCCTGGGATAAGAGCGGAGCTCCCAAGAGATGTACTTGGCCGTATTCATTTTGCTGAAACTAAGGAGGATTTTCTGGCGGCCCTGCGTCACTCTCCTACGCTTTCTGACCGATTTGCAGGTCTGGAGGTCTACCCCGATCTATCCCCAGGCACTCTGGCCCTGCGTAGGGCTTTTAAGCCCTACACCTCCGTCCTTCTGCAACAAAAGATCCCATACCGATGGGGACGCCCCACACGTCTGATCATCCGATGCAACGACGTCACACATGTGTGCTTGACCCCTATGCAGGCAGCGAAGTTACTTAAGCAATGGGATCTTCTTCCACTTTCTCAGTCAAAACCATCGTCATCGACATTGCAAGATCGTGCTCATTCAGATTCTGACCGTCGTGAACCACGACTTAATCAGAGGAGGCTGGAAGTAGAATGGGAAGTGGCTTGACTACACGGCACCTTCCCCACCGCCGGCATCACTCTGCTTTATTGATTCCCCGGGAACTGACGTCCTGGACTTGGTACTGGTCCCTCAGGTGATCGTTTCCCTTTGTTTTTGTTTTTCTCCTTTAAGGGAGCCCTGAGGGAGTTCCCCACTGAGTGGATTTTTGCCGCTCTAAGAACTGTTGAATCTTGACTGTTTTTTTTCTTTTTGTTTTGAATTTTTTCTTTTCCATTATATTTGCCGTTGTTCTGGGTAACGGCTGCTCTAGCTGCTTTCATTCCTGCCCCAGCTGGAGCGGCATCAGGGGTGCGGTCCCTTAATTGGTGTGAGACCGCACATCTGTTGATGCCTTTCTGTTTATTCTATATTTTACTACTTGTTCTTTTCCCTACCCCTCCCTTTCTCTCTCAGCTCACTCCTTTAAATCTACTGTCTCTACGATGCATTATGTGTGTACTAACGTTATACTTACTTCACTATGCCAATTGTAGTGGTTTCGTTTAATGTGAACGGCTTGAACTCTCCCCAGAAGCGTGCGCTCCTCCGCAATTATCTGAGAAAATCGCAGCCAGAAATTGTGCTGCTACAGGAGACGCACCTTCTGGGGAGAGACAACCACCGCTTGGTTTCACGTTTCTACCCTCACCAATTTTTTTTCGAACTCTGTGTCTAAGAAAGCTGGGGTGGCGATTCTTGTTCGTTCGACCCTAACCTTTGAATTGATAAAGTGTGTGACCGATGCAGAGGGGAGATATTTAGTGGTGACCTGTCGCATTAATGATGTTCTGTATACTTTCCTTTCAATTTATTCCCCCAATACGGGTCAATCTGGCTTTCTTAGGTCCCTCCTTGAAGATCTCTCCCCCTCCATGTCGGGCCATAGAGTCATTGGGGGTGATTTCAATGCTCCAATGCAGAAGTCCCTTGATTGTTCGGTTCTTACTGCCTACCGCTCTGATTTGGCCCCTGTAGCAGCCTCATTTAAAATGCATGATGTCTGGCGCTACTTTCATGGCTCAGAAAGAAGTTACTCATTTTTTTCTTCAAGACACCGATCATATAGCCGAATAGATTTTCTGTTGCTGAATGACTCGCTCTTGCCATACTGTGTAGCTGCTGATATTGATGTGATCACGTGGTCGGACCACGCCCCAGTGTCTATTACGCTGGAGGATAAATTTTCCGGCGCTGCTCCGTTCCACTGGTCACTGAACGTATCTATGCTCACTTCACCAGATAATTGTGAGATCATTGGAGATTACTTGAAAGAATATTTTCACCTTAACAGCTCTGACTCTGTCTCGGCTGACACGCTGTGGTTTGCCCACAAGGCTGTAATGAGGGGCCACCTGTTGAAACTAGCTGCACGTTCCAAACGCTTATATAGTGAGGCTCTGGACTCCCATCTATCCACCTTAAAATCCCTAGAGCATAGTTATGCCGCCTCTCCTGACCCTACTTTACTGACTAAAATAATGTCAACCCGATCCCAGTTACGAATTTTCTTGCTCCAAAAAGTGGAACACCGCCTCCGCAAGACTAAAGCACTTTATTATGGGATGGGGGACAGGGCGGGCAAGCTACTAGCGAAAAGAGTCAAGAAACTGGAGACCAGATCCAGAATTGCGCAGATTAATTCCCCTTCGGGAGGTGTGGTCCGTAATCCCATCCACATTGCAGAACAATTCAAAGATTATTATGACCGTCTCTATAATCTGACATCTTCAACCTCAACCCCTCAACCTACCCCTGATATCATTCAAGCGTTTCTTGACAGAGCCGACTTGCCCACTCTCTCGGCAGCTCAGGTAGATGTGTTGAACGCCCCCTTCTCCCAGGCCGAAATTATCAAGACCATTCACTCTGCTAAAAAATCCTCTGCACCGGGCCCTGATGGTTTCCCTTACCAGTATTACGCCACCTTTGCCACCCTCTCTTAGCCCCACATCTTCTCGCCCTTTTCAATAGCTTTGGCAGACGGAGGGGTGATTAAGCCGGAGGGACTGTTGGCGTCTATATCCACAATCCCTAAACCAGACAAACCCCTCACAGACACTAGTAGTTACAGGCCTATCGCACTTCTTAATTGCGATCTGAAAATTTATTCTAAAATGTTAGCTGAACATATTAAGTTGGTGCTGCCGTCTTTGATTGGATTGGACCAAGTTGGTTTCGTTCCACATAGACAGGCGAGGGACGCCACCAGACGGGTGGTTGACATTCTGGATGTTTTGGAGGGGAGAGGGACCCCTAGTGCGCTCTTGTCCCTAGATGCAGAGAAAGCGTTTGACAGGGTGCACTGGGGGTACCTGGCGGGGGTTTTGGACAAGTTTGCCTTTACGGGCAACATTAGATCGGCAGTTCTGGCTCTCTACTCAGCGCCTAGCGCGACCGTGAAGGCGGGAGGCTTTTCCTCCACCCCCTTCCCGATCACTAACGGAACCCGCCAGGGTTGTCCCCTCTCCCCTCTGATCTTTGCATTAGTGATGGAACCCCTGGCCGCCATAGCCCGCACCCACCCCCGCATTTCAGGAGTGCAGATAGGCCCGACAGAACATCGAATATCGCTCTATGCGGATGATGTTCTTTTCACATGCACCAAGCCCTCGTCCTCTATTCCCGCAATAGTGGCGCTGCTGGAGGATTTTTCCAAGGCCTCGTTCTATAAATTAAATTTATCCAAATCATCTATTTTTCCAGTAAACATTCCTGTACCTGAGCTGAGCTCTCTCCGCTCCCTTTTTCAATTCACCTGGGCGCACAGAGGGTTCCGCTATCTGGGCATTCATATCACAAACTTATCTCACATAGTTCAAGTTAATTGTGACTCTCTCCTATCCTCTATTAGAACGACTCTTGCACAATACTCCACCCACCAGCTTTCGTGGATAGCCAGGATTCATCTGACCAAGATGATGATCCTTCCGGAAATTCTTTATCTTTTGCGCTGCATTCCCCTGCCATTCCCCCGCAAATATCTTAACCTTTTCCAAACAGCTTTGGGTGTTTTTATCTGGAGTGGGAAACCCCATAGGGTGGCACTCTCTACCATGACACTTCCATATGCACGGGGTGGCTTGGGAGTACCGGACGTAGCTGCATATTACACAGCTGTGACACTGGATATAGCTAAGATGTGGTGGGCTGGTTCCCCCCCATCTCATTGGTTACAGATTGAGTCCTGGCTCTCCCCTCGACACTCTGTTCGGCTTCTGCTAGAAATGTATCTTCTCTCTAGCTCGCCCTCGCCCGGGCTGCTGCGATCAATGCTGACAATACTTAAGGTCTGGGCGCTTTTAGCCAGGACACATCTGCCCTTCCTTTATAAATATGTTACGTTGGGAGCGGTGGAGGCGCGGATGGGCGACTTCTCCCTGCAAGCGTGGAAGCAGCGAGGCGTTGTTCTACTGGGAGAACTCATGAGTCAGGGACGGCTGGTGCCGTTTGATGCCTTGTCAACCAAATTCTCACTCCCCCCAGCGGCTTTTTTTGCCCACTTCCGACTTAGGCACTTCTTGCATTCGAACCCTATCACTGTCTGTGACCTTACTACAATAAATCTTTCCCTGCAGTCCCTTTTTAAACAGCAAGGGCCATCGGCTCAGGGGGTGTCCACTATATACAAGGCTCTCCTGGATTTACGGTCCACAACTAAACTTCCTTATATGGTGAGATGGGAGTCTAGACTTAATTTTGAAGCCTCCTTGGAACAGTGGCACGCAGCCTCAGGACATGCCGCCCGCTATTCGGCATGTGTAAACCATCTAGAACAGGCCAAGAAAGTTTCGCTGGGTTGGTACCTCACCCCAGCACGGTTGGCTAAATTTAAATCTCCGAGATTATCCTCTTCATCTGACTGTTGGAGGGGATGCTCAGCCCTAGGCTCAGATTCTCATATTTGGTGGGATTGTCCGAAGTTGCACGCATTTTGGCAGGAGGTCGAGACTTTACTTACCTCCCTGACTGGTTTGCCCCTAGTGCTCAATGCCCAACTGGCACTGTTGGGTTTAGATCTTGATACTTTTCCGACTATCTTCCGCCCTATAATCTCGAATGCCCTTATTGCGGCACGCATGACTATCGCAAGTCATTGGAAGTCACCTGCCCTACCCACCTTGTCAGAAGTGGTTAATAGATTAAACCAGCATTGCTCTCATGAAGTGCTGCTCTCCCAAACTCAGTCACGTAGACGGAAGGTCCTGACGTGGTGGGACCCCTGGATATCCTCTCAATATAGTACAATTATCGTTTGATTGTATACAAAGCTACATCACCTGATATAATCATGGATGCTGAGCTGATTACTCTTTTCCCTTCCCCTCTCTTTTACCCCACCTCTTTTACTCTCTTTCTGTGGTTAATTTGCAGTCTGTTTAGACTATGTGTTCTGCACTTTGTTTCTGTGTATTTTATTGCCTATTTGAAATTCAATAAAAACTAATGGTTTAAAAAAAAAAAAAAAAAAGAACTCTTTAAACCTAGACTAATTTAGACAACCATTCTCAAAGATGTTTCGCAATATCCGACCTTTTAAATATCTAAGGCCCCTTTCACATCAGCGTTTTTTTTCAAATTGTGGCAGATTTACTGCATCTGCCGACTAACAGTCACACTAGTGGCAAGCCCCATGCATTGTCTATGCAGCAAGAGCGATATTGCCGCGATCCAGCACTTGCAGTAGCTGTGAAAAAAAAACGTGGTCAGCAGCATTTTTTTTTCGCGGCCGCAACTGCCACAAGTGCCGGAACTGTGGCAATACTGCACGTGCCGCACCTGCCGCAAGCCCCATAGACAATGCTTGGGGCTTGCCACAAGTGTGCCACAAGTGCCACCGTTAGGTGGCAGATGCGGCAAACTGACAGATCTGCCGCAATCAGCGAAAAGGGGCCTTATATATTCAATATCCGCTATATTCTCTTGGCTTGTATAATTTTGTTTTTATATGCATGTGAGGACTAAACCCAATCCTACCCCCTTCCTTCCCCCTTTCTTCCCTCCCTTTATAGCTCCCTATTCTACTCTCAACTCTCCTCTGTTTCGGTTTCCCTCTCCTACCTCTCCCAGATACTCCATGTTGCTTCCACCCTTTCTTTCCTTGTTCATCCTATAAAAAAGAATGTTCACCTTATTCTTGTGGATAGATGCTTTCTATGATAACTTTGTTGAGCATTCCAAAATAAAGAAAGAATTTACATAAAAGAATTAACACTTGAAACAGATCACTCTGTAACAGGGGCTGGCTGGCTGCTGTTACCCGGGTGGCAGTCCCCCTTTCACAGCCTGGCGCCAAGTGAGGAGCGGTGGAGGGGTGGGTGCTAGCGCCAAGTGAGGACAGGGGGGGGGCGTTTCTCACCTCCCGACTGCCTCCGCTCCAGTCCCGGGTCCCGCAGCCTCTCAAGTTTGTACGTCCGCTGCTGCCGTAATGGGCCGCCTGGCGGCCGCTCTCCCTAATGTGGACGGCCCGGGGGGCAAATGCCACCCTGGCACCTGGCCCAGTCCGCCCCTGCTCTGTAAAGACTCTATATAATAATTTAAGAATAATAATTTTATTTATATAGCGCCAACATATTACGCCGCACTTGACAATTCAGAGGGGACATGTACAGACAATATGAGACAATACAGCGTAACAAAAATTCAGGGCCCTGCTCGCAAGCTTACAATCTAGAGGAAATAGGGGAGGTACAAAAGGTAACAGTGAATGGGAGTGTGAAGTTGATTATGTTTCTATGCCACTCCACACTCCCATTCAAAGAAGAAGGTGCAGGCCAGGTGAGTCATGCGCGATGCATGCAAGGTATTCAAATACATTTCGCATAGTGTGTTTCCACCCTAAGTTGTAGGAAAAAGTGTTCAAACTGTGTTATAAATGTGTTTTTAGCCTTTCTACAAGAATATAACTATTTTTAATTTTTAATTCCTTTCTGTAGCTTCAAATGAGTAATTATTTCCCTCACATAGTCCTAAACTTACAGATAGAGTTTAATTGGTTTTCCATAAAATTAAAATTAGATTGCAAGCTCCATTGAGGAAGGGACCTATCTAATTCCCCAGTGCAGGGTCATTGAAATTGTACACACTATATAATTCGTTTTTAAATTATATAAATAGATAAGAATATATTTTTTACATACTTTCTATAACGTACATGTGCATCATAATAAGTGCATCAAATACAATACAGAAAGGTCACTGGTTATATAAAAAAAATCTTTAAGAATAAATATGAGAAAAATATTTTCACAATTTTATCAACCATGTTTAATTAAAATGGGAATAGTGCCTCTAATTGAATGAATATAAGTAATCCCAGAGAGGTTTTATAATTTCTTTTTATTACATTGTGTATCCAGCTCATCCAAAGTGCAATCATCCTGATAAAAACAGAGATTTTGGCAAGGTGAAACATAGCTAAGTCTGAAACGAGAGTCTGCAAGGTTTGGTGCTCAGCAAGATTTAGAAAAATGTCACTGCCAGGAGAAGATAAATGAGAGCTCTCAACTCTCAGGGCATCACACATAAAATGTACACAAGTCAATAGCAATTCATGAGTACTTGACTATTTTCATAGGTGACACTAAAAAAAAAGTCCCTTTATGCCAAAACATTTTTTTTAACTTTTTAACCAGGTATAAGGCAAAAATGTGTATTAAGCTTGCATTTAGTCATAATACTGGTGTATTAAAAGGATGCTGCCATCTCAGACATGTCTGATAAACAAGGTCTGGGGTTATTATTAAATTGCTTTAATGAGCAGAAAAAGCAAGTTTGCAATTGGCTTGCTTTTTTTCTATCTGCTTTTATTATCTTGCAATGAGAGCTTTTATCTTGAATGGTGTACAGCTGTTTGTCATAGAGCTCCACAACCAATGCCTGTCCAGTTCCTCCTTGAGAGTGCACAATAGCAGAATTTCAGGAAAAGTTTAATTCCAAATATTCCAAACACCCTCTCCAGCTGATTGATTTCATTCCTTTTTGGATTGCTTTTGGCAATGGTTAATAATGTCTGAGAGCCTCGATGCAATATTTGGATCTGGGCCCCCCCCATGGCTCCTTAGACCTATCTTCTCTGCATGTTAGTAAGACATCTACCTTTTTAGTATTTAAATAAAGCATTCTATAAAGTCATACCGTATTTTTCCTTTATAAATGCACCGGATTATAAGACGCACCCCAAATTGGTGAAGGAAAAGAAAAATCTTTTTTAATGTTAAAAAGGGTCTGTGATATAATGCCAGTGTCCATCTTACAATCATTTTATTTATCCCCATCCTGGTATATATCTCCCCATCCTTGTACATGGCCCCATCATCTAATATATATGGCACCCATCCTTGTACTTGGCTCCCATCCTCGTATATGCCCCCCATACTTGTACATGCTCCCCATCTTAGTATATGTCCCCATCCTTGTACATGCTCCCCATCCTGGTATATATGTCCCCCATCCTTGCACATGGCCCCCTCATCCTAATATATATGTCTTCTCTCCATCCTGTACATGCCCCCACCACCCCATTTAGTATATGTCCCATCCTTGTACATGGCTCCCCTATCCATGGTATATATGTCCCCCATCCTTGAATGGCCGCCCATCCTAAAAACTATGTACTACACCGAAAGGTGCCGACGTGAACACCTAATGGGTAGAGCCAGTTTGACAATTGCCCTATGCTGGTACATTTCCCGTTCCTCAGGCATATGCAGCTGCATCTGACAAACCGAGATAATCCGAGAAGAAATGCAAGTGAGGAGGTGCGCAAGGGGGTGGACTGCAGGTGTGCAGATACATGCGGCACCATTTCGGATCCTGCGGATAGCAGTGTATCTCTCTAACGGAATCCATGGGGAGCAGCAAGCACAGATCGAGATCTGCAGACTTATCCTGCGTAAGCAGAGCGAGCTTCAAATGGAGGCGCAACCGCACACTACTGCGAAGCCCGCAGCTACGGTCATGCAGCTTTGCCCACTGCCCACATCCTTCCTGGACCCTCCTCCGGCACCTTCACTCCACCACCACAACCCTTCCCCTCGGTAAGTAAAAAAAAAACAAGATTCAGTTTGTAAAGCGCACCTCTATTTCCCCAATTTGGGGGAAAAAAATGTTTTTATAATCTGAAAAATACAGTATTTAAAAAATGTATTAAAATGTTTTGGACACAAAGAATGAAAAGGATCTCAGGTCACTGTATGCATCTCTGCACATAGCTGAAAGTTCTTGTGTTCCTATGTGTAAGTCTACAAGCCGACAACTTTTACTATTATAAAATGTTAAATAACTTTATCTTTAGATTTTATTGAACGTGTTTTATACCTAAATTATATATTTATACGCTGGAGAAGCTTTAGAGCAAATTTCCCTAATGGTTATGTGATAATTGTAACTTCATGCTGAACACCAAAAAGGTGAACTATGCACATCTCGAGGGTCAATGCCCTTTATACATTATAGATAAATATTCACAAATAATATTAATATTTATGTGGATAAAAATCACAGTGGTCTTAGCTGTATTCCAGCTCCCACAAGCGGATGGTAAAATGGTTCAATAAGTGCAAATTTACAATCATAAATTCATATTTTTGTAAATCATTTAAGGCTTCGAAAAGAAAGGAAAGGGATGTATAACGGCACAGCCCCTTTCCATTCTTCTCCTTGGGTGCTGTTCAGTATCAGCATGATTGAGGCACCCCGGTGTGGTATTCTCAGTTATTATCCAGAAAAGGTACTGAGCCCTATAACTTTTCCTACAGTTAAGGCATCCTCTATTTTATTTCTATTGGACTCCACTCACCATAATGTAATATATGATTATTAATAAAAATTACATTTCCTTGTTGCCAGCTCTCAGGGCAAGTCAAGTATTATGACCCCTAACCAAATCATTATGACCCTGAATGCCTTTATAAAAACAAATAATGATACCCCCTGGGTGCCTAGTCAAAGATTAGTAATACCAGCTTTGTGCCATCCATACGCTCACCCCAACCCCCTGCCCAAAAAAACCACACTGGGCTGACACAGGTATTCCACTACTGTGACATCATTGTGTTACTTGTGCCGAAATGCTGATTTCTTATACGCTGTAGATTTAAAGCCTACAGCATAACGCATGGAAATTGGCACAATAATGAGACAATGGCACTACTACTGGATCCAAACATTCTGGTGTCATGTTGATTCAGTTCAAAGTGGGGCTCACCTGGCAATCTATGGGAACTGCCCAGAATTCTAGGACTTGTGCACTTGCGCTGGATCTTTGGCAATAGCTATGCCCCTGTTACTAACTTTAAAAAAAAAAAACATGTTTTGCAACCCTAAGAACTTCCTCTTATGTCCCTTGGGCATCCACCCCTGCGATCCTTAAAGGGGTTGTCCAATCTAAACTGATAATTCTGCAGTCATTCTATGTGACTGCAGACTTATCAATCCTCCCAGTGCCTGCACCTCCACTGCGCGCTGCAAGGATTCACAGTTTGTAAACCGTAAATGGACCACAATTATGCGGTATGCATGTTTCTGGCAACAACACTACTACTGCGTGCAGCCTCGCTCAATACAAGTGTATGAATCGGGCGTGTCTGACTCGTGGGAGCAGTTGTCTACTGGGTGTGGCCTTGCTCAATACAAGCTTATGAATCAACCTTGTCCGACTCGTCGGGGCAGTCGTTTAATGGGTGCAGCCTCACTCAATACAAGTATATGAATAGGGTATGTCCAACTTGTGGGAGCAGTTGTCTACTGGGCGCAGCCTTGCTCAATACAAGTGTATGAAACGGGGGTGCCCTACTCATCAGAGCAGTTGTTTACTGGGCGTGGCCTCACTCAGTGCAAGTGTATGAATCGGGCATGCCCAACTCATCAGAGCAGTCATTTACTGGGCGTGACCTCGCTCAATACAAGTGTATGAATCAGGCATGTCCAACTTGTGGGAGCAGTCGTCTACTGGACGGGGCCTCACTCAATACAAGTGTATGAATCGGGCGTGTCTGACTCATGGGAGCAATCATCTACTGGGCCGCAGCCTTGCTCAATACAAGTGTATGAATCGGGCATGTCTGACTCGTGGGAGCAGTCATCTACTGGGTGCAGATTTGCTCAATATAAGTGTATGAATCAGGCATGTCCAACTCGTGGTAGCAGTTATCTACTGGGCGCGACCTTGCTCAATACAAGTGTACGAATCGGGCATGTCTGACTCGTGGGAGCAGTCATCTACTGGGTGCAGATTTGCTCAATATAAGTGTATGAATCAGGCATGTCCAACTCGTGGTAGCAGTTATCTACTGGGCGCGACCTTGCTCAATACAAGTGTACGAATCAGGCGTGTCCAACTCGTGGGAGCAGTCATCTACTGGACGTGACCTTGCTCAATACAAGTGTACGAATCGGGCGTGTCCGACTCATGGGAGCAGTCGTCTATTGGGCGCGGCCTTGCCCAATACAAGTATATGGAGTGAGAGAGTCTTACTAGTGGGGGCCTTCTATTGGGCATGGCTTTGCTCTATATACTTGTATTGAGTGACGTTGTGCCCACTAGTCAGGGGTTCGGGCCAAGTGGCCGGGAACATGCATACCGCATAACTGTGATCCGTTCCCAGTTTAAAAACCGTAACAGTGCAGGCGCTGGGAGGATTGATAACCCTGTAGTCACATTGAGTTACTGCAGAATTATTGTTTTAGGCCAGACAACCCATTTAAGCAATGTCAATACAGTGTGGTGGCCAGTTCTGCAACCTATAGGCCCAATACAATAAGCAGCTGTTTTGTGAAGAAATGATTGCCATTGTGAGACCTGCAGAACATTGAAGGAGGATAAGTCATTGGGTTTTTTCTAGTGAACTGCGACATTATGTGCTCTATTAGGTTTGGAGGTATAAGGGATGGCTCCCGTCCCCTGGAGATTTTATTTAGCTTTTTAGTTTAGTTATATTTGACGTAGATAACGTAAAGCCCAGGTCGTGAAACGAATCACAAAGAATTATATTAAGTTAGCATTTCATAAATTCTAAACTTCTCTTCTATACAAAAGTTAAGGAATGTACAATACTTCAGAAGTCTTTACATGAAATACGGCGCACTACTGGGAGAGCCTAGTCAACAGCCCCGGCTTTGATCTCCTGTAAATCCAACAGCTCGCTGCAATCAATTGCCCTGCCAAGAAAGAATCAATGATATTTTACTGTCTCTGCAGGGAAGCTATTAAATATAAATGCAAAAAAAAAATGTACTTACACTATAAATAAATAAAAACACTACAGGGACCCGATCGCCATGCAAGACATGTGTGTGGACTTAATCAAAGAGTTTCACACATGTAAATTGAAGGATATATTGTACCTGGAGGCTTAATTAAAACATAGAGATGCTGGGAAAATAAAGGCAGGATTTATTGGTGGACATTCATTAAAACGGCAACTATTTTTTGGAGGGGATATACTCAGCCTAATTGGCATTGAGGAATAACAAAGCAATGGTTGGTGGATGAACCAAATAGATGCAAAGATTATGCTGCAATCTCTCTATAGAAATGACTAGATAATATAGGAATTGGGCACATTGTCATTGGGAAGTCTATTGGACGGCTGATAATGAAATCATGGGTATACAGTCATAAGGAGGTGTGAATAATTAACTTGTCGTATGTCATTTGCATAATATGAGGTGTAAAATTATTTATTGTATATCTTTATTGGGTCCACAAGGGCCATTGATAAAGGGTTCGAATAGTCAATGAGTTTTCTGGCTATAAATGCAACCCTTTTATTTTTGCTGATCTAAGACTTTATTATATACAGTGTTGGCCAAAAGTATTGACACCCCTGCAATTCTGTCAGATAATACTCCGTTTCTTCCTGAAAATGATTGCAATCACAAATTCTTTGGTATCATCATCTTCATTTAATTTGTCTTCAATGAAAAAACACAAAAGAGAATGAAGCAAAAAGCAAAACATTGATCATTTCACACAAAACTCCAAAAATGGGCCAGACAAAAGTATTGGCACCCTCAGCCTAATACTTGGTTGCACAACCTTTAGCCAAAATAACTGCGATCAACCACTTCCGGTAACCATCAATGAGTTTCTTACAATGCTCTGCTGGAATTTTAGACCATTCTTCTTTGGCAAACTGCTCCAGGTCCCTGATGTTTGAAGGGTGCCTTCTCCAAACTGCCATTTTTAGATCTCTCCACAGGTGTTCTATGGGATTCAGGTCTGGACTCATTGCTGGCCACCTTAGAAGTCTCCAGTGCTTTCTCTCAAACCTTTTTCTAGTGCTTTTTGAAGTGTGTTTGGGTCATTGTCCTGCTGGAAGACCCATGACCTCTGAGGGAGACCCAGCTTTCTCACACTGGGCCCTACATTATGCTGTAAAATTTGTTGGTACTCTTCAGACTTCATAATGCCATGCACACGGTCAAGCAGTCCAGTGCCAGAGGCAGCAAAGCAACCCCAAAACATCAGGGAACTTCCGCCATGTTTGACTGTAGGGACCGTGTTCTTTTCTTTGAATGCCTCTTTTTTTTCTCCTGTAAACTCTATGTTGATGCCTTTGCCCAAAAAGCTCTACTTTTGTCTCATCTGACCAGAGAACATTCTTCCAAAACGTTTTAGGCTTTCTCAGGTAAGTTTTGGCAAACTCCAGCCAAGCTTTTTTATGTCTCGGGGTAAGAAGTGGGGTCTTCCTGGGTCTCCTACCATACAGTCCCTTTTCATTCAGACGCCGACAGATAGTACGAGTTGACACTGTTGTACCCTCGGACTGCAGGGCAGCTTGAACTTGTTTGGATTTAGTCGAGGTTCTTTATCCACCATCCTCACAATCTTGCGTTGAAATCTCTTGACAATTTTTCTTTTCCGTCCACATCTAGGGAGGTTAGCCACAGTGCCATGGGCTTTAAACTTCTTGATGACACTGTGCACGGTAGACACAGGAACATTCAGGTCTTTGGAGATGGACTTGTAGCCTTGAGATTGCTCATGCTTCCTCACAATTTGGTTTCTCAAGTCCTCAGACAGTTTTTTGGTCTTCTTTCTTTTCTCCATGCTCAATATGGTGCACATAAGGACACAGGACAGTGGTTGAGTCAACTTTAATCCATGTCAACTGGCTGCAAGTGTGATTTAGTTATTGCCAACACATGTTAGGTGCCACAGGTAAGTTACAGGTGTTGTTAATTACACAAATTAGAGAAGCATCACATGATTTTTCTAACAGTGCCAATACTTTTGTCCACCCCCTTTGTTATGTTTGGTGTGAAATTAGATCCAATTTGGCTTTAGGACAATTCTTTTTGTGTTTTTTTCATTGAAGACAAATTAAATGAAGATAATAATACCAAAGAATTTGTGATTGCAATCATTTACAGGAAGAAACTGAGTATTATCTGACAGAATCTCAGGGGTGTCAATACTTTTGGCCAGCACTGTACATAAAAGGTCTTCTTTTCTCTTCAATATTGTTCACAAATTATGTCTAAATATGTGTTAGTTGCTCTTCTCCTTTGCCGAGATAATCCATCCACCTCACAGGTGTGGCATATCAATGTCACAGGGTGGAACAGCGGTAAGGGAATCAGAAAGCAAGATGATAAGGTGGGCAAGGGTGTTCAGAGGAGCTAGTCTGGCCTTACATTTGAGGTCCCTGACTAACTCTGTTCCTGAAGGTACCTCTAAAGGTGAAGAGGTCTGGGTCACCATCCTAGCCCTTTGATCCTGATGAGCCCTAGGCTAAGAGCCCCTACCTCCACCCAAGGACCAGAAAAACCCAGCAGCTTCAAATGAAAGTCAACGGCAGCAACAGCACAGCTCAGCAGACCACAGCTTCACAGCACGGGTCCTAGATTTGAAATAACTAAATCTGCAACATCTGGTGGAAGGTAGCAGGACTACTTAAGGCTGAGGGGGTGGAGAGTGAAAAGCTCAGACACACCCCTCACTTCCACCTGAGCTATGACTCACTCCTCCCCTGCAGAGCCGCCCATCACACATTCATCAGCTGCAGCACACTAAAGAATAAAAAAAACTCAATGAAATAGCCCAGCAGCAGCATTCCAGGACTGCAAAGGCAGTCAATACGTGACAATGAAAATGCCAATTAGACACCATGATTATTGCACAGGTGTGCCTTAGGCTGGCAACAATAAAAGGCCACTCCAAAATGTGCAGTTTTATTACACAGAACAAAGTTGAAGACGCATATCCAGCTGAAATGCATTTTGGTGCAGAGACCCATCGGAACTCCTGTAACACAACACACGCCGGCGGCCAATCAGAGGCTGGCACCTGACGTTGGCGTGTCAGGCATTGCCGTCATGTGGCAGTGATGTTATGTTTTGCAATAGAAGCACTGCACTGGCTACAGAGGCAGATACTGCAGGATGTGGGACATAGAAGAGGTGAGTGACACGCCCCTCCAGGACCTTCAGATACTTTGTAACATGGCTGTTTTGAGAATTTATCACGGGGATCACAGAGACCGAGACCCAGCTCCGTGACCCTGGCAGTATCATTAAAAGTTTGGTGTGGTGGCTCACTCTTTAGGGAAGGGCATCTGGCTTGGAGGGTTCATTCTGGAAGGGATAACTGGACTTGGGGATACTTGTTAATTTTACATGACGCCACCCACAGCTGCAGCTTAGATGGCCACCGTTGCATGGCAGTTTTCTAGGGACCGATGGTTGGGAGGCAGCAAAGTTCTTAAGCCCTCTACGGGTAGGGATGACCTCTACGGTAGCTGAAGGTACCTGAATGAATTGGTAGTTGTGTTTCTGGTGCTTTTGGGCACATAAGAAAGTTCACAGATACAGCAGGTTGCAGTCTTCAGATCATTTTACTCACAGTCTTTGCTTTGTGTAACAGCCCACTGAGCACTGGGTTGTTGGAGGCAGGGATCCAGCTACACCCGGTAGGAGGATGACACTTAACCAGCACCCCTTCTCTGTCCTTTCTCAGTCTCTTTACACTGTGCTTGCTTAGCCCTCCTGCCTTGTGTCTCGCCACAAAGAGTCTGAGCCAGTGACTGAGGGCTTTTCTTAGGAGTTAACCTCCAGTGTCTCCCCTTAGCCCTATGGTTCCCACCTTTTCAGTAGATGTGCGCGGTAGTTGACCATGTCACCGTGGAAGTGTCACACAGTCTCTGGGTTGCTAGTTGAGCCTGGTCTGGATTCTCCACTAGTCTTGGGGTTCCTGGTGCCCCTGTTCTTTGCTAGTCCCCACTGCCTGCACTGACAATGAATTGAATCTCACGGGTGGAATGGTCACTGCCCTTGCCTCTGGGACTCTCTCTCTCTCTTCCTCTGAACCACTTAGGTGTTGTTTCTGCTCCTCTGTTTGGCCTCGGAAAACTTAAGTTCTTTCTCTTGTGACAGGCTTTCTTGCTCTAGCTTCCTCAACTCGACTCTAGCTGCTCCACTCTCCTCTCTGCTGTTCAGCTGTTTCTCCTTCTGCTGTACAGATCTAGATCTTTCACACTCTTTTTATACCCCTTGTCACGTGTCCCACATCATCTACGTGTGTTCTTCCTGGCCTCACTCCTTCCCAAGTGTTCCCAACTGCTTCCTTCACCACCAAACCCAACTACAATGGTTCCTAGTATGATCTGTGTGTCCCATCAACGGTTTGTGCGCCTCTTACCCATGAATGGGATACTACACCTTTAACAGGGGTGCAGCATCTCTGTGGCGATTGGATCCGCAGGGGTGCCACATGAGCAGAGGGTTTTTAAATTAAAAAAAAAAAACTTTTATGCATTAGTGGCAGAAAGGAGAACATATATACCAGGAAGGGACCAAGGATGTGAGACATATATACCAGGATAGAGGACATATTTATCAGGATGGGCCAACAATGGAGGACATACAGTAATTACTAGGATGGGGTCATGGAAACCTGGGAAAGTCCCAAGATGGAATCCATTTCTTCATAATGAAGGGGGAAGGGAGGTCAAAACTTACCGTATTTTTCAGAATATAAGATGCACTGTTTTTCCCACCAATTTGGGGTAAAATGTGGGTGGGTCACACAATCAAAAGGCAGGGTACATAGAGGATATGGGAAGTCGGGCAAAGTTATGGGACTGGAGTTGCAGGGGTGTCATGGCAGTGTGCACAGTGGCGGCCACCATTTTCCGGGTTCCTGCAGGCATAGGCTAGCTGCGTCTCTGCCTCTACTGCCAAGGACTTCCAGAAAATGACCAGAGATCTGTGTATGCACTGCTTCTGTGGCACCCCGCAACGAGTGCGTCACAGGAGGGTATTGCAGCCAAGACAGCAGCAGCAATATTCTCTGACTAAGCAATGACACAGTTAAAACTCAGAGCTCCATACCCTGCATGCACATCAGCATAGAGGGCCAATAAGGTCCTGGTGGGCGGAGTGTAGTGGTAGAGTGTGAAGAGAACTGAATTGGCAACGTAGGAGAAGGAGCAAAAAAAAACAACAAGCTCTGCAACCAGGAGACGGGGCTGCACAGTCCCATGCAGCCCCTGGCCATCACCCCGGTTGGCGCCATTACTCGTGCCTCACAAACGGACCCTGGGCTAATTGCATTCGTTCAAGATCAACTCGTGCCCATCTACAACGGTCTATGGTACAAAGCTAGTAGTTGTTCAGCATACTACGCGAACCAAAGTGGAGGGACGCTATTACAGGAGACCCACACCGCCGCATACACAGAAGTCGTCTAGCCAGCGGAAGTACCCACTAAAAGGACCCAAGGCTCCCCACAAATGCGGCCAGAATTCCCCGGTAGGGCAATTGAAGCAGCCTACTTGTACCCGATCTGGCATTCCATGGCGACCTCGGCAACACAGCTTAGTTAGAATGGAGGAACACTGTGGAGCTCTGAGAAACACTGGTCATTGCTGAGTCCACCCGGTCCGTTACCCGTCACTATATGCCATGTATCACCTGCTGGTTACAGTAAATTACCCGTTACAGAGACTAACAGTGTCCATGCCTTCTTATGAACTGTCTATCTCCGCATACTGAAAGGTAACCGCAGCTGCCTCACAACATCTTGTGCAGCTCCTGGCTCCGGAGATTACCGCTCAGCCTGTGGGGAGTGTTCCATCTTGCTGCATTCCATCCCCGGAGGCCCAAGCAGCGCCGGTGGACATCACCGGAACACTCATAGGTGGCGTCACGAAACAATTAACCTCTTTATCTGTTCAACCTACGACGTCTTTATTGAATCTGGACCACCAGGCCCCACTACCGGCAGGCGCGGTTCCGTGACAAGGAGGAAGACGAAAGCCTGTCCCTCGATCCCGGCCACGGTGAGTCATTCCATTGTCATTTCTGAAGTCCTGGGCATTAAGGCAGAGTCTAGCTGCTTGCTGCAGGAACCAAGGAAAATGGCGACCCACCGCTATTGCCACGTATCCTTGCAGCTCTGGGCCCTCGCCTTGCACCACTGCAAACTCCTCTATGGACCCTGCCTCATGCATCATGCACACCACCACAACTCCCTTTTAGTAAGCGATAGAGGGTTAAGATGCGGGGGGGTACAAGATGGGGGACATACATGCTAGGATGGCGGCAATGTACAACATTGGGGACTATATACTGGAATGGGAGGCCATGTACAATGATGGAGCATAAATGACCCGCAGACCGAGTACTCAGAGCTCAGGCACGGTGTCAGGGGGACGCTATCACGGGTGGCTGCACCCGAGTCCGTGGCCCTGGTGTTGAGGCTTCTTAAAATATAGTTTCTATTAGGATAGTTCATGACGCCACCTGTAGTACCTGGTGAGGGATCACCAGCACCGCCACAGTCCTCCGGAGGGCATTGGAATTGCGGCAAGTTGGTATAGCTTCCTACAGTGAAGCTGAGTCTCCGGGGTAGCGATAGCATGAAATAAAAGTCACTGATTGCGCACACAGACACGACAGCAGGTTCACTCTTTCCGGGTACTTTATTGAAAACGAGCATCCAATGAATACACAGTTCACAGTGCATAAAGATGGAATTCACAGGTGATCCTTCAGGTGACTGTAAGCGGATGCAAGGCAAGAGTGGAGGTACCCGTTGGTATGCCTTTAGTTAATGAACCCGTGTCCTTTTAGCCCTGCCCGGGTAAGTCTCTTCCCAGTCCCGCTGAGTAGTAATGGAGTTCCTCTCTCTCTCCCTCTCCCCGCTTGGACCCCAACCTCTTGAAGAACCGGGTGGACCGCTCCATGAGTGGCAAGGTGCTGTGGCTGATAAACAGGCTGCAGCAACTGGTTGACGGCTACGGGGGTGGACTCCGGCCGTTTCCTCGGATCCAGATTTCCGTGGTGGACTGGGGAAGCTCCCCGGAGTATGGTCGCTCTACGCTGGGGTTCCCCCTTTCTCTCTTGAGCCCAGACTCACGCATCAGGCACCCTCTCTCAAGGTCCCCTCAGGACCTCCTTTCATCTTCCCTCAGGTCTAGTCTGCAACTCACCTGTTCTGACCTCCTGACTATCCTAACCCTCCCCCCTGGAGAGCCCCTTCCCTGGACTGAGTGTGGGAGTGCTGGAATTGGGTCCCTCCTACTAACCCTGCATCCACTTACAGTTGGGATAATTACACGGCTTTTATGGGTGTAATACCCCAGTGTGATGCCTGACCAACGGGGCGCCACATATATACTAGGATAGGCAGCCATGTACAAGTATGGGGGACATATACACTAGGATGGTGGGCGATGTACAAGGATGGTGGCATATATACTAGGATGGGGGCCATGTATACTAAGATGGGGCCATGTACAAGTATGTGAGATATAAGCCAGGATGGGAGGCCATGGACAAGGATGGGTGACATATATACTAGGATGGGGGGCCATGTACAAGGATGGAGAATATATACTAGGATGTGGGCCATGTACAAGAATGGGGGACATATGTACTAGAATGGGGGGCCATGTACAAGGATGGGGGACATATATAACAGGATGAGGGACATATGTACAAGGATGGGAGACATATATACGAGGACGGTGACACAAAAACTGATTGTAAAAAGGACACTGGCATCTTAAGATAGACCATTAAAACAACATTTTTTTCTCTTTCCGTCACCAAATTTGGGGTGAGTCTTATAAAGCGAAAAATACAGTGTATTAAGAGGATAATACAGGAAAAAGGAGAACTTTAAGGGAAACTCAGGAACTATGAGGTAAACGGAATTATAATAAGTTGCAGTTATTTTAAAACTGTATCAAGATACTGATTCACACTGAATAAAATACAAATCAATAGAAACATATTTGATCGAATATAGAACTTATGCTTAAAAAAGACATAAACATAATATATAAAAGTAGGGTGTTACTCTGAGGTCTAGGTTGTGAAACTATCCAAGGGCACCATCTTATAGAACATTTTTGAAAGTTCTCTCTAATTGCTAGGTTATATTCAAAGTTGTTATGCAATGACAGTCTTTCTACTATATATTGTGTAGGAACAGATGGTTCTTGCCACTTTGTCGTTAAGACTATTTGACATATAATGTATCTAAATATATTTGGAAAACTCTCCATTTCTAATGAAAGTAAGATTAATTGTGGAATAAGAATTATAGATTGATGTGTAATTTTTGAGAAGAATATGAATATGAATATCCAACCATAGATATTTGAGTTGAGGACAGCTCTACAAAAAGAGATAACCTTCCAATATTCCCGCAATTTCCCCAACATAGTGAAGATTGGGAGGGAAAAGCCTTGTTCAACGTTTGGTGTGAAGGGCTATCTTGATAATATTTAATAAAATGTTTCTTGTAGTGTTGGGTATGATGATTTTGCATAAGTAAATGTAAGTTAACAATTGATCCTCGTCTGTATTAATTTGCAGTTTTCGTTCCCAAGATGAAACATTGGAGCGTTTACAGATATAATTGTCCTCCTTAAAATTTAAATAAATATTACTTGCTTTCCAAGTTATAGTATTCAATACATTATTTAATAAGGTAAAATATAGGTTTGCACCGTGTTAGCCAGTAGATCGAAAAATATTAAAATCTGAGAGTCCTCAGTGGTTGTTACCTTTTAATGGCTAGCTGAGAAGATGGTAACAAATAACAAGCTTTCGAGAAAACTCAGGTGTCTTCTTCAGGTTGTATAAGACTAAATTTGATGTGCCACAGATATTATTATTATTTATTTATAGGACACCATTGATCCCATAGTGCTGTACATGAGAAAGGGTTACATACAAACAAGTTAAAAATACAGGGAACAAACTAACAGTGTCAGACCGATACAGAGGGGAGAGAGAGGACCCTGCCCTTGCGGTCTTACATTCTATTGTGCAGTGAGGAGAGAGACAGTAGGTTGGGTCTGCTCTGGTGGTGGTGGAGCGCCGGGTCCGATGGTGGTGGAGCGCCGGGTCCGATGGTGGTGGAGCGCCGGTCCGATGGTGGTGGAGCGCCAGGTCCGATGGTGGTGGAGCGCCAGATCCGATGGTGGTGGAGCGCCAAGTCCAGTGGTGGTGGAGCGCCAGATCCAGTGGTGGTGGAGCACAGGGTCCAGTGGTGGTGAGGTGGCACCGTGGTCATTGCAGGCTGCAGGCTGTTCTGAAGAGATGGGTTTTCAGGTTCCGCTTTAAGGTTACGAGTGTAGGGGATAGTCGGACGTTTTGGAGTGCAGAATTCCAGAGAATGGGGGATGCTCGGGTGAAGTCTTGCAAGCAGTTGGATGAGGAACGTACAAGTGTGGAGGAAAGAAGGAGGTGTTGGGAGGATGTGTATATATATATATATATATATATATATATATATATATTGTGAGGTAGCACCCAGGGAACCCGCTTGCAAAACGACAAGAACACGTGTTTATAAGGTTAACCAATGTCTACCCGTTTATTTTCACATATTAACACATAACCCGGGTAGCATGTTTGACACATAGCACATTGATTAACAACACTTTACATCATAAATACACCATACATTTACATTTAACATCACATAACACTTATATTGCACATCACGTTTTATAGTAACCCGGGACCTGTAACCGTCTCTGTCCCCATTGGAGCTCTACTAACAGCTCCCGGGGTGGCTACGGCCTCCGGCCTACTTACACTATACATAAGTTACAGTACGATGATGACCCTTCCGGGTTCATAACAGGGATTGGCAAACCCTAGTAACCCGTGGGGCTGCGGCCTCCGGCCTAACCACGCGTTACCCTATACGGGAGCCCTTCTAACCCCTGCTTCTGACCTTCGTTACATACGCCTCAACGGGCCCTGTGGGTCCCAATGGCGGTACCTGCCGCCTGGCTTTAGTCACCCAGCATGATGATATACATTCACCCGTAGTCAGGAATCCTGCCTGACCGGGACCTTACATACCGTATGTGATCCATCATTCCAGCGTCCATGGATCACACACCTGCTCACAGCCCACATCCATGGACTGTGGCCCCTCCATGGCCCATTACAGGGATTGGCAAACCATAGTACACGGGAACCTCATCCGATACTACTAGGAGCCCTCTTACCCCTGTCTCTGGCACCACAGGCACACTCACCCCATTAGAGGTCGTGGTTGAGGGACGGGTACCCTCTGCATGCAGCAGGGCAAGCCTCCCTCTCGTCCCAAGGACGGAACGCCTCCAACATCATCCATACCAGCTGGGTCACTGTCTCTCCACATGATTATACATGGGTCTTACATAGGTCATCATCTCTCATTCAGGGCCATTACCTAAGCCCTCATACACATAGTTAAACACATACGGATTCATCAGGTCCTTTAACTGAGCACTCTGACTCAGACCCAAAGGCGGTCTATGCCCGCCTGGCATTAATCACACACAGCTCACTCCGTTACACGGGAACCGCTGTCTTAACCGGGCACGGATCCGGGTCTCGCTACCTGTATAACGGGTCCACCAAGCGTCCCCCAAGGCTCCTTTCCCGGACGTGTAGGGAACCACGCCCGGACCAGTCTCCACCGGGTTCAGCCACGGCTTCCCACCAGGTGCTCACGACCCCGGCCCTCGGCACCGGCATGGAGCTAGCCTGCTCCCTTCACCATCTCAATCATGGCGGCATGTACTTGCAGTCACCAGTCTCTCACACATACTGGCTCTGCTCAGCTCTCAGGCTGGTCTCAGCTTCCAGGATCAAATCTCCCAATCACTCAGGTGGCCGGCTCTTATCGTGCCAGCCACTCCCACATGGACACACCCCCTCAGCTGCTGGCAATCAGCTTCCACATAGCTTCCGTTAACTCCCTATGTTCCGGGTTGTCACTCACTCAATACATCCCATTTCTCATGGACTCCTCGATCTCATCCCACTCTCACTGCCGCTCATTAGGCTCATGAAACAGGTTCACACAGTATCATCACAAACCGGCCAGTGTGCACAGGATCATACCTTGATCCCGCATGTGAAGTACCCCGGCCATGAGGATCATGCCGGCGGTGCCTCACAATATATATATACATATATAATATATATATATATAAGAAAGAAGAGAAAAAAGAGAAAAAAAGAGAAAAAAAACTGCACAGCACTCACAGACTAAATGTGAACTGGTGCCAGCAGGGACGCTGGGTCAAATAACTAGAAAAAGTTCTCTGCAGCACTCAGTTACTACCAATGACGTACAATTGCTAACAAGCTATATGTATATGAGAAAAAAGTTTAAAAACTTACGTTTTTTCAAAAAACTCAAAAATCTTATCTTTTTATTTCTGAAGTTCTTGGTACAGACATTGGCCAATGTCTGTTTGCTCATCGACTGCGACAAAGTGACTTCAGATCCGATGAGTCCTATCGCTGACATCCCTGTCCTCCTTTTCCACCCCCCACTTCTCAGTGGGCAGACTCCATCTTGACCCTAGATCACCTGTGGTCAATGAGGGTGCATATATATATATATATATATATATATACACTCAACTTGAAATGGAATACTGCAGTTTTTAAGACAAGTGAGGTATAGCAGAACAGGAATGAGATGGGGTGACATGGTTATGGCAGTAAATATCGGAACAGTTCACTGATAAGTTTTATTGTCCTCTAATTGGGGTCTGTTCAAAGATATGCCACTCTAAAATGCCCTTTCAATTGATGTAAGAAGACATGAATCCATGTGAAATGGACAGATCTACCTGCGCCTAAACACTTGGGTAGGCCTGATCACACCATCATGGATATGAAAATACTAGTTCTGAAAGGTAACTTCAGATCACAAAGAATCAGGAGAGTGTGGGAATATAAACTAATGATGACCTTTGACACATTCAAAGCAAGAATGAATGTTTCACATGGATTTATGTATTTCTTCGTTCTTTGAGGAATTTTCAAGTCTTGGACAAAGCACTAAACAAAGAACAATAAAACTATATCTGCCTCTTATCTCTGAATGCTGATATTTACAGCCCCCGCTGCTCTTCCCTCCTCCCAAGATTGACCACTATATTCTGCTTCACATCACCTGTCCTTATGTGCTGGTTATCCAACCCAGTGTAGAGTGATATCACAGGTCTGGCAAAAATTCAGAGACACTTTGCAAAATATTAGTTTCTCATGATTTTTTCTTTATAAGGGTATATTTTAGAAAAATGCACATTGATTTTGCTATAAATATGACCACATGGTCTTCGAAATTCCAAAGAAAATTGGTTATTTATTTGCAGGTGAAATGAAAATTGTCAAAATGACACAAAAAGAAGCGTTCCTTTCAGACTGAATAATGAAATGAAAAACAAGTTCATATTCATTAGAAACACAAGTACTAATGTTTAACTCAAGGAAATCAATATTGGTGGATAACCTGATTTTGTTAATACAGCTTTCATGCTTTGCGCTTTCACCAGTCTTCCCACACTGCTTTGGGGTACCTTATTCCATGCCTGGCACCAAACAATGTATGCAGTTCCCTTCTTGTTAAATAGGCTGTGACTAAACAGTCCATCTTCCTCTTGATTACTACAGAGTTGTCAATGGGTTTTCATGGTCTGGAGGATTAGGCGAGCCATGGAGCATGGTCTTGATGTGGTGCCCTCATCCACACTTGCTAAACTACTGTGTGCATGAGCCATTGGCCAGGTCCTAGGTTTTAGCAATGTCACTACATCCGCTAAAACTTAGTCCTTTTTTTCAGCAGCACATATGGGCTTTCCCAGGAACTGTGTGTCTGTGGCCCTTAAAACCCGATCATACATTGGGTAACGAGGCACAGCGTTCAGGCAGCAGCAGCGTGCGAAGCGCAATTGCTGCTGAAAAAGACACATTTATACTAGGATGTCAGCTGACAATTGTAACAGGCATTCCTAGACTGGCCATTGTCAGGTGGACATGAAAACAGTCCTCACTAGTGGGGACCATTTATGCCTAACAGAAGGATGGACAAGTGCTTTTCAAGGATATCCTTTGAAGAATGGGCTGTATTCATACGGGCCTCGTAAAGGATACAATATCACATAGCTGAGGCATTAGTATCAACGATCTCCACCAAATTACAGTGTGGGTATGGAAGACACTGGGCTTTAAGACACTTAAGAACATTTTCGTTCTAACCATTAACAAATTTGGGAGCTAAAGCTGAAAATTTTGATAATACAGAAAAAAAGACTTTGGGACTCAGTCGCTATGGGTACCAATCTTATAGTGCATTTTGAAAACTTTCAAGCATGCATGTCACATTGCATATACCATTCAATAGAAAGCTTTTATCTAGCTTATCTTGAAAAGCTAACTGCCTCTATGAAGTAGGGTGTTACTAACTGTTCTTGCTGTGAGTTCTATCCCAGCTGCATTTATGACCATTTTTTGTAATGTCACTGATAATCCTGCGATGTTGATGACATTGATTAGCAATGACAGTCTCCACTGTCATTGTGAGGAAGTGCCTTTCGCCACTTTGTCTAGCTTTGACATTTGTTGTCTCACAATATTGGTCTGCCTGTCTTGACCATGTAGTTAATTGAATAGTTTGTTGTCGAAATTTTTAAGGATGGAGCAAATGACCTCCACATATATCCTTGCTAGTAAAGCCAAAAATGAGCCAATTACTTTCCAATACTCAAGATTTTCCTTCCAACTATAATTTGGCAGGTTAAAGAGTTAATTGTACATTCAGAAATTACATTTTTGTCTATTATCTGTCAGTTTTGCCACCAAATTCCCTATTTCAATGTGCATTGTGAAGAACGAACAGCATGTCGTTTGCTAACTTTCCCTGACATACAATGAAAAATCTTGGTTCAGGTATCCCAATCAAAAGAACAAATTGTATAGAATAGTGTACTTGTTGAAATTCAAACTAGACATGAATGTTTTGGATGACTGTAACTTTACATGGGAATTTTAAATAACCTGGCAACGTGTCAAGACATTAAATTTTTGCAGGCTGTAATTTTCAGAATGTGTATTTATAGCCTGCATGAAGAGCCATTGCCCTCAAAGATTGACCTATTTTTACCATCATCTCAGTTTAAGTGTGTTATCCAATCACTGAGGTCCAGATTTTAATATTGTCGTCTACTGAATTAGTTACATGCAAATTTTTACCTTATCATGTGAATGTTCATTCCTGCTTTAGAATGTTTGAGAAGGTAATCATCATTGTATTTTCAAATCTCTGACCTGTCTCCGATTAAGACTGAAATTTTTATTTAATTAGGAATGCAGAAATGTCATAATCAAATTACGTGTGATCACGCTTACAAAATTGCATGGAAACAAGGTATATCATTTATGAAACAACATTGTTTTATTGCATGCGAGAGAATCATTTTGTTATAACATGATTTTTATCACTTGATCTCTCCCTTATACAGACCCACCGCTTGTGACCTTTGTTGCATAATAAATTAATATAACCTTCTTTAGTTGTGGTGCTATGAATGATACCATCGATTCTTGTAGTCCGATTTCTGGTTCAGTCTGGAGTATTTATCCTGTCCATAAGGTTTTTGAATGGATAGGTTTTGCCATTCTTGATTAAGTGAAGGGTTCTGGTATTTTGAGAGTTACAGGAGTTTCTAGACATGATGCTTTTTTAGATTCGGGTGGTGACTGACAACACATAAGTAAGTGGTATAATTTCTTCAGCAAAATCATACGATTTCATCTGTGGACCTGCAATCAAACTTTAGCTATAACTAGATGTGATTAGGAAGGAGTTGGAGTCCAAGCTATACTCGTTTTAACAATTACAGAACATGCAGCTACTTTCCTATCAGTGCGTAAATGCTGACTAATCCTGTGTCGCCTCCAATAAGCATCGTTGTAACAGGGTCATGATGTGGTACCACCTGGTTTAAGGTTGTTGCTTCACAAGGTCACATTGAAACTTCATTATCTGCACTTAGACCTTTTAAGTAAGTGCTACACATAAGGAAAAGGGGGCAATTTTTCCCATTGTTTCCTGTGGGTTTGCAGAAAATGCAAAGCATTATGGTTGATTTACTCCCTTGTAGGAGAAATTACAAATGCAGCTTAGTTGGAGATGAGTGCGACCATCTCACACCACATAATGCGGTAAATGCACCAAACATTTTCTGACCCCATTAATATACAACATTAAAAATCATATTCCTACTATGAGCATGTTCATGAATTAAAATGTAAAGAACAATGTAAGTGCTTCTAGATAGAGTCCATGTGTGCAATACGAAGGACACTCTACTCCTTAGATGTCAATCCTTTGCTTGCAGTATTTTTTGAAGACAAGACCAAAGCAAATTTCAACATTTTCCTAATGCACATCTTTACAAACCAAGCAAAATTAAAAAGGCTCACACCGCAAACTTAGAGCAAACCACTTCGCTTAGCCTAGCTTTCAACTTTTAAACACATCGCATTTTGTGAATTATTAGACACACTGGATTATAAGACGCACCCCAAATTTAGAAGAAGAAATAGGAAAATAAATGATTTTTAATGTTAAAAGAAGGATCCATTTTATAATCCTAAAGTCCATCTTAAATTCAGTGTAGCTTATCGAGAGGGGGGGGTGCGTGGCGTAGTGGCAGTGGAGCGGATTCACAGGAGGGTCAACGTTGCAGAAGGTTTGTGGCAGCAGCAGCATGAGTGGGACAATGTCGCAGGCCCAAGGCTGACAGAAGGAGTTGTCCCAGCAGCCTGCAACAATGCCATTGATCTCCCGGCAGTGGTTGCAATTGACTTAAGGAAAATGAATGCAGAGACAGAACACGCACAGATTGAGATCTTGGAAAGCACAGACCTTAATATGGCATATGCACCTCCAGCAGGCGCGGCTGTGCCACATCAGATGAATCTTGGATCTCATCTGCATGTGTGTCGTCTCCGTAGCCATTTTCCTTAAGCCCATCGCATCCACTATGGACACATCAATGGCACCCGCCACAGCCCGCTGTGAATCCTTCTCCTCCCATCTTGGCCAGCAGCATTGTTCCACCGCACTGCGCTGAATTCCTTCAGCGGCGCCCTTGCCTACTGTGACCCCACTCTACAACCACTGCGACACTATGGTAAGCTATATCTGGATTCCAAGACACACCTCCATTTTCCCTCAATTTTTGGGGGAAAAGTGTGTCTTACAATAATGAAAAATACAGTATATGGAATTTGTCCTTCATTGTAGTAAAACCCAGAGATGTCTCCAAGGAGTAACTGCTAGCTCATGGAGTGAGCAAAGTGAAGAACTGTCAACTAATGGATTTAGAGACAGAGATGAAGGGAAATTAGGCTAGGGTCACATTAGGGCCATGGAAGCGCTAAAAGCTAGCGTTTTTTTCATGTTGAAATTTTGATAAATGCTAGCATTAACCCTTCCATAGGCTCCCATGCAAAAAAGCATGGTAAAATGCAACACTTTTCACGCTAGGCGTTTTTGCAAAAGCACCAAAAAACGCGGTAAGTCGCGTTTTTAGGGGCGTATGCAAAAATGCATGTTTTTTTTACATAGATCTATGGGAAGCTGCTTACCTTGGTACATAATTACCAACTTTAAGACGTAACACTAGCACTAAAAGGGAAAAAATGGCATAAAATGGCAATGGAAAAAACTGCTTCCTTTAACACATCCTTCAAAGGAAAGCACCCTCCCAAATGTGACCCTAGCCTTAGGAATATAAGTGAATGTATAGTCAGGGAATCAGATAGGGTCAAGTGCAGAATGTGATACAAAAGACACAAGAAAAAGTGTAATCAAATGCTTCAGGTTCACATTAAAATAATACTTAGTAATCAGGCCTCTGGCAGTGACTGATACTCAGATCCAATGATGACTGGTTGTCAGTTAGTGGGGGGTGCGGCTACAGCTGCTGCTCACATATGAGCAGTGACTGAAGAACCACTCCAATGACTGAAAGCCGAGCGCTGCCAGGAAGAAATAAAGTTAATTTCCTTCTGTTAGTGAAGCTCTAAGTGCAGGCGCTGATCAGGTTCAGAACTATTAACCTTTAGATTAACCCCTATCTGCAGGTTATTAGCATTTTTCACATGCCAAAATCCCTTTAGGAAAGTATCCAAAGGGTTACTCAGAGACTAGTCATATTGCAAAATCCAGGTCAGCGCACAAAGGACTAATCCTAATGCAAAAACTGACAAGTGATAGTAAACATATTTGATAACAGTGATGGAAGAGGTGGACTGAGTTAATATGTTAGCCTGATTTTTCCAACTTTATTTTGAGTCCATGTAAGCAGAGATATGTAACAAATTACTACCATGCTCCTGGTAGGCTATGCTTAGTCATATTGCCATACGTCAGCCCCTCCACATACTTCAGAGGCGATACTAGTTAATGTATGTAAGGCTTAAAGGAGAGATGGAAGGCAGTGTGATGCAAGGTCAGGTTAGGTAAAGCATATGTTTACGCGCCAGAGGGTGTGGAAATGAAGAGTAGACTCACTGGACAAAGATGGGTTTGCGGCACTGAAGCCATGAGGTAGGAAGAGACCAGACAGCAACTTCAGGGAAACAGAGATCTGTCTTAGTGCCTAAAAGATATATCCACCAAGGAAAGTATCTGAGAGAGAGGACCTTCGGGTCAAGACACCGAACTCCCCTGGAGGAGCAACCGCCGAGCGACCCCTAGCAGGGATTGACCTCAGCACAGCTACAGGGGGTATAAATGCCACAACTACCAGGACCAGAGGGTTGACCCATACAGACCATAACAGTAAAGATGTAATACTTGAGAAGTTTGTGATAGGCAGGTACAGCCTGTAGCGGGATCCAGGTAATATGAGAAATTTCAAGTAGGCTAGTTCAGCTCGTAGCGGGACCCGGGTGGTTCTGTGTAGACAGAGATAAACTAATCCAACCATAGCAGAATCCAGGGAATGTTGTACAATCCAGGAATGACAGATACTGCCAGTAGCGGTCTCTGTGGCCAGACAGACATAAGTATAATGCATAGCAAAGAGAGATGTAGCAATCTTCTATTGAAGAGGGACCTAGACACTAGCAACGTTCCTATGGACACAACACGTTGCCCAAGCACACCTATAAGAGGAAGGTGCCTTAGAAACCCTGGGTCTCAGGTAAAAGTAACCAAACAGGAAACAGGTGAACTGGCCTTTTGAATATTTGCAGGCGCTGTATAAGTGCGCTCTCTGAAGACCTGCTTAGAGGACGCAGACGGCCATGCGGGACCCAAAGCACGGTAAGTAGTGAAAAGCACGGCAGGAGGACGGCCTGACCCAGGAGAAGCTGTGTGATGAGCACTGGTCTCCCTGCCCAGCAGAGACCGGCCCCACAGCAGGGACAGTCTGGAAAAGGCACATAGAGCTCCGTGATGGGCACCGGTCTTCCTACCTAGACGAGAACAGCCCCGCAGCCGAGGGCATGACACTTATGTTTCATTATGGAAACACATAGGTTTTGATACGACCTGTTGACGTACATGTGCTTTCCATTATTTCTATTTTCCAAAGCCAAAAACGGAACTGGAATGCTAGTATATGCATGCAGCATGTAGATGCGTGTTCACACAGACCTCAATACAGCAAAACCAAAGAAAGATCAAAATTAGCAGATACCCTAAAGTAAATAAATAAATTTCAATAATGCATGAGAATAAAAATAGGGTACTGGGTCACATTATTTTGATCAACAAATGTAAAAGCCATCCCACCACGTCAAGGTGACCCCATCCTAACTTAGCATCAAATATTAAAAACCTTAACAGATGTCAAGTGATGTATTTGTTAGAAGGATAGAGGGGGCCTGGGCCCCTAGGTCCTGCCATTATCCAAAGTAACTTAATTTTTATCTTCTATAAAGTACATTGAAATAATAAAAAAAAAATGAAAATGAACATAATCAAAAAAAAAGCTAAGATAAGATAACTATAAGTCCATATTCTGTTCACGATTTAGCATTTTTTTGTCCCCAAATAAAAGTTAATATGTATTTGCAATGATCTCAACAGAAATATTAAAACTCCATTTTGAACCAGACGCTTTGTGTCTACTTAATTATTGAGAATCACAATACGGACAATGCACAAAAAACTAATATATTGCTAATTCATGCAAAGGCATGCGGCAATTAAATGTCTGCTTCTAAATACAAATGTTGCCTGTACTCATAAACAATGGAAAGTGGATGATGCTGTAAAGGTTGAATTCAATATACCATTATATTAAAAAGTTTATAATTATAAATGTCAATAGGGGGACACTACAGTTCAAAGACAACTGATGAGGCACAAAAGCATTAACCCTATTCAATCATTAATGAAAGAGTAAATGAAGCATTTCAAAAGAAATTAGAATAATCAAGGTTACCCTATCTATACGGGAATTTAAATGAGCATATATTTCATATTTCTAGACATACGTGTCTAGTGAACCATACGTAAGACAAAATTAATTTCTAAAGTAAAAACTAAAATATATTTTAATATAAACCAGAATATACATCTGTGCCATGACTACTACCCAAAACTATCGCTGCTATGCTAAGTGTCAGCAGGTTCAATAAAGGGGAACAGACTACAAAATACTGGACATTACACTACAGTGTATTGTAGAACTACATACAAAGGATGGTATAACAGGTTGATGATAGCCTACATAGGCAATGTGGATATTTATTTGTCCAACCCTGCCTTGCGCCATTGTGGCACCCCAGAGTCCTGATACCACAATGTCATTATCTCCCCCGGGGGTAGTGTCATATCTGAGAGCAACAGAGGGTATTCACACCAGACAAACCCAAACCACACAACACCTTTCTGCCTCCAGGCCTGAAGGGGGAGTTCAAAGCCCGGGTTCAGGGTAGCTCCCCTATACATTCTGGTCTGGGGCGGAGTTAGTCAGTTCAGTTCCTAGGAGGACTGAGGAAGACATCCTGTGGACTGGAGCAGTGCTAAGCTCGTCTCAGGATAGCTGAGCCTAGCTTGAGTGACCTGTAGGCAAGGGTCTGAGGAAGTCAAGGGAGCCTAGGGAGGGAGCGGTGTCAAGCTCACCGCAGAGGAGTAAGCGCCAAGAACGGACCACCGGAGTCCTAGGCTGTGCAGGGCCTAACATCCCGGCAGCCAATACCGGTGGGTGAGGATTCCAAGCCCCCCACTACACCAAAGTGCCCAGAGGCAAAGCAGCATACAAGCCCACGAGCAGCCGCCAGAGAAGTGGGGCCGGAAATGGACTCAAGCTGCCTGTCATACGTACACTGCAGGAGAGAGAGAGGGACGCAGCTTAGCTTCAACAGCTGCAGGGACCATCTACGAAAGCACAGCAGGGAGGCCTCAGGACTTGCCAGGTGAAGAGCACCCCGAGTGCTCCAAGGTTGCCGGATTCCAGTAATACTATCTGTCCTTGTGCCAGTATCATCAGTAAAGGACTTGAGGAATCAACAAACCGTGAGCCTGTCAGTTACTTCGCCCCTCCATCCTGCACCTACACCCTTTCAACATCCACTGCCCTGGGGAATTCGCTCCACCCGTGTGGAGCCACTTCATCCCAACTGCCCATCCATCATCCTCAGAGATTCTGCAGAAGCAGTGGCCACTCATAACCACAAACCACAGGTCGTGTCACGAATAATCCTTTTTATAATTTCCCCAAGAACTCTTTGAAACTGAACCCAGGGTCACAGAGCCGGGTCTCGACCATTGACCCCCCAGATACACCGCAGCCCGGCCGTGAGCACCCCACAGCCCTGGGGCACATCACCATCAGGTACACTTGATCTTTTAGAGCAGGGGTCTCAAACACATGGCCCCTGGGGTTGCATGCAGGCCCCTGAGTCTGCTTCCCACGGCACGCAGGCACCGTGGATACCTTTACAATCCACTTAACATGACCAGCAGTCACCGTAGCCGCCGTCCACTCTTGATATGTATTGCCAGTACCACTAGGGACAAGCACTACTCAGACATATCAATGGCAGCTGCCGACCAATCAGAGGCCAGCTGCTGATGTCGGCATAGGATACCAGCTGCTTGCCTCTGACTGGCCGATGACTGGCTTTGGTATAGCTGAGGTACAGAGCTTGTCACTGTGTGGTGCCTGCAATGCATATTAAGCATGGATGGTGACTACGGTGAGTGCAGGCCATGGCAGATGGCAGCGTCGTCAAGGTATTAATGGTGCCTGCGGGCCGCATGTGCTGAAAAGAGGGAACGATGGAAAGGTTATAAGAGTCTTTGGTGTGTGTGTATGTAAAATGGCACAATAGGGGAAATTACTACAAAAAAGGGTCGCAAAATGGCCAGATTACTAAAAGAATTGGATCAGGATCAGAACATTACTCTGGGGATCAGGGTGGGGATAGTACTGCAAGGAGGGAACCAAGATGAGGACATTAGTATAAGATGGGGATCAGGATGGGGACATTACTACAATGAGGGGACCAGGGTGTAGACATTACTACAAGTTGGGGACAAGATGGTGCATTACTATAAGATGGGGATCAGGATGGTGACATTACTACAAAGAGGGGACGAGGATGGGTACATTATTACAGTATAGGGATCAGGATGGGGCAATATTCCAGGATGGGGATCAGGATAGGGATATTACTACAAGGAGGGGACCAGATGAGACATTGCTACAAGACGGGGATTAGGATGAGGATATTACTGTAAGTATGGGATCAGGATGAGGACATTACTCTAAGATGGGGATCAGGATGGGGCATTACTGCAAGATAGGGATCAGGATGGTGACATTACAACAAGAAGGTGACCAAGATGAGAAAATTACTATAAGATGGGGATCAGGATGGGCCATTACTACAAGATGGGGATCAGGATGGGGACATTACTACAACGATGTGACCAGGATGTAGACATTACTAACAAGATGGGGATCAGGATGAGGAACATTACTTAAGATGGGGATCAGGATGTGCCATTACTACAAGATGGGGATAAGGATGGGGCATTACTCAAGATGGGATCAAGATGGCATTACTACAAGATGGGGATCAGGATGAGGAACATTACCTACAGGGTGGGGACCAGATGGTGACATTACAACAAGAAGGGGACCAAGATGAGAACATTACTATAAGATGGGGATTAGGATAGAGCCATTACTACAAGATGGGTATCAGGATGGGGACATTATTACAACGAGGTGACCAGGATGTAGACATTACTAAAAGATGGGGATCAGGATGAGGACATTACTCTAAGATGGGGATCAGGATGGGCCATTACTACAAGATGGGGATCAGGATGGGACATTACTCTAAGATGGGGATCAGGATGGGGCCATTATACAGATGATCGGATAGACATACTATAAGATGGGGATCAGGATGAGGCCAATTACTACAGCGAGGTGACCAGGATGTAGACATTACTACAAGATGGGGATCAGGATGGGCCATGACTACAAGATAGGGACCAAGATGTAGATATTACTACAAAATAATAAGGATCAGGATGGGGCATTACTACAAGATGGGGATAAGGATGGGGCCATTAATGCAGGATGGACCATTACAACAAGAAGGGAATCAGGATGGGACATTACATCAAGATGAGGCTGAGGGTGGTGACAATACTACAAGGAGGGGACTAGGATGGGAACATTACTACAGGATGGGGACCAGGAAAGACATTACTGCAATATGTTGGGCAAAATTACTATATGGTGCTAATTCTAAGACAATATTAATTACAAGAAAGAGTTAAAATGTAAAAAAAAATAAAAAAAAGGCATGAAAATGTTTTTACCACTAAAATTGCTGTTTTATATCTAAAGTAAAATAAACAATCTGTAACAACCAAAGCTATAAAACTGTGCTGTAACAAATACAATGAATGCCATTAAAAATAATAAATTAATCAAGCAAAAAAAATAAATTTAAGTTGCATTTCTGATACTTTCTCCCCTTTGTAGAGTTTTAGTAACTCAAATGTTTGCCATACGATAGAGTTCTATTATTAAAAAAAGAAAGACAATCAGCAATACAGAATGGAAGTCAGTGCACTGGCGCATGTCTAACGAGGCCTGATCCATGACCTTTTCCATATTAAAAAAAAAAGTAATAATAATGTATATTTTCCTGGTAGGATAGTCAGGCCAAGTAAATGTAAGAGCAAGAATAAATAAATCACCCAACATAACATCATAAAACAGTACAGTAAAAATTGTCAGAAATGATTGTGTCCTACCATGTTATTTGCCCTAGTCAATAACATTATGATTTTCCTGATTACTTGTCTCTTATTACCTTCTCTATTGTCTCTTCTATTCTCTCCCATCAGGTGGTAAGCTCTAGGGTGCAGACTTAAGGGGGTGTCACACGCGTCAATATCGCCTGCACGATATCGGCTGCACGTGACGTTGCAGCGATATTGACGCGTGTGACATACTGCATCAACCAGCGATAAATCGCTGGTTGATGATCGCCAGGTTTCAGAACCAGCTCAGAAACCTGGCGATTGTCGCCCGGTGGACACGCAGCATCGCTGCGTGTGACACCGGGACTAGCGATATTCCAGCTCCCAGCGCCTCTCAGAAGCGCTGGGAGCTGGTATCCAAGGTACACTGCGGGTAACTAGGCAGCGCGCGCTGCCTAGATACCCGACGTGTACCTTAGTTACCAGCCTCCTCCGCTCACCGGGTGAGCGGAGGAGGCTGGTAACTAAGGTACACGTCGGGTATCTAGGCAGCGCGCGCTGCCTAGTTACCCGCAGTGTACCTTGGAGACCAGGCTGCTCCCGCTTCCAGCAGGCTGGCAGCGGGAGCAGGACATCGTGGAAACGATATTTAAATCGTTTCCATGATGTCACTGGTCAATTGATCGCTGGTGAGTCTGTCTGTGTGACAGCTCACCAGCGATCAGCCGTCAATGTCGTCAGCGATCAGATCGCTGACGACATTGACGCGTGTAACACCCCCTTTAGACCTTTATACATGCTATCTGATTCCCATAGTAGTAGCGTTTTATGAGTTGAGTCAATCAATGCGGTTGTTCTTTGTTCAAATAACACAATTTTCTTTCTCTTGAGTTGCAATTTATTAGAAATCAATGGAAACATAGTGGTATCTTTATATTTACTATAAAGGATTGTGACAAATATGGTAAATTGCAAATTTTTAAAGTTTCAGAATTAAGGGTAAAATTACACATTATTCCCTCTAGGGATAAAGCCGAGGAGACTGGCGGCGCCAATCTAAGAGCAACTACTGATACACACCCAAAGAGTAAAGGTGCCTAATGTATGCACTCACCTGGGTTGAGATTATATCAAGCCTTGAATAATTTAATCCACAAGGATGATTGTCCTGGGGATCTTGGATGGAATTCCCGAAGAGTTGGGTAAGTTGCTCACTTCAGATCCAATGAGGAGATCATGATTTGAACTCCCATAGGAAGAAACTGATTGTCATGGGTGGTATAGAAGATAGGGAATCAGGAGGCTAGATGGTAAGACTGTGGAACTAGTCTGACCCTTAGACTGGGGGTCCCTGGGTCATCTTGATCCTGGAATTACCTCTGAAGGTGAGGACATCCAGGCCGCCACCTGTGCCCTTTGCTCCTGATCAGCCCTAGACTAAGAGCCCATACCCCCACCCAAAAACTGGGAAAACCAGCAGCTCCTATAGAAGGAACAGCACAAGCAGCACAGCCCAGCACATCAAGTCTTCACTTTGCAGGGTCCTAATAGAGAATGAACTCTATCTGCGACACCAGTGGAGGGAAGTGGAACTACTTCAAGGTTGAGGGAGTGGAGATCTGAATACTAAGACACACTCATCCACCTCCACAGGAATGCTGTGACACACCCCTCCACCTGCAGAGACACACACAGCATAGACTACAGCATTAACTAAAGGAAAAAAAACTCAGGTTTAAATCACAGCAGCAACACTCATGGACTGCAAAGCAGTCAACACATGATACGGTACTTATGTTCAAAGAATACAGCATGGAAAAGATAGTGGTGCTCCCCAAAGGAATGCAGATGCACAAAGAGAAACATAGAAATAAAAAAATATATATATATTTTTTAATTATATGCTGAAATACAATGTTTTCAGCTATATTTGACACACTACCCTTCTTCAGGAATTTTTTAGCAACACCTGGATCTCTTTTCTATTTTTTAACAATACCTGAAGAAGGCTAGGTGTCAAATATAGCCAAAATGTGTTGGATTTCAGCATATAAAATTTTTGTTAATAAATATTTTTAGTTCTATATGTAACTTCGCACCACATACAATGGTCATTTATTTAAAGCACGTCTCCAGGATTTTTTTCAGCTGGAGAGGTGCATCTAACCTAAGGTCCCTGCCACCAGTCCGACACTCACCCTCCGGCGTTTTCACCTTTTTAGTGGCATCCTGGTCCTGTGGTGGCATCTTGTGATTGCAACGTCTGACTGGCCGGATGTCAGAAATGACATCACAAGTGCTCAATACAAGTCTACGAGAGCCAGAAGAAAGTTTTCATAGATTTGCATTGGAGAGAGATCTCCAGAGCGCTCTATGAAACACCGGAGTAGCCGGCAGGTCCCAAACCACTGGAGACAGACGAGAGCGGCGGTGGTAACAAATGAAGATGTGGCACCCCATGGGTTAATGTGCCACAATAACACCACATGGGTTCTCTCCCCACTACACACTGACAAACACTAGCACCTCTGGGCCAGGAGGGGAGCACAACCTGCTTCCTTATACACTCTTGCTCATGAGAGAGAGCTCAGTTCAGCTCGGAGCAGGGCTGTGAAGAGCACGAGCTAGTGCAGAACTTAGTGCAGACCTAGTGAGGGTCAGAGGAACAGGAGAACGACAGACTGAGGAACACGTCTGGGAGCTGGAGTGATACCTTCACTCGCCCCAGGAGAACGCACAGAACAGACACCGGATCCGGTACTGTGTCTGGCACCCACAGAACAGTGAATCCAGGAACAGTGGATTTCTAGGTGCCCATAGTACCAGTGCAAAGCAACACGGAGGGGTCAGCACAACACAGAGGACTCAAGTTGCCTAGCCAAGTGGTACCAGCAGAACACAGAGAGAGAGACGTGAGAAGTCCCAGCAGCTCAGCTAATAGCAGCAGCCAGGACACACACACAGTGCAGCACAAGGAAGCTGACGACCCCGGACAGGGTGGGAAGAGAGCTCAGCCCCATTACAGACTCCGTGGACTATAATCTGCAATAACATCAGCAGTAAAGCTTTGAAAACAGCAAAACTGTGAGTCTGTGTATTTATTGCGATCTTTGCTCCAGATTCAGCACAGAGAGTGTTCCCCTGCTACAAGCCTGTCAGCTCTGCAGCCTCAGGAGAGAAGGAGAAGTGCACCAGTGTCTACCAAACGTGAGTGTGTGTCCTTTAACCCCTTCTCCACCATCTATACCCCTTATAGACTATACCATCACTGCCCCAGGGAATACAGTTCTACCCACAGGAACTATACCATCTATGCTGCCACTACATCATCCCTGGAGGTTCTGCAGCAGCGGCGGCCCCCTTACTGGCCGCATATAGTGGGTGGCGTCACGACTGACATTTCCCCTGTAAATAATCCCCTTTTATTGCCAAGCCCGGGACACGGTCCGGACCAAGCCACCCGTGACTTCCCCGGCACCATCCGGTCCGGTACCGAGTACCCCTGTCCCGAGGGGCCCGACAACCGACAAAGACGTCAGATGGTTAGTATAAGACGGGGCACAGAACTTAGATTAGAAGCACTACTCCAGGGGTCAAATATGAAAATAAACATTGGAGCGGTGCTTTAAAAGGTCGCTTTATAATATTACATTCAATGCATCTACTATTGCAGCAAAATATATAGAGCATAGTCGGTGGTCCTTTGCCTGGCACAGCAGCTGATCATTAGGGAATTTGGATTTGTGACTATTAGCTGTCATACAGGACCTTGTAAGCAATAGAGGTTCCCAGGATGCCAAGCTAAGGAAGCTGGGTACAAAAGGGAAGGCCGGCTGCCATGGAAGACCAGCCTGGATGTTGAACCAGGTTGGTGCATCTAATTCTAGAGTGCATACAATATTCGGACAATGGTGCCATAAAAAATGCCCACAGGAAACGCTAACCCCTAATCCTAACACTTGTCACAATGGTCTCTCTTACTTGACTGGTTTGGGACCTCAGTCTCTTTTCTGGATTGAGACTTCATATCAGACGTGTTTTTTTTCCTTTGGTAGTGTTGGACTTAATGTCAGTTTCTGTTGCTAGTAGCTTCCTAGTTCTCTTTCCAAGTGTGGCTACTTTGTGATCACTCCCATCTCCTTTACATGGTAACATGTGTCCAGCAAACCTTGCAGGTGATTGAACTTATTCCTGACCTGGCTGTCTGAGATGTAGGTAGTTCTCTGTAGAGCTTATTATTGCCAAGCTGTCTGCTGCCTAGGAGTGTGGCATCAGTTACCTTGTTATTTCCCTGTCTCCCCTTCCCCTCTTGTTGTTATTATTGCAGTGGTTGGGACTAGTGCTCCCACCAGCCATCTCCCTATTAAGGGGTTTACATCAGGGCTAGCAAGGGCGATGGGGTGAAATTACCCATAAAGGGATGGTAGGGAGTCCAGGGCTCAGTTGCAGGTGAGCACATGAGGTGTCCTTTCCCCCATTCTCTACAAGCAGGGCCCCCTGTTGTATTTGTTCCCCCCTGGTGTTTCTCCAGTCTTTTGTTGTGGATAGTGTGCTGGACATCGTTGGTCTGTGAGCCACTGTCACACACCATGTCCGCAACACCTTACCCTAACACGTAACCTTAACCCTAACCCGAACCCTGTGAGCAATTTTCCTTGTGGCCATTTTTCTAGTCTCCGCTGTCAATACCGTATTTTTACAATTTACTCTTATAGTTGAAAGAACTTTTTTGTTTGTATCCATACTACTGGAAACAAACATAACTCACGTCTGAATAAACAAATTAAAACTGCAGAGAAAAACTGTGCTAACAAGTCCTTCCCGCGTCTTCTTACTTATTAGTGAGACTATCTGTTGCATATCAAGCAGTTGTGTCTTACTTCAATACCGGCAGCCGGTGCCATGTGCGAGAGGCCAATGGCTGCCTATGTCTTATCTAAATTAAACAGTGACCCAACTACAATTTTGTTCTTATCTGAGTCTTAATAGGAGATAAGAAGAAAGACTTTAATAATTACAAGAAGTAAATTCTGGATAGATATTCAGCATGGGTTATTACTCAAGAGCATTGCACATTTGTCTCGCTCGCTCTAGAAAATATTAAAATTCATACCAAACAGAAAGCACGATAAGCGTCGGGAAGATTACTTGTAAATTGCTGAATGAATATCATTTCTTGGGGTTTGTATAATGAAACTCCCTTTACTCGGAACCACTGGCTTTCTAATTGCTAATGCAACCATTCTAATTTTCTAATTAAATCATTCTGGTATTTCTTTCCTTCTTTCTTTTTTTTTTTCACCCCTTCGTTCTTTTGCAAGCGGCTTATCTCATACCGGAGTAGACTGGCTTTATTACTTAGGATAACATCACATTTATCTGAAAGCTGCAGAGTCTAGGGCAGAAGCCTGCAAACTGGAGTCCCTAAAGCCACTCAAAATTCATGTCAGGAATTGCTATGTTGATAACTGGGAAGGTTTTATCCTGCTTTTAAAAGAATCTTCTGGCAGAAAGTGAACATTCAGGGTTGTTTTTATTCTTTACACATAACAGACTCATAAACTCAAATATTCCACCTAGGTTCGGACTGGTAATGTGAGAACCCATAGAGAGGGGCGGGCCGGGCCAGGGGGAAGGGGGACACTTGCCCCCCCGGCCGCTCCCCATGTGGCTGTGTGGGGCCGTTGAGTGCTTGGTTGTAGACAGCTGTCTCCGACGTATTGTTGGCTGCCCGCATTGCACTGTGTGTGCTGTAGAGACGTCACACCGCACAGTACTTGACCCTCCTTCTACCAGCCAGAGAGGAGCCGGACAGGAGACCAGAAGGTGCAGTATGGCTAGGGTCACACTTGAGTTGTGTAAAACACTAGCATTAACGACTCCATGGGCTCCCATGCAAAAAACGCATGGTCAAAATGCAACGCTCTTGACGCTAGGTGTTTTTGCTAAAGCACCCAAAAATGCGGTAAGCAGCGTTTTTCGGGACGTTTGCAAAAACGCTTGCGATTTTTTAACATGGGAGCCTATGGGAAACGCATGTGTTAATGCTAGCGCTAAAATTGCAAAAAATGCCATGAAAATGTCAAGGGTAAAAAACTGCTGACTTAAACGCATCCTTGCAAAGAACGCTTCCTCCAAATGTGACCCTAGCCTAAGTGAGCGCTCACTGAAGGTTCTCCAGTCTCCTAAAAGCCACCCATATACATTAGAACAATGTTGGCCCAAGTCTACTCATTGTTTTCAAGAGAGAATAGAAAGAGACACTGCAAGGATAGGCGCACACAATATCATGTGAGAAAGTGGTTATTATTTATTCAATTTTTTCTCTTTTGTTTTGACATAGTGATAAGGTGGGGTCAAACAGACAATTCTAAAAACATTTAAAACGAGTTACGATGACTCGGTAGCGTGTCACTATCACATACCTGAGTGAAGGTAGCTCAGGAAAGAAGGGTTAAAGCAGGTATGCACATAGGTGTGCCAATTAATAATATATGATCAATATACATTCAGACAGTGTGATAGTATGAATGGTAACCACCAGGTGGCTGGTGTACCAGCCAAATTACCTGAATATATGGTGATATGGTCAAAAACTTTTATACATGGATAAAATTCACTGTCAGCATGAAATGGGGTTGCCAAAAATACAGACCCAAAATACCCTGTGTGGATGAGGTCATATAGATAAAGTGGATAATTAGAACTCAAGTATATTATTCCTGAACAGTTTGTACAATAATCAACAGATCTTTGATACGGTATTGAAACAGAGGAAAGATATATCAAAGTGTATTATCAAATTAAAGGGTCCAAATACCTGGACACCCTAGGGCAGTGCAGAGCCAGGCTAAATAGCAGGCTGGCTACTGGCAGATAAGAAAACACAAGGATCCAGTCAAGAGGTTAAATATTGTCAGAAATTAATATGACAAAAAAAAATTAAGGACAAAATCCATGTAATGACAAGTGTATCCCTGTAGAGCACTATAAGGTACAAACCCAGTAACCTCGTACAATCAGAATCCAGCATCTATGATAACAGGGATACAGGAGTACACAGTCAAAACAAATAAGTGCAATATAAACCTCAGTATATGACTATGAGGCTGCTTCACACTTGCAATGGATCTGCAGCGTTTGCAGATGCATCTGCAAGTGAGCATGCTGACCGCGGCCCTATGTTATAATAGGGCACACGCGTGTGAAAGCTCTCATTCACTCCTAATTTACGTCACAGCGTATGCCTGCTTACAGATCACACTCTCCCGCCCGCAGCATGGACGCTACATCTCGCGTCCACAGGCGACGATGTGTGATCTGTCAGCAGCATACGCCGCTGACAGTACACATATAGGGATGAGAGCTTTCACACCGCGTGCGCCCTATATAAACATAGGCCGGTCAGATCTCACACTTGCAGAGCATCTGCAAAACGCTGCAGATCCATCGCAAGTGTGAAGCCAGCCTGAGTCAGCAGCCAGTGCTGTCAAATTCTGCCATATCATAAACCAATCAATCAGTACTGCCCAATGCACTGCAGAGTGGAAATACCCCACATCAGGCCTGACAAGCCTCCCGCACACGCTCGGGCCTCCTGTCACTACACATCCAGGATGGGGTCTGAATTCCACTCTCCCCATTCCAGGCTGGAATACGCAGGTATAATATCCTCAGACCTAAACTCCCAGTGTGTTTCAATCCTGGTGCCTCTGATTCCCCTAACTAGCTTGATCTGCACACAGATCGTTACATGTAACTTTAATGTGGGGTATTTCCCCTGACAGCCCCGGATCAGATTAAACCGTGGTGTGAAGCCGACCTTCATTTGCTGTGTCTATCCCCATTGGTTTATCTTACCAACCTCATGTTGTTTTATAGTAGTGGCGAGACTAGTGTCTCTGTGGCCTGTACACTAATCAGGGTGAGTTCAGGGCCCACAAGGCACGTAACAGGCACAGCGACTGGGACCCTTATAGGGTTGTTAGGAAGTGGAGGGTGACCCTTTATTCCCTATCCCTAATGCTAGAATCCTTCAATTACTTCTTCCCTTGTGTTCCCCTTGTGTAGTGTCGCACCCACCTCTCACCCCCCGGAGTGACATATACAATTTATTTTGACTTTAGCTATTATCATTTACATCTTACAGTGAATAATCTGAAGTCTTCATATTAGAATTACAGGTTGTAGCATGGATTACTTATAATCAGAATGATTAATTATGGTTTTCCAACGTGTCCATAAAAAATATTGTCAATCCATAACCATGATTTTTTGGTAAGCTGTGGAGAAAGAAATAAAAAGTCAAGTCGACAACCCTTGGGATTTGGATGAAATCCATAAAGTTCATTGTCACCTTTACAGATCATAACACTATCACCACCTAAATGAAGTAGAGTCATAAAGTCCTTAGTGAACCTATAAGAAAACATACAGCACTCATACACCCTAGAGAGGGGTGAGCCAATAGCTAATCCTCCACACTCTCCTACATACAGGGGCGTAACTACAATAGGTGCAGGGGTTGCGACCGCACCGGTCTTGGAGCCTAGGGGGCCCCAAAAGTCCCTTTCGCCTATAGAAAAAGACTATTGCTGTTAAAGATTTGTAATAATTGGGGCCCCGTTGGAGCTTTTGCATCGGGCCGTTGAACTTCAAGTTACACCACTGCCTACATACATGCATACTCCAATGATAAAGCATGTCTTCTCAATAAGGGAAAGAGAGAGGGGAAAGTTCCCAAGCAAACTCCTCTGGAAGCAACCAAAATACAAGACAAAGAATCGTGAATGTTGGAACCCAACATGCTTGACCCTTCTTTCTTTGACGTCTATGGGTAGGGCTGAGGACACTGCCATACACAAGCTATACTTGGCTGTTGTACATCTAATGTAAATGGAAATCTCTATTCTTTCTTGATTTTCCCCAGGATGCCGAAAGGAATATTTTATCTAAATAGAGATCTGAGCTCCTTACCGATATCATAACACTGTACACTTGAGATGGATTATAACAACTGCAAACATATCTAATAGAACCTAACAGCCTATAGTACAGTATATCCACATGATCTCACAAAACATTTAGAAAAGCAACAGTTTTGCCGCAAGTTAAAACTGCTTTCATGCAAATACCAGACTAAATATCAGGATGTGTCCCGAATCCCATGCTTTGTAACTTGTGTGATGGGGTTGCATGCTCTGCTTGCTTCACGACATAATGATAGGAACAATGTCTATTTAAAAGTCCAGTTGGTTTTTTCATAAACCGCATTCATGGTAACATAACATGATCCTTCCTTGGGCTTTACAGGAACATAAAGACGGTTACACAGTCCTTCTCATTCGTGGGTACACCCACACAGGTTCGGATACCACTTTTCCACAGATGTATCCCAGTGGAGTTATCTCAGCTCCACTCACTGACCCCGGTCAGTACACACAGTGGAGTTATATCAGCCTCCACTCACCTACCCCAGTCAGTACATAAAGTAGAATTATATTAGCCTTCACTCACTGAACCCGGTCAGTACACACAGAGGAGTTATCTCAGTCTTCACTCACTGATTCCAGTCAGTACACACAGTGATGCTATCTCAGCCTCTACTCACTGATTCCAGTAAGTACACACAGTGATGCTATCTCAGCTTCCACTCACTGGTCCCAGTCAGTGCACACAGTGGAGTTATCTCATACTCCACTCACTGACCCCGGTCAGTACACACAGTGGAGTTATCTCAGCCTCCCCTCACTGACCCCGGTCAGTACACACAGTGGAGTTATCTCAGCCTCCCCTCACTGACCCCGGTCAGTACACACAGTGGAGTTATCTCATCCTCCCCTCACTGACCCCGGTCAGTACACACAGTGGAGGTATCTCAGCCTCCCCTCACTGACCCTGGTCAGTACACACAGTGGAGTTATATCAGCCTCCTCTCACGGACCCCAGTCAGTACACACAGTGGCGGTATCTGAGTCTCCACTCACTGACCCCGGTGAGTACACACAGTGGAGGTATGTCAGTCTCCACTCACTGACCCCGGTCAGTACACACAGTGGAGGTATGTCAGTCTCCACTCACTGACCCAGGTCAGTACACACAGTGGAGATATGTCAGTCTCCACTAACGGAACCTGGTCAGTACACACAGTGGAGGTATGTCAGTCTCCACTCACTGACCCCGGTCAGTACATACAGTATTGGTATGTCAGTCTCCACTAACTGAACCTGGTCAGTACACACAGTGGAGGTATCTCAGTCTCCACTCACTGACCCGGTCAATACACACAGTGGAGTTATATCAGCCTCCACTCACGGACCCCAGTCAGTACACACAGTGGCGGTATCTGAGTCTCCACTCACTGACCCCGGTGAGTACACACAGTGGAGGTATGTCAGTCTCCACCCACTGACCCGGTCAGTACACACAGTGGAGGTATGTCAGTCTCCACTCACTGACCCCGGTCAGTACACACAGTGGAGATATGTCAGTCTCCCCTAACGGAACCTGGTCAGTACACACAGTGGAGGTATGTCAGTCTCCACTCACTGACCCCGGTCAGTACATACAGTATTGGTATGTCAGTCTCCACTAACTGAACCTGGTCAGTACACACAGTGGAGGTATCTCAGTCTCCACTCACTGACCCCGGTCAGTACACACAGTGGAGGTATCTCATTCTCCACTCACTGACCCGGTCAATACACACAGTGGAGTTATATCAGCCTCCACTCACGGACCCCAGTCAGTACACACAGTGGCGGTTTCTGAGTCTCCACTCACTGACCCCGGTGAGTACACACAGTGGAGGTATGTCAGTCTCCACTCACTGACCCCGGTCAGTACACACAGTGGAGGTATGTCAGTCTCCACTCACTGACCCCGGTCAGTACACACAGTGGAGATATGTCAGTCTCCACTAACGGAACCTGGTCAGTACACACAGTGGAGGTATGTCAGTCTCCACTCACTGACCCGAGTCAGTACATACAGTGGTGGTATGTCAGTCTCCACTAACTGAACCTGGTCAGTACACACAGTGGAGGTATCTCAGTCTCCACTCACTGACCCCGGTCAGTACACACAGTGGAGGTATCTCAGTCTCCACTCACTGACCCGGTCAATACACACAGTGGAGTTATATCAGCCTCCACTCACGGACCCCAGTCAGTACACACAGTGGCGGTATCTGAGTCTCCACTCACTGACCCCGGTGAGTACACACAGTGGAGGTATGTCAGTCTCCACTCACTGACCCCGGTCAGTACACACAGTGGAGGTATGTCAGTCTCCACTCACTGACCCCGGTCAGTACACACAGTGGAGATATGTCAGTCTCCCCTAACGGAACCTGGTCAGTACACACAGTGGAGGTATGTCAGTCTCCACTCACTGACCCCGGTCAGTACATACAGTGGAGATATGTCAGTCTCCCTAACGGAACCTGGTCAGTACACACAGTGGAGGTATGTCAGTCTCCACTCACTGACCCCGGTCAGTACATACAGTGGTGGTATGTCAGTCTCCACTAACTGAACCTGGTCAGTACACACAGTGGAGGTATCTCAGTCTCCACTCACTGACCCCGGTCAGTACATACAGTGGTGGTATCTGAGTCTCCACTCACTGACCCCGGTCAGTACACATAGTGGTGGTATGTCAGTCACAACTCACTGACCCCAGTCAGTACACACAGCCCTTCTCTCAGAGGTTTCTTCAGGAGATATGGCAGCCTCCACTCACTGAAGGTGGCCTGTACAGACAACCCCTCTTTCAAAGGTTCCGTCAAGAGATATAGCAGCCTCCCCACACACTAAACATGTGCCAAACAAACTGATACCAGTACATCATGAGATACATCCACAGGTGGAGTTATGTAGATAGTCAAACCTGCCTGTCTTTCCATAAATCCTGTGTCTTGAATGCCTTAATAATTCAGGTGGCACTACAGGTACCAGAGTAGATATCCAGGCTTAAATCAGAGAGGACATACATTTTTTAAAAGTTGCAAAGGCAAAAACATCTGAAAAGCCTAAACCCTACCCATAGAGGCAAACTAACAAAAGTCTCAAGGGAACATATACAAAATATTAAAAAAGGGGCAAATTGAAAATAAATATGGTGCAAAGAAAAAAAACGGAACACTAAAAACCTGATTCATCACGACCGGTGATTTTTTTTGCTGGTCAGGATGAGAGGGCATGGTGGCAGAAGACGCTCATGACTCATGAAGATAAGCCACTTTCAACCTGCCAAGAATCTTACACCAAGTAAGAGTGTAAGTGCAAGTAAGTGTTGATCATTTATACGTGTCACACACACATACGTATCACACACAACGATGTTGTTTCAACATCGCTACAACGTCATCAAACCAGTGATGTTGCAACGATATTGTTCACAATATTGTTGTGTGTAACGGGCCCTTAAGACATGCCATCAGTCAGTCACATAATATAGAGATGGTATCCACTGCTCAGAGGTGCCGGGTAGTAAGATTTTTGGTTTAAAGGGAACCAACCACCCCAAATGACCCCTCGGACTGTTAATATGTGTCCCTACACCCAGCACACACATTTGGGGCAATCGTTTTTGCTAAAAAAACTGATTAGTAGAAGCTAAGATATAGCTTTATAAACTTTAAAAAATCTTGCCGACTGGGCGTTACCTAGCTTCTCCGGCTGCCGGGGACTTGTGGGGGGGGCGGTGGAGCGCTGCGCAATATGTACTACCTGGTAACATGATTATCGGTGCGGGCGCCGGGCAATGGGGATGCTTCCTGCTTCCTCCTGCCAATCCCCGCCCAGGTCAGCCCTGCACCAATGAGAACGCAGGGCCATTGTGTCATGTGATCGCCGCTGTGACCCGTGACTCACGGGTCCTGAGCCAATCACAGCGCAGGGGCGGTTACATTACATCACTGGCCCTGCGTTCTCATTGGTGCAGGGCTGCCCTGGGCGGGGATTGGCAGGAGGAAGCAGGAAGCGTCCCCATTGCCCGGCGCCCACACCGACAATCATGTTACCAGCCTGGGGCACAGCATGTAGACTGGCACAGCACCGGACAGAGCAGCGGGCACAGCACCGGTCAGAGCAGCGGGGACAGCACCGGACAGGACTGCAGGGACTGCACCGGACCAGGTAGTACATATTGCGCAGCGCTCCACCCCCCTGGCAGCCGGAGAAGCTAGGTAACGCCCAGTCGGCAAGATTTTTTAAAGTTTATAAAGCTATATCTTAGCTTCTACTAATCAGTATTTTTAGCAAAAACGATTGCCCCAAATGTGTGTGCTGGGTGTAGGGACACATATTAACAGTCCGGGGGGGTCATTTGGGGTGGTTGGTTCCCTTTAAGTAACACAGCAGATTGTGCCTCCATTATCCCAAGCTCAACTCATTTTTGAATTGCTGGGAGAAACAAGCCTGAAAATGCCAAAGGTTTTTTAAAAATTGCACAATTTGGAAATGCACCAAAATTGTGCAAATTTTCAAAGCAATTTATACCAGACTTCTACAGAAAATGCTTTAAAGTAGTTTTCCTGCGAACAATGTTCAATGTAATCAATAGATCATGGAATATTAAGTTCCACATTTGATGTAATTAAGAAAATGTTCCTGTGCTGAGATAATCTTATATATGTGTCCCTGCTATGTACTGTGTAATGGATGTGTCTGACCGTACAGGGACATGGTCTGATCATACATTTCCTGGGCTGAGATAATCTTATATATTTGTCCCTGCTATGTACTGTGTAATGGCTGTTTCTGACTGTACAGGGACATGGTCTGATCATTCCACATTTCCTGTGCTGAGATAATTTTACATATGTGTCCGTGCTATGTACTGTGTAATGGATGTGTCTGACTGTACAGGGACATGGTCTGATCATACCACATCTCCTGTGCTTAGATAATCTTATATATGTGTCCCTGCTATGTACTGTGTAATGGATGTGTCTGACTGTACAGGGACATGGTCTGATCATACCACATCTCCTGTGCTTAGATAATCTTATACAGTTAGGGCCAGAAATATTTGGACAGTGACACAAGTTTTGTTATTTTAGCTGTTTACAAAAACATGTTCAGAAATACAATTATATATATAATATGGGCTGAAAGTGCACACTCCCAGCTACAATATGAGAGTTTCCACATCCAAATCGGAGAAAGGGTTTAGGAATCATAGCTATGTAATGCATAGCCTCCTCTTTTTCAAGGGACCAAAAGTAATTGGACAATGGACTTCAAGGGCTGCAATTAACTCTGAAGGCGTCTCCCTCGTTAACCTGTAATCAATGAAGTAGTTAAAAGGTCAGGGGTGGATTCCAGGTGTGTGGTTTTGCATTTGGAAGCTGTTGCTGTGACCAGACAACATGCGGTCAAAGGAACTCTCAATTGAGGTGAAGCAGAACATCCTGAGGCTGAAAAAATCCATCAGAGAGATAGCAGACATGCTTGGAGTAGCAAAATCAACAGTTGGGTACATTCTGAGAAAAAAGGAATTGACTGGTGAGCTTGGGAACTCTAAAAGGCCTGGGCGTCCACGGATGACAACAGTGGTGGATGATCACCGCATACTTTATTTGGTGAAGAAGAACCCGTTCACAACATCAACTGAAGTCCAGAACACTCTCAGTGAAGTAGGTGTATCTGTCTCTAAGTCAACAGTAAAGAGAAGACTCCATGACAGTAAATACAAAGGGTTCACATCTAGATGCAAACCATTCATCAATTCCACAAATAGACAGGCCAGAGTTAAATTCACTGAAAAACACCTCAAGAAGCCAGCTCAGTTCTGGAAAAGTATTCTATGGACAGATGAGACAAAGATCAACCTGTACCAGAATGATGGGAAGAAAAAAGTTTGGAGAAGAAAGGGAACGGCACATGATCCAAGGCACACCACATCCTCTGTAAAACATGGTGGAGGCAACGTGATGGCATGGGCATGCATGGCTTTCAATGGCACTGGGTCACTTGTGTTTATTGATGACATAACAGCAGACAAGAGTAGCCGGATGAATTCTGAAGTGTACCGGGATATACTTTCAGCCCAGATTCAGCCAAATGCTGCAAAGTTGATTGGACGGCGTTTCATAGTACAGATGGACAATGACCCCAAGCATACAGCCAAAGCTACCCAGGAGTTCATGAGTGCAAAAAAGTGGAACATTCTGCAATGGCCAAGTCAATCACCAGATCTTAACCCAATTGAGCATGCATTTCACTTGCTCAAATCCAGACTTAAGACGGAAAGACCCACAAACAAGCAAGACCTGAAGGCTGCGGCTGTAAAGGCCTGGCAAAGCATTAAGAAGGAGGAAACCCAGCGTTTGGTGATGTCCATGGGTTCCAGACTTAAGGCAGTGATTGCCTCCAAAGGATTCGCAACAAAATATTGAAAATAAAAATGTTTTGTTTGGGTTATGTTTATTTGTCCAATTACTTTTGACCTCCTAAAATGTGGAGTGTTTGTAAAGAAATGTGTACAATTCCTACATTTTCTATCAGATATTTTTGTTCAACCCTTCAAATTAAACGTTACAATCTGCACTTGAATTCTGTTGTAGAGGTTTCATTTCAAATCCAATGTGGTGGCATGCAGAGCCCAACTCGCCAAAATTGTGTCACTGTCCAAATATTTCTGGCCCTAACTGTATATGTGTCCCTGCTATGTATTGCGTAATTGATGTGTCTGACTGCACAGGGACATAGTCTGATCATACCACATCTCATGTGCTGAGATAATCTTATATATGTGTCCCTGCTATGTACTGTGTAATTGATGTGTCTGACCGTACAGGGACATGGTCTGATCATACCACATCTCCTGTGCTGAGATGATCTTATATATGTCCAGGCTATGTACTGTGTAAACGTGGCGAACCTGCAGACCGGTCACCTCTAGATGGTGCAGCAGCCGGGATTGGTAAATCGGTCTCCCCACACAAACACCCAACACACTCCCGATCTTAAGTCTAGGGACTCTAAGCCCAGCAACGGGATAGCGAGAGGATCCATGTGGTGGGTGGAAAGTTAGATAAGGACCCGGTTAGGGGATGTAACAAAAAGACAGAACACCAAGTTGAGACAGACCAGTCAGAACAGTGAAGTCAAGGAGTGAAGTCAAGTGCAGTCAGAAGGAGTAGCGAGGACATCACCAGACAGTACTGCAAGGACCCGGACCCGGCGGCCTGTGCCACTATGAGGCTAGCCCAGGTCCAAGACTGTAGACCGTGGTGATGAAAAGAAGGAGTCCAGGTGTACTTGAATTAGCGAGGACACTGCGGGACTGGGCCAGAACCACAGTGCCGGCTCTGCTGAAGTGGCCAGGAGGCTGCATGCTCCAACCACAAACCCCGGCGGGGTGCGGGGTCTTTATGTCTTTATGCTGAGATGATCTTATATATGTGTCCTGCTATGTACTGTGTAATGGATGTGTCTGACCGTACAGGGACATGGTCTGATCATACCACATCTCCTGTGCTGGGATAATCTTATATATGTGTCCCTGCTATGTACTGTGTAATGGATGTGTCTGACCGTACAGAGACATGGTCTGATGATACCACATCTCCTGTGCTGGGATAATCTTATATATGTTTGCAAAGTATTCACTGATCTCAGGGAGACCAGTCCAAGAAAACACTGCGGGCAGCTGGATAAAGCGCTCAAACACAGTGAATTCCTAGGCACATTGCCCCCTGGGAAATATGAATATGCAAATAGAGTCTGTGGAGCCCCGGTTAGGAGTCTCAAACACAGGACTAGCCATATATCCCTCCAGGGAAGGACCCAGCCAAGGGGTGGCTCCTTGCGGAGAACACCATAACCACCATATGAAGTGGCCCTATAAGTCAATATCCAACTCTTTTACAAGTTTACAGATATGACAAGGGAATACCAAGGCCAGGTATCCATCCACATACAGCTGTTTTGGGGTGTTGCCCCTCATCAGTGTGGAGTAGGATTCTGGCTAGGTGGGAGCAAGGCCTAGTAGACCAAGATTGCAAAGTATTCACTGATCTCAGGGAGACCAGTCCAAGAAATCTTATATATGTGTCCCTGCTATGTACTGTGTAATGGATGTGTCTGACTGTACAGGGACATGGTCTGATCATACCACATCTCCTGTGCTGAGATAATCTTATATATGTGTCCCTGCTATGTACTGTGTAATGGATGTGTCTGACCGTACAGAGACATGGTCTGATCATACCTCATCTCCTGTGCTGAGATAATCTTATATATGTGTCCCTGCTATGTACTGTGTAATGGATGTGTCTGACTGTACAGGGACATGGTCTGATCATACCACATCTCCTGTGCTGAGATAATCTTATATATGTGTCCCTGCTATGTACTGTGTAATGGATGTGTCTGACTGTACAGGGACATGGTCTGATCATACCACATCTCCTGGGCTGAGATAATCTTATATATGTGTCCCTGCTATGTACTGTGTAATGGATGTGTCTGACCATACAGGGACATGGTCTGATCATACCACATCTCCTGTGCTGAGATAATCTTATATATGTGTCCCTGCTATGTACTGTGTAATGGATGTGTCTGACTGTACAGGGACATGGTCTGATCATACCACATCTCCTGTGCTGGGACACATATATAAGATTATCTCAGCTTGGAAACATTTTTTATAACATCTTTTATCATTATTCCAAGATCTATAGATCAAAATGAACATTGTTCACGGGAAAACCACTTTAGTGAATGGGCCTGAAAGCTCGACAAAAAGACAAGTGCAAATGCAAGAATGAATGGGGCCCATGGCTTGTATTGTAAATGTTTAGACTGATGGTAGAATATTATTCTGTTTCTTTCTAGTCACCAAGATTTAGCATTATAACATATGCATCAGTGGCTGGGGATAAGATTCCCTGTATTTCAGTTATTACACGAGACACCTTGAAATGCCATTGGGATGATTTATCCGTCACATCAGCCCCTCGCTAGGATTGTGCTTTGGAGAGAGGCCAGAGGAATTTACAAGAAAACAAGATCGACTGCTCGGTGCATAGTAAATATTATTTTTTATTGCCAAATTAAATCTATGTGTTTAGGATCTCACTTTAGCAATGCATGTTGCACCTGTTTAACATCAATAAAATAAATTCAGTTATTCAACCTTGTAAACTGGCCAGATAAGGAGATGGCGGCTTTATTTGCTAGCTGTGCTTTACAGGGATATCTGTCCCATTGGAGGTGTTTTATGTCGGTGATGTCAAAGTGTTTCTAGCTGGGATCTAAGCGTTAGTGATCCATTTTATGGGCCCCTGTTGTACTGCCAAATGGTACCGCGTCATTCTCAGACCTCAAAAACGTATTCCAAAGGTCTCATTGACTGTAATGAATGCAGACCCTGATGTCGGGGCCCAAGATGGGGTTTTAAAGGCACTGTCCAACATTTTGGGGTGTTCTTAACTGGTTAATTCATTTTTGTACTTCCATTTTTCCTCCCCTTCTTCCAGGAGCCGTTTTGTCCATCAACAGAGCTTGTGTGGCGCGCCTGCGGTCGGGCTGCCACAGATGATATTTCATGCACATTGTTGTAATCTCATGTCTGGGGAGAATTGAGGCGCCCTCTGCTGGAAACCCGAAGCATCTAACACTTTCCAAACTTCATCCAGGAAGTTGAGGACAGAAGAGACTCTATTTGGGCAGATCCCAACTTCTGGCTGGAGGGAGGAGTTGAAGATAGGATAGGGTAGAAGTAGGAAAGAGGAGAGGATAGGTAAAAGGGGGCCAGAAAGCTGCTCTGAAGCACGAGCTGCAGTCAGGGCACCAACCCCAGGTTGCCAGATCTTCAGGACCTGGGACTTTCCAAGGCACAGTAACATAGAGGACCAGAGAGCTGTTAGAAGATACAGCTACTCACAGGGTCCGCATTGCTTAAATGGCTGGAGGCTATCCACTGCACTTAGAGGAAGTATAGGGGAGCTCCAAAGCACCTAGAAACCACAGAGACAAGTCAGCAGGAAGGCCACTATACCTCAACCAGAAGAGCGGACTTCAGTTCTTCCTGGACTGGCTGGACCGTGAGCCTGGTGGTGCTTGTACCCTGGACCTGTTGCACATCTACAGTAAAGGAAAAGAACTCAGACTGTCTTGTGTGCCTCCTTTCATCCTGCACCCTCACTCTCACTATTACTCCCATTATTGTCATCAATCCTGAGATTAAACCCTGGTTGGAGAGGGTTAAATAACTTCACTTACATACCACCTATCCCCAGGGATTACCTGCAGTGCCGGCCACCTACTGGCTAGAAACTCCAATTGGCAGTGGCGGAACGATCGCGGTCGCAGCAGTTGCGGCTGAGACCGGGCCCGCCCCTGTAGGGGGTCCTGCGCCTCCAGCCGCCCGCCGCGACCGCAATCGTGTGTGTCCGAGGAGAGGAGGGAGGACGGGAAGTGAGCGAAGCCTCACTTCCTGCAGCTGCACCCGTCCCTCCTCTCAACAGCGGGGCAGCTGACTGTGGGAGGCACACAACACGGCAAGTCCAACCCCAGCTATCCACCACTAGCACATAAATCTTAACCCCCCCCCTCATCAACTCTGCATGAGAGCAATTGCAATCCTAAAATACCCACTAGCACCCTCCCCCCTTCGCTCCTCACCTATGGGGCCCCGATGTAGATGCTGCACCAGGGCCCACAAAGGTGATGTTACGTCACTGCCAACTGGCATCATAAACACTTTATTTCTCTTTTATTTATTTTCCTCCATTTTTACATTCCTTTATCCATGTAGGGCAGGGCTACAACCCTGAGTGCAGCCACTGAAGTCCTGACTACTGGCCCAGCTGCTGGGTAGCCCAGCCCTTTGCCCTCCATACTTGTTTTTGTGAGATAAGTGGTCATTTTGAATAATATCACTTGAAAAAAAAAAAGTCAAGTAGTGCCAAAGGGTTCTTGAACCAGTGACCAATTGATTGCTTGTTCTATATATTGTAGTACTGGGGTATTAAAGCATTTAAAAGAAATCACAAACTCTTATCAGGCCCTGTGCCCACAGTGCGTTGTCTGATGCTTTTTTGGATGCAGAGTTTGAGAATCCGCATCAATATCTTCATGTCTATCCTGAAGTCAGCAAAGTCTATGAGAGTTCTACATTGTTGTGCATTTGTTTCCTTGCAGATTTGGTGCAGAAAAAAGAAATCGACGTGTGCACAACACTTTAGAACTCTCATAGACTTTGCTGGCTTCAGGATAGACATGAAGATATTGATGTGGATTCTCTAAATCTGAGTCACAAAAAGCATCAAACTACGCACCGTTGGCATATGGCCTTAAGGCCAGTGTGTGACTAGGCTTAGTTGGAGTATTATTATGGTGATGAGAGGGGCTAATGGGTCCCATGAAGGGATCATTCCACTTAAAGGGAATCTGTCAGCAGGATTTTGCTATGTAAGCTGAGAAGAGTATGCTGTAAAAGTTAAAAAACAAAAAGCAACTGTGCTTCTCTTATCAGTGTATGTGCTATTGTTTATGCAAAAGGCTTTATTATCCTGTTACACAGAATCCAGTTCACCTAAGCTTCTCCTGACAATCCGCATGGAGCACAGAACCAGGTCCTGCCTTGACCGAAGGAAATCCAAATCTAAAGAGCTGGAAGCATTATTTCCCACTTATTTTATTATCCTGTGATTACCATTACAGGACTAGAAATTCTCACGCAAGGATGTCCGACACACCCCCTGCTGTGATTGACACCTCACAGTCACTATACAATCTCTATAAAAAGCCTGGTGGGGGCGGGGCAGCTCTACCAGCTCGGCTACATGCTTTAAACTCAATTCTTTAATTGTGACATAACGACTGCAGCCTGTAATGTAAGTTACACATGATTAGTTTCAGAATCTCTTTGCTTACAACATTCTGCTCTGAGAGGAAGTATCAAAAACATGGAATCGTAGAAAGTTAAGGCAGCACTCAATGGGTAGATGCTTCAGTTGCTTTAATGTTCAGTGCATATTACACAAGGTGCAAGGAGAGGGAATGGTAGCAACGGACAACAGTTTGCTGTTTCGTGCCTGCCTAGTTCTTCAACAGGTCCAGGAAATAGCAAAAACCTGCTGACAGATTCCCTTTAAGCAATTACATGGTTAAAGAACACGCTCCAATCACTGCTGATAGATGCAGGCGCCGGCTGTATAACACAGCTGGTACCCACTGTATATGGGCCGGGATCAGCTCCTAACCCCGTTCCATGATCCAGCACCCGACCGTGGACGTGCAACCTATGTCGGGAAGGGGATAATTTAAATAGGCATTGATAGACACTGCTTAATTAAAAGTATCAGGAATTCAAGCCAATTTTCTGGCCTAGAAGATTTATAAATCGCAGCACAAATATTACTTTCACCATAACAATATTTGAAAAATGTCATACAAATCAGGGAGGATAAAGCAGGATGGGTTGGGAAATCAATGGTTCGACAGATCCAGGAATTAGTGTAAATTATAACTTAGATATATTTCCATTGCATACATAGATTTCATGTTTCAAACATTCACCAACATTATTGCAGGATCTGCCCCTTTCAATAAATTTGTTGCATGAGAGATTCTTGCACGACTCTTGCATGACTCACCCGGAACAGCTCCTGCCCTTCTGAATGGGAGCATGTCAGCTGCTTGTGTTTCTATTTTATCTGGTGCCCTTAATGGTACCTTTACACGCCGCCACAGAGGGCAGCAACAGGTAGGCATCGCACATGCACGTGTGCGTTTTCAACGGTTGCTAACAGTGCCTGATGCCGCATATACACGCCGCCACAAAGTGCTCCACAGAAGGTATTTGCGTTCCCCGGAAGTGCCGACGGGTGCCGCGGGTTACCTTCTGTGGAGTACCTTCCCTGATTTACACGCCGCCACCACAAGGGAATATGGGCGTACATATTGTGCGCCGTAACTACATAGGCGTGACAGAGTTGTGTATTACGAGACGCTCGTACGATGATTGGACAATGCAATAGCAGCATGATTGGCCAGCCAGCGCAGGAAAGCTGGCTAATACATGACGCTATTGCAAATGTGTAGTGTGACTGGTCAGCTCGCTAAATATGCCGCCCTGTGCAGGGACAGCCAATGGGTACACAGTAGCCCCCACCAATGATAGCTGATGGCGTGTGGTATACATGACGCTGTGGCACGCCCCAGGGAATTCACTAGGGCATGCAAATACCTTGCCTGTGCCCGATTACACGCCGCCACCATAGGGATTATGCCTGCCTGTTTTTGAGCACGGCTCAAAGACAGGTATCCGAAGACACAGGAAGGAACTTCCTGAATTACACGCCGCCACTTTGCGGTCTTTTCAAGGCACCAGGCACAATTGTGTCCGATGCCTAGCGGTTTCTACCTTCCTGTGGCGGCGTGTAAAGGTACCATTAGTGATTAAGTAGGGATTCTCTAGTAGTGGAAAACACCTTTAGGCCAGTTTCATGCTGACGTTTTTTGGCATCAGTGCTAAAACTGGATGCACCCGCATCTGTTTTCCATCCAATTGTCTGTCAATGGGGCTTCATACACTTGCGGCGGGTGCATCCAGTTCTTCCTGTGTGCCCCTGATCCAGCTCTTACCGGTTTTTGCACTAAGCCAAAAACCGCATTTTGTTGCGATTTTGGTGCTGTGACAAAAAACAGGAACACCTGGATGAGAGGTAATTTGGGTTGAATTAAAATGTGGCTCTATGTAACCCAGATCTGGTTGGATTTGGACGCCGGATCCAAGTTAGTGGTCTGCGTAGCCTCAGAACACAGTTCTAAATGACATGCCCCGAAGGGATCTGGTGGAAATAGGTATGCAGCCGGAAGCAACTGTCTGCACCGTCATCCTTAGAAAGATGGATTAGTGATAAGACCGGTGCGGGTGCATCTGTTTTTACAATTCCGGCGGTGTCTGGGGGAATCCGGGGTTATGCAGGTAAAACAAATGCCAGTGCGAAACCAGACTTAAGGGTGATTTTGTGCACATTGAACCAAGTGAAAAAACAGTATACAATAAGTTGACCTAATGATGGTTGGCAGCAACCAAAATAAGTATCCTATATTAAAGGGGTCTTCCCATCTCCAATATTCTATCCCAATATGTAGGAGGTGTAATAAGAATAATTTAGAAATGTAGTATACTGTAGTTCTCCCGATTAGCTGATTATTATTATTACACCTACTACATATTGGAATAGGGTCTTATGGCCGCTTTACACGTCCCGATATCGTCGTCAACTTCGATAAAAAGTCACGTGGTTCGTGCGATGGCGTCGATATCGGTCTTGCGTTCTGTGGTGTAAATGTGCAATTCGACGCAAGAACGATGCCAAAACGATATCGGGGTGAAATTGTGCAGGCTCTCCAACTGCCCGATATTGGATGGACGATCTGGCAGGATCGTGCTCAGTGACAGCCTAACACCGACTTGAAGAGCAACTTCCCCTATTCACTCCCATGTTAAATGGTCGTTCCCTGGTTCGCGCGTACAAGGGGCGTAGACATCGCAGTTGCGTTGCCTGCCGATACCTCCCTGTGTGACAGCTCCTATGCGATCTTGTATTTCAGCCAAAAAGTGCGCGCTCCGTGCCGTTGTATCCAATATCGAAACGATGTTGGGACGTGTAAAGTGGCCATTAGAGCTGGGAATACCCCTTTAAGTACCGTATCACTGATAAACTGCTTTATTCTATCAAGTTATATAGTAAGATAAATATCCATGAATTAAAGAACCTATAAATAACATAACATTAAGAGGTGAACGTTACCGCTCATTTTCTAGGTAAACATATTTAATATACAGTTCTCTTGACCATGTAAGCCCATGCTCTGTACACTGCACTTATATCAATCAAGTGGATGCAGAATGTACAGAGAAAGTAGTTTTGTGATATAGAAAAAGAAGGTTTTCATATTCTTGGTGATATTTTTGAATCCAATGCCAATATCCAATTAAAATTTTAAAACCAAAATGTGTCTATGCATTTCATTGAAACAGGCATATGGAGTCAGGCCGTCCAGGCTGTCGATCTACGACTTCTACCACGTCGTTTACCCTGAAATGCAAAATGCATTCTGTTCTACCAGCTGGGATTTTGCATTAATGAGTATCTAAACTATAAAAGGTACAGATAAAGTTAGAAGGAGCTAAACTTGCTACCAATAATATGTGAACTGTGCAAAACTATAGAGAACTTGTTTGTCTCATATCCCCCCAAACAGTCCATAAAACCAAACCTTCATATAACCTGCCACTAAAGAAACACAAGTCATGGGACTTCATTATATGACTCTAGGGATAGTCCAGTCAATATAACTTATTAAAAGTTGTACACTAATATTGTTAATATAGATGTAAGATGGAAAGATAGGGTATATCGTCTCGCGCTACTCAGAATGGGACGTATAAGACTTTTGTGTGAGTTTCCTAATTTAAATCATTGAGATCTTGTATGTACATAAAATAATAACCCCTCTGACACAGACATATATCAGAAGCAGCTGTCTCTTTGTCTCAATGTGCAGTGTTTTATTACATCATCATCATCTCAAACTTATATAGACGTTTCATTGGTTAGATGCCACTAGGTAAGTGGCAATACCTTAACCGTATGTGTGTTGTGAAGGCCACGCAGCCTCTTCCATCCTTGCCTAGGGGAGTGCTAACCTTTCATACAATTCCAATATAGGCATTTCATTGTAACATTGTCATTGGTCAACTTATCTTTTGACATTTGCATATGTACATCCTAATAAATGAATGGCAGGACCTTATACTAACCTTCACTCCTTTCATTTATCAGAAGCAGCTGTCTCTTTGTCTCAATGTCCAGTGTTTTATTACATCATCATCATCTCAAACTTATAAAGGCATTTCATAGGTTAGAGATACCAGTAGGTAAGTGGCAATACCTTAACCGTATGTGTGTTGTGAAGGCCACATGGCCACTTCCATCCTTGTCTAGGGGTGTGCTAACCTTTCATACAATACCAATATATAATTGGCCTATATAATATAGGCATTTCATTGTAACATTGTCATTGGTCAACTTATCTTTTGACATTTGCATATGTACATCCTAATAAATGAATGGCAGGACCTTAGACTTGTCTAGGGAGTGCTACCCTTCACTCCTTTCATGCAAAACAACATTGGTTAGAGATGCCTCGAAGCAAGAGGCAATACCTTAACTGTATGTGTGTTGTGAAGGCCACGTGGCTTCTTCTGTCCTTGTCTAGGGGAGTGCTAACCTTCACTCCTTTCATACAACACTTATATAGGCATTTTATTGTAACATCGTCATTGGTCAACTTATCTTTTAGCATTTACATGTATACAGTACATCCTAATGGCCAAAATGTTTTATAACTATAGCCTTCCTCAGGTAGTCTCATATGGTAACAGAAAAACTATATGTAGATTCCATTTCCCATTTAGTGTCTCTCGCATTGTGTATCCCTTTGAAGAACTGTATTTAATACTTTTTAATGGAAAAAATCTCAAAAGAATGAGGATTCTTTGGTTCCCTTCGGGAAGCGCTGGGCAGAAAGTCCCGGAACAAACCCCTTTCTACATATCCTCTGATGGGCTCACCAGCTGCAAAAGCCTGATTGTTTCGAAGCCTAGCTGCACGCCCAGGGGCTTGCTGGCAAATTTTGGCTTGAGGGGCAAGCAAGCACACAGCAGTGGCCCATAATCAGTGAGTTTCAGGGGCAGTAGCGGCCTCCCAGACCAACATGACAGATGGCCGGGCAGCCCAAAACTGCTGCTTGACCACTGGTCTGGGGGGCATCTGTCCCCTTGCCCCTGGGCCAGCCAGCCCCTGTGCACGCCAGACAGGAACGACCCATGGAGAATCACTACTGATGGATTCTATATGCTATATACAAAGGCTCAAAGAAGGTGAGCAAAACCTTATTAAGTTTTAAACTAACGAATACACCTTACAGTCTGCACTTAGAACTCTGTCCCTTTTGTCTCCCCCCACTCTAGAGTCCTTGGTATATATTAAATACCCTGGAAAAGCTGGAATTTTGACAACATGCTTGGCCTTTCCGCCATTCATTGTCTATAGTATTGCCAAATCAGATCTCAGGTATTTCTGACAATCAGGCCCATAGCTGTTAGCAAGTTATTCCCCATCTTATAGATAGGGAAAATCTTGTGTATTCTTGGTTTTCGAGGAATAACCCTTTACGAAACTGACAGCTAAAAGGACTCAACTTAGACATGTTTTAAGTTCTAAATGGATTCTTCAGCCACGTAAAGAGTTATGTAAATGTGTTTTAAGTGGAAATAGGTTACTCTTACTTAAATACATTCATTTGTAAAGTTCAGATATAAGGGTTAATTCCATGGTCCCGTCACGTTAACTTTCACATAGAATTCAATACAGGAGAGAATCAGCCATCAGTGACACTGAAGGGCCCGTCACACAGGGAGATATCGCCGGCGATGTTGCCGGCAACTGAGGGGCGTGGCCAGGTTGCGGCGACATGCCTCGTGTGACAGGGCGATAATCAGGCGAAAAATCACCTGAGTAACATCGCCAGGTTTCCCAACAATGTTGGGAAACCTGGCGATGTTGGTCAGGCGATCATGCCTGATCGCCCTGTGTAACGCGGCAACCTGCAATGTTGCGGGCGATTCCGCCTATCTCCAACATTGCGAGTTATCGTTCGCTGGGTTGCTGGGCAACCCAGCGAGCGATAGCCGCGGCAACTAGCCGGCGACATCGCCGGTAAGTTGCTCAGTCTGACATCTCCCCGGCGATGTTGTCAGGGTTGCGCGCTCCCGCGATCCCCGGCAACATCGCCGGCGATATCTCCCTGTGTGACGGTACCTTGAGAGCAAGAGGGACCTCTCTTCTACTGTGTATTGAAACCAATGCAAAAGTGGAGCTGTCCGGTGCTGAAATGTGTACATGGAGGCATCGTTCTGAAAGGGTTTATCCAGCTCTTCTCACTTTTACAGTGAGGTGGTGAGTGGTGCTCATAATTTAACATCTCTCGGCTGTTTTCCAGGTCTTGTACATGACTGCCAAGTTTTATGTGCCTCTCCTATTAATTCAGAGTGTGTATGGCATCTACAGATACCTGCCAAGTGGCCAATGGGTGCTATATTAGTACTGCCTCCTGCACACCTGAACACTGATTTTAATTAGTGACCACTACTGGCATTAAAGTAAACTATCGGGTCCAGAAATGTCTTCATGATAATAAGCTATACTTAAAGCCCCTGCCCCCGATGTTATACTTACCCTCCGTTCTTTTCATCTTTATTTTTGAAATGGTTCAGATCCTGCGGCACCATCTTGGGCCCGTATCTTCTGACTGGCTGTATGCAAGTCTATGAGGGCCAGAATGAGGCCAGAATGAGGCTGTCATAGACTTACATTGAGAAGTGACCTCCAGGGAACTCCATGAAACACTGTAGTAACTGGCAGGTCAAAAACTGTCTGACATCACTGGGAAAACAATGAAAGACACTAGAAGGTGAGTATAAGCCAAGGGGAAGGGGACTCAGTTTTAAGGCATCATTCTAGCGCTGAAATTTAAAGTCACTGGAGTGGTGCTATAAAGGGCTTTTCTGGGCCACGCCAGCCAATCCATTGTAAGTGTGACTATCACATAAGAACACTCAAATGATGCTGCCCAGCAAGCAAACAGAGCAGAATCCTGACAATGTGCTGTGATATACATTCACTACAATACGGGTACTCACTTGCTTTGGCGGTTCTCAAGGTAGGAACATGAATGACACTCTTCATTTAAACGTTCATTCAGTTTATTCACCCTCCATGAATCTCATAGAAGGGAAAATAAACATAACCCTATCCTCGGCTCTGAACAAGACTCAAAAAGTCCATTTCAAGAATTCAAGATTTCAAGTCCGTTACTTTGACCGGAGTTTTGGGCACATTCTAAACCCATATGGTGTCTCCACCATGTGCTTGCTTCACCCTTACAGGACTTGGCATGACTCAGACACCATGTGACCCAGAACAAGTCACCTGATATCTGCTGAGACACACCCATGGGATGCACATGGATGGTCAGTTCCTTCCATCACTTCTGACCATCCTGTGATCCTGGCCCTGCATGTATACTAAAAACCTCATGGAACAACAAGTTCCAGAGACCCCATTCCAGGTTCACATCGCAGCAGACCCTCGCCTGTGCAATACCTACCGGCCATTCACAACATAGCCGGTCACCACATCACAGTGCATGTTGCATACTAAAAGCACAAGGCTTGCGCACACAGTGAAAGGACAACTCAGGTGTAATACAAAAGACTACATCACAGTACACAGAGATAATATACAGGGCTGCCACAGTAGAGAAACAATTGACACAAGCATATCACAAAATAGGAATAACACACACAAAAATCTTACCACGCACATGACAGCATGAATAACACATAATGATGCCCCATCATGGAAGCATAGTGCACATCATGGTGTCACAGTGCAGGGATAATGCAAACAGGAATGCAATAGTAGTGGAAAAATGGAAACAGTGATATAACATGTAGGAGGGGGCTACATAGCCATATGCGCTAACTCTCCTAGAACATCCAAAAGATTCATCAACCACAAAGGTGCTGATTTGTTTTGTTCTCTGGAGGATGACTCATGCAGAAAAATAAACTATAACTTAAACCATTCTGACTGGCCCCTACAATGTGACCTGACAGATATACTAATATCCATTTATTATTTAATGTAGGCAATAAATATTTGCATGAGTGATCTCTGCAGAGAGTTTTTCAGAATGATTCATGGCACACTGTCTTCATGAAGTCACGTCCCCTGGAAATTCACACCAATCAGTAAGTTCAACTATAGATAGCCTATGTTTACTGCAATGATTCCACAATGCTTCGTTAACTTCCCTCACATAATTAATCAAGGTCAAATAGAGAAAGATTCAGTGATACAAAAAATTAACTAATTATCTTCTGGATAAAGGTTGAATAAAACCATAATTGAAGGAGTTGTTTTCAATGTTTAGTTTTAGGTGAGAACCACTAGCCTGCCACGCAGCGTCCTTCTTGTTGGGTAGTGGTGGGCTCCTATTTACTAACAGTCTGGACAAGTGGCCTGTTTGCATCGCGTGCCCAAACTACACTCTCTCCAATGATGCTAATGCAAGGGAGTGGGAACAGCAGCCTGTCACAGGATGGGACTGTAGAGGCCACTCGCATAAGGTCCCAGCGTTTGGCCAAACAGTCAAAATCCTAAGAAAATGTCTCTATCGCTTTAAGAGGCATTCCCCTTTTAGGTAAAGATGGAGGTCACTAGGACCCAGCTGATTCCTTACCTGCCTATATATTCCCCTTGACTACCAGGCAGGGCCGGTTTTAGACCAAGTGGGGCCCTAGGCGAGATTGAGAGTGGGGCCCCAAACTATGAAATAAAAATAGTACCCGTACAGTTGTATACAGTATATACAGCAGCCCCAGTGGTATATACAGGCCCCAGTAGTATATACAGCAGCCCCAGTGGTATCCAGCAGCCTCCCCAGTGCTATATACAGGCCCCAGCAGTATTACAGCAGCCTCCCCAGTGCTATATACAGGCCCCAGCAGTATTACAGCAGCCTCCCCAGTGGTATACACAGGCCCCAGCAGTATTACAGCAGCCTCCCCAGTGGTATATACAGGCCCCAGCAGTATATACAGCAGCCCCAGTGGTATACAGCAGCCTCCCCAGTTGTATATACAGGCCCCAGCAGTATATACTGCAGCCCCAGTGGTATACAGCAGCCTCCCCAGTGGTATATACAGGCCCCAGCAGTATTACAGCAGCCCCAGTGGTATACAGCAGCCTCCCCAGTTGTATATACAGGCCCCAGCAGTATTACAGCAGCCCCAGTGGTATACAGCAGCCTCCCCAGTGCTATATACAGGCCCCAGCAGTATTACAGCAGCCTCCCCAGTGGTATACACAGGCCCCAGCAGTATTACAGCAGCCTCCCCAGTGGTATATACAGGCCCCAGCAGTATATACAGCAGCCCCAGTGGTATACAGCAGCCTCCCCAGTTGTATATACAGGCCCCAGCAGTATATACAGCAGCCCCAGTGGTGGTGTATACAGGGCCCCAGTGGTGGTGTATACAGGCAGCCCCAGTGGTGGTGTATACAGGCAGCCCCAGTCAGTGGTGGTGTATACAGGGCCCCAGTGGTGGTGTATACAGGGCCCCAGTGGTGGTGTATACAGGCAGCCCCAGTGGTGGTGTATACAGGCAGCCCCAGTGGTGGTGTATACAGGCAGCCCCAGTCAGTGGTGGTGTATACAGGGCCCCAGTGGTGGTGCATAAAGGGGCCCCAGTGGTAGTGTATACAGGGCCCCAGTCAGTGGTGGTGTATACAGGGCCCACTGGTGGTGTATACAGGGCCCACTGGTGGTGTATACAGGGCCCCAGTGGTGGTGTATACAGGGCCCCAGTGGTGGTGTATACAGGCAGCCCCAGTGGTGGTGTATACAGGCAGCCCCAGTGGTGGTGTATACAGGCAGCCCCAGTGGTGGTGTATACAGGCAGCCCCAGTCAGTGGTGGTGTATACAGGGCCCCAGTGGTGGTGTATACAGGCAGCCCCAGTGGTGGTGTATACAGGCAGCCCCAGTCAGTGGTGGTGTATACAGGGCCCACTGGTGGTGTATACAGGGCCCACTGGTGGTGTATACAGGGCCCCAGTGGTGGTGTATACAGGGCCCCAGTGGTGGTGTATACAGGCAGCCCCAGTGGTGGTGTATACAGGCAGCCCCAGTGGTGGTGTATACAGGCAGCCCCAGTGGTGGTGTATACAGGCAGCCCCAGTCAGTGGTGGTGTATACAGGGCCCCAGTGGTGGTGTATACAGGGCCCCAGTGGTGGTGTATACAGGCAGCCCCAGTGGTGGTGTATACAGGCAGCCCCACTGGTGGTGTTGTATACAGGGGCCCCACTGGTGGTGTTGTATACAGGGGCCCCACTGGTGGTGTTGTATACAGGGGCCCCACTGGTGGTGTTGTATACAGGGGCCCCACTGGTGGTGTTGTATACAGGGGCCCCACTGGTGGTGTTGTATACAGGGGCCCCACTAGTGGTGTTGTATACAGGGGCCCCACTGGTGGTGTTGTATACAGGGGCCCCACTGGTTGTGTTGTATACAGGGGCCCCACTGGTGGTGTTGTATACAGGGGCCCCACTGGTGGTGTTGTATACAGGGGCCCCACTGGTGGTGTTGTATACAGGGGCCCCCCCCTCCCCTCCCCTGTAAAAGAATACAGAGATCATGATACTTACTCCCTGCCGCTTGCAGCGCTCTGCACCACGCTCCGACTTCTTCCTGGTTCCTGTGAAGACACACCGCCTGCGGCTGCGCCCGGCGCCGGTCACCAGGAAGAAGCCGGAGGCGGAGCGCGGTGCAGAGCGCTGCAAGCGGCCGCGGCGCTCCCGCGCAGCGGCGCCGGCTATAGTCCGGCCGGGCCAGGGGGCCCTCTGAAACTTGGGGGCCCTAGGCAAATGCCTAGGCTGCCTGCCCCTAACGCCGGCCCTGCTACCAGGATGCACTGCTGGTGATAGGTGTTCAGGTGTTCCTGGTTGCATTGTAGCTCAAAGCAGTGTTTCCTGGAGTCTGTTGGTTTGCTGCTTGGATCTGCTCAAGCTAAGTGTATCTCTTCCCTGCTTGTTTGTTTGTTTCCCTGGTGTGTATCTTTAGTTGCTGACTAGTGAGCACCCGCTTTAATCCCTGTGTAGTGGTAGTCCAGGGACAGTCAGGGAATAGGCATCCTGGTGGCGACAGCTGCGGAAACTGTATAGGGACGTTAGGGGAGCCAGGTGCCAGTACTAGTTTTTCTAAGGGTCACCATCCCCACTTTTTGCCCTTAGCATCAGGGACTCCTTCCCCCCTTCCTGTCATCGTCCGGCGCTGGGTGTCTCCCTACACCCAGCGTGACACAGCCAGCCTATCCAATTAGGTCTAATGCTGCCAGGGAAAACATTCCAGAGGGACACCACGTCAGGTGAAAGCTGTGGTGCAGTAGGAAAATATAATAGCTCTGGGCATCAGAGGAAGCAAGCAAATGTACAAGCAGGTGTGCAGAGTACATATCACAACTGGGACTATTTTTACCATTATTAGGTCTGAATTGTGTCTCCCACAAGAAATATTTGAGTTCAAACTTTGTGGTCAGGCACAAGACTATGCCAGTAAAGACCTGAAACCTTGACTTCATGGTCAAGTACCAAAGCCTAGACTATGCCTGTCAAGACCTGAAATTCAAGCTAAGTGGTCAAGTACCGAAGAACAGACTTCGCCGGACAAGAACTCCAGTGCCGGTAGAAGACCAACTCCCATGGGTGATCCAAATGAGTCGAGTCGTTGCTTCCTACCTAGCTGTGTAGTACCTAGTGATGTGAAATCATCTTTTACTCTTGGACTCAATTTCTATTAGGTAACTCTTCTGTAATCAACCTAACTTAGAGCTGAATCAGTTAATAAGCATTAACATAACCCAATACATGTCATTGGGACACATCAGAATCCAGCAAGATCTGTTGTAGGATGAATTCATCATATCCGTTTTTCTATCCGATATTTATATTATAGTCATTTCAGTCTTAAACAAAATCCACATCTATATCCTGAGCACACTCATTGACCAACACAGACCTCCGTAATGACAGCCATGATTAGTTCACCCCAATCTAAGCTGTCATGAAACAACGATTAGCCATGCTTATTATAGAGCAACTAAATCCCCCTGCAAGGTATTGATCAAATAGGCATGGACTAGCAAAATGCAATTAAAGTCTAAAGGTTATCACGATGACTCTGCTTTATCTCTAAATGAATGTGTCATGTATAAAGACTGCTTTGTTTGGTTCCTAATGAAACTATTGGACTCCAGGTGATGCTTCCACCTTTATCTCGGATCATAAATGTTTGTAACATGCTTCCATTGGTATGCTACTCCTCTATGGATAGAGCCCATAGAAAATAACTGCAACATTTCTGACTTATACTTACACCGGGTACTGAAAGTATTCAGACCCCTTTACATTTTTCACTCTTTGTTTCATTGCAGCCATTTGGTAAATTCAAAAAAGTTCATTTTTTTTCTCATTAATGTGCACTCTGCACCCCATCTTCATTGAAAAAACTGAAATATAGATATTTGTACAAATTTAATAAAGAAAAACTGAAATATCACATGGTGTTAAGTATTCAGACCCTTTGCTCAGAAACTCATATTTAAGTCACATGCTATTCATTTCCTATTGATCCTCCTTGAGATGGTTCTACTCCTTCATTTGAGTCCAGCTGTGTTTAATTAAACTGATCGGACTTGATTTGGAAAGACACACACCTGTCTATATAAGACCTCACAGCTCACAGTGCATGTCAGAAAAAATGAGAATCAAAAGGAACTGCCCAAGGAGCTCAGAGACAGAATTGTGGCAAGGCACAGATCTGGCCAAGGTTACAAAAGGATTTCTGCAGTACTCAAGGCTCCTGAGAACACAGTGGCCTCCATAATCCTTAAATGGTTTGGGACTACCAGAAGTTTTCCTAGACCTGGCCGTGGAGCTAAACTGGGCAATCGTGGGAGAAGAGTCTTGGTTAGAGAAGTAAAGAAGATCCCCAAGATCACTGTGGTTGAGCTTCAGAGATGCAGTAGGGAGATGGGAGAAACTTCCACAAAGTCAACTATCGCTGCAGCCCTCCACCAGTCAGACCTTTATTCCAGAGTGGCGCGACAGAAGCCTTTCCTCAGTGCAAGACATATGAAAGCCTGTAAAGAGTTTGCAATAAAACACATGAAGGACTCCCAGACTATGAGAAATAAGATTCTCTGGTCTGATGAGACGAAGATAGAACGTTTTGGTGATAATTCTATGTGGTATGTGTGAGAAAACCAGGCACTGCTCATCACCTGCCCAATACAATCCCAACAGTGAAACATGGTGGAAGCAGCATCATGCTATGGGGGTGTTTTTCAGCTGCAGGGACAGGGCGACTGGTTACAATTGAAGGAAACATGAATGTGGCCAAGTACAGAGATATCCTGGATGAAAACCTGTTCCAGAGTGCTCTGGACCTCAGACTTGGCTGAAGGTTCACCTTCCAACAAAACAATGACCCTAAGCACACTGCTAATATAACAAAGGAGCGGTTTCACAACAACTCTGTGACTATTCCTAACTGGCCTAGTCAGAGCTCTGACCTAAACCCAATTGAGCATCTCTGGAGAAACCCGAAAATGGCTGTCCACCAAGGTACCTGATGGAACTGGAGAGAATCTGCAAGGAAAAATGGCAAAGGATCCCCAAATCCAGGTGTGAAAAACTTGTTGCATAATTCCTAAAAAGACTCATGCCTGTACTTGCTCAAAAGGTGCAAATACTAAATACTTAGCAAAGGGTCTGAATACTTATGACCATGTGATATTTCAGTTTTTCTTTTTTAATGAATTTGCACAAATTTCTACACTTCTGTTTTTTTTTCAGTGAAGAGTGTACATTAATGAGAAAAAAATGAACTTTTGGAATTTACCAAATGGCTGTAATGAAACAAAGAGTGAAAATGTTAAAGGGGTCTGTATACTTTCCGTACCCACTGTAAATACAGAATTATACATTGATCCTCATATGTTATACTGAAACAGCTTTTGTTCATTTTCAGGTTGTCCACATTATCATACAGCCATTCTAACAGCTATGATGGCTCACACATGTTCATGTGCTGTAATGTGGCGCCCCTGTGACCAGTAGCCACAAAGGGAAGTGCAGCCAGGTAAGGCAAGATGGTTGACAAAACACCCACACAGATGCACACACTGATCCTACATCTAGGACTCTAGGTTGGGCTAGGGGTGGCAGGTGTTAAGAGTAGTGAGGGTGGAGTGTAGAGTAGCATTGACAAAGTGAGTGGAGAGACCAACACTAGAAAACCCGGGAACACACAGTGAAGGCAGTCTTTTCCCAGGAGGAGTGGTTCCCTGGAAGATGCAGAATCCTTAGAGGCACAGACCCTAGGAGAGAAAGCTTGCTCCATAGCCGGAGGCGAGGGAGACTACAGCCGCAAGCAGAGACACCCCACAGCTGAAGGAAGGTGGGAGGACAAGAGCCTGGCAGCTGCACACATCTTAGCTGACCGGAGGAACCCTGAAGTGAAACAGTGACTGACAGAGGGAGCCTGGTGATCTCACAGCCATATCTAGGACACTGAAGGCTAGGCCACTACAGCCAGAGAGCCGGCGCTGTAGAAGTGACCGGGGGCACTTTAGGACCCTAATGACAGGACACACCGGCATGGGGCAGGTGATTTATGACCTGCAACCTAACTTTCCAGCATGGTCTAAGAACACAGTCGTCATACTAGGACTGGTGACCCTGACTGAGAGGGAAACACTCACCCAAAAGCCTGCAATGACCAGACTGAACCCGTGGGTGAGGTACTAGAGGAGAGACTAAAAGGGCCTGAACCGACTGAGCTGCACAGTCTAGTAACCCGAAGCAGTGCTGAAGAGTTTACGTGCGACTAAAGAACTGTAAACTGTGTAAACTGCTGTGGAAAGACCAAGTAAAGTACCCAGTAAGCTCATTCCTGCCTGAGACTGTTTCCTTCCAGCGTCGCAGTAAAGTCTCGCCTGAGGAGCCACAGACTGTCACCCCTGCATACTTGCTGGAGAGCTGCAGCTTTGAAGTAAGTACACTACACCCAGTACAATACCTCACCAGGCCCATCGATCACTACTACTCCTGCCCTGGGGACCATCAGCCCTACCCGAGGAGGGCTTACCATTCACGCTGCCCCAAGTCACTGTCCTCATCAGGAATACGATAGCAGTGGTTCTATTAATCACTTACCCCGGGTGGCGTCACGACAAATCCCCTGTAAATACCCATTTTTAGACTGATCCCAGGCCACGGGACTGGGTCACGACTACCATGATTTCCCAGAGAGACATCACCAGTCCGGTTCCCGTACTCCATAGCCTGGGGGCGCATAAGTAACATTTATGGCCCCTTTACACGCAGCTACAGGTAACAGGTTTTCCACAGGTAACTTACTGGCTGCAGTGAAATCATGGAGACATAGTTCTATCTTGGTGCTGTGTACAAATGGAATCATGTCTCCATGATTTCACTGCAGCCAGTAAGTTACCTGTGGAAAACCTGTTACCTGTAGCTGCGTGTAAAGGGCCATTAGAGTACATGTGGTGAACCCTATAAACATTTTGGAGCAGGGGCAGGTTGTGTTGTAAATAACTGCCTATTTTGCTCATGTAATTGTTTGTGGAATTGTATATTTTTAGCCTTCAGATGATTCAAAACGTTTTGCCTTACCAGTGTCCCTTCATTTCTTTGCACACATTAAAAAAGTATTTCTAAAGTCTGTCTATGATGTGCAAAATAGGTCTTTGACTATTTGACTAGTTGAGGGCGCGTTATTTTCCCATCTAGTCGGTCTATTTAGTATGTTATCACACCCCTGTGGACGTGATAACATGCTTTACAAAAGCTGGCGTCATTCCCAGCACGATACAAAGCTTGCGCATGCGCGAGGCTTTGTTCCATCACAGCACTGAATGTCTGAAGCCACTTCTTCTCCCTTCTCCATAGATTTCACTATGATGTGTAGCATAATGTAACACCTCATTGTGCTGACAGTCTATCTTGCCTTGAGTAAGATGGATGTGTGAGCTTTGTTTAAAGTGGTTTGGTGAGTTCAGGATATGGGAGAGGGGAAAAAGTGTTTCCTAAATGGAGAAAGAGGCAGATTTCTCTAGTAAGATATATTATAAAATCACCTGTACTACTTATCTCTGCAACATTTTTAACAATATTGAACATATAGGGTAGATGACTATACTGTTTATTAGATATTGTGAGTTATACCGGTAATGTATATGGCCAGTATGTTCGGATAGATGGAGATTTGATGTGATGTGGAATCAGATAGTTCACTGGGGCTTATAATACCAGGAATCTTAGGTGATTTTATGGGTTTGTTTCATAGGATGTCCAGAAGTGATGGAAGGGACTAAAATCCACATACCTCCCATAGGTGTATTTCATGCAGATAGGGAGACTCCTCCCTAGTCACATGATCTGACTGATATCAGCCAGGTCCTGAGGGAGCACATGTGAGACTTGCAGTAGACTGTAGGTCTGGCATCGGTGTGTTTGGAAAGTGGTGGAGCATCCATCATTCTGAAAGACACACAATGAGGAGACTGAGGGTCATGGGTGTGTCAGGAGACACAGATGAGACTTTAGAGGCCACTAGCAGATGGTCCCAGCATTTGGCCAAACAGTCCAAATTCTAAAAGAAATGTCTCTGTTGCTTTAAGAGGCATTTCCCTTTTAGTGAAAGCTTAAGGTCACTAGAACCCAGCTGATTCCTTACCTTGAGCTGTGTATATATTCCCCTTGACTCCCAGGATGCACTGCTGGTGATAGCTTGTCAGGTGTTTGGAGGAAGCTTCTCAACTCTTGCAGTGTACCCTGGAGTTCTGTTGAATTACTGTGTGGATCTTCTCAAGCTAAGTGTTTCTTCACTTCCCTCCTTGTTTGTTTCCCTTGTGTGTATCTTTAGTTGGTAGCTGGGCTGACTAGTGTTCACCCACTCTGATCCTTATTTAGTAGTAGTTTACGGTCCGTCAGGGAATAGGTATCCTCCCGCGACAGTTGCGGAAACTGTATAGGGATGTTAGGGGAGCTAGGTGCCAGCGCTAGTTTATCTAGGGGCACCATCTCCCCTTTTGCCCTTAGCATCAGGGACTCATTTCCTCCTCCCAGTCGTCATCTAGCACTGGGTGTCTCCCTACACCTAGCGTGACACTGGGTCTCTGTGCTGGCAAAGCAGTCATCCTTGGAAGGCACGAGGACTGGAGACCACATATGCAGAGCCTTAACGCTAAAGCTCTGACAGAGCAGCGCTGATAAAAGCAGCTAGACCATGCAAAGGTAAAAGACTATTTTTGATATGGACATTGATGTTGTTGCTTTACTGAGGGAAGTATCCGAAGCCTGACGGGTGTAGCTGTCATTGAAAGTTCTGGACTGGGTGTATACCATTCCTGCTGAGACACTGAGATGAACTATACTATAGTCAGTGTGATGGTGTCTTTAATAAATCGGCTGGACTTGTTTATATAGAAAACGTTGCTACATGCTTTAGTTGTGCAGTTAAGTGAGTGTTCCCCAACATGCTCAGTAATATGCGCTACTTCACAATATCTATAGCCAGATTTACTGTTAGGGACTGAGAGTCTATCGGTTGCAATCATTCACTTTTACATTTAGACTAAGTTTGTTGGTCGTTGAGATTCATGGGATCATTAGACATTTCATTGAAAAAGTGAGTTAAATAAAAGCAAATGCAAAAATAATCATCATAATGTATGAATATGCCAGTCGTCTTCAAGAGCTCACCCTTCTGTAACCTTCCGTAAGTATCACCTTGGGTTTCTTTTTGTTTTAATCAAACTCTACTGCTGGTTCTTAATTAGCTGCATCTGTAGAACTCAGCAGGAGCTGCAAACAATAAAAATGCATCAAATGATATTCCTTCTGTTTTTAACCACAAGATTCATTTACTTTTATATATTCCTGTCTATAGGGGGGAAATACACATAGTTAAAAGCAGAGTTGGATGGATACGGAACTAGGTTTTGGGTCAAACTTTTTGAACGTCAAGGATCTTCATGCCTATCAAAAAGCATACTTCATGTTCCCTTGACCTTGATTTGCAATTCTACTGATTTTTCATATTACATCGGCTGAGCAAAATGCTGATTTATCCATATTTTAAGATAATTCAGGAAATAAATTTCAAAAGTGGGAAAAAAGAAAAGCCAAGCAGTTGTCTATCGCAACTAATCATTTTAGAAGTGTTTTGGAAAATTAACACAATGAGTGAATTAGATGCTATGGGAAACAACTCTACGGGCGGCTTCACACTGCGGCGTGATCCGGTCCGGGGCTGTCCGGGATGACCCTGACAGCCGCGGACTGGATCAGCACACAGAACCGGAGGGCTAATATGCCCTCCGGTCCAGTGTGCAGCCGCACGCAGTTCCCGCTGCTAAGTCATGGTCGGTGGCGCCGCGGTTCTGACCTGTCTGCGGCAACAGCTGCGTGCGCTGCACACTGGACCGGAGGGCTGATCCAGTCTGCAGCTGTCAGGGTCATCCCGGACAGCCCCGGATCGGATAACGCCGCAGTGTGAAGCCACCCTCCCTTTGCTTTGCCTCTGTCTTCATACATCTGTGTACATTTTTGGTAATTTTGCATAAGCCACAAAGGCTTGTTTCACACAACCGGTTTTTGTAATCTTGGTAAATCCAGCTGACACCAGATGCACCTGCATCCATTTAATCCCCCATTGACTTTCAATGGGGACGCAGGAACATGTGGGTGCATCCGATTGGATACAGTTCCACCCCAATCCAGGTGTCATCGATGTTTGGCTGATACCAAAAATGTTACGAATTTGGTGCTCATTTAAATCCCAAAAGCATCCAGACCCGTAACTCTCCGGCTGCCATTAAAATGGAGCTCTATGGACCCTGGATCCGGTTTATCTGGTGCACGTATACGGTTTTCTGGATGTAGCATGCCTGGAAGCCAGCACTACAGATCCACATACAGAGCCACGTACGGAGCCACGTACAGAGCAACCATTCATCCAGGTGGGACAAAGGTCCTATCTAACTAATTTAAAACCTGATACTATATGAATATACCTTATGAATGCAGGGTGAAGACGGGTCAGAGTCCAATATGGGCACAGTGCAGCAGACAGCACCTTATGTGCTGAAAAATTCAGCTCTGCCTGTGGCAGCTATAGTCAAAAGTTTAAAATTACTTATTAATGAAGAAATGAAAAGTGGCACCCACCGGTGGTGGTTTTGTAGGACTCCGGGTCCCGATGTCACACCTGGAAGCAAAAAGGGGGTTCTCTATTTAGGTGACACAGCATCCAACACTTTCCTGTCTCCAGACCAGAAGGGGAGCTCTAGAACCCGACTTAAGGGGGCTTCCCTATATAAAATTCCTGGCCTGGAGGAGTAGTTAGTCAGAATAGCCATGGAGTGAGTCTGAGGAGGAAGGAGAGGAGTGCCTGTAGACCTAGTCTGTTGGGCCCTAGACGAAGACCCGGGAGGGTGAAAACATCGGCCAGGAGCCTCTTTTGTTGCACAAAAAATTAGTCACAATAAAAAAGGACAAAAGAATTCTACACAGAGTCCGTTTTTTTCTTCTGAATGAGTGGCAAATCATATATTATTTGTAAGCTTGAATTTTTTTATTTGGGCACCTCTAGTTGGTATAGAGCCTAGTCTATCTGATAAATACATTCCTAAAAACTGTCCCTTTTATTGACCACCCAGGGCCACGAGCCGGGTCTCGACCCCCGTGACTCCCACAGCAGAACTGCCGCCCGGTTCCGAGTACCCCACAGCCTGGTGGGCAAGTTAGTTTTCAACTCAGATTATTTATTCATCCTCAAGGAAGACATGTGCACGAGAAGAAGGAGTAGGAGGCAGCAGACGACGGCACGCTGTTTTGCGGTATTACCGCTTCCACGGGTCCTGTGCATAGGACCCATGGAAGTGGTAACATCGCAAAACAGCGTGCCATCGTCTGCCGCTTCCTACTCCCTCTCCGTGCGCACATGTCATTCCTTGAGGATGAATAAATAACCGGAGCAGAAAACCACCACCGGTGAGTGCCGCTTTTCATTTTTTCATTAATAAATAATGCATTTATGGCTCACCTTAGCGTGCAACATCGGTCCCCAGGTGCTATACAAGTGATTACTGGGCTGAACCTAAAAATTGGTCCACGGGCTGAAAAAAGTGGTGGAGTGTTTTGGTGCCCAGCAACACTCTCTTTTCATTGATAAAAGTTTATTTAAAACCTGCGATTTTCTTGCCGGTCTTGGTAATTGAGTGTGGAGGAGTCAGATGCTTCTGTGCATGCCTCTTCATGAATCAGAAGAGTCTGACTGGTGCCCCTCCAGAGTAGAGAGACACGGCATAGGAAACGCCACAGCTTGTGATGAATTAAACAGAGCCGTGGTGTCACGCCCTCAATCCTCCCTGTTCCACACCAGCACCACTCATATCAGCGAAGCATGTGAAACTGGTAAGGCAACGTCAAATGGCATTCATTTTTGGTGCAGCTTTGAGTTGAGCCAAAATATTACAACTTTTCAAAACAATTTCCATCAGAATTTTGGTAAAATTTATTTGATAAATTTGGCCTACATACTATTTTGGAAGTTTTTTATTGAATTAAATATATTTTGACAACAGTATTTGTTGCATTTTTTTAATTTTACATCATTTAGTTTCTGTAATTTTTACCAAGCTGAAAAATGCTACTTCCAATAAAACCTGTCAGAGAATTGTGTAAGGGCCCTTTCACATCAGCGGTATTTTCAAATCACGCAGATGCGGTGAGAAAAACGCATCTGCCGCGATTACCGCATAACCGCGACACTTGCGGCACACTTGCGGCAAGCCCCATGCAATGTGTATGGGCTTGCGGTAAGGGTGCTTGCAGCGCTTTTTTTCACGGCCGCACCTGCCGCAAGTGCCGAAACCGCACTTGCCGCACCCTTACCGCAAGCCCATACACATTGCATGGGGCTTGCCGCAAGTGTGCCGCAAGTGTCGCGGTTATGCGTAATCGCGGCAGATGCGGTTTTTTACGCATCTGCCGTGATTTGAAAATACCGCTGATGTGAAAGGGCCCTAACAACCTCAGTCCCCAATGATTCCTTTGTTCTCAACAATCATTTAAAGAGTACCACTGATTTCCCAAGAAATGATTATAGTGCGGGACCTACAGTAAGTACAGGAGGGCCATTTATATGGATGCACCTAAATAAAATGGGAATGGTGGGTGATATCAACTTCCTGTTTGTGGCACATTAGTATATGGGAGGGGGAAAACTTTTCCAGATGGGTGGTGACCATGGCGGCCATTTTGAAGTCAGCCATTTTGATCCAACTTTATTTTTTTCAATGGGAAGAGGGTCATGTGACACATCAAACATATTGAGAATTTCATAAGAAAAACAATGGTGTACTTCGTTTTAACGTAACTTTATTCTTTCATGAGTTATTTACAAGTTTATGACCACTTATAAAATGTGTTCAAAGTGCTGCCCATTGTGTTGGATTGTCAATGCAAACCTCTTCTCCCACTCTTGATACACTGATAGCAACACCGCAGAAGAAATGCTGCACAGGCTTCCAGTATCCGTTGTTTCAGGTGCTGCACATCTCATATCTTCACAGCATAACAATTGCCTTCAGATGAGGATGAGGAAAACTTTTTGTGAATGGTGAAGTTAACAAACAAACCCCTGCTATTGGCCTGAAATTAACCCACAGTGGATAGATCCCTCCAAGACTGTTGGATCACAAAAATTGATGGTAGTGTGTGGTATATGGGGTACAAAGTTAGAAGGCCATTCTTCATCAATGGAAACCTCAATGCCACTGGATAGCTGAATCATGTAAAATTCAGGTGGGCACTTCCTCTAGAACAGTGGTGCATGTATCATATGGTGGCATCCCCAATCAACAATGTAGAAATAAGATCAGTCACTCACATAGGTTACTTGTTGTGTGCTATGAATGGAAACAAATTATGTATTTCTGTACTGTGCATTGCATTTTGCTGTTGCTAGGCAGAAGCCCTGCCTTTTGTAGTTTGTCCCTGCCTACCTCCTGTAGTTGAGGATGTTAGCTTTGCTCCTCCTTTCTTCCCCAGTATCATTCTGCTGTAGCCATCTTTTGGATCTACTGTACATGTTATACTGCTCTCATTTAGATTTCGCTTTCTACCTGATGCATCATACTATAATATATGTTTTCGGTGGAATTCACCTCTATCTTTCTTGGACTCTTATTTTAAGTTGGTGTGGTTGAGTTGGAACTATCTGAGGACGCATCGCATGTGGGTACAACAATTATACAGTTATCCAAGGGATTGATAAGATTTAAAGGCTTATATTGCCTTGAAGAGTCAGAATATTACTCTTTCTTCTTCAACTTTATTTGATAATTGTCACAGATACAATATGACGCGTTTCGGCGTGCGTCCTCAAGCCTTTCTCAAACAGTGTAAGCACTTGAGTTGCTTTAAGCCACACATTCTGTCAGTACTAGCTATACCTCTGCCTTTGCTACTTTGTTTTATGGGCTGCAATGAGTAATGGGGCCACATATAGTTTTTTAAAATGAAAGGCTAGAGATTTTTATAATGATTTAATCCTATTCGATCATACTATAAAATGTTAACATACAAGAAGTATCTTCAAAGCCAGAAAATCTTCATGTTTTTAATTAACAAAACCAAAGCAGAATATTGCCGATTTCTTTGGTTCTTGTACCAAACAACCTTCTGAAGGATAGAAAAAGAAGCCCATCTTCAGTTTGCACTCAGGGCTATTGATCTGGGAGTATTGATATTCCGATCACACACCATTTTAATATGTGTGCAAATAAGTTTGAAAAGAAAATTTCAGGGATGTTTACCAGCTGGACGATAAAACTTACTGAAGTTTGCTGCTCCTTGCTGAATCATATGAATAATAATGGACTTAATTAGATATTTAATAAAATTTTCATGGTGTGATCAAGTGTTGAGAATGTGTTTTACATTCTCAATGAAGGCGGATAAACATCTTATCATTGTAATTTTAATCTAACTTAAATATTGAATTATTTGTTGTGGAATACAGATAGGAAGAATGCTCATTAATTTAAACTTCATTACCCAAGATGCTGTTATCTATAAATGGTCTAGACCCAATAATAATTTATCAGTCTGTAATATATTACTAGGTCCTGGTATGAAGATTAGGCCATTGTTTCATCATCAGTAACTTTAACTTTTTTTTCCCAAAAAATAAAGTTATCCCCCAACCAGTGGACAGGAAATCACTTAGGCTGGCTTCACACCACGTTTTTTTTTGATCCAGGGCTGTCCGGTGTAAGCCAGACAGCCCCGGACCGGTTTTTGGCCCCATAGCAGCCTATGGGGCCGGATGGAGCCGGATGGCAGCTCTCTGCCATCCGGTTTCATCACTCCAGGACACTCCGGGGGAATACGGAGTATTCTCTCCGGACACAAAAATGATGCTTGCATCATTTCTTTGTCCGGCGAGAAAAATCTCCCCAATTTGCCGGATCACGGATTCGGCTGAATTCTCCCGGAGCAGGGGCAATCCGGCGCTCCCTAACATGGGAGCCCATGGGGCCGGATTGCCCCGGACCAGGAGGTTCCGGCAACCAGACGCTGGCGGCTGCACGCCGCTGTTTTTTCAAGATCGCGGCTAGCTTGGTCCTGATATATCAGCAGCTGCGGCTGCAAGTAGCAGCATCTGGCTGCACACAGGACCGGAGGGCACATTTGGCCCTCCAGTTCTGTGTGCTGATCCGGTCCGGGGCTGTCAGGGTCATCCCGGACAGCCCCGGACCGGATCACACCGTGGTGTGAAGCCAGCCTTACTTAGTGCCAGATGCTTGTTTGCTTTGACCCCCAGGACGTTGTACCCCTCAAAATAGGGCACTGTTGTACCATCCTGAATAGGGTACAGTCCATGCCAATCATTGTCTATGGTAACAAAAAATATTGAAATACTAAGACATATAAGAATAAGAACAATATTATAGGAGACATAAAAAATGGAGTCACTTAGCTTATGAATATAGCCATATCGATAAGCACCAAGTAGCCAAGTCGAGGCGCATCTCTTTTACTGGGTCCTCCGTATGAATAGGTAGGAACCCACTAACAGAACACTAACAGCCAAGGCCAGTGGGGGAAGGGTGTTGTGAGGTAGCAACCGGGGAACCCGCTTGCAAAACGACAAGAACACGTGTTTTTAAGTTAACCAATGTCTACCCGTTTATTTTCACATATTAATCACATAACCCGGGTAGCATGTTTCACACATATCACATTGATTAACAACACTTTACATAAACACCATACATTTACATTTAACATCACAACACTTATATTGCACATAACGATTTATAGTAACCCGGGACCTGTAACCACGACTCTGTCCCCATTGGAGCTCTACTAACAGCTCCCGTGGTGGCTACGGCCTCCGGCCTACTTACACATCTTACAGTACCTTTATAATAAATACATTTGATATACTTCGATGATGACCCTTCCGGGTTCATAACAGGGATTGGCAAACCCTAGTAACCCGTGGCTGCGGCCTCCGGCCTAACCACGCGTTACCCAGTACGGGAGCCCTTTTAACCCCTGCTTCTGACCTTCGTTACATACGCCTCAACGGGCCCTGTGGGTCCCAATGGCGGTACCTGCCGCCTGGCTTTAGTCCCCCAGCATGATGACTCACCACTCACCCGTAGTCAGGAATCCTGCCTGACCGGGTCCTTACACACCGTATGTGATCCATCATTCAAACGTCCATGGATCACACACCTGCTCACAGCCCACATCCATGGACTGTGGCCCCTCCATGGCCCATTACAGGGATTGGCAAACCATAGGAGACGGGAACCTCTACATCCGTTACCTACTGGAGCCCTCTTACCCCTGTCTCTGGCACCACAGGCACACTCACCCCATTAGAGGTCGTGGTTGAGGGACGGGTACCCTCTGCAAGCAACAGGGCAAGCCTCCCTCTCGTCCCAAGGACGGAACGCCTCCAACATCATCCATACCAGCTGGGTCACTGTCTCTCCACATTATTATACATGGGTCTTACATAGGTCATCATCTCTCATTCAGGGCCATTACTTACACCCTCATACACATAGTTCATCGGGTCCCTTAACTGAGTACTCTGACTCGGACCCAAAGGCGGTCTATGCCCGCCTGGCACACTACATACAAATTGCCTCCACGGGCTACATACATTCCGGTTCATCAGGACCTTTCACGGACTCCACTGAGTCGGTCCCAAGGGCGGTCTATACTCGCCTAACATGATTTACGCACACCAGGTGCACAGTTCACACTATCGCTCGGGAACTGCTTTCTTACCGGGCACGGATCCGGGTCTCGCTACCTGGGTCACAGGTTCCACCAGGCATCCCCACAGGCTCCTTTCCCGGGCGTGTTTCACCCCACGCCCGGTCTAGCGTCCACGGGTCAACCATGGCTTCCCCCTCTAGGTGCGGACACGACCACGGACCTCGGCACCGGCATGGAGCTAGCATGCTCCCATCATGTCATGCACACAGAGCCTTGGACTGCTCTGCACTCAGGCTGGTCTCAGCTTCCATCTCAATCACTCTCAGCTTCCAGGATCAAGCTCAGCCTCCAGAATGAATGAATCTCACAATCACTCAGGTGGCCAGCTCTTATCGTGCCAGCCACTCCCACATGGACACACCCCCTCAGCTGCTAATCATCAGCTTCCACACAGCTCAGGTTAACTCCCTGTGTTCCGGGTTGTCAGCACTCACTCATCACATCCTATTCCTCATGGACTCCTCTCACTCTCACTGCCGCTCATTAGGCTCATGAACTCATTGTGTTCAGGTTGGTTCACACAGTATTACCATCACAGGAAAACCGGCCAGTGTGCACAGGATCATCCTCTGATCCTACATGTGATGTACCCCGGCCATGGGGATCATGCCGGCGGTGCCTCACATACCCCCCTCCTTGTTTACACCCGTGGGTAGGGGTTAAACACACGGCCCTAACAAGTCGGGTGACAGCGTCGCTCCTGGCTTGTGAATAAGGGTCACACACACTGCCGGCTTGTACACCTAGGACACCGGTAAACCATGTCCTAACCTCCCCCCTCCTTGTTCAGACCAGTGGGGGATGAACACACTGCCATAGGAGCCGGGCCACCACACAACACCTTGTGGCACCGCTCCCGGTTTGTATACCTGTGACTCCTGTCCAACCTCCCCCCTCCTTGCTTAAACCAGCAGGGGCAAACACAGTTCATAGAATCCGGATGTGGCGTTGTCTTGGCAACTTCGTGACCCCTCGGGCCACCGGAACCTTGATCACGCCGACTTTGACTTCGGGACCCCTAGGGCCACCCGATACTTTGAGTACGACGTCTTCGTGACCTCGCCAGGTCACCGGCAAGAGGCTAGGGTGCGTCGTGCGGTTGCCCATAGCAACCAAGTCCATATAAAGTGCATCAACAGAATTGTCCATATAAGGTGCTCCGGCACCACAGCCCTCGGCTGTACCAACCCCCCTTTGTAACTGGGGTGCATTCCTCACCGGGCAACCTTGCCCGCATTCTCCACCATATGTGAGGTAGCAACCGGGGAACCCGCTTGCATAACGACAAGAACACGTGTTTTTAAGTTAACCAATGTCTACCCGTTTATTTTCACATATTAATCACATAACCCGGTAGCATGTTTCACACATATCACATTGATTAACAACACTTTACATAAACACCATACATTTACATTTAACATCACAACACTTATATTGCACATAACGATTTATAGTAACCCGGGACCTGTAACCACGACTCTCTGTCCCCATTGGAGCTCTACTAACAGCTCCCGTGGTGGCTACGGCCTCCGGCCTACTTACACATCTTACAGTACCTTTATAATAAATACATTTGATATACTTCGATGATGACCCTTCCGGGTTCATAACAGGGATTGGCAAGCCCTAGTAACCCGTGGCTGCGGCCTCCGGCCTAACCACGCGTTACCCAGTACGGGAGCCCTTTTAACCCCTGCTTCTGACCTTCGTTACATACGCCTCAACAGGCCCTGTGGGTCCCAATGGCGGTACCTGCCGCCTGGCTTTAGTCCCCCAGCATGATGACTCACCACTCACCCGTAGTCAGGAATCCTGCCTGACCGGGTCCTTACACACCGTATGTGATCCATCATTCAAACGTCCATGGATCACACACCTGCTCACAGCCCACATCCATGGACTGTGGCCCCTCCATGGCCCATTACAGGGATTGGCAAACCATAGGAGACGGGAACCTCTACATCCGTTACCTACTGGAGCCCTCTTACCCCTGTCTCTGGCACCACAGGCACACTCACCCCATTAGAGGTCGTGGTTGAGGGACGGGTACCCTCTGCAAGCAGCAGGGCAAGCCTCCCTCTCGTCCCAAGGACGGAACGCCTCCAACATCATCCATACCAGCTGGGTCACTGTCTCTCCACATTATTATACATGGGTCTTACATAGGTCATCATCTCTCATTCAGGGCCATTACTTACGCCCTCATACACATAGTTCATCGGGTCCCTTAACTGAGTACTCTGACTCGGACCCAAAGGCGGTCTATGCCCGCCTGGCACACTACATACAATTGCCTCCACGGGCTACATACATTCCGGTTCATCAGGACCTTTCACGGACTCCACTGAGTCGGTCCCAAGGGCGGTCTATACTCGCCTAACATGATTTACGCACACCAGGTGCACAGTTCACACTATCGCTCGGGAACTGCTTTCTTACCGGGCACGGATCCGGGTCTCGCTACCTGGGTCACAGGTTCCACCAGGCATCCCCACAGGCTCCTTTCCCGGGTGTGTTTCACCCCACGCCCGGTCTAGCGTCCACGGGTCAACCATGGCTTCCCCCTCTAGGTGCGGACACGACCACGGACCTCGGCACCGGCATGGAGCTAGCATGCTCCCATCATGTCATGCACACAGAGCCTTGGACTGCTCTGCACTCAGGCTGGTCTCAGCTTCCATCTCAATCACTCTCAGCTTCCAGGATCAAGCTCAGCCTCCAGAATGAATGAATCTCACAATCACTCAGGTGGCCAGCTCTTATCGTGCCAGCCACTCCCACATGGACACACCCCCTCAGCTGCTAATCATCAGCTTCCACACAGCTCAGGTTAACTCCCTGTGTTCCGGGTTGTCAGCACTCACTCATCACATCCTATTCCTCATGGACTCCTCTCACTCTCACTGCCGCTCATTAGGCTCATGAACTCATTGTGTTCAGGTTGGTTCACACAGTATTACCATCACAGGAAAACCGGCCAGTGTGCACAGGATCATCCTCTGATCCTACATGTGATGTACCCCGGCCATGAGGATCATGCCGGCGGTGCCTCACAGTGTACAGTAGAGGGTGTGACCCCACTGTCTAAACAAGCAAAAAACCTTCAATACTATAGGTATCTTTACACGCCGCTACAGAAGGTTAGAAACAACCGGGTGTCTCACGTGCACGAGCACGTAGCAACGGTTGCAAACGGTACCCGATACTGCCTTTACATGCCGCTACAAGGTGCTCTACAGAAGGTTTAATCTATCTCTGGATGCATCGCCGGGTGCTCAAGTTACCTTCTGTAGAGCACCTTACCTCATTTACACGTCGCTACAGAAGGTAATATGGGAGGACCTGGTGCAGCAGGGACAACACATAGGCGTGCCAGAGTTGTGGATTACGAGACGCTCGTACGATGATTGGACAATGCAATAGCATCATGATTGGCCAGCCAGGGCAGGAAGGCTGGCTAATACATGATGCTAGAGCAAATGTGTAGTGTGACTGGTCAGCTCCTTAAATATGCCGCCCTATGCAGCAACAACCTATCGTAACGCAGGAGCTTCTACCAATGATCGCTGAAAGGGGTGTTTTCCCGGAGGCTGTGTCACGCCCCAGGGAGTTCACTAGGTGGCGAAAAAACCTTTACCTTACCTTATTTAGACGCCGCTACCATCGGCTTGAAAGCAACCTGTTTTAGAGCACTGCTCTGAAACAGGTGCCGAAAGGGACGGGTGGCAACAACTTACTTTACACGCCGCTACCTCGGGTTGATTTGACAGTGCAAGATACATTTGTCTCCGAAACCCGATTGATTTCTACCTTCTGTAGCGGCGTGTAAAGGTACCATATCGTATAAGGTATACAGGTGAATCTGTACACATTTTATGATAGAGTCCCGCAGGTTTTTTCTTGCTTAATCATTGACTATGGGACCGCTGACAATAGACGAGTGCTGAACTCAGCAGTCTCACTGATAATAATAAAGCACCACCACTCTGTTCACACAGGAGACTTCGAACAGTCAATCTTGTGAACATTGGTGGGCCCTTAGTAACGATTTATCACCTGTTCGTTTTTGGGATAGCTCCATTAATGGGTTTTCTCAAAATAACACTATACTTTGAGAAAGCGAAGTATAGAACTTGGCTTTCTTCAGCAGTTCAATTGATGGAGTGAATCTACGTATGTCCACCTCCAATCTTTTCAACACAGGTCTACTGAGCACCGTTCACAGGGTTTCAGAGTTCCAGTCCTTGGATCACTTGGGTTCCCTTTAACTTAAAGGATTATCTAGAACCTTTTTTTTTATAATGTGACCGAGCACTAACAAATGCAGGACCAATTTCTGCCAGCATGGAGTGGTCACAGACGGTTCCTGGTGGTAATTTAGTGGTTTTCACTAACGTTGGAGAGAAAAGAAAGGAAGAATGGTGTGCATGCCCGGCGCTGCAAGCTAGGTTTTTAAAATGTATTTCCTTTGTCTATTCCCCTGCCTTCGTGTGGGGGAGAGCCGGTCAGAGCTGCGGCAGGTCACAGTATGTGGCTTTTTCCATCCCAGGCTCGACCTCTCATCAGGTGACCACACCAGGATCATGCGGTTGCCGGAGACTTTTCTCCGAGGCCTGGTGCTTCCCTGTCACTTGAACCAGAAGGTTCCCCGTTTTAGGTCCTGTCCTCCAGTTTCTTCATCTAAGCACAGATTCCAGCTCAGCATCCACAGTAGCAAACTCACAAAGAGTGTTTTGACCCAGCGAATGAATATCCAGCAGTACGATGAGATTTTAGGTTAAAATATCAATTTATTTGAAAAACTAAAAATGCATTAAAAAATGCACGTTAAATGATAATTGTCACTTCAGTGAGGAAGTGAAAAAACTCTAATTCCACCCAATAAGGGTAGCAATGCTTGTAGTCATAATCGGCTCTATAACAAGCCTTTTAATAGACTTAGGATTTGTGCCAAATCAGAACCCCAAACTGCAGACGCTGCATTTCGGGGTGACTGCCCCTCATCAGTGCAGTGTGTGGGATTCTGATCTGGCTGTATGAGAGGCTAAGACGAGGTCTGGGGAACTAGCTATCAACCTTATGGAGAGGAATCTGCCTGCTGCCATAAGGAGAGAGATAAGCTGATAAGGAGACTTATAGCCGCAATGCTTCTTTGGAAAATATGCAAATTGTCACTTCAGTGAGGAAGTGTAAAAATTCTAATGCCACCCAATAAATGCAGACTTCTAGCCCTTTCACATCAGCGGTAATTTGAAATTGCGGCAGATGCGGTGAAAAAATCGCATCTGCCGCGATTGCCGCATAGCCGCCGCATAACCGCTGCACTTGCGGCGCGGTTGCGGTAATCACCATAGTAAGTATAGGGGGACTTGCGGCAGGTGCGGCAATTGCGGGTTTTTTTCGCGGCCGCACCTGCCGCAAGTGCAAAACCGCACTTGCCGCACCTGCCGCAAGTCCCCCTATACTTACTATGGCGATTACCGCAACCGCGCCGCAAGTGCAGCGGTTATGCGGCGGCTATGCGGCAATCGCGGCAGATGCGTTTTTTTCACCGCATCTGCCGCGATTTCAAATTACCGCTGATGTGAAAGGGCCCTTACATGAATGATCACAAACTATGCAATTTGGATGAAATTGCAGCCTTGTTCATGTTTCATTTTTAATGTATTTTCAAATAAATGGAAATTTTAAGCTAAAATCTCATTGTGCTACTGGATACTCATTTGCTGGGTCAAAACCCTCTCTTTGTGAGGAGGTCATCTTGAGCGTGGTATCTGGATGTGCATTGGCACACAATCAAAATACGTGAGTGTGGCTTCATTGGATACTCTTGCCCTTTGCTTGGTCCCTAATTGTCTTCACAGGAACGCACCCGTCTTTTTCTTTTATTTTGTATATTTATTGTATATTTACTGACATAACGTCAACAGACCAGTACCTTCTTTTCCATTCTACTCTGTTGACAATGCGCTACTGCTGACATCATGCTGATTGACAGCCAGCTCCCCGCTGCCTAACTGCAGGAAACCAGCTGTCATTCACTATGATGCCAGCTGTCACACCCAATCAACAGAGCAATCTGGAAGAAAAGAGCTGCTCTGCTGACATGGAGCTGTTAGTGTCTATGTATATAGTAAAATTCCTGGATCACCTCTTAAAATATTAATCGGGCAAACCAATGATTTTTGTAAAAACTCCACTTTCTATATTATTCTTAACCAGGACATCCTCTTGTACACAATGTTATATACTGAGGGTATTTACAATTGCAAATCGTATCTATAGATCCTTGTGCACCAAAACGTTTTTTGATATGCATTGATAGGCTTTCGTTTTTACTTGTGGTATATGTGATTTTTACAATGATGGCCTGTGGTCGATGTATACAGCTTTATGGCATAAATTTAGAGCCTAAAGTAGAAATATCAAAAACCATGCATGTAACATAAGAAGAGAAAGAAGGGTGCTCACGGCTAATACCCAGTGGTCTAGCGAAGTGGAGATAAAACATGTCGGAGCACTATCCTTTGCAAGTTGTTCCAACCCAGCACAATCGTGGATGAGCGCCTCAAGTGTCTAACGCGCACCGCATAATCAGCTCCAGCTCGTGGAAGCCGGAGATCAGCGGGTCATGTGTTCGATAACGTCACTGCAGGTCTCTATGCAGGTCTTATACGTTGAGATGAACTACTACACCCATGCAGCAATGGCCACTATATCCTCAGAAGGAATCAAAGTTCAAGAGATAAGAAGATTAGTTGGGCGATAGGAAATAGTGACGATGGGATGGTTCACATGATGTAGATGGTAATCTGCCAAAACGAGTGCAAGAATAAAAGAATTGTTTTAAAGAATCTCTTTCCGTCGTTACTATGAGCTAGCGCCCAACTAGTCCACTAATCTAATTTAAAAACTATAAAAGAATACAATGTTCAGATATGAAGATGCATGACTGGTTACCAATAGACCTTCTGGAAGAGCACACCACCATATAATCATCATTTTAAAACGTTGATGATCCCTGGGTAGGGAGATCCAACGAGGAAAATGATGATGATATCTGTAAAGCACTGCAGAATATGATAATTAATGAATAAACCTAATGATTTTTGAGTCATGGAAGAGAACTTACTGCCAAATTGCAATAAGGGACTTTTAGTGCCCCCAATTATTGCATATTTTTAATACCATTAGTCTTTTCCTATAGGCCAAAGGGATTTTTTGGGGTCCAGGTGAGATAGCAACCCCTGTACCTACTGTAGTTACACCCCTGGGGACCTTACTATAATTTCTACCCCTCATACGGGGGCCATTTGCCAAAATGATCCACGAACCAGTTACGAAACTGTTTGGCATATAACATAGATACAGCTCACCCTGAATACCTTGTTGCTCGGATCTTCCTCCATAAATGATGTCTATGTAGAATCACTCTTTAAAAAATTCTATTTGATGGCGCTGAATAAAATCTGGAGCCACACATTAATTGATTTTCTAACTGCTACTTTGGTAGCGAAGTTATAGGTGATCATTATATCCAATATTTCAGAGCAGAGAACTGCAGAGCAGCAGACATCTTATAATTAATTTGATCTGATAATGTTCTGCAGAGTCCCAACACAGGACCGTAAAACCTAAGTACTTCAATTTCTCAAAGAGACACTTAGAAGATGTTCTTCATTGTCCCTGGGTTGCATTTTAAGCTATTAGGAATAATTGATGCACCCAGTAATTATTACAGAAATAAACAGCTTACTGTAACCACAGCTATACATTTAAAGGGAACTTTTTGAAAACAGTTGACAGTATCGTAATGAATATTATAGATTATTTTTAATATTTGTTAGACTTAAGCCATCCATGTAATACATTTAAAGGGGATTGTCTCAAGTCCTTGGGATAGGACACAACTTCCTGATTGCTGAGGGTCAGAGCCACAGTTCTTGAGATCAGTGGCCTCCACCTAATGTATATGACAGTGGTGGACAATTAAGTTTCCTGCAATTTTATTGCTAATTATTCTATAGATCAAAACCATGTAATTAACTGTTTTTTATATTTTATAAAAACTGTAAATCATACTGCTCTTATTATTAAGCCCCTAACAGCTCTCCCAAAAATTATTTAATGTCCCTACAGCACCAACACATAGTATGATGGTCCACAGCTGTCCACACAATATACTGGACCCCATGGCCATCCAAACACAGTGTGATACCCCTACATTCCCCCCCCCCCCCAATATGGTATGATTACCCCCATAGACCCTCAAAAAGTATGATCCCATCCACAGAATGATGACACCCACACAGATGATCCCCAATGCTTCCTATAAACAGAATAATGATCCTCACAGTAATGATCCCCAATGGTCTCCACAGCCCACTAGACACAGTATAAGGGTCCCTATCCCCAAAGCCCTCAAACAATGAATTATGACCCCCCCCATATCCCACAAGCACAATATAATGTCCACTGTAGTACACCCAACACAGTATGAACCCCCACTTGGGGGCGGACATATTGCCGGTTCAGCATTGCACCGGGACCCCCAGGAGGGTGACCCATCAGCTGCTGAGTTTTCCAGATGCATGATAGAGCTAGCGGCAGCATCAAAGTGAGTGGAGAGGAGGGGGCATTACCCGCGTTATTTGCAGACTTCTCTGCTGCACAGACATTGGATGGGGCCCCTTCCTCTGCTTTTGTCCATTTTGCTGCTGATTTTTAGATGCTGGAGACTCAGCATTGCAGTCACAGTGTATGTGACTTTCTTCATCTGCAGACCCACAGGAAGGAGGGGAGCTTTGTGCCGGGACACATACAAGCCTCCCTGTGGATCTGCACAAGGTGGCTGAGGGAGGAGGGACACAGAAATAATTATTTAGTACCTTAGTTAAATACATACTACCCACATAGCCACTAAAGAGGGTCAGGAAAGGGCCCCTAATAGTCACAGATACTGCGCCACGTGACACTGGGCCTCAATCCCTGTCAGCCAATCAGAGACTCTGCTTTATGATCAATCTATGGTCTTCCTTAGGGCTCACTCACAAGGAGGCTGGCATCACCACCCCGACAAGTGCCCTGGACAAACAGGGGGTCGATTCACTGTCAGTGACACCGTCTGCACCACTTGCTGGACAGTGTCCCCAGTCCTTAATGATGTCTGGGGCCCAGGGCAAAGATTTCCCCCAGTGTACTGTCTTCAACCCCCTACGCTACAAGATGATGGCAGCATCTGGACTGTTGTCTGCAGCTGAGACCAGTGACATCACCTGCGGGGCAGCGCTTATCTGCACCTCCTGGACTAGTGACACCACTTTACTACAAGTTTACTATTCATAAGCTGTCAACAGTCTGGACACTGCTCTTATCGAACAGTGCATAAGGGGGAGGACAGCACACAGGAGGAGAGAGCAACATGGGGAAAGTGACAGCACACGGGGACAGCACACAAGGGAATAGAGTGAACAGGGAGAGAAACAGCGCACAAAGGGGGAGATAGCAAACAGGTGGAAAGTGACAGTGAACAGGGGAGAGCACACAGGGGGATAGAGACAGCGCACAGGGAAAGAGAAAAGTGCATGGGAAGAGAGAGACAGCATAGAGTCATTACAGAGTGATCTATGTAATATATGTGTTTCACTTTATATATTGAATTACTGAAATAAATTAACTTTTTGATGATATTCTAATTTATTGAGATAGACCTGTACACACATATACATACACACATACCCTCAGCTTTATAGATTATATATTTATTTGCTCTTGTGCATGTGTGTACTATATACATACTGTACATGTGTAATGTGTAAATGGGTATGTACATACGGTATTTTATTATATTGTGCTTAATGCGAATATACATGTAAATGTGCGTGTATGTGTCTGTGTAATGAAGAAACATCCAAGATGGCTGCTGTCCGAACGATTGGCTATTAACCATATAATTTGTATGGGGGGCTTTGCACTCCTTGCACTAATGAAAACACATGAACACTTGACTGAACGGAGCATGCATTTGTTTATGGGGAGAAACAGAAGAGATTGCTGTTGGCTGAATGAGCATTTAGCAAACAAGTGTCTAAGCTGTATTGCCAGCCATTACTTTTATATTGATGACTTTTCCACTGTTAACTCCTCTAGCATGGCTGGGTGTATACAGAGCGGATCACCACAGCTCCATAAATACTTCTGTGTGCTGTTGGTTACTGCAGATCAACTCCTATTCTTTCAGTTCCAGTGACAGATGGTGGACGTACTCGATCTTATATTGGTGACCTATTAAATGGATAGGTCGTCTGTGACGCTGGCCACAAGTAATTATTAGTCTCAGAGGAGCAGAAAACTAACTGAAATAAATGAAAAGTAAACATAACAATTATACTACTTACTGGTAATAAAGAGAGGTAAAAAAAATCTGCGGTCAGGTCCAAGAAATGGCGCAGTACAGCAAGGGGTTAACAGAAGCAAGATCCAAATCAAGCCGAAATTAAGAAACCGGAGAGACAGAAACAGAGTACAGAGGTACAAAACAGAAAGAGAAGTCAGGTCACTAGCAGAGGGTCAAGTCGTCAAGGTAAGAAACAAAGTCATGCAGGGTCTGGTTCAGAACACAGAGAGATCAAGTCCTACACAGTCAAAAGCAAATGTACAATTGACCCAGAGCAAAGCTGCAAGCTAGTTTAAATAGGCTGTTAATTAAGTGAGCTGAATTCAGGTGATTGAGGCACAGAGCCAGCCCAGCCTGACAGTCTCCACAAACCTAGAACAGCACAGGCAATGTGGAGATCGTGCCATCATCTTTGTAAAAGTACTGGATAATGTGTTTAATTTAGGGTTGAGTGGAAAATCTAAAAGTAGCTATACACATTTCTCTAGAATTGATCACTATTGATGATTTTTACCAAAATTCATGTGTGGAAAATTTAACGAGCTGTCGTTTAAGTTACGAATTGTCTCATTTCAAACAAAATTGTCCGTCAATGATTAAAGTCCTTCTGAGAGTTCCTAGTCCAAGAACGAATGTTACCCGAATGAATGTTCCCAGAAGAACATTGTTGTTGGATATTCAGGACACACATTCCATTATAAAAGGAAATATTCACCCAAAAAGTTAATCCTGAAATTAAATTTCAACAACTATTGGTAAAAATAAAAAGGTTGATCAAGGACAGTATTAACATCTCAATTAAAATATTAAATAACATATCTGCAAGTCTATTCAGCCATGCATGTATAATTAATGCCGAGGGCTATAGAGAAGGTCACCATTTCCAAAGGTCAAAGAGGGAATTTTGGATGCGCCTCTCGACAAAATTAAAACCTCTGCAACATTTATACTTTTACCATTAAACTGCATTCATATTATGTAAACCTTTCCCTCCAGAAATCCTTTATGTCTTCCTTTACTTGTAAGACACTTGTGGCCATTGGCATCTTATGCAAATGAAATAGGGAAAAAAAATCAACATTTATTCTTGTAACCATTGTGCCCCATAGCAAATCATCAATGAGTCCCATTCCATTAGTTTATGAAGAGCTTGTGAATTCGGTGTGTATTTTCTTCCAGTCCTTTGCATTCTTGGAATTATTTATTTTACCCTTTCACCCCTCATCACAATGATCACGAATTGTCATGCCTTGCTTTTGTTACTTGATCTGGTGACCTTTTTCTGCATAGTCGGTTTCCAACCCTGCTGAGCCACTGTAATGTGGCATGGGGTGGTAGTCGTGGGTGAGGGTTGACCCTGGATGCTCCAGCATGCTGCATTAAAACTGTGGTCCCAGTTGGGTTTGTTAGTTGGTGTGGTGCAGGTCATACCTTTGAGGAGGCTGTATGCCGCCAAAGCCTCTGGCATGGCAGGACAGGACCGTAGCAGAAACTGACACAAAGACTAACAGACTAACCTTCCTGAACCAAGACACGGCTAAAACACTCGTTTCACGCTCTCATCATCTCCCGCCTCGACTACTGCAACCTCCTCCTCACCGGCCTCCCCACCTCCTCCCTCGCACCTCCATCCTCAATTCCGCTGCTCGACTCATTCACCTGTCTCCCCGCTACTCCCCTGTCTCCCCCTCTGCCGAGCCCTTCACTGGCTCCCCACCTCCCATAGATCCCAGTTCAAAACCCTAACCCTGACATACAATGCCATACACAACCTGTCCCCCCCATACATTTCTGACCTGGTCTCCCGATACTACCCTCACGCAATCTGCGCATCGTCTCAAGAGCTCCTGCTCTTCTCCCCTCACATTACCTCCTCACACAACCGCATATAAGACTTCTCTCGTGCATCTGCCATACTTTGGAACTCTCTCCCCACCACGTCAGACACTCCCCTACCCTGGGAACCGTCAAGAAAAACCTAAAGACCCACCTCTTCCTTCAAGCCTACAACCCACACTAAGAGCCTTCAACCCACACTTACACCTATCTGCTGCACCTCCTCACCCTCACCTCTCCCCTCCCTACTGTCTCCCCCATTCCCTATAGACTGTGAACCCTCGTGGACAGGGTCCTCTGCCCTACTGTACCTGTATGACTGAAGTGTCATCACTTTATGTCTTGTCCTCGTCTGCCCTCACACATGTAAAGCGCCATGGAACCTAATGGCGCTATATAAATATTTAATAATAATAATAATAATAGTTCTTAACCACTAACAGTCTTTTACTTAACAGTTTCCTTAGTTCTTCAGGCACAACTATACAAGTGAGGTAGCGGGCACATATCTTAAGACATTTTCCATTACACAGAATGGCACCACCTGCAGCTCTAGTTTGACTTGGCTGTACCGGCTCTTTCTGGATTTGAGCTTTCCAGGACAACTCAGCCCAACTCAAAGGCATAGTCTTTTACAGTCACCTTCCTTCTCATCAAGACCACATCTCCTTCCTTCACATGAAAGGGGATCCAAGGGGTTCATAACACAATGGCAGGAATGGAGCAACAGGCTCCCAGGCACTTTCAGATTAAGGTGTTTTCTCCAAATAGGAGAGGGAATTAGAAGGTTCGCTGTAGCACCAGCAAAGAGCCCTAGACTTGCAGTCATGAGAAAGGATCCTGACCAGGAATGTTGAACATCATCACTCACCAGTGGTGATAACCCTATACTTTGATGGTGGTACGGGTCGGCTTCAATACGCGCACTGCGCATGCGCCGGAGCCAGCCTATACCAGGTGATCAGCCCCCACAATGCACCAGGCCGGATATGATGTACCGGCTCAGCGCATCATCATCAGAAGAGGCTGGAATTTCAAATAGAGGATGGACAGAAGAAGGAATAATTGACGCCCAGCGGGGCGTGCGGCGAGCAAGCCAGGAGGGGAGAATGGAGCGCCGGAGCCCGCCCACCACAGACTACAGATGTAGACTGCACTTAACTAGATAAGTTTTTTCTTACTCCTCATAGGGCACTCTTAGGTGACACAGGGATGGTTAGGGATCAGCTAGGAAGGTGCAGGGACAGGTAGTTGTAGGATAGCGGGGGGGGGGGTAAATCGAGGTGACAGGTTCCCTTTAACAACCAGTGCAGTATTGCTTTGTTTTTTTTCAATGAAATTAAATTTACACTATAAGTGGCTTGACATCGTTGGCTCACCAATTCAGACAATAGGAAGGAATCAAAAGATTGTGTGAAGGTGGGATTACACGTTTCAATATCGTTCCGACATCGCAATTCAATGGCGCGGGAGCGCGCATTTAGTGCACGTTTCTCCCGCATCGCATCGGAGGTTTACACGTTGCTATTTCTGGATCCAACATCTGTACGATGTCTACGCCCCCCAACCCAGGAACGACCATTTAACATGGGAGTGAATGGGTGACGTTGAACTTCACATCGGAGTTGGGCTGTCACACAGCACGATCCGGCTCCAATCTCCATTCAATATCGGAGCATTGAATAGCACGCTCATTCTATCCCCGATATCACATTGACATCGTTCCTGCATCGTATTGGACGTTCACACCATACAACGCAGGCACGATATCGGCTCCAACAATCGAACCACGTGACTTTTCATTGAAATTGGACGCCGATATCGCAACCTGTGAACCCACCTTGAATCCCATAAAAATACCAAGGAAAACTACCCTACTTCTCTGTATGCAAAACACAAGCTTTTACACTGCTCCATTAATTGAACAAAAAGAAAATGTGACTCAGAAAATAGTGACAGAGGCCAAAAATTGTTTTTTTTATAAAGTTTAATAAATTTAAATCATCACAATATAAAAAAAATATTAAAGTTTATTATTGTCGTAATCATACTGTCATGCGTGTTCCCCTCTGCGCTCATTTGGTGTTTGTCATCATCTCACTCTGTTCACGCTGTGGTGTCTGATTAGAAACCTTGTGCTTGTTTTTTGCTCAGCCTGGGTTTGTATGGTATAAACACAAGGAAGGAGTTGCGGTGTATTGGGGAGCGCTAAAGCAAGAAACAAATATTAAAGTTGTACCGACCTATTTTATTAAAATTACAACTGCTCTCATACGCCAACTACGAGTTATGATAGCCCTTGCTATCTTCATCAGGTAGATCAAGTCGTCATTGCGGAGCCTCAGCACAACCATTCCAGGTGAGCGTAACCCCTTCCACTCCAGGCGTGTTAACCTTAATGGCGCTTCACCATGTGGCGCATTTTTTCTTCTTTGTTACATGGGTTTGTACGTTGACTGTTTTGTGCTCACTGGGCATCAGTCTTGCAAGAGTTAACTTCCTGATGGCTGGTAATGTGCTGCTGGAGTTTCAAGTTACTTCTGTCCTATCATAGTCATCTCCACCCTTTAAATAAGGTGGAGCCCAGTCTTATATGCTGATTATAGCTTCAGCTTTGCTCCAGTCTGTGGTGTGGTGTTCAAGTGTCTGGCAAACACTGGCGACTTGTTTGGTGTATGTGTAAACTTCCTTTTGGTAGTTTTACCTCCTGATTGTATTTGTTTTCTCCCAAATCACATATGGTACTTTTCCTGCGTGTGATTGCTATAAGCTTGTGTTTGGTTTCCGCTGTCTGTCTTTATCTGTAGGTTTCATTACTTCTCTGCATCGGGGGACGGAGGAGTGGGAATCAGCTCAGGGTTGCGCAGGAGCAGGGCCAGGGTGGAGGCTTAGGCCTCTCTACCATCAGAACTACCCCCGAGATAGGGTGAGTTCTGGGCTCCCTATCTTGAGGGGAAGATCAGGTACCCTGGTTTCCCTTATATCCTTAATTATCCTGGCACAAATAAACATGTTGTCAGGTAATTCTTACTCCACAATGGATGGCCTAAAAATAAAACAAAATACATAAAAATACATAAAAGTTTATTTCACCATTTCACACCACTTGGATTTTTTTCCCATTTAAGATACGGTACATATGGTAAAATAAATGTTGTCATTCAAAACAACAATTAATCATTGAAAAAACAAGCCCCCATATGGCACGGCTGGTGGAAAAATAAAGTTGTGGCTATGGATAAGAAAACAACAAAAGCACAAAATATAAAATATTGACTGCGGCAGAAAAAGGATCATGAACTTTACGTAATGAATATTAGCTGTTAATTTTATAAAATGCATTGGAAACTGCAAAAAAAAATGAGGTCTTATGCTATTAAAGGCTTTGGGTCAAGATAAAACTGTGACATCCATATGAAGGGGCTGCTGGGAGGGAGAGTTGGTGCAGTTACCTGCTACGAAGCTTTTTTTACTCCTTTTGTATGAAAATAAATGTATCTTTAGCACAAAATAATTGCAGGTTATTGCAAAGAATTATCATTTTTCTTCCTATTTGAATATTTTCCCAAAATAACATTGTGAAAACTAATAATTTAACTACAATTTATGACAAAATCCCTTTCACTAGGTAAAAAGATGTGGAGAAATGAACAGAGCTGGGATGTCAGTCTAAGAATGATGGATGATTACATTATAGATTTCAGGGGATTAGAGAAAAATAACAAGGGCTGCGTGACTTCAAAGTGTTTTCGGACATAAATGATTCCCATAGTCTCTTGTCACTGTCCAATGACTTCTTGGAAACAGTCCCAATAAATTCATTATAGTGTGCTAATACCATTCAGCTGGGTGTCTAGATCAGGATTTGCAATGTAGTAGACATGATGTCATTGTCGTCTGCTTGTGCCATCATGTAATGAATTACATTTCATTCTAACTCTAAACAGAATAGGAGATTTCAGACTTTAGTGTCTTATGACACAATGTGGCACATCCATAGAGGTCTATAATGGGGGTTCATGGTGTAAAACTGCTTAACTTCTCCCTTTAAATAAAAACTGTATGGAAACAGAGTGCACCAGTCCATAGGGTTATATCTTTTTAAACAGCTATAATAGATCCAGGTAATCTGCTCACCACAGCCAGTTGTGTAGGCACAACTCTTGTGAAATCTCAATAATAGTTGCTGCTGCCCCATGGCTTTGGGGATGAACTTTACAAGGATGCTTGAAGGAAAGTCCTGCTGACTACAACTCAAAGAATATTTCCCAGATCCATACATTCCTTGACCAAGAAACTGCAAAAACACTAGTGCCTCATCATCTCCCGCCTTCACTATTGCAACCTCTAGTTCTCTGGCCTCCATTCTTGCACTCTTCTACCTCTCCAATCTATCCTAAGCTCTGTTTTCCTACTAATCCACCTGTCACCCCACTATTCCCTGGTCTCTCCTCTCTGCCAAGCCCTTCACTGGCTCCCTATTTCTCAAAGACACCTCTAGTAGTGGGTGCTAGCACAAATATCTCAAGGGCTGTCACTAGAGGTGTGCACCCATATTTATAGTATATATAGTTTTTTTTGGATGCAGCACCCTCCCCCACCCAGTAGCTGCTATGAGAATCTACATATAGTCCTGAACACTTCCCTTATAAGCAGGATTTTAAATGCACATAGGGCATTATCCCATACACATATCCAGACTGCAGACATAAGGTTTTAGATAGGACCCAGTGCAGTCATGGCCAAAAGTTTTGAGAATGACACCAAAATTCTATTTTCACATGATCTGCTGCCCTCTGGTCATATTATGAGACCAAAAGGTTCTATTGACAGTTAGAATGAGTTAATGCAGCAAGTCAATATTTGCAGCGTTGACCCTTCTTCTTCAGGACCTCTGCAATTCTCCCTGGCTGCTCTCAATCAACTTCTGGACCAAATCCTGACTGATAGCCGTCCATTCTTCCATTCTTGCATAATCAATGTTTGCATTTTGGCAGAATTTGTTGGTTTTTGTTTGTCCACTAGTGATGGGCGAATCCTAAATTACTCGGAATCGCTTGACTCTAGCGAGTCCGAGCACAGGACTCGCTACTCGTTGCGAGTCTAGCGAGTCCAATGTTAATGAATGGGGAAGCGAGTAATAGCGAGTAGTGTGAGATTTACAAATCGCAGATGTGTCTCGGAAGCTTCAGCCTGAAGCAATCCTAGTTTTGTCATTTATTTGCATTGGACTCGTTTACTTTGCAACTGTAATCGCTGGGAAACTCGCACAGATAAGAGTCCTGTCTTCTCTGTGTGCTGGCTGCCAGCTCCAGGGTCCTAGAGCCTGCCTGCTGCCTGATGTAGCAGTGCTGAGATTGTTCTCAGTCTGCTCATTCCCTGTGTACAGACATGAATGTCTGTGCACAGAGATGATGTAGCAGAGCTGAGATTGTTCTCAGTCTGCTCATTCCCTGTGCATATACATCTATATCTATGCACAGGGATGAGCAGAGAGGAGATCGCGTTTTGGACTGCGTCGGACGGAAGAGGATTTTTTTAATTAAAGATGGAGTCTCTAATGGCTTTTTTTTTTATTTCTAATAAAAAAATTTCTCTGTGTTGTGTTCTTTTTAAAACAATTTAATAGAAATTCATGGCGGTCATGTCTAATATTGGCGTGACCGCCATAAATTTCGGGCTTAGGGCCAGCTGATAATACAAAGCTGGCCCTAACCTCTATTACCCAGCGTGCCACCGCCACCAGGGCCGCTGGAAGAGCGGGGTTCAGCGCCAGAGTATGGCGCTTCAATGAACGCGCCATCTTCTGGGGCGGCTGCGGGCTGCAATTTGCAGCGGGGGGTGCCCAGAAAGCTTGGGCATCCCTGCGCTGCGGATTCCAGCCCCCAGCTGCTTAGCTGTACCTGGCTAGACATAGAAATTGCGCGGAGCCCCACGCATTTTTTTGACTCCGACTCCGAGACGACTCCGACTCCGAGACGACTCCGACTCCGACTCGACTCCGAGACGACTCTGACTCCGAGACGACTCCGACTCCGACTCGACTCCGACTCCGAGACGACTCCGACTCCGAGACGACTCCAACTCCGAGACGACTCCGACTCCGACTCCGAGACGACTCCGACTCCGAGACGACTCCGACTCCGACTCGACTCCGAGACGACTCCGACTCCGAGACGACTCCGACTCCGACTCGACTCCGAGACGACTCCGACTCCGAGACGACTCCGACTCCGAGACGACTCCGACTCTGAGGCGACTCCGACTCTGAGGAGACTCCGACTCCGAGACGACTCCGACTCCGAGGCGACTCCGACTCCAAGGCGACTCCGACTCCGAGGCGACTCCGACTCTGAGACTCCAACTCAGACTCTGAGACTCTGACTCTGAGACTCTGACTCTGAAATTCATTAAATAATAAAAAAAATGTGTGGGGCTCCGCGCAATTTCTATGTCTAGCCAGGTACAGCTAAGCAGCTGGGGGCTGGAATCCGCAGCGCAGGGATGCCCAAGCTTTCTGGGCACCCCCCGCTGCAAATTCCAGAGAAAATTTTTTATTTGAAATTTAAAAAAAAAGCCATTAGGGACTCCATCTTTAATTAAAAAATCCTCTTCTGTCCGACGTAGTCCAAAACGCGATGTCCTCTCTGCTACATCCCCTGTGCATAAATATAGATGTCTATGCACAGGGAATGAGCAGACTGAGAACAATCTCAGTTCTGCTACATCTTCTCTGTGAGCAGGCAGGTTCTAGGACAGAGAGCTGCACAGAGAAGACAGCTGGACTCGGCTCGCAATATAACAGCAGTTACTTTGCGAGTTTCCCTGCTATCACTGGCACAGTAGCCGAGTCTAATGCAAACAATGGCAATCCTAGTTTTGTCAGCGTTTCTGACAAAACTAGGATTGATATTGATTTGCATTGGACTCGTGCGAGTAATCACTGGGAAACTCGCAGACTACCGAGTCCTGCGAGTCCCTTACTACTCGCCGAGTAACGAGTCCTAGCGAGTAGATTCGCCCATCCCTATTGTCCACCCGTCTCTTGATGATTGACCACAAGTTCTCAATGGGATTAAGATCTGGGGAGTTTCCAGGCCATGGACCCAAAATCTCTATGTTTTGTTACCTGAGACATTTAGTTATCACCTTTGCTTTATGGCAAGGTGCTCCATCATGCTGGAAAAGGCATTGTTGGGCGCCAAACTGCTCTTGGACGGTTGGGAGAAGTTGCTCTTGGAGGACATTCTGGTACCATTCTTTATTCATGGCTGTGTTTTTAGGCAAGACTGTGAGTGAGCAGATTCCCTTGGCTGAGAAGCAACCCCACACATGAATGGTTTCAGGATGTTTTACAGTTGTCATGAGACAAGACCGGTGGTAGCGCTCACCTCTTCTTCTCCAAATAAGCTGTTTTCCAGATGTCCCAAACAATCGAAAAGGGGATTCATCAGAGAAAATGACTTTACCCCAGTCCTCAGCAGTCCACTCCTTGTATCTTTTGCAGAATATCAGTCGGTCCCTGATGTTTTTCCTGGAGAGAAGTGGCTTCTTTGCTGTCCTCCTTGAAACCAGGCCTTGCTCAAAGAGTCTCCGCAGTCTCACAGTGCGTGCAGAAGCACTCACACCAGCAGGCTGCCATTCCTGAGCAAGCTCCGCACTGCTGGTAGTCCCATCCCGCAGCTGAAACAGTTTTAAGATACGGTCCTGGCGCTTGCTGGTCTTTCTTGGGCGCCCTGGAGCCTTTTTGACAACAATGGAAGCTCTCTCCTTGAAGTTCTTGATGATGCGACAGATTGTTGACTGAGGTGCAATCTTTCTAGCTGCGATACTCTTCCCTGTTAGGCCATTTTTGTGCAGTGCAATGATGGCTGCACGTGTTTCTTTACAGATAACCATGGTTAACTGAAGAGAAACAATGATACCAAGCACCAGCCTCCTTTTAAAGTGTCCAGTGGTGTCATTCTTACTTAATCATGACTGATTGATCGCCAGCCCTGTCCTCATCAACACCCACTCCTGTGTTAATGGAACAATCACTAAAACGATGTTAGCTGCTCCTTTTAAGGCAGGACTGCAATGATGTTGAAATGTGTTTTGGGGGTTAAAGTTCAGTTTCTAGGCAAATATTGACTTAGCAAGTAATTGCTGTTAAGCTGATCACTCTTTATGACATTCTGGAGTATATGCAAATTGCCATTAGAAAAACTGAAGCAGTAGACTTTGCTAAAATTAATATTTGTATCATTCTCAAAACTTTTGGCCATGACTGTAGAGTGAAAAAACCTTGGTAGCGGTTACTGGGCTTACAATGTCATGGCCATCACATTAACCAATTTTTCACATTTAATCTTAGATAGCTTTCAGTAGCTTTCCAATATGATCTTGGTCCCTGTTCACATAATGCAATAGTACATGTTAGGCATTTTTGGTTTTTCCTTTGAGAGCATGAAGTGCTGGTGTGCAGCTGATCTTCGCACTGTAGAGGGATAAGCTTTATTCTCATTTGCACAAGGAAACACTAGAAGCAATAAGATGAAAATGAATTGGTGGAGACACAGATTAGATATCAGAAAAACCTTTTGACAGTGAGGGTGATCAACGAGTGGAACAGGCGGACACAAGAGGTGGTGAGTTCTCCTTCAATGGAGTCTTCACACAGAGGCTGGACAGACATCTGTCTGGGATGATTTAATGAATCCTGCTTTGAGAAGGGGGTTGGACCAGATGACCCAGGAGGTCCCTTCCAACTCCACCAGTCTATGATTATATGAAAAAACATGAATTAACTTGTACCCTTTGTTATATCCTGTTGCCAATAAAACACCAAACATAATCTACAGTAATGAGATTGTCACTATTCTCAGTCCTTCTGCCCAAAGGAGCTATCTAATTTTCTATCTCAGGTCTAATTTCCTTATCTGTACGTTTTTGGAATATGGGATAAAATCGGAAAGTCTAAACAAGGAAACCAAAAAATCTCTCAAATTAGAAACCCCTGAACTAAAAAGCTATAATGACACATCTAAAAATTAACATATACAACGATCCTTTATTAGATATAAATCAGAATAAAACATACAGGTAAAAAAAGGATATCCACAGTGAGAGGGAAAAGCAAACCAACCTAGCCCATATAATCAACTATAGTAAACCACTAACAATAATGTATATACTAGCTCAAAATAATAACCATAAAGATCTGGCACTGACTTACCATAAACACTTAGGGTATGTGCTCACGGTGGGCGGGTTTGTGTCGGCGGCGGCTGGGTGGACCCGCCAGGAAGCTCCGGAGCCGTCCACCGGCTTCCTGGCGGCTATGTGCCGCGGGTGCCGGGCGGGTGACGGGCGGGTGACGGGCGGGTTAGCGCCGGCGGTTCTGCAGCGGCTGGAAGCAGCACATGATTCTGCTTGCAGCCGCTGCAGAACCGGCCGGATTATAGAACATGCTCATTCTTTGCTAACCCGCTGGGAACCCAGCGGGTTAGCAACGGATGAGCATGTGTAAACCGCCGCTGTGTGCACAGCGGGTGTCGGTTTACATAGGTTTCTATGTTAATCCAAACGCCGGTTTGGATTAACATAAATTTACATATAACTTATGTAAACCGACCGGCGGTTTACACTGCTAATCCGACCCTAACCCGGCCAGTGCGCACATACCTTTAAGGCCCCGTCGCACACTACGATATTGTTGCGTCACAAAATCTGTGAAGTTACAACGATCTCGTTAGCGATCTCGTTATGTGTGACAGGGCCTTAACCCCTAACCCTCACACCTAACCCTAACCCTTAAACCTATCCCTAATACCTAACGATAAACCCCAAATCTAACACCTGACCCCAACCCTGTGGGCATTTTTCTTTTGGGCATTTGTCTGGTCACCGTAAGAACAATATGGGCTCATAGTGAACTTTGGGCATCTCAATAAATATGGTCCATGATAGAGCCAAGAGCCCGCCGACAAGAGAGAAATCAGCCACACTTATTCTAATCTCATACAAGCCCTTCAATCAGCCATATACTATGCCATTTGCAGATGTTGCGCTGCCATTCCTCCACCAGTGCATAAAACAGGTTTATTGTGCTGCCATGACTAATAAATTACTAATTTGTTTTATCCATATCTATTTATGAAATGTAATATGCCGATCCCTTAGGTCTCCTAAACTATACCTGCAAAAGCCTTTTATCATCCTCTTATTCTAACTTTATTACCGCCATATTTTGTAACATAAAGTGACAAGTGAAATATATTTGTTCTCTTGTTCTTAATAAGATATTCTCTTATTGAACTAAAACAAAATAAGCTCTTAACATTTTTTTTTGTTCCATTTTAATAGTGTTCGAAAGGCGCGTTGTTAAAAACCACAATATATTCAGTCTGCGGCATCAGAAAACTATAAAGATAATAAAACCGAAGACTCTAATAAAGTCATAAAACACTGCATCAAACCACACGCATAAAATAATAATTGCACCCAATACAGTGTCTGGTGTGAGTTGAAAGCCATTTCAGTTTCCAGAAAGTAGAAGAACCTTAACAAAAATAATAATTTTACCATATAAAGTTTTAATAGTGTTTTCAAAATCTAGGTTCAAAGAAGAAATATGATAGTAACCAACCAAGCACTAAACCCCCCCCACAAATGAAGATTGCATTCTCCAACCATGATCCCTCAATACTGTCCTGGAAACCTAATCCTGCACTGTTACATGACTATGTCTCTGTCTACTCCCTGAATTCTACGAGCTCTCCTGGAAACCTAATCCTGCACTGTTACATGACTATGTCTCTGTCTACTCCCTGAATTCTACGAGCTCTCCTGGAAACCTAATCCTGCACTGTTGCATAACTACGTCTCTGTCTACTCCCCGAATTCTACGAGCTCTCCTGGAAACCTAATCCTGCACTGTTGAATGACTACATCTCTGTCTACTACACTGAATAGTGTCTTGTGAAATAAGTTGGGTGTCTTTAAGACCATTTTTTGCATCTTTTCATTCTCATGTGTGGTTAAGGCTTAAAGATGTACCAAAGGCATCTGTCCAGTCTTCTGTAAATAATGGTATTCCAATTATGTAGAATGGGTTTGCAATTTTCAAACATAATTTTTATATAAAGATGTATTTGTTTTACTGTAGCGAGGCACCGGGCGTAGTCATGGCTCCTATACTTTATGTTACGATTGCTACATGCAGTGCATTTTGGACACAATCTATATACATAATCACCAGTTTTGCGCTTCTGGCCACTGTGCCGCTATCACGCACTGGCCGGAAGCGCAAAACCCCTGTCGCCGGACACCACCTAACCCCACCAATGCCCGCCGCCCCCCAGCCCCATGGTCACGCTCCCCCGCCGCCAGGGCCGCACCGTCCATTGGACAGTGTCAGACCTGAGTCCCCAGCGGCAGCAGCCAGGGGGAGCGGCTTTAGAAAAGGGGCCGGCGCCAGCATCAGCGCCCGTTTACTCTGCCGGCGCTCTCTCATTGTAGGCTGCAGGGGCGGCGGGGCTGCAGCCTGCTATCACCTCCCCACCCCCCCGCGCCTCAACTAACACACCAGCCGCCTCTATCATCTGCTCCACAGCCCCCTCTATCATCTGCTCCCCGCTCAGCCCCCTGTATACCCTGCTCCCCGCACAGACCCCTGTATACTTTGCTCCCCGCACAGCCCCCTGTATACTCTGCTCCCCGTACAGCCCCCTGTATACTCTGCTCCCCGCACAGCCGCCTGTATACACAGCCGCCTGTTTACTCTGATCCCCGGACAGCCACTTGTATACACAGCCGCATGTATACTCTCCTCCACGCACAGCCGCCTGTATACTCTGCTCCCCGCACAGCCGCCTGTATACTCTGCTCCCCGCACAGCCGCCTGTATACTCTGCTCCCCGCACAGCCGTACAGCCACCTGTATACTCTGCTCGCCGCACACCCGCCTGTATACTCTGCTCCCCGCACAGCCGCCTGTATACTCTGCTCCCCGCACATCCGCCTGTATACTCTGCTCCCCGCACATCCGCCTGTATACTCAGCTCCCCACACATCCGCCTGTATACACAACCGCCTGTATACTCTGCTCCCCGCACAGCCGTACAGCCACCTGTATACTCTGCTCCCCGCACAGCCCCCTGTATACTCTGCTCCCCGCACAGCCGCCTGTATACTCTGCTCCCGGCACAGCCGCCTGTATACTCTGCTCCCCGCACAGCCGCCTGTATACTCTGCTCCCCGCACAGCCACCTGTATACTCTGCTCCCCGCACAGCCGCCTCTATACTCTGCTCCCCGGACAGCCGCCTCTATACTCTGCCCCCCGCACAGCCGCCTGTATACTCTGCTCCCCGCACAGCCGCCTGTATACTCTGCTCCCCGCACACCCGCCTGTATACACAGCCCCCTGTATACTCTGCTCCCCGCACAGCCGCCTGTATACTCTGCTCCCTGCACAGCCACCTGTATACTCTGCTCCCCGCACAGCCGCCTGTATACTCTGCTCCCCGCACAGCCGCCTGTATACGCTGCTCCTCGCACAGCCACCTGTATACTCTGCTCCCCGCACAGCCGCCTGTATACTCTGCTCCCCGCACAGCCGCCTGTATACTCTGCTCCCTGCACAGCCGCCTGTATACTCTGCTTCCCGCACTGCCGCCTGTATACTCTGCTCCCTGCACAGCCGCCTGTATACTCTGCTCCCCCCACAGAGCCACCTGTATACTCTGCTCCCCACAGAGCCGCCTGTATACTCTGCTCCCCAAAGATCCGCCTGTATACTCTGCTCCCCACAGAGCCGCCTGTATACTCTGCTACCCACAGAGCCGCCTCTATACTCTGCTACCCACAGAGCCCCCTGTATACTCTGCTACCCACTGACCCGCCTGTATACACACAATTCATTTCACCGCGCTCCCGATGCAATTGCATTGGGCCTTTTTACTAGTAAGATATATTGCTGTGCTTGGTATCTGGTGTGCTGAGCTCTCAGTAGTTGTGACAGCGCAGTCCTCCATTCTGGTTCTGGGAGGTACTGGGCTGCTCAGGTGTTCTATCTTCCCTGTGATCACTACTTTACTGAGCAACCTCTGCCAGCCATATATTCCATTTGAAGTGGTATTTATCTTGAATTTCTGAGTCTGTTCTGTTCTGATCTTTGTTATCTGACCCCAGACTGTAGCTTGTTTTCCCTTTTGTCTGCTCCCTATTTTTGCTCTGATCTCATGGTATTTTTGACCCCTAGACTGTGACCTGAATACAACTCAGTTTATTCCATGAATCCTGCTTGTGCCCTGAATACAACTCAGTTTATTCCACGAATCCTGCTTGTGCTCTCCTGGAAACCTGACACTGCTCAATTGCACGATTATATCTCTGTCTAGTCCCTGAATACTACAAGCTCTCCTGGAGATCTGATCATGCACCACTGCATGACTAAATCTGTGTACTCCCTGAATTCTATGAGCTCTCCTGGAAACCTGATGCTACGCTGTTGCATGACTACATCTCTGTCTACTCCCTGAATTCTATGAGTTCTCCTGTAAACCTTATCCTGTACTGTTGTGTGACTACATCTCTGTCCACTCCCTGAATAGTACAAGCTCTCCTGGAAACCTGATGCTGCACTGTTGCATGACTATGTCTCTGCTTTAATGATGAGAAAAAAGGAGGCACTCACCATTCGCTGCTCTGTATTTTTTAATGTACGTTTTTGCCAGGTTGCATTACAGCCAGGGAGGGGGTGATGTCGGCCTCCATCACCCCCTCCCTGGCTGGAATGTAGCCTGGCAAAAAGGTACATTAAAAAATACAGCGAATGGTGAGTGCCTCCTTTTTTCTCATCTTTAAAGCAGTATAATAATGGACTTACAGGATTGTGCAACACCTAGCCCTAAATAGAGCCCTATGTGCGCAGGTCCCAGTGGCCTGGAGTGTGTATAAGGTCAAGAGTTGGTAGCACCCGGATATATCCTTGGACTTTATTTAATGACTATGTCTCTGTCTACTCCCTGAATTCAATGAGCTCTCCTGGAAACCTTATCCTGCACTGTTGCTTAACTACGTCTCTGTCTACTCCCTGAATACTACAAGCTCTCCTGGAAACCTGATGCTGCACTGTTGCATGACTACATCTTTGTCTACTCCCTGAATACTACAAGCTCTCCTTGCAGTCCTGCACTGTTGCATGACTACATCTGTCTACTCCCTGAATACTATGAATTCTCCTAGAATCTGACCCTGAGGAAGACGCCAGGAGGGCGTTGAAACGCGTTGGATGAATAAAGGATTGATTTGAACACCGACTACTAGCGTTATTCACGAGCGGATTCCCTGGCAGCGCGGACTGTGACACACCTTCCTTTCCCAGAGAATCTGACCTTAGATTTCCTGACTTCTCTGCTTTTTTTATACTACCTGTAAGTAGTGACTGTGTCACACCCTAGAATCACACGTTACCTATTTATCTCCTAAACACCCCTGTACTTTAGGAATCAGGAAACTGTATATGTAATGAGAAAGGTCCTGGTAGGGCTGTACCTACCGTACATTTTGACCATTAGACTATCAGCAAAGATCCATGGATCCAAATTGTGTTCTACCAAACAGAACTTTCCTTTAACAAAAACAGAATTTCTATTACAAACTCTATGGAACCTGATCAAGACAAATAACGGTATTTGATCATTTTTCTCATCATCATGATCACATTGATTATGATTATCATTATTGTTCTTAGACAAAAGAACATTCATTCTTGCATATTAAGATGAACATTCTCTGCAGTACCGGACATGGACTATATCCAGAGTGTAATACGTACTTCCCTCAAGTGACCGTTAACCAGGAGACATTAGCTCCGTACAATCTATACAAAGCACCTTTTCAAATGTGATTGTTCTCATCAAAGCCTGGAGAAAAACTATCCCCATTACTTTATTTTTAGTGCCACTTGTCTGGACAACACGCAGAGCGAGGGTAAAGCACCTGCTTACATTTCCAGGAAAGGCAAAGCCAGTGGAGACACATAATAAGGGTCATTTACTCAGTACGGAATGATTTCAGCCCCTGTAATACAAGGAGAAGGTTTTATTTTCTGCATTCCGGGCAAAAACTTGTTACTCTTGACAAGTGGCTAATGAAAGATTATATTTCCAGACTGAATTTCCATCCTCGCCGTTACCTGTAAATGCAATCACAAAAGGGGACAAAGAAATGACGGCTAAATTCAAGGCGTCTTAATTTAAGGGCAGCGTTGGCCAGTGTGCTCCGAAACATTGTGCACCAAAAGAATTATCATTTGCAATTTAATGAAATTGTGGCTCGGGCAGTGTGACTATTATGGCATTTAGTATGTACTTAAGAAGCCAAAGTTCTGAGCATAGTCATTTCAATCCATTGAAGCAAAATTAATTGTTCTTGGAAGGTCGAAAACTAAAGATAGCTTTCTTCTCCGTCCTGTTAGAAAGCTGTAGCACTAATAGCCCGTCCTTATTTCAGTACAAAAAGACACCTGCACTCTGAAATACTAAGACATGTAATATCGAATGTAAAAGAACATACAACAGCATTCTATCTAAGGAGACATGAAAAAATTAGATATATTCAGCATATAAATATGGCCATATCCATAACCACCCAGTAGCCACGATGAGGTGTGTTCCTTTACTGGGAAAATACACTTTCAGTTACAACCTCTCTTTGAATTTAAAAACATCACTTTGAATGGGCAAGTAGAAACCTGCTAACAGAGAATAATAACACGTCTCAGGTATCTTATATACCTGAGGAAGGCTATTATTGCCGAAGCACATTGTACAGTAACAGTTTTATATAGTTTTAATTGTTAGTTAGGGATGAGCGAGTACTGCAAGAATTGGACTCGCTATACTCGCAACGAGTAGGTCCCGTACTCGATACTCATTGCGAGTACAGCGAGTCCAATGGCAGTGAATGGGCGGGCGAGTACTTTCGCAGTGTATCTATATATACACTGCCAAAGTGCACTAAAAGTAAATAAAAGTTGTTAAAAAATAAAAAAATATCATACTATTCACCCATCCGACGCCTGCAGCGGGACCGGCAAAGAAGACATCCGATCAATGACAAGGACCTGTGAGTCTGACAGCCAATCAGATGGCTGGTAGCGATCTGGCCAATCAGATGGCCAGACGTCACAAACCATGTGATCGCTACCAGCCACCTGATTGGCCAGATTGCCAGGTCATTGATGCACGTTCAAGAACAACTTTTATTCACTTTTTGTGCACTTTCACAGTGTATATATAGTAACAAATGTTACTGGAACGACGCATGTTCAGGTGGTGAGTAGGGATGGGAAAACTTGTGCTTTTTCCCCAGGTTCGTGCCCGGAGTTGCTGTGCAAGCATGTACATGGTTACAAATCTACCTAATTATACTTACTGGGTCCACATTATCCCATTCAGCTATGCGCAATGCCATGTCACCTCTGGGCTTCCGGGATGAATTATCATGTGACTGGCTCCAATAGCCAATCACATACGTCAAGATGACAAGAGGCGGCCCGAAAGTGACTTAGCGACGCATTACACTAGGAAGTGAGAACAGGGACCCAGCAAGTATATTAAGAGGATTAACTATTGCATTATTTTACAGCTGCAACCCCAGGCACGAACACGAACAGCTCGCCCATCCCTAGTGATGATTATCTATTATTTTTATGCAATAATGAGAAATATTAGAAGGGTTTGTCCGGGTAGTAAACAATTCCTTTAAGGATTAGGTGGAAAGCCCTGGAACACGGAAGGAGAAAAGTTGATAAAGGCTGGAAGTTTCCCTTTGGTTCTGTGTTGTTAACAGTGTGTGAAGGAAAGAGAGCAGCAGTGATGGAAAGAAGTAACTAGGATGAAAAGTGGCAGATTGGGTTTAAGATTCAGCAAGAATATCTCTCACCCAGCATCTTACTTATGATTTTGTAGCCCACTCCAGCCTTGTGCGAGTCTAGGATCTTTTCCCTGACATCCTTACAAAGGCCATTGTGTGTGAAGAAAAGAGAGCAGTAGTGATGGAAAGAAGTAACTATAATTAGGGATGAGCGAGTACTGCAATATTCAGACTCGCTATACTCGTTACGAGTAGGTCCTGATACTCAGTACTCGTTGCGAGTATAGCGAGTCCAATGAAAATGAATGTAGAACCGAGTACTTTTGCAGTGTATCTATATATACACTGCGAAAATGGAATAAAAGTGAATAAAAGTTGTTAAAAATAAAAAAAAAATCATACTCACCCATCCGACGGCTGCACTGAGGACCCGAAAAGAAAACATCCCATGTACGGCTAGGACCTGTCAGTCTGATAGCCAATCAGATGGCTGGTAGCAGTCACAAGCCACATGATCACTACCAGCCACCTGATTGGCCAGATTGCCAGGTCATTGATGCATGTTCAAGACCTGGCAATCTGGCCAATCAGGTGGATGGTAGAGATCATGTGGTTTGTGATGTCAGGCCATCTGATTGGCTATCAGACTGACAGGTACTAGCCGTACATGGGATGTCTTCTTTTCGGGTCCCCGGTGCAGCCGTTGGATGGGTGAGTATGATATTTTTTTATTTTTAACAACTTTTAATCACTTTTATTCCACTTTCGCAGTGTATATAGATACACTGTGAAAGTGAATAAACTACTCACTACTCCTAACGAGTAATCGCAATAAACTCGCGGAGTAGCGAGTAGCCTGAATATTGTTACTATTCGGTGAGTACCGAATAGTAAAGATTACACTCGCGCATCCCTAACTAGGATGAAAGGTGGCAGATTGGGTTTAAGATACAGCAAGAATATCTCTCACCCAGCATCTTACTTATGGTTTTGTAGCCCATTCCAGCCTTGTGCAGGTCCAGGATCTTTTCCCTGACATACTTAGAAAGCTCTTTGGTCTTGCCCATGATGTAGAGGTTAGAGCCTGACTGATTAATTTAATGTGTGGACAGGAGTCTTTTATACAGGTGACAATTTAAGACAGCTATCATTAATGCAGGTAATGAGTTTATTAGGAGCGTCTAACCTGTCTGTAGGAGCCATAACTCCTAATGGTTGGTAGGGGATCAAATACTTATTTCTCTCTGCAAAATAAAGATACATTTATATAATTTAGACAATGTGATTTTCTGGATTTTATTTTTGATATTCTATTTCTCACTGATAAAATTAACCTACCCTTAATATTATAGACTGTTCATATCTTTGTCAGTGGGCAAACTTACAAAATCAGCAATGGATCAAATACTTATTTCCCCTACTGTTTACAAAAAATGAGACACTTGTCATATAAATATGGCCATATCCATAACCGTCCAGTAGCCACATCGAGGTGTGTCTCCTTACTGGGAACCTTTCTCTTGTTTAAACACCTTGCATGCTTCTCTGAGAAATTAAATATGTAAATTGCCTCTTCAGGCAGGAAGAAGACCTGAACTATAGTGCCACCTATTGGAAGTAGTAGTTTAAAGCATATGGCCACCACGGGAAGGTCAAGAGAAAGGAAGATCACACGTAAAGAAGGGAACTGTTTCAACTGTAATTTAGGGACCAATCACATGTAACCTCATTTAAATGATCAGGGTGCTTTACACAGGTCCTGCACGCAGCAGGGTTTATATCCACATTTTATAGATGGAGAATCTTCTGCTTGGTGCATTGGCAGCATTGTGTACAAGAAATTAAGAATTCTCATGCAGACGCTGCTGAAGATACCCGCAGTGTAAAATTGACCAGGACTATGGATTTAATATTAGCAACATGTCAAATTATGCTGCAAATGTCAAAGTAGATTTCGTTGGAGTATTTCAGCTGGGCAGATATATTATATCATTTTATGTATACAAATTGGGGTTAGGGTTAATTTTCTCCCTCTTGGAAGCATACCTTGTTTGTATTTCATATATTTGTGTAGTTGAGATAATATGGCTGGTTATTTGTGTGGCCATCTAGCTGCCAAGGTAAAGTGTGCTCCCCGGTCCGCTTTCATAGTGGAAGTTATTAAAGGGACTTTCTGGTCTATACTGATAATTCTGCAGTCATACTATGTGACTGCAGACTCATAATCCTCCCAGCATCCGCACTGTGCGCTGTGAGGTTTCTTTGTTTCTAAGGCCGGCTTCACACCACGGATTTGAGCTTTCAGGTTCTGTCCGGTGCTTTCCTGGAAGCACCAGACAGAACTTGACAGCCCCTGATAGAATAGAACTGGAGGGCAAATATGCCCTCTGGTCCTGTTTTCTGCCGGAATCAGCAGATCGCAGGTTTCAGGAGCTGTCCCCTGCTGAAGTTTCAAAAAGCGGGAGCTAGCTGCGGTCCTAGAATGTCAGCGGGGAGCTCTCCATGGTGCTGCAGTTCAGCGCCAGCTGGCACTGAGCCTCAGCACCCAGCGTCCGGGAGCCGGACCAATTTTCTGTCAGATCCGGTGCGATCTGGCGCCATAGACTCCCATGTTAGGGGACGCCGGATCGCACCGGATCAGGGAGAATCCGGGAGTATCCGATTTGTTCAGATTTTTGCCCCGGACAGAAAATCGCAGCAAGCTGCAATTTTGTGTCTGGGACAAAAACCTGAATTCTCCCGGATCCTCCTGGACAGATGGAAACCGGATGGCAAAACAATGCCATCCAGCCCCATAGTATTCCTATGGGGCCGAAATCGGATCACACTGGACAGTCCCAGATCACCAAAACCGTGGTGTGAAGTCGGCTTTAACTGGGAATGGACAACAGTTATGCGGTATGTGTGTTCCCAGCCAGAAAAAAAACCCAGACTAGTAGGTATATGGCCTCACTTAATACAAGTGTATAGAGCAAGGTTGCACCTACTAGACAGTCGCGTCCACTAGTCAGACACACTCGCTCCATACACTTGTATTGAGCAAGCCCATGTCCACTAGTTGTGTTGGTGCCGGCAACATGCATTGCAGCAGTGTCGGCACTAGGAGGATTAATAAGTCTGCAGTCACATCTGCAGAATTATTTTTAAACTGGACAACCCCTTTAATTTAGTGATATTTCTCAGGTGTGTAGCTAATAAAAGGGGCTTGCAGTGCAGTGGGAAGGAGAGTCCCAAGAAAAAGAGAGGGAAAGTGAAATAGGAACTTCTGTCCTATTTGAATCGCCTGGACCCTTTGGGCCACCCTGGGATTTGGGTCCAGAATATGGGATGTGGATGCCATACCATTTGTTAGTGCATTCCTACTGGTCTTGGTACTAGTTTCCAGCCCCTAAAAGAACCCCAGACTGCGGCTGTTTCCTCCGGTGCCAATTGAATGTCCTGTGGCCTAGACTCATGCGAACGGGTTTCCACCATACAAGCTGTGAAGGAACATTTTGTCTGGTGGAAATCCTGGTTGCTCTTTTGGATGGATCCCCATAAGTGGGATAGGGCCTAAGTTATGAAAGCCCGAATGAATTCACATCAGACATTAGTGAGGCTGAGTGCAAAAACTGAGTGCAAAAACCGCACAAGAGTCACACAAAAAGCACTCTGTTATAATGAAATGTCCAGTTTTCAGCGAGTGCGGTCAAAAAAAGTATCAAAAACAGTGCTATTGGTTTGTACGTTTTTTGCAAAAAATATACTATAAGCTGCCTCACCTCGTCACGGTTGCCCTGACAGAGGCAGTCCCTAACTGATGTATGCAATTAAAACCTGCTTGTGTGTGAACATACCTCTATACAGGCTCTAGCCAGGACTCCATACTCTGTGGGCTTTACCTGTGAAGCTAGCTTCACACACAAGCAGGTTTTAATTGCATACATCAGTTAGGGACTGCCTCTGTCAGGGCAACCGTGACGAGGTGAGACAGCTTATAGTATATTTTTTGCAAAAAAACGTACAAACCAATAGCCCTGTTTTTGATACTTTTTTTGACCGCACTTGCTGAAAACTGGAAATTTCATTATAACAGTGAGCTTTTTGTGTGACTCTTGTACATTTTTTGCACTCAGTTTTTGCAGTTTTTCTGGTGGTGATGAATGCGGTTATTAATCGCATTCATCAGAGTGCATGACTCATAATTGTCTGGTCAATGTATTTGTCCTGTTCGCAGGAAAGGGAGGTGCTCCACCCCTCCCTTATGAGTAGTTCACACACAAGGTAGCTTCACAGGTAAACCCTTTGGGCTTCACATTACCCTCAGATATCTCACTCGGGTCTGTATGCAAGTTAACCCTGCTTGATTAGATTTATTGTGGCATAAATATCTGCTGTATGAATGGCAGCAAGAAAAACAGCTTTATTGGTTTGTAGGTGGATCTCACACTGATTTCGCAAGATTAAATATATGTTTAAGATTAAAAACAGGTATCTTAACTATAGTGAAAGAATTCTGAAAAATTCCAGACAATAATATATTCTCATCTAAGTTTATTCATTTTTTGGAGTCCTAGCCATTTCCATGATATTTTACATTATGCTTTCATCAGCAGTGCCATCTAGTGAATAGATAAAACATATAACAATAATGCACGTTATATTTTTAAATTCATCTTAAATTGCTGGATATAGTACTTATATCTTTATATTTTATCCGAAGGGTAAAAAATAACCTGCTTTACAAAGTTTGGTTTTATATAGCCTTGTACCTTTTAATTTTTAGGAGATAATGCCAGGTGATTAAAGACTTTGAAGGAAATCTGTCAGCAGGTTTTTGCTATGTAAGCTACAGTCATGGCCAAAAGTATTGACACCCCTGCAATTCTGTCAGATAATACTCAGTTTCTTCCTGAAAATGATTGCAATCACAAATTCTTTGGTATTATTATCTTCATTTAATTTGTCTTCAATGAAAAAACACAAAAGAGAATGAAGCAAAAAGAAAAACATGAATCATTTCACACAAAACTCCAAAAATGGGCCAGACAAAAGTATTGGCACCCTCAGCCTAATACTTGGTTGCACAACCTTTAGCCAAAATAACTGCGATCAACCTCTTCCGGTAACCATCAATGAGTTTCTTACAATGCTCTGCTGGAATTTTAGACCATTCTTCTTTGGCAATCTGCTCCAGGTCCCTGATATTTGAAGGGTGCCTTCTCCAAACTGCCATTATTAGATCTCTTCACAGGTGTTCTATGGGATTCAGGTCTGGACTCATTGCTGGCCACCTTAGAAGTCTCCAGTGCTTTCTCTCAAACCATTTTCTAGTGCTTTTTGAAGTGTGTTTTGGGTCATTGTCCTGTTGGAAGACCCATGACCTCTGAGGGAGACCCAGCTTTCTCACACTGGGCCCTACATTATACTGCAAAATTTGTTGGTAGTCTTCAGACTTCATAATGCCATGCACACGGTCAAGCAGTCCAGTGCCAGAGGCAGCAAAGCAACCCCAAAACATCAGGGAATGTCCACCATGTTTGACTGTAGGGACCGTGTTCTTTTCTTTGAATGCCTCTTTTTTTCTCCTGTAAACTCTATGTTGATGCCTTTGCCCAAAAAGAGAGAACATTCTTCCAAAACGTTTTAGGCTTTCTCAGGTAAGTTTTGGCAAACTCCAGCCTGACTTTTTTATGTCTCGGGGTAAGAAGTGTGGTCTTCCCGGGTATCCTACCATACAGTCCCTTTTCATTCAGACGCTGAAGGATAGTACGGGTTGACACTGTTGTACCCTCGGACTGCAGGGCAGCTTGAACTTGTTTGGATGTTAGTCAAGGTTCTTTATCCACCATCCGCACAATCTTGCGTTGAAATCTCTTACAATTTTTCTTTTCCGTCCACATCTAGGGAGGTTAGCCACAGTGCCATGGGCTTTAAACTTCTTGATGACACTGCGCACGGTAGACACAGGAACATTCAGGTCTTTGGAGATGGACTTGTAGCCTTGCGATTGCTCATGCTTCCTCACAATTTGGTTTCTCAAGTCCTCAGACAGTTCTTTGGTCTTCTTTCTTTTCTCCATGCTCAATGTGGTACACACAAGGACACAGGACAGAGGTTGAGTCAACTTTAATCCATGTCAACTGGCTGCAAGTGTGATTTAGTTCTTGCCAACACCTGTTAGGTGCCACAGGTAAGTTACAGGTGCTGTTAATTACACAAATTAGAGAAGCATCACATGATTTTCTAACAGTGCCAATACTTTTGTCCACCCCTTTTTTATGTTTGGTGTGGAATTACATCCAATTTGGCTTTAGGACAATTCTTCTTGTGTTTTTTTCATTGAAGACAAATTAAATGAAGATAATAATACAAAGAATTTGTGATTGCAATCATTTTCAGGAAGAAACGGAGTATTATCTGACAGAATTGCAGGGTGTCAATACTTTTGGCCATGACTATGTAAGCAGAGCACAGCTGATGGGGGTAGGGAATAGGAAGCTGTTCACCTCAACACTCATCGGATTCCCAGGCACCTGGAACATGGCTGGCTCCACAATCAGTTCAGAAGAAAAAAGGTATTTTCCAGGGCCACTGGACCATACTGACAGCGACTTTATTAGAACATATTAAAAACACTTTTGTTTTTAATATGTTCAATAAAGTCGCTGTCAGTATGGTCCAGTGGCCCTGGAAAATACCTTTTTCTTATGTAAGCAGAGGACAGCATGCTGTAAGGGTTAAAAAATAAAAGTCATCTGTGCCTCTCTTATCAATGGGTGTGCTGTTGTTTATGTAAACTAAAGGCTTTTTCACCTGGTGATTACCATTACTGGACTTCATAGTCATGCGCATAGCAGTCTGACACACCTCCTGCTGTGATTGACACCTCACTGTTGATGCACAATCTCTATAGAGAGCCTGGTGTGGGTGGGGGCAGCTCTCCCAGCTCTGCTGCATGGCTAGAACTAAATGCTTTAATTGTGTGAGAACTGCTGCAACCAGTAATCTGTGATACATCATTGGATTCAGAATCTTTTTGTTTACAACATGCTGTTCTAAGATGAAGTAATAAAAAGCTGCTGACAGATTCCTTTTAAAAGGGAACCTGTTCCTGCTGCCAGAAACTAATTGGTTAACAGAACTAGGGTGAGAGATGTCAGGTCAGTTAAGTAGAGCTGGGCAGGGAAAAGCTAGTGGAGACCTGACCCTAGCAGACCTTGAATACAAGTAAAAACAGATAATATGTCAAGCAACTTTCTAGATTCTCATACTTTGAAATCTGCCATCTACTCTTTATAAATAAGCTGTTCCTCTTTATCAGCATTCTGCCAGCACTATTGGAGCTTGAAGTTCCTTTAGCTCACTTCCCAGTAAGTATTGTAGCTGGTTCTGTTCAGTGGCTTATTTGTCCAGAACTAAAAGGCTGCCTCTCTGTTTGTCGGACATTATAAAAGGAGCCTACAGATAACCCCAGGCTCCCACTTCCGGTATTCCAGCTCAGTACCTCTGTAGCTAAAAACATATTACATATGCCTACAGGCAGCGAACAGCAAGTTAGCCAGAAGAAAAACACCCATCAGCCAGCATTTAAGTGTTTTTTTTAGGACAACTTTATTATAAATAAAGTGATTTGCGTGTTGCATATATCACAATAAATGAGACGAACTTGCCTGAACGTGACCATTTGTAGGGCTTGCCCACTACTCAAACAACCACTTCTCCATCGCTATATTTCCCCCCAGTATAATAACACTTACTCAGAGGCAGTGTTGCACCTCAGCACTGGAACGGGGCTGACACTGCCTCTCCTGAGGATAACGTAACATTGTTATGTCACACAATCCCTGCAGCCAATCAACACTGGCTTCACTCTCCCCTTCTTCAGATGGATTTACATTTAGAGGAAGTGAGAACTATAGCTGCTTTAACTCCCTCTAGATGTCTGATTTATCTTAAGGAGGGAGAGAGTAAATCCAGCACTGATTGGCCCTAGGGATTGCGTGACATAATGTTACGTGATCCCCAGGAGAGACAGTGCTGACACCACTGGAACAGCCCTGGAGGTGAGTATAGGTGTTACTATTTCACTGGAGGGGAAACAGGGATTGAGAAGGGGTTGTCAAAGAAGTGGACATTGCTTTTAAATACAAAATCTTCACTAAGGACCCTTACCTACAATAATACAAGCGTGTATATATGGCTGTTGTATGACTTGATAGCATGACGGCTTATTCTACACCCCCTAAACAATTACCCCCGGTCTAGTCGCAAGATGAGAGCTTTTGATGGTGATCCCTCTCTAGCAGGTCATCTTCTCATGAAAACACATTTAAAATAATGGTTTCATATCGCAGTCAGTGAAGACTTCGGTCGCGTCACTGTGCTCTCTTACATATCATCATAAAGATTTGGAAATGTTCCCATCCATTAATAGAACTAGATTAGATGGTGATAATAAAAAATCACTTACACTTCTGGCAAGAATCCCTAAACTGCCATAAAGTGCTTCCATAATCTATCCGGTATGATGTAGAAGTCAATCACTCCTGTTTCCTAATGACAGGGTGAGAATAACTGTATCCCATTTTCACAGTTATCCTGACTTTAACTAAATTACTATATTGAAAAACATAAAGGAGCTCCGTGTTGTCGATGATCTATAACCGTATCCTGAGCCTTGTTCCAAAATTCTTCGAATAACTGCTTAAAAATGTAGTCAAGATCTTTACTCATTAGATGTTTCTTAATGATGTACGGATCATGTTCACATTTTGTATATTATTGATTAATATCTGGAACCTAAATAATTGGGAAAAAAATGTAGTGACGTTGATAATGACGTTCCGAACTACAACGTGTTGACTGCTCTGCTGCAGCTTAATTCAGAGTGAATTTCCTTTGGTTCTTCCGGGTTAATGCTGAAGCTGTTGTTGCTGCCTGTGTGTGGTGTGTGGATCTGCAGGTGGGGAGTTGTAGGTTTGTCAGGTGACCATTCCCCTGACCTTTAAATAGCCTCCTCTTCCTCCAGCTGATGTCGCTGATAGAGTTTCACTCTGCCTTTGACCGCGTGAGCTGATGACGTCTTTGCACATGTGCTTAAGCTTCTTGGTGTGTTTCCTTTTTGAAGTTGCTATGTATCCCTGTCCATGGTGGGAGGTGAGTAACACACAGGGCTGGTCGAGGAGAAGAGGGCAAGGGTGGTGGCCCAGACCTCCTCACATCAGAGGTACCTCTGGGTACATGGTCAGACAAGGGACCCCAGTCCAGGGCAAAACTAGTTACCCAGGTTTCCTTGCCAGTTATTACCATGCTGCTTCCGTTCCCTTATAAGCTATACTACGCCCGTGAGAAGGACTTTCTTTTTTTTTTATACTTGGCATATCCTCCCCTCCACTGCCCTACACATAATGCTACAAATGGTTGAACCCACCTCTTTATTAATATGTGTAACCACGTGTCCTCCCCTTACTGGCTGTGTTTCAAGGAGGTAATCTTTGCTCGCTATTTTACTCTTATATGTGTTTTGCTTTTTATTTTGTTTTTAAATGCTGCTAACTTTATGGGAACAAAAGCAGAAAAATAAAAGTATGAGATAGTCCCACAAAAAATAAGTGTTCACAAGGCTTTGTCAGCGGGAAAATAAAAATATTACAGATTTTGGAAGATTGGGAGAAAAAAATTAAAGTACAAAAATGAAAAATTGACTAAGCTGGTAATCCTGCAGTCATTCGATATGACTACAGACTTATCCATCCTCCCAGCGCCCGCACTGTGCTTTGCGAGGATTCACGGTTTTGTAAGCCTGAAACAGACCATAGTTATGCGGTATACATTTTCCCAGCAACAACACTACTACGGTAGTGGGCGCAGCCTTGCTAAATTCAAGTGTATGGAGTGGGCATGTGCAACTTGTGGGAGCAGACTTGATCCATACACTTTTTTTGGTCGAGGCTCTGGCCGGGAACATGCATAACGAATAACTGCGGTCCGTTCCTGGTTTGGAAACAGTGAATACTTGCTCTGCACAGTGCAGGAGCTGGGAGGATTGATAAGTCTGCAGTCACATTGAGTTACTGCAGAACTATCAGGTTAGACCGGACAACCCCATAGCTCTTACCTGATGCAACTAAAAAAGTAATAAAATGGTGATTATTGATTTAAGTAGCAATGCTGGAAGTGTGACCTGAAAGCAAACCTTCCTCCTGGGAGTCCGGAGTTGAGCAAGTCAACCTGAAAGCAAACCTTCCCCCTGGGAGTCAGGAGTTGAGCAAGTCAACCTGAAAGCAAACCTTCCTCCTTGGAGTCCAGAGTTGAGCAAGTCAACCTGAAAGCAAACCTTCCCCCTGGGAATCCGGAGTTGAGCAAGTCAACCTGAAAGCAAACCTTCCCCCTGGGAGTCAGGAGTTGAGCAAGTCAACCTGTAAGCAAACCTTCCTCCTTGGAGTCCAGAGTTGAGCAAGTCAATCTGAAAGCAAACCTTCCCACTGGGAGTCAGGAGTTGAGCAAGTTGACTTGAAAGCAAACCTTTTTCCTGGGAGTCCATAGTTGAGCAAGTAGACCTAAAAACAAACCTTCCTCCTGGAAGTCTGGAGTTGAGTAAGTCAACCTGAAAGCAATCCTTTCCTCTGGAAGTCTGGAGTTGAGCAAGTAGACCTAAAAACAAACCTTCCTCCTGGAAGTCCGGAGTTGGGCAACTTGACCGGAAAGCAAACCCTCCACCTGTGAGCCTGGAGTTGAGCAAGTCAACCTGAAAGAAACCTTCCTCCTTGAAGTGCGGAGTTGGGCAAGTCATTTCAGTAACAGTGGTTGGGATTTAATTATAATAGCAAAATAGTTGTAAATTGTTTGCATTAGTAAAAATTAAAAGCTATGGTCAACCCTGTAAAGTTATTAGTGTCATCGTGTGGTTGTTTGATCCGTTTAAACGTTTTATTGTATCATTTACAATTCTTATGATCCCAATAGCCTCATTAGGAAAGCTACTGTGGCATGATTACCGTATACACTCGCGTATAAGCTGAGTTTTCAGCCCAAAAATTGGGCTGAAAAGTTCCCCCTCGACTTATACGCGAGTATATACCCAGTGGTAGAATACAGCCGCCCGCCCGCCACCCCTATCAGTATACAGGCCCCCCCATCAGGATCCAGGGCCCCCCCCTCCTTGCTCCGCAAAACCTGCAAAGTAAAATCCTTATACTTATCACTGTCCTGTCGCCGCCGTCCCCGCCGCTGCCATCGCGATCCCCGGCTTCATCCGTCTTCTTCCGGCTTCCTGTGGTCGCAGGCAATGACGTCATTGCCTGCGCCGACCACAGGAAACCGGAAGACGCTGGAAGAAGACGGGGAGTGCGATGGCAGCGGCGGGGACGTCGGCGACAGAACAGTGATGAGTATAAGGATTTTACTTTGCAGGTTTTGCGGAGCAAGGAGGGGGGGCCCTGGATCCTGATGGGGGGCCTGTATACTGATGGGGATGGCGGGCGGGCGGCTGTATACTACCACTGGGGCTGTATATACCTCTGGGGCTGCTGTATACTATCACTTGGGCTGTTTATACCTCTGGGGCTGCTGTATACTACCACTGGGGCTGCTGTATACTACCACTGGGGCTGCTGTATACTACCACTGGGGCTGTTTATACCTCTGGGGCTGCTGTATACTACCACTGGGGCTGCTGTATACTACCACTGGGGCTGTTTATACCTCTGGGGCTGCTGTATACTACCACTGGGGCTGCTGTATACTACCACTGGGGCTGCTGCTGTATATACCACTGGGGAGGCTGCTGTAACACTGCTGGGGCCTGTATATACCACTGGGGAGGCTGCTGTATACCTCACTGCTGGGGGCTGTATATCTGTGCTGGGGTCCACCCTCGGCTTATACACGAGTCAATAGGTTTTCCAAGATTTTGGGGGCAAAAGTAGGGGGGTCGGCTTATACACGGGTCGGCTTATACACGAGTATATACGGTATGTATTGTTGCCAGTTAAGCTGAGGGATTGCCATCAAGTTGGACAAGGTTGAATATCTTGCTCAGGACTTGTCTCTATCTCATTACTGCCAATCTGGAGGTCAAAAGATATCACAATACCTAATCTGTTTTTGGCAGATAATAGTAGAAGTATATGTAAACTGGCCTCACTCACCTCTCGATACAGAAGTGAGCGGTACCAGAATACCCCTTGTGAGGGGTACAGGCAGTATTGTACATGGCCGTTATGTATCCCACAGGCCAAGGTCTGTTGCGATGTAAAATCCAGAGTGTTCTGCTGGGACTTGTTGTTCCACAATTTTGCTATAGCATTAAGGGTTGGATTTTATAGGTTGGAAGAAAGAGTTGGGGGGTCTGGCTAACCACATATTTCCCAAAGGTGTGTGTCATGCAATATAGTGATTTTACAGTGGTGTCACATGAATTGTGAGAATTGTTATAAACCTGGAAAGGGTTGAGAAACAAAAGAGATGTAAAAATAAAGATTGGAAAAGAGCTCTCTTTTCCATATTTTTGTTTTTGCAATGGGCCCTTTTATCTCTTTGAACACTCTTGATACAATGTCATCACAGTGCTCTTTACCCTTCAAGTTATTTTTAAGCCAAAAGGAAAAAGAGTCTGTATGTAAGTGAAGACTTTATATTTGTATTTTTAGAAAAGTAACTAGGATTACTCGCAAGGACACAAAGATTCTGCCGAGAACCAAGAGATAAGCGGCATCTAAGCTACACATCCAGCTGAAATGTTATAATGATTTCTGGATTGCATTTTATTTTTCATTCTACAAACAAGAAATGCCTGAAGCTTTATGGATCTCACTTACTAAACAAGTTTTTCGTGTTAAATTCAATGGCCTTGTCTGTTCCCTTTAACACATTTAACTACAGATGTAGAGTATAACAAAACCTCTGTTTCAGTTTTATGGCACTCTCTCGATGTTCTGTTCACCAAATTGATTGAAATTTCTCATAAAATCAAGTAGGTAAGCCAATATCATTTCCAGAGATCAAGCTCTCCAAGTATAATAACACCTGTTAATGTTCCATTTACAATTAAAGTGTAACCGCCGTTTAAATTTTTATAATAATAATGTAGAGCAGGTTATTTTAATAAACTTTCAAATATACTTCAAATGAGAATTCTGGTTGAAAACCATTCAGAAACCTTCCACAAGATGTCCCACTAGACTGTGTGTGAAGCAGACATATGCTCATTCTCTTGCAGACCCATCTTCAAGCTTCTCACATTAAATACGGGGCATGTAACCATATAAGGTTAAAGGTGGTGGGGCCTACACAGCGTCCACTGACTGCAGGTGATGAGGTGACAATGTATCAGATTACTTCAGTCTACAGCACCAGTTGCTAAGCAAATGTCAGAATGTCAGGATCACTGTGAAGCAGGGCTGAGGACGAAGCACAGGATCGTCATGGCTGATCTTGCCCAAGACAGATCCTCAGTACAACAGTTCCATTCTTTGGTACCCTCATCAATGGACAAACTGTCAACGGAGTTAATTAAAATTGTTTGTTTTCTTTACTACAACAGTTGAACATGAGAGTGGGGTGGACTATTCACAATACATGTTTGGCTGCAGGCTGCTCCCCTCATCCTGGTATCTCCTGACTTGTATCCATCAGCGTCATAGTTATACGCCATGAATTCATAAAGTCTTTTGTCGGTTCTATCCCAACCCACTCATGGGGACATGTCCATAGGACCCCCAGGGTACCACTAGACAGGGATCCTCCACCATGTTCACATTGGAGATCTCTCTATCTTCGAATGTCTGCTTGATGCCCACCAAACCGACGTCGGAGGGGACAGCCCCTGTCCAGGTATCTGCCAGGGGCAAACATTGGCATCGACACCATGGGAACACATTTGGTGAGGTTCTGCTCCTTGTTCCAAACGTTGGGTCCAATCCCTGAGTGACCGCTGGGGTCCAAACAATTAAAGGGGGGCTTCAGTTTCTGATATAATCTCCTAATGGGGGACTGTCCTGATGCTCTCTATACTACAATCCCTTTTATTGACTAAGCCCCACCCACTAGGAACACCACAACCGCTAAAATAACCTTGTTAGCTAATAGGGTTCAGAGAGCAGCCTTTGCCTTTATCCAACAGAGTTTACATACATATTATGAAATACACCATTTTAAAATGCAAGTGTAAACGAAAATTATTCCTTGGGCGATAGGGTGACAACACCTGACATTCCTACAGCACTACCAAGCAGTGGAGCTGTGCATCCAATCCAGGATGAGGTAGAACACTCACTAGAAGCTTCTGTCTCTAGGCATACTTGTCTAATAAGATATATTACAGATTTACTTTCTTTCTCCTATACTACCGACTCTATTTATGGCACATAGGATGGAAAGATGCAGTTTTAGGGGATTTGGGATTTGCAGTGAAATACGGAGGCGGAATTGTTGTAAAAATAATCAACCACTTTGGTACTAGCCTAATAAGTATTAATATTTTTCTCATAGTACAATAATGGTATTAACTGCTACCCCACCACTATTGCTTCATATGAAGGTGACATAAGTAACATTAATTTTGCACTAACTAAAGACAACATCTATAGTCTCCAGTATACAGCAGGAGCGTATGCACAGTCCCAGTTTACAGCAGAGCCTGCACACAGTCCCAGTATACAGCAGGAGCCTATGCACAGTCCCAGTTTACAGCAGGAGCCTGAACACAGTCCTCAGTATACAGCAGGAGCCTATGCACAGTCCAGTTACAGCAGGAGCCTGCACACAGTCCTCAGTATACAGCAGGAGCCTATGCACTGTCCCAGTTTAAAGCAGGAGCCTGCACACAGTCCCATTACAGCAGGAGCCTATGCACAGTCCCAGTTTACAGCAGGAGCCTGCACACAGACCCAGTTACAGCAGGAGCCTGCACAGTCCCAGTATACAGCAGGAGCCATGCACAGTCCAGTTACAGCAGAGCCTGCACACAGTCCTCAGTATACAGCAGGAGCCTGCACACCAGTCCCCCAGTATACAGCAGGAGCCTATGCACAGTCCCAGTTTACAGCAGGAGCCTGCACACAGTCCCCAGTGTACAGCAGGAGCCTATGCACAGTCCCAGTTTACAGCAGGAGCCTTCACACAGTCCCAGTATACAGCAGAGCTGCACACAGTCCCAGTATACAGCAGGAGCCTATGACGTCCAGTTTACAGCAGGAGTGCACACAGTCCCAGTATACAGCAGGAGCCTGCACACAGTCCCCAGTTAAGAGACTGACACATCCCCGATACAGAGAGCCTATGCACAGTCCCAGTTTACAGCAGGAGCCTGCACACAGTCCCCAGTATACAGCAGGAGCCTATGCACATCAGTTTACGCGACCTGCACACAGTCATATACAGAAGCCATACTATGGGCTCTACTCCTAGTAATGATATATATTTCAAAAGTAGATTTTAGAAACAATCTTACCCACTTTTAAACTTCTTAGTGACGTCTGATCCTATGACATTAGTTCTATCTCTGTAGTAAGGGAATGGTGGGACACACGGTCACATTACTGGTACCAGATGTTATTTATTAACCATTCGCTCATTATAATTAAAATTCGGATACATAGATAAGATAAGCATTAGTCTAATATAATATTCTCAGCATAAGCAAAGCCAAGTGACTTCTGATTGTCTCATCACAACAATGTCGCTGTCACGCAACACATTCACTTAATATTGAAATACTGTAGACTTCCCATGCAACGTTCAGGGGGATTTACCACCTCTTCCTCTATTTTCATTCACTGTGGTAGTATATAATGTTCAGAATTCATTTGCTAGAGCTGATGGAATGTTTAGGAAAACCTGATCTGTCCATTGGAAAAACATATGTTAAGCGACAATTCTTCATTCATTTCATTTGACTTCTTTTTCCACTGTTTCAGCCATTTTAGTAGATTGATAAAGTATTAAAATTGTCATAACCGAAAAATAAAAATGAATGGGGAATATCTTTGAGAAAACATTTCGAAGGCAGTTTTGGTTTTAGTTTCGCAGCTTTTTTGCTCCAAATTTAACAACTAGGTGACCTTTCTTATAGGACCTTAATCATTTCTATCAGATATGTCTCTCCCAGGCACAAAGCCTGCGAAGTTAAAGGACAGTACTAATTAGAAACAGCCTTTTAGGGTATGAACACATGATGTCTTTTAAACTCGGATGAACCCATTAGGAACTCACTTTAGGAAACCCTGTGTGTGTTTTCTAAAACACTACAAAAGATGCCAAGTGTCTGTGTTGCGGCGTGTGTCCCTTACACTCCATGACAATGGCGCACAGGCCAACTGGTGTTCAGCACACTACACAACACAGAAGGGAACACCGGGGACACAATGACAAAGGACGACTCTGACACTAGGGAACAGGGGAAGGGTCACCTTCTTAACTCACCTGAGGATGTACCCTGATCTCCCTACCGTCTCTATACGGGTTCTTTCACCCCGTCGCCGAACAGGATACCTATCCCTAGCTGGCCGTGATCTAAAACCTCATTAGAGAGCTGGCCGGTGAGAGCACTAGTCCCACCGCTGAACTAATAAAGGGAATGAAGACAGATAGGGGAAAACACCAAAGGATAGAAAACAACTTCACAGCTGCAGCCAAATCCCTAGCCAGCAGACGGCTTGGCACTGGTCAGTTTACTAAGAGTTCCTTAACCAGGATGGATTGCAGTGAATAGAATTCAATCACTAGCACTGGGGTGATGAGTTATGTGACTATTAGAAGGCGGTGAAAGTATTCACACATGAACAGATCACCAAGGAGCTTGCTAGCAGCAGAACTGATGTTAACTCATAGGTGCCAAAAGAAATTAACTATGTTTAATAAATGGAGTCTCCCAAGGCAAAAACACTCTGGGTCCAAACTTGTCACAAGTCTCCAGGGCACAGTAGACCAGCGTGACAGTTTGTCCCCATAGACATCTTTATTTAGCTTTCTTCTATCTCAGTGGAGATGGTTGGGTCGCTTCTTTTAACAGTTTTGCATGTTTTGAAATCTGAAGCGTTAAAAGATGATCAAAAGACTGAGCATATAAGCAGCACTTATTTTGTTATAGAATGCATACGTTAAATCATCAAAACCTTTGCAGCAGGGTTGTGGAATCGGTAAGCCAAACATCCGACTGCGACTCTGACTCCGGCTCTTCAATTTCCCTGAATTCAACTTCCGACTCCAACTCCAATCCCACCAAAATGGACACTGACTCCATAACCATGGTTGTGAAGTCAGTAAGCCACATATCCAACTCCGACTCCTCAATTTCCCTGACTCCACCCAAAATGGGCAACCAATTCCGACTTCACGATTCCAACTCTGAACTCCAACTCCACAGCCATGCTTTACAGGGTATTTTTTCAAACTGATGGAAGAAGCGCATCAACTAAGGAGGTAGTCACTGCCTCCAAATGCACAGTTGTGCTCAAAAGTTTACATACCCTGGCATATTTTTTTGCTTTCTTAGTCTTTTTTCAGGAATATGAATAACACAAAAAGTTTTTTTTCCACTCATGGTTAGTGGCTGGGTGAAGCCATTTATTGCCAAACTACTGTGTTTTCTCTTTTTAAATCATAATGACAACTATAAACATCCAATTGACCCTGATCAAAAGTTCACATACCCTGTGATTTTGGCCTGATAACATGCACAGAAGTGGGTTTGAATGGCTAATAAAGGTAACATCCTCAACCTGTGACCTCTTTGCTTGTAATCATTGTGTGTGCATAAAAGCTGAGTGACTTTCTGGGATCCAGACATACTCTTGCATCTTTCTTCCAGCCACTGATGTTTCTGGATTGTGAGTCATGGGGAAAGCAAAAAAATTGTCAACGGATCTACAAGGAAAAGATAGTTGAACTGTATAAAACAGGAAAGGGATGTATACAACAGACATTGGATATGTGTAATTCTATAGCAATATTGTAGAAGGAGCTGAAGCGAGCAGATCATGGGAGGAACCCACCAACATAACAGAGCTGAAGTTGTTTTGTAGGGAGTAATAAGTTAGAATTCCTCCAAATGTGCAGGTCTACTCATAAAAATGACCAGAAATGTTTTGATGCAGTTATGGCTGCACAAGGGGGGTCACAGCAGATACTGAAATCACTGTTCACTCACAGACTTATGATATTGGATAACTTTTCAATTTAAAAAATGACAAAGTCTAATGTTGACTAATTTGTTAGACTTGATTCTCGTTATATACTTTTAGGTATTTCCAAAATTCTGAAGGGTTGACTAACTGTTAAGCACCGCGTTACATTTAGATGGAACAATATTGATTTTTCTTCTTTATGCAGATACACATATAGATCGTATCAAGTATAGAGCCCCTTTTTCTAAAATACGCTAAATTCTTAATCCCACTATTATGTTAATATTTCATGAGATATGTGTCTACGTTAAACAAATGGAGCATAATTCTATGTTTGCCCCATGAAGTTAAAAGCTTCCATTTTGTCTATATATTCTTGTAAAACGCATTAAAATATTGTAGGGCAAAAGGTAAAAATAAAACAATGAATATTTATCCTGTAAAATAGTTTAGCCGTTACATGCAGTCAATGGCCCTGAGCCATCTGAAGGGAATTAAACATCATAGCCTTGTTCCTTTAATTTATTCTGCCCTTTTTCTCCTATAGCCTAGATAAAACAAAAAATGTGTTAATAGAAAAGGCTGGCGGGATAAAATCTAACAGTACAATGCCTTAATGTGGTATCATTGGGGCACAAAAAGTTGTCGAAATTAAAACCTCTCCGTAAATCGTTGTCTTTTTTAAGAACATCGGGGTCCAACATTGTGATACTCTGCCCTATGGTTTCTTTCGCGTCTGGATTCAATACAGGCAGACTTGGGTGTCGATCTGCCATGTGCTGAATCATAGGCATAGGCTAGAAAGAGTTAATCTGTTGTCTGCTTGCTCCTCCTATCACAGGTTGATTGAAGACCTATCACAGTGGTCCCCTCCTATTTAGCTGGAGGAATCCATCTATACATTCTACCTATAGTTTATCCCATGTTGGTCTGTTAGGTGTGGAGTCCCAGACTTCATGGAACAAGTTGTTCTATATACCAGGTGCGGTTGCGGAAGTTCTGTAACTTCCTTCCTGCCCTTGTTTTTCCTCCTGCACCTTTGTGTGTACGTGCTCTGTGACTGAGTTTTGATTTCTCATTGTCTGTCTTTATCTGTAGGGTTTATTACTCCACTGCTCCGGGAGGAGGGCGAGTGTGAATCAGGTCAGGGCTGGACAGGAGCAGAGCAAGGGTGGAGACTCAGGAATCCAAAGGATGGTGCTACTGCTGTCAAGAAATGAGGACCACACAGGGTGTGAAGGCAATGATGGTTTATTCCAGATGCGTTTCGGAGCTGTCCTAGGCCTTCTTCAGGCTACAAATGACCTAGCTCCTTCTTTAAGGGTACAAACAACCTTTATCAGTGGGTTACATTTCTTCTCTACTTCGGGGGAGGTAGAGTAGGAATCAGTTCAGGGCTGGACAGGAGCAGAGCCAAGGGTGGAGACTCAGACCTCTCCACCATCAGTAGTACCCCTGAGATAGGGATAATTCAGGGCTCTCTAGCTTGAGCGGTAGGTCAGGCGTCCTCATTTCCCATGTACCCATAGTTATCGTAAAATACCTGCAGCTTCACTTACAGAAAACAATATGCCAATTTTTTGGTTCCGATTACTAAGGTTACACTTTCAGTTTCATCCTGAAGTCAACATCTTTAAGTTTTAACATTTGTTTTTTCAAGTCCTTCTTTTATGTTAGTTTTGCATTAACAATTGTTTATTTTTACAAATTTGGCGTAACAGTGAGGCGAACAACAACTACTTTTTGAATTAAGTTTTATTTATTACGTCTCTTGACCCATCCTGCACAAATAACTACAGACCAGTCTCCAATCTCCCCTTCATCTCTAAACTCCTGGAGCACCTGGTCTACTCCCACCTTACTTTACCTCTCCACTCATTCTCTTCTAGACCCATTACAGTCTGGTTTCCGCCCCTACATTCTACAGAAACTGCCCTCACCCAAGTGACCAACAACCTTCTGATAGCAAAATGTAATGGTCTCTGCTTATCCTTCTTGATCTCTCTGCAGCCTTTGACACTGTTGACCACCATCTCCTACTCTCATGCTACACTCCATCGGCATCAAGGACAGGACTCTCTCATGTTCTCTTCCTATCTTCTGACCGCTCTTTCAGTGTATCATTTGCTGGCTCCACTTCCTCCCCTCGTCCTTCTCACTATTGGGGTCCCTCAGGGTTTAGTCCTTGGACCTCTTCTCTTCTCTCTCTACACAGCCCGATTGCACAGACCATCAGCAGATTTGGCTTTCAGTACCATCTTATGCTGATGACACACAACTATACACTTCTTTCCCCTGACTTTACTCCCGCTCTAAAAAGAACACCAATGACTGTCTAACCGCAGTATCCAATATCATGTCCGCCTCTATCTGAAACTCAACCTTTCCAAAACTGAACTTCTTTTGCCCCCACCCTCCACTAACCTCCCTAAGTCTGACATCTCTCTCAGTGTGTGGCACCACGATAACGCCTAGTCAGCAGGCTCGCTGTTGGGTGTTATGTTTGACTCTGATCTTTCCTTCACCCCATATATACAACCTCTTGCTCGCTCTTGCTGCTTACACCTGAAGAACATCTCTAGAATTTGCCCCTTTCTCACCTTGGAAGCCACAAAAACCCTCACTGTGGAACCTGATTCACTCCCGCCTTGACTATTGTAATTCTTTTTAATTGGCCTTAATGTAGCAGCCAGGATCACCTATCTAGCTAACCATTACTCGGACGCTTCCGCTCTGTGCCAGTCATTGCACTGGCTGCCTATACACTAAGGATCAAATTCAAGCTGCTTGTTCTCACCCACAAAGCTCTTCACAGTGCAGCACCCACCTACATCTCCTCCGTCATCTCTGTCTATCACCCCACCCGTTCTCTTCGCTCTGGAAGTGACCTTAGACTCACTTCTGCACTAATCCGAACCTCCCACTCCAGGCTCCAAGACTTCTCCCGAGCTGCACCAATTCCCTGCAATGCTCTACCCCAAGAAATTAGGTGTATCCACAACTTACATAGTTTCAGGCGATCCCTTAAAACACATCTTTTTAGGGCGGCCTATCATGATTCCTAGTCAGAGTCATCTAGACATAGCCTATCCGCTCCACCAGTCTCAAGTGGATCCCATCTCCTTAAGTTGACTATATCATCACTGTAAATAAACACCTTTACTTTGTGTCACCCCCATCTCATTGTTAGATTGTAAGCTCTTATGAGCAGGGCTGTCATTATTTTTGCTCTAATTATTGTATTATGCTTTGTATGTATGTTTTTGTATTGTATTGTATCGTATTTTCTGATAACTGTTTCTTATGATTGTTAAATATGATCTTCTGTATTGTAAAGCGCTGTGGAATATGTTGGCGCTATATAAAGATATTATACGTATTATTATTATTATATATTAAAATGTACTCTCCTTTCACAAACACATAAAAAAATAAGAGGGGGATGGCATAGTGCAACCTTCACCCATCTCCCCTCAGTGTAACCTGTGAGTGGTTGATGGACGCGGGAGTAGGATTGATTTACACATACACAGCTGTACATTGTAGTGCTTTTTGATAAGCAACTGGTGATGAGTGAACGCGAATTGTAGAGTTCAGGTCTGTGCATGGACCCCTAACACGGACTTCTCCCTCCTTCCCCACCTGTCCTCTGTGATTGGTTACTATAGTGGTACACTAGTATAAAAATAAATAAATGTATTTTGATACCAAGCGTAAGCACACAGCTGGGGACTAGTATTCTCAGCCTGGGGAGGCAGTTGCTTGATCAGGCAGCAGGTGCAATTGAGTTCACTGAGTGTGAATTCTGGCGACCTGACTGCCGGATTACGGGACACGGTAGCACAGCAGTCCGGCAATCTGGCAGGCCACAGGAGTTTACACTTGAGGTCTTCCCCACTGCCCTAAGTAAACTCAGTTGAAACTGCTGCCAGATTACAGAACATGGTGGCACAGCTGCCCAGCAATCCGGCAGTGGGTTAAACTGAGTTTACACCATGGCAACCTGAGGCTGTAAACTCAGTTGAACCCACTGCCAATTTGTTAGACTCCCATGCCGCCATGTCCTGCAATCCGTTAATAAAGCAGATGCCCACCCATAGTGACTAAATGATTGGTGCCCCTTTAAGAGTACCTCTTGGGTTTCCGTTGCTTTAATTCTTTAGGACCACTTGAGCAAAAACTGTGGTTTTGCATTCAAAACACGGACACCTATTTTCTCCTTTATTTCTATAGAGCCTAAATTCAGGGGGCCAAATCTCATGAAGGGGGGAAGATTTTCTGTTTCAATGTTCACCAAAGTGTTTGCACCAGAAATTTGTAGTAAAAAAACTTTAAAAAGTCACATTTTGCACAACGTGAGGTTGTGCAAGAATATAGCGGCTTTTGGCATTTCCATGCAAGTTTTGGCAAACGTTGCCAAAATGGGCAAATCTAGGGTGGGCCAGGGTATGGTGACGCCTATACATCTAATTAATGATGAGTTGTGGTGTGCCTTAATTATGGATTTGGATGGGTATGGACTAAGATTTGTGGTACTTTTTAGATGCTCCTAATTCATTAAGAAGCATGGGCCTCTTAATATATGAGGCTTCTCTTCTTAATATATGAGGCTTCTCTAATTCCACCATGCCCTTAATCAAGGCTGGCATGGATAACGTCCGTCTTGATGAGTCAAGGCCTGCATGATTTACACCATCTGAATTGTGGTTTGCCTTCTACTGCTTTCTTGCACCCATTTGATGTCCTTGTTTCAGGTCGTCCTTCATAAACAAATTGCCTTTTGCACTGATCTATGTTCTTGGGCTGATTTCAGCTACTTGGATCCCAAAGATATGGACATTGTCAGCATTGTACTCTCTATACAGTTACAGTATTGTTCTGTCTATTTGAGTACAACCTTCCAGGGTGAGCTTCTATGGCGCCCCTGCATCTGGCTGCTATAAATGGTATTGTTTTAAGATCTCATGTAATGCCATGTCTGAGAAGAATTGGAGCTACCTCTGCTGGATGTCCGAAGTGAACACACACTGCCTGATCCCTTATTGGGAGACTTAATGCCTGATTTGGTCATGTGACACACTCCCTGGTGATCGGGAGGGGTTAGTTGGGTGTAGTAGGACAGAGTAGGTGAAGAAGAGCTCCAGTCAGGAGGCAGAAGGAGCTGCTCTGAAGGGACAAGCTGCAGTCAGGGAACCAGTCCCTAAGGTCATCCAGGCTTATTGGGCCTTGTAGTTGAACTGGAAACTGGTGGGTTTTATGCTCACCAGCAGCTCAAGTGAAGAACTCTGCGATGTCATTAGTACATAGGATCAGGGAACTGATAGAGGCAAAGACACCCACAAAATCTGCACTACCAGCCTGGCATGAGGTAACCCACAGCAACCTAGAGGGAGTACTCCAAACTCAAGGCACCAAGAAACTAAAAACTTAAGGAAAGTCAGCAAGAAGGTTATATTACTCACCCAGCAGAGTGTACTACAGTTCTCATCAGACTGGCCAGACCACCTGCCTGGTGGTGGCTGCATACCCTGGACTGGTCCCCGAAACCTCAGTAGAAAGGTAAAGCAAAGACTGTCTCCTGCTGTCCACTTTCCCTACTACACCCACCACCATCACCCTCATCATCTCCCTGGGAGCCAGCTCTGGTTGGGAAGAGTTAAAAATCTGGGTTGCTTACCAGTATCTCCCAGGGGTCCTCTGCAGTGCCAGCCTCATTAGGCTGAGTAACCCAACTAGTGTCACAAACAAACTTTATCTCTTGTATTACCGCCTTTACAGGTGATGTTAGGAGCACAGCTGCTGGGCATGGCTACTGTGAACTGACCTCTAGCCCAGCTGCTGAGTAACCTGGCCCTTGTGACCAACACACCTTCATATTGCACCTGTGTGGTTCCTACATTCCCTCTGATGTACAAACCCTATAAGGGCACCTTCCACTCTTCTGTCTGCTGAAGAGTGGTCCTGCTGTCTACGTTGCTGTCCTACTTGATTGCATGTTTGTATTTGATTCTGTACATATATTCCCTTAGAAAGTCGTCAAGGTGTAGGAAATAATCTTTTTTGCCAAGAAGCTTTGCTACAGCTGGAGGAGGAAAAGAGCAGTCAATACTTCTCCACGCTTGTCAAATCAATGGCTGCCTAGAACTGATAAGCACTGACTGTATACACGGGAGACAAGACCTGACGTGAGTTAGTTTAGAGTGCTCAGATGAAACACATTTCTCTTTTTGGTTTGCATGAGTTCCTAATTGAGGAAATCATAGTAATATGATTTTGGAAGGCACAGCTAATTGCAATTTGACATCCCAGCTGCTGCTTTTCTATCTGCAGAACTTTCCAGCCCATAGAGGACCACAGCAGAGGCCTACACAGCCATACGCTGCATCAATGCAATTAGCGGGAAGGCTTCTCTCTCACTCCTCCATTTGACTTGCTGTTTCTTGCCTATTTTATGCGTTGTTAGCTCTGTATATTTTTGTAAAATACTTTTAAATGCTCCTAAATTGGCTCATTGGGTTTTTGGAAGCATTAACGATGTGTGCTCCTTATGATTATTGGCATTGGTTTTTACATTCTTTTCTTCCATGTTTTAGACTTTTGCAAGAGAGGCCATATGCATATTTTTCTAATTGAGCTTCACCATTAAAGCTTATCACTACTCCATCAAAGAGCAGCATGATTAAAGGGCAGAGACCCTGATTCCAGTAATGAATACCTTGATGGGTTTTGTTAAAATTCCTGTTTTATCTGCTGCAGATCTGCCAGCTCTCTGAATGCTGAGCTCTGCATAACTCCACCCACACCTGATTGGCAGCTTTCTGTGTTCACTGTGCATAGGCAGAAAGCTGCCAATCAGTGGTGGGGGCTGGTTAGACACAGCTCATGAATATCCAGCACCAGTAATCTCTTCATAAAATCTTCAATATTTTATTTCCATGTCAAGAATACAATATCATGCGGGGCCGCAGCCCCTAAACGCCTGACACGTTTCGAACAAAGTTCTTAATCATAGGCATATGAACAATACATGCACGCCCGGTGTTGGAACATTTCTTCTTCCTTTGCTATTGCTAATGAGTGGTATCCAGCCACTTGTTTCTGGCACCTGTGTTCATCCAGATCCTGTGAAGAACAACTAATCTCCTACTCTGCTCCCAGTATGATGTTGGATTGACAACTTCACTACCAGAACAGATAACAGCTGATATTGATCTGACATTGATGACCTACCCTACGTATATTAGTCCTGAGCAACACCTTTAATCCCTCCTACTTAATCTCTTAAGTATGATTTTGTCCCTGGTTCCGATCCCCTAGTTTTTGACATGGCTAGTTTGCCTATTCTTGCCTCAAAATCACTCTTCAGGCAAGAAGCTACTCCTTGGACACAACCCAGGGAGCTGTCTTGTAAGCCCAGATCCCTTTATGATTGTCAAAGGGTAAGGATTAATCTATTTATCTAAGTGTCTAATGTGAATCTATCTACCTTATATCTACCTATCTCTATGAGGGTCTAGGATGCTGTTGCCCCGTCCAGTAGATTACATTGTCCATGTCTCTTCTTAAGAGTTGTGTGTTTAATTATGTGTATGTAGCCACCTAGTGGTTAAAGGTATAGTCTTCTCCCCGGTCCCCTTTAGCTATGTAGGGTTTTGTACTCCTTATGGCCACTTTACAAGCGGCAACAGGAAGATAGAAACCGGCAGGTGTCGGAGACAATTGTACCTTTTACCTTCAAAACACCTTGCAGATACCTGAATTACACGCAGCCACTTCAAGGTGTTTTGAAGGTAAAAGGTACAATTGTCTCCGACACCTGCCGGTTTTTATCTTCCTGTTGCCGCGTGTAAAGTGGCCATTAGGCGTGGTGCCTAGTTTACAAAAAGCGCTACCAGTGTACAATTAGCAGGAGAGTCCTCAAGAGAGGAGAAAAAGAAGAAACCACTGGCATGGCAGCCCCACTTGTTGGCTTCTACCAGACTCTCTGGGTCATCCTGGGTGTTGAGCATAGCAACTGGGAAGCGACCGGTCCCTCTGGTATGGTTGTGGTAAACTTCAGCCAAGAAAAGGGTCTACAGTAGTGCTGGTGTTAAAGGCATGTTGTCTAAAAGGTGGCCCTAACCATTCCACTGGAGAGGACCTGGGCTGTAGCCAGTAGAGACTATATTAATTTGCAACGGGGTACCGCGTTGCCGAGCGAGGAAGGCAAAAGCCTGGGGGTGCCGGAACGGTGGGAGAAGTCTGTACCAAAATCCGTCATTGTGAATACCCCTAAACAAGTAAAATTTAAGTTGTATCCCCGTGTTTCACAAGACTGTTTTAGCAAAGAATCGTTACAGGACTCTGTGTCTGCTCTGGCCCTCACCTAAGGCAACTCTGAAATGAACGTGCTGCAAAACCAGGGCTACTCTACAGCCAAGGACATGCCAGCAGGGGCCACATACAGCCGGCCCCTCAACATATAACTATCTATATCTATTTATCTCTATACCCAATGTATTACATCTAATATGCACTAAAGTTCCAGTCTTCTTTCGCTACAAGGAAAAACATATCCCCTTACATATACTGTACATAATGTACTTTGATCACTATGCAGCATGAGCTATGATAGCGCAATAAAGCTACTGAGCATGTGCATCTTTGAGGACCCATATTCCAACCACTGGGGAAAGAGCGGATGACACAACGGCACGTAAAAATGTAACGTATCTACAAAACTGTAGAGTATTTTTAATTTATGTTAATTGCAATTACGCTTCTTTTGACATGCTTCGTTGAGTTTTGAACAATCCTTTCGAAGTCAAAACCCTCTTTAAGACATTAATTAAATTTAAGACATATGAAGATGGGAGGAAGAAATACTTCCAGTAAATAGATATCATACATTACTGTAAAAGACGGTTGAATTTGTGTATCATGATTTTGTTATTCTTTTATAAGACAGTGTCAAGTCTTGGGAATAAAACAGGGAATCAAATATAAAAGAATTTCCACTGCAGTGTCTAAGGAAATGACAAATATATAACGGTGGTGGAGGAACGAGCCAGATTACTATTCAGTGTTGTGCGCCATTGTCCCAGACTGCTGATTTGGGAATCAAGTTTATAGAGGTTAGACAACAGGAGAGCAAAGCAATTAAGCATGAGCACCAGGAGTTTTACACTGCAGAAGTGAGTGTTAAAGAAAGGTAGGGCAGGAGTTTAATTGAAGCGAGACCGGTGAGAACAACTGGTCTCTGGTAGAGATGTGATCCTTGTAAATATCTGTAATAAAGAAACCTCAGGCTGGAACCACACGTATTGATTCCCACAAAGATCTGACTCAGGCTGGTTTCACACTGGCGTTTTTCACCATCCGTGTGATTCCAGCTTGAACGGCATGCACCCGCATGAGTTTTAGGCCCCAATGACTTTCAATGCAGCCGGATGAGCTTGTGGGTGTATCCAGTTCATTGTTTTTCCCGGATCCGGGTGTTCCAGAATATTTTCACTGAGACCAAAGACGCATTTTAGTGCATTTTAGGGCTCTGTGATGAGACCCGGAAGCACCCGGATCTGGGGTACCACGGGTAAAATCAAAATGTGCCCCATGGAACCCAGATCCAGCAACTCTGGATCCTGTTGGTTCCAGACCCACGGATTCAGGTTTTGGAACTGAGCATGCCCAGAATGCAATTCAAAATGACACGCGCCCTTGGGGGGGGTGTCAATTGTCCCCGGATCCAGCAGAAACAGGTATGAAGCTGGAAGAAACAGTCTGCTCCCACACCAGTATTATCCCTGATCCATGAGATGGATCAGGGATAATACTGGTGTGGAGGCATCAGTTTTTACAATTCCAGGGGGGCTCCTGGGGAATCTGAGGGGATGAGTTTAATCAACGTTTACCATCAGAGTTTAATCACGATTTACCATCAGAGTTTAATCATGATTTACCATCAGTTTAATCACAATTTACCATCAAAGTTTAATCACGATTTACCATCGGAGTTTAATCACGATTTACCATCAGAGATTAATCACGATTTACCATCAGAGATTAATCACGATTTACCATCAGAGTTTAATCAAGATTTACCCTCAAAGTTTAATCACGATTTACCATCAGTGTTTAATCACGATTTACCATCAGTGTTTAATCACAATTTACCATCAGAGTTTAATCACGATTTACCATCAGTGTTTAATCACAATTTACCATCAGAGTTTAATCACGATTTACCATCAGTGTTTAATCACGATTTACCATCAGAGTTTAATCACAATTTACCATCAGAGATTAATCACAATTTACCATCAAAGTTTAATCACGATTTACCATCGGAGTTTAATCACGATTTACCATCAGAGATTAATCACGATTTACCATCAGAGATTAATCACGATTTACCATCAGAGTTTAATCACGATTTACCATCAGTGTTTAATCACGATTTACCATCAGAGTTTAATCACAATTTACCATCAGAGTTTAATCACAATTTACCATCAGTGTTTAATCACGATTTACCATCAGAGATTAATCACAATTTACCATCAGAGTTTAATCACGATTCACCATCAGAGATTAATCACGATTTACCACCAGAGATTAATCACGATTTATCACGATTCACCATCAGAGATTAATCACGATTTACCACCAGAGATTAATCACGATTTACCATCAGAGTTTAATCATGATTTACCATGAGAGTTTAATCACGATTTACCACCAGAGATTAATCACGATTTACCATCAGTGTTTAATCACGATTTACCATCAGAGATTAATCACAATTTACCACCAGAGATTAATCACGATTTACCATCAGAGTTTAATCACAATTTGCCATCAGAGATTAATCCATTTACATCAGAGTTAATCACGATTTACCATCAGAGTTTAATCACGATTTACCATCAGAGATTAATCACGATTTACCACCAAGTTAATCACGATTTACCATCAGAGTTTAATCACATTTACCATCAGAGATTAATCACATTTACCATCAGAGTTTAATCACGATTTACCATCAGAGATTAATCACGATTTACCATCAGAGATTAATCACGATTTACCATCAGAGATTAATCACGATTTACCATCAGAGATTAATCACGATTTACCATCAGAGATTAATCACAATTTACCATCAGAGATTAATCACGATTTACCATCAGAGATTAATCACAATTTACCATCAGAGATTAATCACATTTACCATCAGAGATTAATCACGATTTACCATCAGAGATTAATCACGATTTACCATCAGAGTTTAATCATGATTACCATCAGAGATTAATCACGATTTACATCAGAGTTTAATCAGATTTACCATCAGAGTTTAATCAAATTTACCATCAGAGTTAATCACGATTTACCATCAGTGTTTAATCACGATTTACCATCAGGATTAATCACAATTTACCATCAGAGTTTAATCACGATTACCATCAGAGTTAATCACGATTTACCATCAGAGATTAATCACATTTACCATCAGAGTTTAATCACATTTACCATCAGAGATTAATCACAATTTACCATCAGAGTTTAATCACGATTTACCATCAGAGATTAATCACGATTTACCATCAGAGATTAATCAGATTTACCATCAGAGATTAATCACGATTTACCATCAGAGATTAATCACGATTTACCATCAGAGATTAATCACAATTTACCATCAGAGATTAATCACGATTTACCATCAGAGATTAATCACAATTTACCATCAGAGATTAATCACAATTTACCATCAGAGATTAATCACAATTTACCATCAGAGATTAATCACGATTTACCATCAGTGTTAATCACGATTTACCATCAGAGATTAATCACAATTTACCATCAGAGATTAATCACAATTTACCATCAGAGTTTAATCACGATTTACCATCAGGTTAATCACATTTACCATCAGAGATTAATCACAATTTACCATCAGAGATTAATCACGATTTACCATCAGAGTTTTAATCACGATTTACCATCAGAGATTAATCACGATTTACCATCAGAGATTAATCACGATATTACCATCAGAGTTTAATCACGATTTACCATCAGAGATTAATCACGATTTACCATCAGAGTTTAATCACGATTTACCATAGAGATTAATCACGATTTACCATCAGAGATTAATCACGATTTACCATCAGAGATTAATCACGATTTACCATTAGAGATTAATCACGATTTACCATTAGAGATTAATCACGATTTACCATCAGAGTTTAATCCGATTTACCATAGATTAATCAGATTACCATCAGAGATTAATCACGATTTACCATCAGAGATTAATCACGATTTACCATCAGAGATTAATCCGATTTACCATCAGAGATTAATCACCGATTTACCATCAGAGATTAATCACATTTACCATAGAGATTAATCACGATTTACCATTAGAGATTAATCACGATTTACCATCAGAGATTAATCACGATTTACCATTAGAGATTAATCACGATTTACCATCAGAGATTAATCACGATTTACCATCAGAGATTAATCACGATTTACCATCAGAGATTAATCACGATTTACCATCAGAGATTAATCACAATTTACCATCAGAGATTAATCACAATTTACCATCAGAGTTTAATCACGATTTACCATCAGTGTTTAATCACGATTTACCATCAGAGATTAATCACAATTTACCATCAGAGATTAATCACGATTTACCATCAGAGATTAATCACGATTTACCATCAGTGTTTAATCACGATTTACCATCAGGTTTAATCACGATTTACCATCAGAGATTAATCACGATTTACCATCAGAGATTAATCACGATTTACCATCAGTTTTAATCACGATTTACCATCAGAGATTAATCACAATTTACCATCAGAGATTAATCACAATTTACCATCAGAGTTTAATCACGATTTACCATGAGAGTTTAATCATGATTTAGCATCAGGCCCCCGTTACACGAGGCAACATGGCCGGCAACTCCCTGGAGCGCGCACGTTTTTGGACGCTCTCCAACATCGCTGATGAGCTGTCAAACAAGGAAACATCGCCAGTGATTCGTGACGCCAAATTCTGACTCACCGTAGCCGGGTTCTGCACGTCGCAGGCGTTTTCCTCTCCTTGTCATGGAACCGCGCCTGCGGCTGTGGGGCCCGGTAGTCCAGATCAATAGGGGATGGCTGAACAGATAAGGGGCTAATGTTCTTGTCGTGACGCCACCTGCGGGAATTCCGGTGATTTCACCGGCGCTGCTAGGCCTCCGGGGGATGTAATGCAGCCAGATGGGACGCTCCCCACAGGACGAGCGGGAGTCCCCGGAGCCAGGAGCTGCACAAGATGTTGTGAGGCAGCTTAGTAGTACTGCTGTTAGGCTCAGGAATAAAGCGCAGACACATCAAAGTCTTTTGGGTACCTTTACTGGTGGAAACAGGTACACTCGGACCGGGCGATGAGGTTGCCACTCCTGGAGTTTCACAGCAAGCAGTGTGTAGGCTTCCTTTCTCTGTAGTTCTAGTGAGGTCGGGTGGATGTAGAATCCTGCCGGACCGGGTTGTGCGTTCAGTGGAACGTGTTTCACATGGGTAGCTGCACTGAGGGCACTGTTAAAGGGTTAAGCTGGATCAATGCTCTTCCCTGGGCTCTCGTCGGTAGGTGCTTCAGGTGGACAGGGGGCTAAACTCCCTGTTAGAAGTGCTGGTTCTCTGTGGTGGCAAAATAGCTCTCACAGCTCGGTTCCAGTAACCGGTTGCTGAGGGAGAGTTGGAGTAACTCTGATGTCCCTGAGAGGTGCTTTCTCCTTTACTTTGACCCCAATTGCAAGGGTCTCTCACTGGTCAGGTGTGCTAGTTTGGGCCTGGTATAGCTCCAGAACCGGTGGTTGCACACATCCTGCAGCTCTTCTAACGTCTGCACACTCTGCTGTTTCTCCCTCCAGGACCCTATTTATAGGGGGAACTGGCTCAAAGTGACCAGTAGAGCTCCCCCTAGAGGCCTGGGGTGAAACAGAGGTGTTCTAAGGTGTTGTTAGGTGTTTTGTTTGTTGGTGAGTGTTGCTTGCTGTTACTGCTCCATTTGTGTACCAAGGGTTCTGTGGTGCCCAACAAGGTGCCACACCAGCAACTCATCAGCGATGTTGCTAGTAACTATCGCTGCCAGGGTTAAACTCAACCCTGGCAGCGATCCTTAACATGGGAGTCTATGGGGGAAGTTACCGGCAACATCGCTGTTGCCGCGTCAGACTGGACGATGCAGGCAGATCGCCTGAGCAACATCGCCTGGTTTCACAACATTGTTGGGAAACCAGGCGATGTTGCTGAAGCAACTATCGCTGTTGAAATCACCCTGTTATACAGGGCAACTCTCCAGCGATGTCGCCGCAACTTGGCCACGTCCCTCAGTTGCTAACGATGTTGCTGGAGATGTTGCCCCATGCAACGGGGCCTTCAGAGTTTAATCAGGATTTACCATCAGAATTTAATCACAATTTACCATCAGAGTTTAATCACGATTTACCATCAGTGTTAAAGAGGACAGGTCACCCTCCTGCTGCATTGCAATTTAAATGCAGCACTGAATGCAACATGCCTGCTGCATTCACGGAAGGGGTCCCCATGTGTCTGTGTGCTGTGTAACCCGAGATATAGCCTTAGGCAAACTCACTGTTAAAAGTCAGGAGGGCATTCCCTGGTGCAGGAGTCAGCTTGTTTCATGGGGGCCATTCCCTCCCCCTCTGCCTCTGTGTGCTGCTTCTGCTGTGCTAGCTCTGCCCTCCTCCTCTCTGTCACTCATCCTGCCGCACACAGCATGCAAATCATCTGTCCTGACAGCAGCTCCAGATTCCTGCCCTGCTGTCTGACCAAAGCATAAACAGCACAGCAGGAGGCAGCACAAAGAGGCAGTGGAGGAGAGAACGAACCCCATGAATTGAGCTGACTCCAGCACCAGGGAATGCCCTCCTGACTTTTAAAAGTGAGTTTGCCTAAGGCTATATCTCGGGGTACACAGCACACAGACACATAGGGGACCCCTTCCCTGAATGCAGCAGACATGAAGGATTCAGTGCTGCATTTAGATTGCCATGCAGCAGGGGGTGACAGGTCCTCTTTAATCACGATTTACCATAAGAGTTTAATCACAATTTACCATCAGAGTTTCATGATTGGTTTTCTCTTTCAACAAAAATATAACTAAACTGCAAAGCTTCTCCCATTCATTGCAATGAGAATCATGGATTGTACACTGATGCCATCCGTGCACTGACCGTACTTTTCAGAGACGTATATGGGTTATTTAGATCCGTGACGCTGATCAAAATGATCTCCATGATTTTTCTTTCCGGGCACAATGTCAGCAAATAAACACAAACCCATCAACAGATCCATAGATTATAATGGGTATTGATAAAACATGTATGTGATTCACAGACTCTAAATAAGGCCTTAGCATACTGGATTATAGATATTATTAACATATAAAAAATTCAAACTGGTTGAATTTATAGCAGCATCTTTCTTGCCACATTAACATGCATTGGAGTGAACGGTAATGATAAAAAATTAGCACCTGTAAAAGAAAGACCACTATCAGTTCAGAGTTTCTAATTGGCACGTAACCTATAGAGACTTATACCATTACACATGTGCAGCTTCAGCATTCTGCGATAAATAGAAGGGGGTCAAGGAACATCTTTAATGAACACCCTTATACATCTTGCATCTCAATGAATTAGAATATCATCAAAAATCAATGTAATATTGCCATGTTTCAGGGCGTTTCAGGGAGCACTGAAACCATTGACTAATAAATCAATATTATAATTCACCCTTGATGTTTTGGAATACGGCAGACTTGTTTCTAACCCTTCACCCTCCCTACTTATATTACACGCTGGGGACAGCAGCAGCCGTGATCTGCTTTTATAGTGGTTGTGACTCTCACAACCACACAAGGTGAATCCTTTGATACCTATTTAGGTATAACCAGTTTCCCCCTCTTCATTTCTGAGACCCTTTCATCTTCCTACCACTGACTTTAAATTTTCTGAAAGCTATAAAATATTTTTCATATATTATCCATTGATGATATCACACATAGTACTAGAATATAAGACCAAGTGGGCAATGTCACGTAAGTTCAGGAGGGAATGTCACACTGGTTTTGCCCCTAAGTTTAGGATGTGGGACTACCACTGTAGTCAGGCCCCTCTGGGGTTCATTGCAGGTACACTAAGAGCTCAAACACTTTGATTTGGTTGTGGAACAAGTGGTGCTTAGTTTCTTAAAACTGTCCCAGGAGCAGTTTTTCTACATAACCATTCCAAACACATGGTTCTTGTGCAACTGTGACAGCCTGTGTTGCCTAATCAGACTACTGGCGTGTTTACACGTTGCGATATCGTATACGATTTCAATGGTCCGTGGTTGTCGTTGGAGCCATATCGCCTGCGTGATGTGTGACGTCATATGCATGCAGGACACGAGTCAATGCGATATGGGGATTTAATGAGCGTCTATTCAATGCTAAGCCGGCTATGAAAGCATGGTCCGGATCGGCGTGTAAACGCCCAACTACGATGCGATTTGAAACGTCACCCATTCACTCCCATGTTAAGTGTGCGATCCTGGGTTGGGGGGCGTAGACATCACACGGACGTTGTATTCCGATATCGCAGCATGTAAACCTCCGATGCGATGCGGGAGAAACGTGCACTAAATGCGCGCTCCCGCGCCATTGAGTTGCGATGTCGCAACGATATTGAAACGTGTAAACCCACCATACTATGGCCTGTAGTGTCTATGGGCTTCTCCCCTATCGCATACATCTGGGATGTTTTTGGTTGGCAAATCAAAGGGAGCTGCCAGCAGCAGATCTTGATGATTTGTGTGCGCAAGTAAATTTAGCCTGGCAGAACAGTCCTCAGACGGTATTACTAAGGCCGGCTTCACACCATGGTTTTCCTGATCCGGTGTGAGCCGGACAGCCCCTATTTCGGCCCCATATTATTCCATCTGTCTGGAAGGATCCAGGGGAATTATTTTTTTCTACCGGACACAAAAAGGAAGCTTCAGCGTTTGTGTGTGCGGGGCAACAAGTGACACATGACTGGATCCACCCGATCCTCCCGAATCCGGCACCCAATAACATGTGAGTCTATGGGCGCCGGATCGTGCGGACACGACAGACAAATCTGTCCGGTTCCTGGACGCCAGGTGCTGGAGCCCAGCCGCGCGAACCAGAATAGAGAGCTCCCCGCTGAGACTTCAGGACCACGGCTCGCTCCCCGCAAGTCATTTCAGCAGGGTCAGCTCCTGAAATGTCAATCTGCCGATTCGGCAGAAAACAGGACCGGAGGACATATTTGCCCTTCGGTTCTTTTTGTCCAGAGCTGTCAGGCTGTGTCCGGGCTTCCACAAAACACCGGACACAGCCTGACAGCTCCAAACCTGGTATGAAACCAGCCTAACTCCTTTGATAGCTGTCAAGTGTGTAAACGCATATATTTGCACACATGGTGCTCACACTTGATGCTGAGTATATCGAGAGTGTTGTTCCATTATTTAATCATTTGCATATCTTTAACATGTCTACCAGTCCTGTGATTTCCATATCACATTTTTTCCCTGATGCATTTTGCATTTATCCCTCTGTTTAATATTGTCATTTTTGGATGGAGGTGTGGACAATGAAGAAAATTAAGTCAACATATCAATAAGGACGACCGCTGCAATATGTGAGCTCGTAATATACATTAATAACCTACATTTACTGTAGCTCCCTTCCTGGAAATTTCTTAGGAAGAAGCTAATGGCAAGTGGTTGTAGGTGTAAAGATGTGACTATCCAAAGTGCAATCTAGCGAATAAATTACAATGCCCATCCTTTAAGATAACCAAATACGTTCCAATGCACCTCATACACTAACATTGCCATGCGGAGCAATATGATGAGCGTACGAAGCATTTCATGCACAATCTTTACGTAAACCGGTCCGAATAGAATTCTCTGCAATGTAAACTTCCGCCAAAGGAATAGTCCAGAAGATCCGCTCATCCATCTGTACCCTTCTTGATACGGCATCAGCTTTAATGTGAATCTCATTCTTGATTTCCATTTCTAGATACTTTATACATCAATGTGTCACCTCAATGAATACTGATTTTCCTTACCTATCCTAAGTCAGCAGTGATCACCAGGAGGCCGCAATGTTTAATAAAAGGAACATAGATGAGAGAGCAGAGAACCTTCTCCGCAGATCTCACCCAGATAAGCGATATTCCCATTACACGCGTCAGAATAACATTACTCACAGGCTGACATATTGCACACCCCTTACTTTTCACACTGTCAGCTGTCCATCTGTAGTGTTAATATGGAGACGTAATCTATTTTTGCATCCCGTTTAACAGCTCAGATAAGGTGCAATCTTTGCTGAGAAATGTTAGATATTATAATAATGTCTTAATTTTCTTCTGCTGCAGACTCTTTTAGGCTATGTGCCCACTGTGCTTTTTTTTGGGCTGTGTTTGTGCTGCATTTGTCAGCGATACAAACCTATTGCGTCTGTGCACATACAACACGGCACAAATTAGGAGACACAAAGACAGACAGACACACAGACACTTTCTCACCCTCTCCGGCGAGCCCACAGTGATTCTTACTCTGTGCACATGCAGTAAATGTTTTTATCGATCTTCCAGATCCTGCGCACCTTGTGACAGGCTGTGTAACATGGTGCAAGGTCCTGGAAGAACGATAAATACATCTCCTGCCGGTGCACGGAAGAATAATCACCAGGGATCACTGTGGGTTCATGTGAAGGGAGTGTTACAGTGTTTTTTGTTTGGAAATTGTAAGAAGCACCACAATGGACCGTGGGAACACCCATCTATGTGTGATGCTTTTTTTTAGGGGGGGGGGGGTAGAATAGACTCCAGTAACGGAACTGAGCCTGGCAGGCCCTGGTGCAGCTGTAGGTGAGGAGCGGGGGAAGGGGGTGCTGGCAGCTGTAGTTGAGGACCGAGGGGCTAGTAGCTGTAGTTGAGGAGCGGGGGGGGGGTTTACGAGCGGCATCGCAGGTCTGGGAGCTGGGTGGCAGAGGAGAGGAGGGCGGAACAGCAAGGAAGCAGAAGCTTGACTTCCTCTCCTCTGACACAGGGTCACGGGGGTGGCTGTGCAGGGCCCCTCCCTACAGGTGCTTGAGTGGCCCCCTACCCGGTCGGGGCCCTGGTGTAGCTGAACCAGCTGCACCACGGTAGGTCCGCCCTGATTGACTCTATGGGGAAGACGCAGCCCAAAAACGAGCATGTTAATTGCAGGGATATTAAAAAAAACGCAGGCGATTTCTGCAACAAAACACTGCATCCACAAATGCACATGTGGGTAGAGCTTTTGGAAAATCCCATTGACTGTAATGATAAAGCTGTGGGTGCTGCGTTTTTGATGCAGAAACGCAGCAGAAAAATGCTGCACTAATGCACAGTGGGCACATAGCCTTAGTGTAGTCCAAGGAACTTGCCAAAGGAAAAGGTTCACACATCGGAAAGTCTTATTGACCTTATTTATGGGTTCATCAGTTGGCAAAGGAGTAGAAGTCAATGAACCAAGGCAGAAAAGGTGCTTATTAAAGGAGTTTCAGGAAAACTTAAGAACCATGGCACCTGTGACATAATTCAATTTGCCACCATCCTAGTGACACGTCTGTCATGTGTAGCCTGCACTGCAGTCTTCTTGAACTGCTCTGCAGAGATTAGATGTGTTTATTCCTGTTGGTGCCTTCAGGGTTAATGTCAATAGCTTAGTTGCTGTCCATGGTATTAGGTCCCCTTCATATGTTTTTTGGGGATCCGTGGCTATCCGTTGGTAAAAATGATAGGCACGGATCCAATTTGGCTCCCCATGTTCTCTATGGGTACAGATGGGCACGGATTGGTGCTTAATGGCCATTCGTGTGTGCAGGGATCCGATTGTGTCTGCTTTTTTCACATCCCCAAATCAGAGACTGCTCCGATTTTGGGCTGCCTTCAAAAAAGAGGACACAATCGGACAGCTTCGGATTCAATGCTGTCCGATTCAAATAACATGGGGTCTATGGAGCTCGGATCCAGTAAAAGACAGGATCGTTTCCCGGATTTGGTTTTAGTGTACTGAGCATGCTCAGTACACTAAAACTGCTCTGTTCCTGTAATTTCACTTTAGGAGTGTATCTACATACATTATCTGCATTATCTGTCCATGTCCGATGGCTGCAGGACCTTTAACATCTGACCATTGGCAATCTATCAGCTGATGTGTCACATTACAGTATCAGCTGAGTGGTTTAAATCGCCCGAGCAGGCGATTTGAACCGCTCAGCTGATGCTGTCATGTGACACAGCAGCTGATCGAGTTGATGCCCTGCCCGGTCAGCTGATTCAGGTCCTGCAGCCATCGGACATAGACGCCTCACATCGTGGGACACTCGACGGAGAGGTGAGCATTTTTTTTTTTTTCATTTTTAGCACATTGCTTTCTTTTGCTTTCGCAGTGTATGTAGATACATTGCAAAAGTGAAAGTACAGCCCCTCTTGCCTGTGCTTTGCAGGCCCGGATCCTCCCAACTCTTTCTGTGTTCAGATCCTTCAAAATCCCGGATCCGGACACAGAAATGGCATGCATTTAATAATCTCATTAACCTTTGGGTGGTGTAGTTGAAAAAGTTTAGTCTGTACTCTACCCTTGTGCTGATGAGAATGTAGTGGTGCTGAATTTTTCCTGAAGCTATACTTTGTGACAACTATCATGTGGAAGTTGCTGTTACTTTCCCTGAGTGGAAGTGAGAGGGTGTTAGCCTAGGGCTGGATAGGAGCAGGGCAAGTTTGGCGGCCCAGACATCTCCACCTTTAGGGGCAATTCTAGGAATAGGGTCAGCTAGGGAACCCCAGTCTACAGAGTTAACCTAGTTTCCCGGATTCTCTCAGCCCATCTCTGCCATCCTGCTACTACTCCGCTCATGCACTATTATCACCACGTCACAACATCAGAACCGCTGTATGCTGGAGAAACGGAGCTCAAAACGTATCCAAGTTAAGTGGAGCATTCATCATAAGCACACTTACCTCTCAGTCAAAAAGCAATGTTGTTGTGAAAAGGATTACTTCTTGTATTCCTTTTTACTGACTGAGTACAATGTGGAGGGTCACTTGAGTGCTCAGCAGAAAGGAATATATGTGCTCAGTTAGTGAAACAATTCATTTAGACTCCATACTTCATCCGTCAAAGAAGCTCCCGTCAAACACACAAATACCGAGGACCATCACTGACATGAGATGAACAAAATCTTTTCACTGACTGAGCACATATACCCCTTTTTGGTGAGCAATGAAGTTGGAGAAACCCTCTCCTCCCCCTTTAGCTCAGTCAGTGAAAAGATTTATTTCGTCTCATATCAGTGCCACTTTTTGGCTGAAAGGTATGTATACTTATGACAGCAGATCCCTGGCAGTTGAGATACGTCTCCAGCACACTGTAAGTTGTTCGCACTGGCCTAACCACCAAGCATACCGAAGCACAGACATCTCGACTGCTGCACTTTGGACACGGGAATCCCACAAACTCCAGACCCGAATAGGTTCGTTCATCTCTAGAGAGGAGGCCCCAATCCATCAAAGTGAAACCAAGTAATTTAAAATGAGCATTTCTGGTGAGCACTGAAGTTGGAGAAACCCTCTCCTCTCCCTTTTGCTCAGTCAGTGAAAAGATTTATTTCGTCTCATATCAGGTCTGTTTTGTGACTGAAAGGTATGCATGCTTATTACGGCAGGTTCTCTGATAGTTGAGATATGTCTCAAGCTCGGTTTCTTCAGTGCACAGCCATCCTGATGCTTGACTAGGATGGCAGCAGTTAGGAATTAAGTCATAGGCAATATGTTTCTCCCATTTTTCGAGATCCCTTTTAACGGAGACAGTGGGGAGGAGTAAAGATGAGTGAACCTTTTAAGGTTCAATTCGATTGCCGAAGGAACCTGTGGATATTCGGGACCGGTCACGCAGTTCAGGACCTGAACTTGACCCCAGCCGTCACTGATTAGCTGTTTGGCTCTCCGCCCACATTCAGCCAGCCAAAGGGCAAACACGTCTGGGGGCGGGAAGGCGGTGATTTATATTTTTTTAACATCACTACGAGCTGATCACACACTGCAAGTGGCTCGCACTAGCCAATCACCCAGCGTACCGGAGCACAGCCATCCCATCTGCGGAAGTTTGGACATACAAATCCCCTAAACTCCTGCCCCAAACAGGTTTGCTCATTTCTAGCAAGAAGGCCACAATCCATGGAAGTGCAACCAATAAGGTTACAATGAGCATGTCCCATAAATGCATTACTGAGGGTTCAGTATCAGTTATACAAAGTCTAGATGGAGAAACTAATGAACTTTCAGTGAGTGTTTGAGGAGAAGACTGGTCAGGGGACAGTATAGAAACAGTTATGAAAATATGAGAGGCAAGAATGAATCGAGAGAGGAAGTTGGAGGGTCCAGTTGACCATACAGGTACGGCCAGTCTGTGCTTTAGTGGTCCATGCACGGTCTGATTGGCATGAGCCCTTAGGATAATGGGGTGTACTCTGAAACATCTCTATCGAGCAAAAGAGCAAACACCTTCCTATATCCTATCAACTAAAACTCAGTCTTGTCTGTTGGTGATGATGCTAGAGAAATCTGCAAACTTAAAGTATATAATTTAAAAAAGGTAACTTTCATAAAGCTTTTTAGGTCCACTCCTATATGTAAGTACCTGTCTAAATTAGACAATGTTCCCTGGATGAAGCTGTCAATGCGAAACGCGCATCAGGTGCAATGGTGCCTTGGTCTTTGGATCATTGCTTACAGGTTTAGGCTTATCTCATAATGTGTATTTCTCCTTAATTCATATAGTAGTACATAGGTGTATGTGCAATGTAACTATGTTAGGCATTGGCTATCTACAAAGGTGTATTTAGCAGGATTAATACCGCTTTACTTGTACACTGTTTGGTCTTTTTCTTTGCATATACATATATGCACATATTAATTTGTTCTTCCCAAATGGGGTAATTCATTATGTTTATTAGGCACTGGTAATCTATTCTATGCATATAACAAACTTTTTTTTATACATATGAACCCAAGGTATATATTTTATCCAGCTAAATGCTACATATGTGATAGTATACCAGGTGCCCTTGCCTTTTTAACTGTACCTGTGTGTTCTTTCCTCTAATTTTGTTATATGTTTTACATTATTGGGCTTGCATTTTTTTTTTTGGGGGGGGGGGGTTAGTTTTTGGTGTTTATAAATTAGGCAATGTGCAGCACTAGACAACCGCTGATCGATAGTCATCATTTAGCGACGTCAGCCACACTATTCCAAAGTCTTGCATCTGCGCTGTGGCGCCCTTCACTGTGCCCTACTGAAAAGCCAGTGAGTCCACTGCACAGACTTGAAACTTCAGTCTCGCATCAGTCGCAGCACCCAACATCTGCCCCTGCGCAGTGGAATCACTGGCTGTTCAATGAGGACACAACGAGGCGCGACACTGCGGGGCACTGTGCGGCTGATGAGAGGCCGAAGTCTCACGCCTGCGCAGTGGAGTCACTGGCTCTGCAATAGGACACAGCAAGGTGCCAATGCGCATGCGCGACACTTTGGAATTGTGTGGATGATATCACTATGTCATTCACTTCCATACACTCAGGAGGGTGGCGTTTCCATGGAGCGGGGTGGCGACTCACAGCAATTTGCAGCCAACAATATGACCCATAAAAGAAATTAGCATATGACGCGGGACATATTAAAAGTCGTTTTCTGAGGTATGCAGGAGGCATCTGAGAATGTAAAGGGGTTTCAGGAACCCCAATTACATCATGTTAACAGTGGTGGGCAGGTTTACAACGCCCTGGTGACAAGTTCCCTTTAAACTTTACCAAAACTTTATGCCATGCCTTACTTTTCTGGGTGAAATTTACCATACCTCTATTACTTCTCCCACTCCGGGCTTACAATATGAGTATTATCAAAGCATATATATGAAAGCCTTTCTGCCTTATTAGATGCCAGTTTGACACTGAATCTAATTACAACAGAAATTATGACAACTTATAGCATTAATATGACAGCACAATTATTGTTTTACCTAATGAGCGCTGTCATACAAGAAATATATTTTAGTATAATTAGTTTCTGACTATAATCACTAGCCACAGGATTATAAAACAGATGTGTTATGTTAAAGGTTAAAACATTTCATCTACCCCCCCAAAAAAATATAATTATGAGTAATAACACTTGTTATATTATGGATAGGGGATATAATAAAGATGTGTTACAAACCCTTTAATAAGGATATGTCTCCTGGCTGGAAACACATGGTGTGAGATGCATGCGAGATACTTGCACGAGTCTTGCATGCCTCACCTGGCATGGCCACCAGCTCTCTGGACAGGAGCGTGGAACTGCATAGAAACACATACACCTGACATGATCCCGTCCAGAGAGCCGGTGGCCATGCCAGGTGAGGCATGCAAGACTCGTGCAAGTATCTCGCATGAATCTCACACCTTGGGTCTCCAGTCTTCGCCTAAGTACCGTGTTTCCCCGAAAATAAGACACCGTCTTATTTTTTTTTTTTGGTCCCAAAGATGGACCATGTCTTATTTTCGGGGGGAATGTCTTATATACCTTACATCCCACTGCAGCCTCCCACACACACAACACACACACCCATACACATCACACACCCATACAGACATACACCCAACCATACACACACACACACACACACATAACCATACACACACACACACATAACCATACACATACCCACACACACCAATTTTTACCGGTCCAGTGTCCCCGCTCTCCGATGTCCGCGCTGTCCAGTGGCCCCCGCTCCCCGATGGCCTCCACTCTCCGGATTCCCGCTGTAGCTGCCGATCTCCGCCCAGGTCAGGAGCCCTGCGCAAATTACAGTGCAGGAACCATGAGCCAATCACAGCCCAGGAACCGCGAGCCAATCAGAGGCTATGCACGACGTCAGCTGGCCGCGGATTGGCTTGCGGTTCCTGGGCTGTGATTGGCTCACGGTTCCTGCGCTGTAATTGGCGCAGGGCTCCTGACCTGGGTGGAGATCGGCAGCTACAGCGGGAATCCGCAGAGCAGGAGGCCGCCGGAGAGCCTGGGGCCACCGGAGAATGGGGGGGCCACCAGAGAGCGGGGAGAGCGCGGACACCGGAGAGTGGGGGCCACCGGAGTGCACCGCAGGTACACCTTATAATCGGGGAGTGCCTTATATTAGGAGGTAGGGAGCCCCCCCAAGCATGCCTTACTCTCGGGGGGCGCCCTATTTTCGGGGAAACACGATATATATTTTTTTTAACCTTGTGTAAATGCCACTGTTCACCTGAACTTGGCGCTATTTTTCTTTTGTTCCTGTGTCTCTTCTTTCCTAAGATATGACCCTCTATTTCCAGTCAATACATTTTATCTCTTTAGCCAACTGGGCGTGATCCTCAACAAGACTTCCATAGAGAAGAGCTGAAGACCATGCCCACTTGGCTGACAAGTGTTATGCCAATAGTGTTCTATTCAGTGGCATAACTTAAAGCTCATGGGCTCGGTTGTGAAAGGTCTAACAGGGCTCCCAATTATTAAAAATCTTTTAAGGTACCTTTACACGCGGCAACTTTTCAATAAATTTCACTCTGCTATCACTAGCTGTCCCTGCTCCTTCCTAGCTGTTCCCTAACCATCCCTCTCTGACCTAAAGTGGCCCTATAATGATTTAGAAAAATGAATTAGAACTTACATATGGTCTCCATCTCGGAGACTGGAAAGGCGGGCTCCATGATTCTCTCCTTGCAGTGTCCAAGCACGCCCCGCTGGGTGTCATTCCTCCTGCTGCTTTCCCACCTCCTTTTGGAATCTCTTGCCCTCTCTGCCAGTGTAATGCCCGGCCGGAACGTCATATCTGGCACTGTTAATGCACTTTATTGTTGGTATACTATAATAATTATAATATTTATTTATTTATATAGCGCTATTAATTCCATAGCACTTTGCATACATCAGTATGTAACACAATTGTGACACCCACACAACACTATGTGACACAGTTTGAGATATATATATGAAGCATAATGAATTTTTGTACATCTTTTATATAATTGCTTATTATGGATTGAGTGTATAAAATGTTCACTTCTTCACATGATGCACTATGCTGGAGAAAGACCTGAGGGTTGAAACGTTGCATCACATGAGGCTGGATTAAAGTTGTCCTCTTCACTTGGAATATGGAGTGCTGCCTGTTTTTTTGATCCTGTTGGTATGCTGCAGTTGAGCTCTGCTTATACAAGAACTATTGCACCCGGATATATTTACTAAGGTGGTGCTGATTCCTTTTTTTCATATTTTTAGTGATAGGAGAGGTCTAAATGGAGGTGACAGGTTCCCTTTAAAGCAGACTGCAGAATTTGGAAAGCAAGAATGAGTCAGCTTAAAAAAGCAGAACAGTGATCAAAAGGTGAAAACAGCTGTAAAGGAAACGTCTGCATGTGTTGAAGCTGCATTTAATACCAGTACAGATTCATTTGCATAGCATATATGGTGTATAGACTCTGGTACTAGCAGCCATATGAGGAATAACAAGGATTTCTTCACTGACCTTGATGAAAGCAGGTCAGAAAAGGTCATCATAGCTAATGGTAACTACCCTGTTTCCCCGAAAATAAGACACCGTCTTATATAAATTTTTGCTCCGGAAGTTGCACCATGTCTTATTTTTGGGGGGTGTCTTATCTCCATTATCCTCCAATATCCCTCTGTAGCCCCCCATCATCTTCCACTATCCCTCTGTAGCCCCCATCATCCTCCACTATCCCTCTTTAGCCCCCTCATCATCCTCCACTATCCCTCTGTAGCCCCCCATCATCCTCCACTATCCCTCTTGTAGCCCCATCATCCTCCACTATCCATCTGTAGCCCCCCCATTATCCTCCACTATCCCTCTGTAGCCCCCATCATCCTCCAATATCCCTCTGTAGCCCCCATCATCCTCCACTATCCCTCTTGAGCCCCCCATCATCCTCCACTATCCCTTTGTAGCCCCTCATCATCCTCCACTATCCCGCTGTAGCCCCCTTATTCTCCAATATCCCTCTGTAGCCCCCCATCATCCTCCACTATCCCTCTGTAGCCCCCCATCATCCTCCACTATCCCTCTGTAGCCCCCCATCCATCATCCTCCACTATCCCTCTGTGGCCCCCTATCCTACTCCAATATCCCTCTAGCCACACACACAAACAAAGTCAGCCACACACACACACACACCACACACACAGCCACACACACATAGTCAGCACACCATCACTGGTCCTGCCAGAGCTTACCGCTGCCACCGCCGCTTGATGTCACCCGATGTGTACGTAGCAGAGTGCCGTAGATGTACGATGGTAAGCCATCAGCCAATCAGGTGGCTGCTGGCGTCTGATTGGCTGCAGCATTACCGTACATCTACGCTGAGCGGCGCAGATGACCTCCGTACAGATGTACGGTAATGCTGCAGTCAGAAGCCAGCAGCCACCTGATTGGCTGGTGGCTTACCATCGTACATCTACAGCGCCCAGCTACTCTGGGTGACATTAAGAGGTGGCGGTGGTGGCAGCGGCAAGCTCCGGAGGACATGGAGGAACAATGACGGAGGTGGCAGCAGCGGCAGAGGCAGGTAAGTATCAATTTTTTATTTTTTACTGGCCACGTCTTATTTTCGGGGAAGGATGCCTTGTATTAAGCACCCTGGCAAAAACCCCACTACACCTTACGTTCGGGGGCACCTTATTTTTGGGGAAACACAGTATATGACTTCAGAAGGAGTAGGAGGAGACGGCTACCTCCACTGTCCAGTTTCCTCAGCACAAAGCAGAAAAATCCCAGTAAAGGATTGTCTCTATGTTCCCACTCTTGAAAGCAATCTTCTGTCAGTAAAGAAGCTCATGCAAAAGGGGGATGTAGTTACTTTTAAAGACAACAGCTGCATTATATCAAAGAAGGGTCACACTCTTCAGGTAGGAAAATCCGAAATGAACTTTATCAGCTAAAATGCAAAGAAAGAGTGTACAGTACTAGACAAGATCTGCATAAGAACTGTATCCATGTATGATACAGATGTCTTGGGCAGGGGCGGACCCAGACTGTAGTGGGCCCCTGTGCAAGAAATTTTTTGGCCCCCCCCTGCCCCGCCCCTCATAGTGCAAAAAAGTTATGTAGACATATAGATTTTAATATTTATTTATCAAATCTAAATAGTAATTTTTGTTTAATTTTTTTAATATGATCCTAAAAACTAATAGGAAGCTAGTTGTTGGGGTTTGCCGCCCATCACTAGTAAATATGCAACATCTGAGGGCGTCTTCACATGGGCGAGTTTTTTGTATCCGGCGAGATCAGGCGAAAACTGCATCCGACTGGACATTGTTTTTGCCCTTAAACCAGATGAAACCGTAATGGAATTATGCCGGATCTGTATACAGTTTCTGTTGGGACCTGTTCGCATGATACGTATTTTGCCACGTATTTGGTGCGTATACACAGCAGATCTGCAACAAATATGCAGCTGTGTGTTTTCTCAGCAAAGCTTATGGGTTTGCCAATTCCTCTCCACATGGTGCCACTAAAATACACAGCCGATATGCTGCGGAATTTACTGCAGATTTGCTGCAGATTTTCTCACACTAAATGCACTGTATATATAATATTGAGGCTATGCAGGGCTGTATATTATATGTGGAGGCTGCTGCTGGGCTGTATATATTATTTGCCAGTTGCAGCCTCCACATATAATATATACAGCCCAGCACAGCCTCCAAATAACATACACAACTCAGAATAGCCTCCAGGTAATATATACAGTCCACCACAGCCTCCAGGTAATATATACAGTCCAGCACAGCCTCCAGGTCATATATACAGTCCAGCACAGCCTCCAAATAACATACACAACTCAGAATAGCCTCCAGGTAATATATACAGTCCACCACAGCCTCCAGGTAATATATACAGTCCAGCACAGCCTCCAAGTAATATATACAGTCCAGCACAGCCTCCAAATAACATACACAACTCAGAATAGCCTCCAGGTAATATATACAGTCCACCACAGCCTCCAGGTAATATATACAGTCCAGCACAGCCTCCAAGTAATATATACAGTCCAGCACAGCCTCCAGGTCATATATACAGTCCAGCACAGCCTCCAGGTAATATATACAGTCCAGCACAGCCACCAGGTATACCCTGATGAAAGTGCCAGGAGAGGCGCCGAAACGCGTTGGTGGAATAAAGGAGATTGTTACCTTTGGAACCTTACATTCCTTGTGATTCCATTGAGGCAGCAGTTCGGACCGTGGTACACCATCTTCCCAAGATCTGGACCTAAAAACTAATAGGAAGATAATTGTTACCTACCTACCCGTTCTACCAATTGCATAGGTCTGTCACAAACCTTTTCAAAAAAGATATATAACAATAATAATAATAATATATATAATATTGAGGCTATGCAGAGCTGTATGTTATATGTGGAGGCTGCTGCTGGGCTGTATATATTATTTGCCAGTTGCAGCCTCCAAATAAAATATACAGCCCAGCACAGTCAGACTCCAAATAACATACACAACTCAGCATAGGCTCCAGTTAATATATACAGCCCAGCACAGCCGCCAGGTAATATATACAGTCCATCACAGCCTAATATATACAGTCCACCACAGCCTCCAGGTAATATATACAGTCCATCACATCCTAATATATACAGTTCAGCACAGCCGCCAGGTAATATATACAGCCCAGCATAGCCTCCAGGTAACATATACAGTCCAGAACAGCCACCAGGTAACATATACAGCCCAGCACAGCCTCCAGGTAATATATACAGACTAGCACAGCCTCCAGGTAATATATACAGCCCAGCATAGCCTCGTATAACATATATAGCCCAAGACAGCCTCAAGGAGGATATATATATACTAGATGTGTGCCTGATGCTATCGCATCGGAGGACGAGGATCGGTGCGGCGGCGGTATGCGGGGGGCGGCTAAGTGGACACACACACACCTACACACACAGATCTACACACACAGACACACACCTACACACCCCCTTCTGGTCTCACCCATCGTTGATGGCAGCTTGACCCGGGAATGAGGTGGTCAGCGCAGGATGGAGGCTCGGTGGTCAGCGCAGGATGGAGGGGGTTAATGGTGGAGGAACATAGGGTCAGAGGTGGGCTCCATGGTGGGTGTTGGAGCTCTCCCTGTGCCTGGCTGGGCTTTGGGGAGCGGTTCGGTGGCAGTGGCTGGTACTGGGCATGGCGGCGGGATGTGCAGCTGGGAACGGTCCGGTGGCTGGTACTGGGCATGGCGGCTGCTGGCAACGGGATGTGCAGCTGGGAGCGGTCCGGTGGCTGGTGCTGGGCATGGCGGCTGCTGGCGGCGGGATGTGTAGCTGGGAGCGGTCCGGTGGCTGGTGCTGGGCATGGCGGCTGCTGGCGGCGGGATGAGCAGCTGGGAGCGGTCCGGTGGCTGGTGCTAGGCATGGCGGCTGCTGGCAGCGGGATGTGCAGCTGAAAGTGGTCCGGTGGCGGTGGCTGGTGCTGGGCATGGCAGCTGCTGGCGGTGGGATGTGTGGCAGTGCCCATATCTAATATGGCGGCAGGCGCACTTCCGTCCCCGCGGTGCATTCTGGGATACGGGGACGGAAGTGCGGACAACATATGGCCATTATGTAAGTAGATAGCCACCCCTCTGTTCTCCTTTCTTTTGTAATGCTCTCCCCCGTATGTGGCTCATTTTCTTCATAGTGCTTCTCACCCTATATGCCTGGGGGAGAAGCTCGGCTGCATCACGGAAGGGGGGGCCCCTAGGACTTGTAGGGGCCCCCTCCTTCCATGATGCAGCCGAGCTTCTCCCCCAGGACCCACCTTCCGAAGGTATGGGTCCTGGGGGCCCAGGACCAGGACCCCCCTTTCTTGATGTATCCAAGCTTAACCCCCTAGCTGGGGGAGAAGCTCAGCTGCATCAAGGAAGGGAGGGCCATGGGGGGGTCCTGGGGGAGAAGCTCGGCTGCATTAAGGAAGGAGGGGGCCCCTACAAGTCCTAGGGGCCCCCCCTTCCTTGATGCAGCCGAGCTTCTCCCCCAGGACCCCCTTCTGAGGGGGGGGAGGAGGGGCTGGGGCCCCCTCTTCCTTGATGCATCCAAGCTTATCCCCAAGCTTGGGAAGATCGGGTGCATCAAGGAGGGGGGGTCCTGGGGCCCCCATGACCCCCCCTTTGGAAGGGGGGTCCAGCAGGAGAAGCTCAGCTGCATCAAGTTAGGAGGGGGCCCTAGGGGGTCCTGGGGAAGAAGCTCAGCTGCATTAAGGAAGAGGAGGGGGCCTCTAGGAGTCCTACGGGCCCCCCTTCCTTGATGCAGCTGAGTTTCCCCCCCAGTGCCCCTCTTCTGAATGGGGGGGTCCTTGGGGCCCCAGGAACCCCCCTTCCTTGAGGCATCCAAATCCTGGGGCCCCCAGGATCCTGTGGGAGAAGCTCAGCTGCATCAAGGAAGGGTCCCCCCCAAATCATGTTGGTGTGGTCACTGACTGTTTATTCCCCCCCCACCAAAGCCCTGCTCTGGGGCTCTTACCTGGAGCAGGCCCGCAGTCTCAGCCGCCCTCAGTCACCGCCAGCGCTTGCTCACGGTGTCAATTCTGACACACAGAACACTGTGTCGGATGCTGCCTGCAGCTCTGCGCAGCCAGCCGCCGGCCACTGCACCCTCCTGTCAGGAAAGACACCGGACCACGGCTGGAGTCTTGAGGGGCCCCCTAGCCGGTCGGGGCCCTGGTGCAGCTGGCTCAGAGGTCCACCCCTGCCCTCCACATATATACACCCCCACACACCTATACCCAGATATACCCCATACACCCATATACACCCCTCCACATATATATACCCCCACACACCTATACCCAGATATACCCCAAACACGCATATACACCCCTCCACATATATATACCCCCACACACCTATACCCAGATATACCCCATACACGCATATACACCCCTCCACATATATATACCCCCACACACCTATACCCAGATATACCCCATACACCCATATACAGCCCTCCAAATATATACCCCCACAGACCTATACCCAGATATTCCCCATACACAGCCCTCCATATATATATACACCCCCACACACCTATACCCAGATATACCCCATACACAGCCCTCATTATATATATACTGTATATACCCCACACACACCTATACCCCATACACCCATATACACCCCTCCACATATATATATACCCCCACACACCTATACCCAGATATACCCCATACACCCATATACAGCCCTCCATATGTATATACACCCCCACACACCTATACCCAGATATACCCCATACACCCATATACACACCTCCACATATATATACACCCCCACACCTATACCCAGATATACCCCATACACCCATATACAGCCCTCCACATATATATACCCCCACACACCTATACCCAGATATACCCCATACACCCATATACAGCCCTCCATATATATACACCCCCACACACATATACCCAGATATTCTCCATACACCCATATACAGCCCTCCATATATATACACCCCCACACACCCATACCCAGATATACCCCATACACGCATATACAGCCCTCCGCATATATATACCCCCACACACCTATACCCAGATATACCCCATACACCCATATACAGCCCTCCATATATATAAAACCCCCACACACCTATACCCAGATATTCCCCATACACCCATATACACCCCTCCATATATATACACCCCCACACACTTATACCCAGATATACCCCATACACCCATATACACCCCTCCATATATATATACACCCCCACACACCTATACCCAGATATACCCCATACACAGCCCTCCATATATATATATACCCCCACACACTTATACCCAGATATACCCCATACACAGCCCTCCATATATATATATATCCCCATACACTTATACCCAGATACTCCCCATACACAGCCCTCCATATATATATATATACACCCCCACACACCTATACCCAGATATACCCCATACACAGCCTTCCATATAAATATATACCCCCACACACTTATACCCAGATATACCCCATACACAGCCCTCCATATATATATACACCCCCACACACCTATACCCAGATATACCCCATACACAGCCCTCCATATATATATACACCCCCACACACCTATACCCAGATATACCCCATACACAGCCCTCCATATATATATATATACCCCCACACACTTATACCCAGATATACCCCATACACAGCCCTCCATACATATATACACCCCCACACACCTATACCCAGATATACCCCATACACAGCCCTCCATATATATACACCCCCACACACCTATACCCAGATATACCCCATACACAGCCCTCCATATATATACACCCCCACACACCTATACCCAGATATACCCCATACACAGCCCTCCATATATATATATATACACCCCCACACACCTATACCCAGATATACCCCATACACAGCCCTCCATATATATACACCCCCACACACCTATACCCAGATATACCCCATACACACCCTTCCATATATACACACCCCCACACCCCTAGACGCGGCTCTAGTTATTATAACCCACAGATCAGGCAGGAGGCCTATACAGATGCATTGTATATCACAGTCCATTCCTATGTTGCTTGAATGCTTCTACTACTAAAAATACTAGGAGTAAAACGTTTTTGTTGTTTGGGTGAGATAGGGAGATTGTATGAGATCTGCTCAGCTGTGATGATACAGGCAGATTACACACATCCACCTGTACACAGCTCTGTGTTCTTATGTGTTTGTAATATAGGAGGACAAGAAAACACTTTTTTAATCCCATGAAATTTCTAAAGAAAAAAATAAATGTTATTTTTCTTTAACCCCTTCAACCCCGGGTAATTTTCCATTCTTCATTTTTCCCTCCCCTTCTTCCAAGAGACAGATATAGACAGATGAGGCTTTTTGTACTTTTGTATGATGTCATTTATTATTTATTTACATTGCAAAAAAAGTTCTATTACACATTTGTTTTTTTATTCATCATGTTCACTATATAGTAACACTAACGTGTCGTTATGATGCCTCGAGTCAGTACTATATGGTAACATTGACATGTCGGTATGATGCCTCAGGTCAGTACTATATGGTAACACTGAGGTGTCGGTATGATGCCTCGGGTCAGTACTATATGGTAACACTGAGGTGTCGGTATGATGTCTGGGGTCAGTACTATATGGTAACACTGAGGTGTCGGTATGATGCCTCGGGTCAGTACTATATGGTAACACTGAGGTGTCGGTATGATGCCTCGGGTCAGTACTATATGGTAACACTGATATGTCGGTATGATGCCTCGGGTCAGTACTATATGGTAACACTGATATGTCGGTATGATGCCTCGGGTCAGTACTATATGGTAACACTGATATGTCGGTATGATGTCTGGGGTCAGTACTATATGGTAAGACTGATGAGTCGGTATGATGTCTTAGGTCAGTACTATATGATAACATTGATGTGTCAGTATGATGCCTCGGGTCAGTACCATATGGTAACACTGAGGTGTCGGTATGATGCCTCGGGTCAGTACTATATGGTAACACTGATATGTCGGTATGATGCCTCGGGTCAGTACTATATGGTAACATTGATGTGTCAGTATGATGTCTCAGGTCAGTACTATATGGTAACACTGATATGTCGGTATGATGTCTGGGGTCAGTACTATATGGTAAGACTGATGAGTCGGTATGATGTCTTAGGTCAGTACTATATGATAACATTGATGTGTCAGTATGATGCCTCGGGTCAGTACCATATGGTAACACTGATATGTCAGTATGATGCCTCGGGTCAGTACTATATGGTAACACTGACTTGTCAGTATGATGTCTTGGGTCCAGTAGCGTAGCTAGCGGGGGGGCAGGGGGGGCGATCGCCCCGGGCCCCCCCGGCTTGAGGGGCTCATTGCCCGCCGCCTGGGGGGGCCCCGCACTCCCTAGGGGGGCCCCACACCCCCTGGGGGCCCCGTGCTGGCAGCCGGCCGATTCGCGCGGCAAGAGAGGAGGGAGGACGGGACTTCCTGTTCTGCAGCTCTGCCCGCCCCTCCTCCAGCAGACGCACGGCAGCATCGGTGAGTGTCAGCACCCTTCTCCCCCCCGGTTCTCACACCTCCCCAGCAGCACCCCCCCCTTTCCCCATCCAGTCCTCACCCCTCTCCACCAGCACCCCCCCCCCGGTCCTCACATAAGGGGGCCCGGGTGGTGATCTCGCCCTGGGGCCCGAAGCAGGCTAGCTACGCCACTGCTTGGGTCAGTAATATATGGTTAGACTGGCGTTTCAGTATGTCTCAGGTCAGTACTATATGGTAACACTGACGTGTTGGTATAATGCCTTGGGTCAGTACTATATGGTAACACTGACTTGTCAGTATGATGTCTGTGGTCAGTACTATATGGTAAGACTGATGTGTCGGTATGATGTCTCAGGTCAGTACTATATGGTAACATTGACGTGTCAGTATGATGCCTTGGGTCAGTACTATATGGTAACACTGACTTGTCAGGATGATGTCTTGGGTCAGTACTATATGGTAAGACCGATGTGTCAGTATGATGTCTCAGGTCAGTACTATATGGTAACATTGACGTGTCAGTATGATGTCTAGGGTCGGTACCATATGGTAACACTGATATGTCAATATGATGCCTCGGGTCAACACTATATAGTAAGACTGATGTGTCGGTATGATGTCTCAGGTCAGTACTATATGGTAACATTGACGTGTCAGTATGATGTCTAGGGTCGGTACCATATGGTAACACTGATATGTCAATATGATGCCTCGGGTCAACACTATATAGTAAGACTGATGTGTCGGTATGATGTCTCAGGTCAGTACTATATGGTAACATTGACTTGTCAGTATGATGTCTGGGGTCAGTACTATATGGTAACACTGACTTGTCAGTATGATGTCTGGGGTCAGTACTATATGGTAACACTGATATGTTGGTACGATGCCTCGGGTCAGTACTATATGGTAAGACTGATGTGTCGGTATGATGCCTCAGGTCAGTACTACAGTGTTGGCCAAAAGTATTGACACCCCTGCAATTCTGTCAGATAATACTCAGTTTCTTCCTGAAAATGATTGCCATCACAAATTCTTTGGTATTATTATCTTCATTTAATTTGTCTTCAATGAAAAAACACAAAAAAGAATGAAGCAAAAAGCAAAACATTGATCATTTCACACAAAACTCCAAAAATGGGCCAGACAAAAGTATTGGCACCCTCAGCCTAATACTTGGTTGCACAACCTTTAGCCAAAATAACTGCGATCAACCTCTTCCGGTAACCATCAATGAGTTTCTTACAATGCTCTGCTGGAATTTTAGACCATTCTTCTTTGGCAAACTGCTCCAGGTCCTTGATATTTGAAGGGTGCCTTCTCCAAACTGCCATTTTTAGATCTCTCCACAGGTGTTCTATGGGATTCAGGTCTGGACTCATTGCTGGCCACCTTAGAAGTCTCCAGTGCTTTCTCTCACACCATTTTCTAGTGCTTTTTGAAGTGTGTTTTGGGTCATTGTCCTGTTGGAAGAAACATGACCTCTGAGGGAGACCCAGCTTTCTCACACTGGGCCCTACATTATGCTGCAAAATTTGTTGGTAGTCTTCAGACTTCATAATGCCATGTACACGGTCAGGCAGTCCAGTGCCAGAGGCAGCAAAGCAACCCCAAAACATCAGGGAACCTCCGCCATGTTTGACTGTAGGGACCGTGTTCTTTTCTTTGAATGCCTCTTTTTTTCTCCTGTAAACTCTATGTTGATGCCTTTGCCCAAAAAGAGAGAACATTCTTCCAAAACGTTTTTAGGCTTTCTCAGGTAAGTTTTGGCAAACTCCAGCCTGGCTTTTTTATGTCTCGGGTAAGAAGTGGGGTCTTCCTGGGTATCCTACCATACAGTCCCTTTTCATTCAGACGCCGACGGATAGTACGGGTTGACACTGTTGTACCCTTGGACTGCAGGGCAGCTTGAACTTGTTTGGATGTTAGTCGAGGTTATATATCCACCATCCGCACAAACATGCGTTGAAATCTCTTGTCAATTTTTCTTTTCCGTCCACATCTAGGGAGATTAGCCACGGTGCCATGGGCTTTAAACTTCTTGATGACACTGCGCACGGTAGACACAGGAACATTCAGGTCTTTGGAGATGGACTTGTAGCCTTGAGATTGCTCATCCTTCCTCACAATTTGGTTTCTCAAGTCCTCAGACAGTTCTTTGGTCTTCTTTCTTTTCTCCATGCTCAATGTGGTACACACAAGGACACAGGACAGAGCTTGAGTCAACTTTAATCCATGTCAACTGGCTGCAAGTGTGATTTAGTTCTTGCCAACACCTGTTAGGTATCACAGGTAAGTTACAGGTGCTGATAATTACACAAATTAGAGAAGCATCACATGATTTTTCTAACAGTGCCAATACTTTTGTCCACCCCCTTTTTTATGTTTGGTGTGGAATTATATCCAATTTGGCTTTAGGACAATTCTTTTTGTGTTTTTTCATTGAAGACAAATTAAATGAAGGCAATAATACCAAAGAATTTGTGATTGCAATCATTTTCAGGAAGAAACTGAGTATTATCTGACAGAATTGCAGGGGTGACAATACTTTTGGCCAACACTGTATATGGTAACACTGACATGTCAGTACGATGCCTCGGGTCAGTACTATATGGTAACACTGACGTGTTGGTATGATGTCTGTGGTCAGTACTATATGGTAACACTGAGGTGTCGGTATGATGTCTCTGGTCAGTACTACCGTATATGGTAACACTGACGTGTCGGTATGATGTCTGGGGTCAGTACTATATGGTAACACTGACGTGTCGGTATAATGCCTCGGGTCAGTATTATATGGTAACTCTGACATGTCAGTACGATGTCTGGGGTCAGTACTATATGGTAACACTGATGTGTCAGTATGATGCCTCAGGTCAGTACTATATGGTAACACTGATGTGTCGGTATAATGCCTTGGGTCGGTACGAGTTCGTATTTACCAAGCATGTTACTCTTACCTAAGTGGTGAAAAAGATTCAGAAGTTTTTAAAGAAAAAGAATTGCAATTTTGCACCATTTTCAGCACCCTGTAGCGTTCTCATTTTTCGGGATCTGGGGCTGTGTGATGGATTATTTTTTGCGTCTTGAGCTAATGTTTCTAAAGACACCATTTTTGGGTAGATGTGATGTTTTGATCACCCATTATTGCATTTTATCACAATGTTGTAGCAACCAAAAAAACATAATTTTGGCATTTGGACTTTTTTTTCCATTCCGTAGTTTACAGATCTAATGACTTGATTTTATAGTTTGATAGATCGGGCATTTCTCAACGCAGCGGGTCCAAGTGTGTGTATATTTTTTATTTTTAAATAGTATTATTTTCACTGGACCAAAAGGGGGGTGATTTGAACTTTTGTGGGGGTTTTCTCATATTTTTAAACTTTTTTTTTCTTTATTTTACTTGGCCCACTAGAGGGCCTCAATGCTGCACAGTTTGACCACTTCTCCTATCTAGAGACATGCTATTCCTATCCAGAGACGTGCTACTGCATCTCTCTACATAAGAGAAATTATCTCTTTCTGCCGGTGATGTCACTTGGAAATTGCCAGCAAGAAGTGATTCAGGACAGCTTCCGGGTCATCACAGGACCCCGGGCTGTCGAGAAAAAGCATGGCGGTCCCATGATCGCTTCATGGGACCTCCAATCACGATGGGGAACAGTGCAATTCGTGCTGCAGTGCTATGGAACGTGCTGTCAGTGATCCAGCGCAATCCAAAGGGTTATCCGCATTGATCAGACCGCGGATCTGATTGGTGCTGTTAGCTACACATCTCAGCGGATGAGATCAGCTGAGATATGTGGGGGAGGATGCGAGCTGAGCGCATGAGCTTGCATCAGGGGGATGGACACAGCCAAGGACTTATATATACTTCCTTGGTCGTGAAGGGGTTAAATTTAGAATCTGAGCAATAAAAAACACATACAAAGGCGGCTTCACATCTGCACCAAAACGCATCAAATGAATACGAGAAAAGGCATAGAAGTGCAGATAAATGCAATAATCAGAGATTTATAATAATAATTAACAGTCCTGCTGAATGTCTGTCACTTTGAAATGGGGGTGGCTAGGGGCATGGCTAATATTTGTCGCTTCTTTTGTGCCTCTTTCTCTTCTACAAAAGTTGGGAGGTCTGCCTTAATACCCCGTTACACGGCACGATATCCTTAACGATATCGCTCCAACGTCACGGGGTTGGAGTCGTTCAAACGACATCGTTAGGATGTCGTTGCGTGTGACACTGAGATACGACTACGATAAATCGTTGGTTCGTTGATCGCAGGTTTGAGAACATGTTCTCAAATCAGACAATCCACGATCAGCCAACCTGCTGCATCGTTCTGTGTGACACAGCGATAATGATGTCGTGCACGACTTCGCCCATTCACAGCAATGAGCAGGTTCGCTGGGTTGTGTGAACGATACCTGCTCGCTGGATTATTGGTGCATTGTCCACGATATCAACATGTGTGACAGCTCACCAACGATGTCCCAACAACTGCACGCCCCCGAGATCGTTAGTGATATCGTTTTAATATCGTACCGTGTAACGGTACCCTTAAAGAGACCTGCTCTTAAAGGGCCGGTGCCCTTAGATTTCACACATTCGTGATGGTACATCAACATTATAATAATCTGTACTGGCAAATCCTGGTGATTGCTGGGGCTGCTCTGCTCTGACTGGCTTCACACCATGGCAGTGTCCGATCCGGGGCTGTCAGGGATGAACCTGACAGCCCCGGACCGGATCAGCACACAGAACCGGAGGGCTAATATGCCCTTTGGTCCAGTGTGCAGCCGGAAGCAGCTGTTGCTGCTGATGACTCAGGACCGCGGCTCGCGGGGAGCTAGCCGAGGTCCTGAAATAACAGTGGCGTGCAGCCGCAGGTGTCCGGTTCCCAGATCGTCCTGAATCGGGGCAATCCGGCCCAATAGGCTCCCACGTTAGGGAGCGCCGGATTGCACCGGATCCGGGAGGGTCCAGGAGAAGCCTATTTGGAGAGATTTTTCTCCCCGGACCCAAAAACGTTGCAAGCAACGTTTTTTTGTCCGGGAGACAAATCTGACTCCTCCCGGATTCTTCCGGAGAGATGGAAACTGGATGGCAAATAGCTGCCATAGTGTCCTATGGGGCCAAAATCCGGTCCGGAGCTGTCTGGTTTACACCGAACAGCCCCAGGTCGGACATTGCCGTGGTGTGAAGCCGGCCTCAGCTGTCATACAGAGGTAAAAATTCCAAATATGGAGAAATGAAGGAGAAAAACACAATTGTGACATGTTTTTTCTGGAATCATTTTTACAGTGTTGTTTTGCGGTAAAAATGACCTTGCAGTATGATTCTCATCATCAGTACGATTGCGGCGATACCAAACATGTCCAGTTTGGCAAAAAAATAAATAATTGAGGGGAGAGGGGTGGATTGTGTCTCCATTTTCCAAGATTTGTAACATTTTCATTTTTCTGTCTGATGGAGCCGTGATGGTGGCTTATGAGATGCCGTTTTATAGATGACGGGATAGATATGACGTTATCGCTTGCTGCACCATTTTTTCTAGTATTGCAGCCAAACAAAAACATAATTTCGACATTCGTTAATTGTTTACCGATCAGGTTTATTATTTTTATATTCTGATAGATTTTACTTTTCTGATCGGGGCAATACCACATGTGTATTTGTGATCTGTATTTTTACGTTTTTTTTAAACATTTTGGCGAGTGATGAGAAAAGTCACCAATTTCACCTCATAAAACCTCTCAGTGAGCGTCTTTAATGCGTATCTAGATGTGATTGTTCCTGCTCCTTTTGCGCTGAGAACGTGGTACTATCGGGGTCCATGGCCTGATTATTCTGTCACACTTCCGGGGGAAGGCGTCCTAGAGTGGACCCACTGGGCCATGGCACCGAACTCCCCTGGGTGAGCTGATCCTAGTTCAACCAACCCCTATACAGGGATTGTCAGGGGCAAGCCCAGGCGGTCTAAATACCACAGCTGCTACCGTGTTTCCCCGAAAGTAAGACCCTATCTTACATTAATTTTACCTCCGAAAGTCGCACTCTGTCTTACTTTCGGGGGGGGGGGGGGGAATCTTACATTAGCTAAAAAAAAAATGACATTTTTTTTTTTACAATAAAATTAACATTTATTAACATGCTGAACAGTATGGTAGTCATCTCCAAACAGTAGAATAAAACAAATGTATCAAGAATATCTTGTTACTGCGGTACCGTATCATCCCGCATACGGTAATCCCACTGCAGCCTCCCATAATGGTGCCGTATCCCACTGCAGCCTCCCATAACAGTGCCGTATCCCACTGCAGCCTCCAATAACAGTACTGCAGTGTACCGTTCACACAGACACACACACCCATACAGTACCCATACACACACACACCCATACGGTACCCATACACACACACACCTATGATTATTGTTATACGGTACACACGTTTCCTTATTTTTTTTTCTCTGGGTCACTTTCGTTTTCCACTGCGGTGCAGCTGTGGGACGCTTCTGCTGCAGGGGACGCTGGGCCAATCAGCAGCGAGCCGGGACTGCAGTGACGTCGGGGCTGGGCGGCCAATCACAGCTCGAGCTGCTGGGCCAATCAGCACTCGAGCTGATTGGCCAATAAGCAGCGAGCCGGGGACAGCAGAGTCGTCGGGGCTGGAGAAACTGGGGGACACACCAGGGGACAGCGGCGGCCCAAAGGTACGGTACTAAGGGAGGCCTTATATTCCCCAGCTTCCCCTTCCTAGGCGGACTTACATTCGGGGGGGGGCCTTACATTAGCAGACCCCCCGTTCCCCCTACCCTGTCTTACTTTCGGGGGGGTCTTACTATCGGGGAAACACGGTAGTACCAGGGGGCGGCTTGTAGGGTTAGCCTGTACTACGGTAAGGTCAAACAGGGAAGGAAGCACCAGAGTCCGGGGTCAGGAGAGCTGGAACGGGTTCTACCAGAGGAGAGCACAAGGTGGGCCTGACTACCAGTCAGAGAAGCAGAAGCATACTAACACAATAATCAGGCACCTCCCATGAGTGGAGGTGGCCTGATATACTGGAGGATGGACAGCTATTGGTCAAGAGGAGTGTCAGGTTGAGCCGTGACGGTCCCTAGATTCACAGGGGAGGAGCGCGGCCGCGCCTTGTGCACCGCTGAATAGATTCATGACTCCGACCATTGTAGTGTGCTGATGTGTGAGTCCGGTGGTCAGCAGACAGGAAGGGGATGCAGACCCAAGTGAGGTGAGCTGGGGAGCGGTGCCAGGGGACCTAACACATACACTCATATACAGCCCTCCATATATATACACCCTCACACACCTATACCAAGATATACCCCATACACTCATATACAGCCCTCCATATATATACACCCCCACACACCTATACCCAGATATACCCCGTAAACACATATACAGCCCTCCATATATATACACCCCCACACCTATACCCACATATACCCCATATACAGCCCTCCACTTATATACACCGCCACACACTTACTCCCAGATATGCTCCACACACTCATATACAGGCCTCCATATATATACACCCCCACACACCTGGCGGTCAGCAGGTCGTTGGTGACTTTGGTAAGGGCTGTTTCGAAGGAGTGGTGGGGTCGGAAACCGGATTGTAGGTGGTCAAAGAGGGAGCAGGAGGAGAGGTGGGAGGACAGTTCAGAATGGACGTGTTGTTCACGTAGTTTTGAGGCAAAGGGAAGAAGAGATATGGGAGATCGTTGGAGACAGATGCAGGGTCGAAGGAAGGTTTTTTGAGGATGGGTGTGATCAGGGCGTGTTTGAAGGATGAGAGGAAGATATCGGTAGTGAATGACAAGTTGAAGAGATGGATTAGGGCAGGGATGAGGATTGTGGTAAGGTTAGGAATGAGATGGGAGGGGAGTGGGTCGAGGGCACAGGTGGTGAGGTGTAATCGTGCTAGAAGGGAGGAGAAGTGGTCTTCTGTCATGGTGGAGTAGCTTCCGTTGGACGAGGAAGGTTGCGTGGTAGAGGTGGAGGACCGAGGGGACAGTTGATCGAATCGTTCCCTGATTTTGTCAATCTTCTGTTTGAAAAAGGCGGCAAAGTCATCAACAGAGATGAGGGGAGAGGGAGGAGGAGTTGGGGGACGGCGTAGCGAATTGAAAGTTTTGAATAGTTGTTTGGGGTTGTGGGACAGAGCGGTTATTAGAGAAGAGAAGTAGGCTTGTTTTGCGTCAGCAAGTGCAGTCTTGAAGTCGTTCAGGGACTGTTTGTACAAGGCGAAGTGTGCTGCAGAGTGGGATTTCTTCCATCTCCGCTCAGCCACCCTGGATGTCCGCCATAGTTGTTTAGTGAGGATGGTGAGCCAGAGTTGTCTGTGCGTTCGGGTTTTGTTGTATGAGAGGGGGGTGGCCTGGTCGAGGGCTGTTGTGAGTCTGATGGTATAGAGGGTGGCAGCAGCGGCAGCGTCTTGGGAGGAAACTAAGTCTGAGAGAGGGAGGAGGGACACGGATAGTGTGTGGAAGTCAATGAGTTTTGAGGTTTCTACGGGGATGAGGGAGGTTCCGGAGGGGGTGGGGAGCGTGGAAGGAAGGGAGAGAGAGAGGAGAAGGTCAGCAGGTTGTGGTTGGATAGGGGGAGGAGTGAGTTTGAGAGGTCGGTGAGGGAACAGAGGTTGCAATCATTGTGGGTGGCTGAGGAGGACCACTGGGAGAGGCCGAAGGAGGAGGTTACTGATAGGATTCTAGAAGCAGCGGTGTGGGGGGTGTCAATGGGGATGTTGAAATCACCCATGATGATGGCGGGGATATCGGAGGAGAGGAAGTGGAGAAGCTAGGTGGTGAAGTAGTCGAGAAAGATAGAGGAGGATCTGGGTGGCCTGTAGATGACGGCCAGTTGGAGGTTGCAGGGGGAGAAGATGCAGATGGAATGCGCCTCACAGGCGGGGAGGGAGGCAAAGGGGGGGCGGTGCAATTGGAGTTAAGGAGCAGTTGTTGGAAAGGAGTAGGCCGACACCTCCGCCGCGGTTGTTGCTAGGGGTGGGGGGAAGAGTGAGTCCGCCGTAGGAGAGGGCAGCAGGGGAGGCGGTGTCAGAGGGGGTGAGCCATGTTTTGGTGATGCCAAGGAAGGAGAGTTTGTTGGAGATGAAGAGATCATGGATGAATGAGAGTTTATTGCATACCGAGTGAGCATTCCAGAGTGTGCCAGGTAGTGGAAGTGGGGAGGGGGGGGGGCTTGGTGAATGGGTGTAAGGTTGTGGGGGGTTGCGGGTGTATGTAGTGGGGAGAGGGTATGGGGTAGAAGTGACTGTGGGGATATGGTGGGGGGCCAGGATTAGGGGAAATGTTACCAGCAAGTAGCAGGAGGAAGGAGAGAGTTAGAAGGTAAGGGCAGGAGAGTCTACTTGGTGGGCGTGCATATTTGGAAGCAAAGGATTGAGCATGAAGTTAAAGTTCGGAGAGGTGGGTGAGATGGCTAGGAAGGATGGATGGAGAGAGTGTAATTTTGTTATTGGGAGGAGGGATGGAAGGAGATAGTAGGAAGTGGAGTAGGATAGGAGTGAGAGAGAAGAGAAGGGGAAATATTGTATACAGGTGACAGGGATATAGGAAGCGCTGGAGGTCAGAGGTGGTGGTCGGGAGCAGACGGGGATCAGGTGTAGTGAGAGGGTGAGCAAGCGTGTTGGAGTCGGGGTCAGATGCAGCGGGGAAGGGGGAGGGTGTGCAGTGATGATAGAGTTGTCCAGGACAGACAGTCGCAAAGCCCATAGGGATGAGGTGAGGCAGGGGATGAGATGCAGTCGGGGATTGGGTGTAGCGGGGGTGGGGGTGGGGGGAGCCGGCTGCAGCAGGGGGAGCAACAACCTACGTATGGAGGAGAAGCAGCCGGGGATGAGATAGAGGTAGGGGTCAGGAGCAACAGGGGGACAGGTACAGCAAGGGGATGTGCAAAGTGGATGAAGTCCAACCAAGTCCAGGTAAATGCAAAGCACATAGGGATGAGATGCAGCCAGTGATTGGAAGAAGTGGGGATGGGCAGTGCGGAGGAAGTCTTGCAAAGTCAAACAGGTGCACAGTACTTGGAAATGGGATGCAGCAGGGTGATGAGATGCAGCCAGGGTTCAATTCCAGATGGAGTCGCACAGAGTTCAGATGAATGCAAAGCACATGGGCAAATGAGGTGAAGCAGGGGGATGAGATCCCGTCAGGGGATGTGGTGCCATCAGGATTCGGGAGCAGCGGGGGATGAGCAATATGAGTGGAGACATAGTCCAGATAGTGCACAACGCTGAGGGATGGGGTGCAGCTGGGGGTCGGGTGCAGCCAGGCGTCAGGTGTAGCAGGAGAATGTGCAGTAATGGAGGGCCGTGCAGGGAGCAGGCAGATGGTGGTTGACGGCAGGGCCAGTGATGGTGCGTGGCAGGCCCGTCGGCCTGATTTGCTTGGTGCCTCCAGGTCGTGTAGCAGGGTGAGGGTAGGCCACCGGAGGCCAACTTGGCCTATGGTACTTGGCCGCAGGTTGGTCCCTGGAGGATAGCTTGCAACTGGTGTATACAAGGGCTGCAGTTGAGCGGAGTGCTGGTCTCCGAGGGGGTGGGCCTCTGTGCCTTCGGGGAGCCTGGAGATGAAGGCCGCAGCTTCAGATGGCAGGTTAGGCTTTTCTGCCGGGTTTGGGGGTGAGTGACAGAGCTCCCCTGGGCCCCGTTGCTTCTGGTGCGGGCCAGGGAGTTTGCTGAGGTGGGCAGAGCTTCAGTGATGCCAGGAGCCTGGAAGTCAAGGCCGTGGCTTCAGCCGGTAAGCTAGGCCTCCACACACTGTCGGGTCTGGACGGAAGTGACAGTACTCCCCCAGGCCCCGATGCATCAGGTGTTAGGGGACCACCACTGAGCAGTGCGCTGGTGCTCGAGGAGGCGTAGCCTCGGTGGTACCAGAGAGCCCGGAGATACAGACTGCAGGTTCGGCTGGTAGAAGTAGGACTTTAAGACCCGGCACCAAATGTTCTTAGTTCCAAAAAGATTTCTTTATTGATTTACAGCATAAAAAGCATGGAAAATCGAGGCTAGTATAGACCGATAGATACAAGCTATGTCGGCACTGGCTTAGATTTCGAGGCTAAAGTGCCTCTAGTCATAACCATAATTTAGCTCGAAACATGTAACCGGCCAGGATAGCTTGTATCTAATCGGACTATACTATAGCCTCGATTTTCCATGCTTTTTATGCTGTAAAATCAAGAAAGAAATCTTTTTGGAACTAAGAACTTTTGGTGCTGACCTTAAAGTTTTTCTGGATATTTTGGGAATTCTCTGGAGCACAAAAGAAACAGGTGAGCTGGATTATAAACTTTTATAACAAGAAGTAGGCCTCTGCACGCTGCTGGGTCTGGGCACCGGGCGGCGAGTATCAAAGCTCTCTGGGCTTGTACGCCCATAGTGACCCAGGGGTCGTGCGCAGGGTGGGAGGGATTGAGCAGATCTCTCACTCGTGCTGGCCGTCGGGCTGGGTCCAGGGGTGCCTCCTGCAGTTAGTCCCACTGACGGGAGTTGATTGCTAATGAAAGGTTGTAGCTAAATCCGCAATTGTACCAAATTGCATTCATAGTGCCAACGGCTTGGATATATTTATCTCTACGTGTCTACAAAAAAAATAAAATGCAAATTTGTGGCTTTTTACTATGAAATGCAAAGGTTTACTTTGAAATACTTTCACAGACTTTCTCAGCTCCCGTCTGTTTAACCCATGACATACCCCAGCAGGGGATAATGGCCATGGCACGGTTACTGAAGCCCGCAGTGCGAGGCCACCGTCATTCACCTGCTTTTATAGTCGAGACTATAAAGTGGTGACTGTGATCAAACCGTAGGAGAGCTCATTTCAACCTCTGCTCACAATGATTCCTATTAGCAAAGCATCGGCTCCTCACTGGCGTCTCTACAATAACATGACCTGGTTGAGGCTGTCCATTCTAATTGGATAGGAGACATGCTTGAATGTACAATGCAGCGGGAAGAAATGGTAGACTAACCTTTTTGACCTTTTATGATAACAAAAATACCACAGACAGATAACAAGGTCAGGGATAAAAAGAATATGGGGGAGATGGATTGTTACAGGTACACCCTTTGCATGCGGTGTGTCAGTATCGCTCCTCTATGTACTGACCATATACTTTCTATTAATATGTCCGAACACACTGATTTTGGAATGACCAGCTAAATGGCTCATGTAAGGGGCGACTTCCCGATTCCATTATGGCAGCTTACTCTCTTATCATTCAGAACACATGGCATGGCTAGGCTAAGCGTACTTGTTTTATGGGAGAAGGCGACTGGCAGTGTCAGACTGGCCTAGAAAATACCGGGTAATCCTCTGGTGGGCCCAACCCCTGAATGCTTGGAGCAGAGGACACTTTGGCTGAAGTCTGGGGCATCATTTATTGTATACTGGCCATCACCATGGAGTTCTGCAGTACTAACTTTATAAAATTCCCTTATTAACGCCTCATTGCTTCCTCCCCCCTAACGCACACAGAGAGTGGGAGGTGAGGGTCGGAGTTGAGCCCGTTTTTCTTGTCTCAACAACTCGGCTGGTAAGAAAGTTTTTCGTGTATTGGATATACGTATTTATTGTACAAATGTGAAGTGTGTGTGAGATCTTTTAAACATGTATAGGGTGTTAGCCTCTGCTACACTGTGCCCTAGAATATACTGGGTAAATTCAGTACCCCATGCTGAAGTTAAGAAGATATATATGTTTTGTGTGTAATGAGAAGATGTGAAGATGTGGCCACCTAGTTGCCGAGTTGTAGACTGCTTCCTGGGTACTCTCAGTAGGGAAGGAGTTAAAGTTCATGTCAGCACACCCATTAGGAGTGGAGTTTAGGAATCAAAAAACAAGTTGCAGCCATATCGCCAAAGGCAAAAACTAAGTGAAAGGAGAGTAGTAAAGAAAAGTAAGAAGCAAGAAGAACCAAGCTGCACCAGTGGGAGTTGTAAAGGGAAGGAGGCAGGCATTAGAATTTGGCCGGACCCTCTGGGTTACCCCAGGACATGGACTACACGAATCAGGATATTGGTCCAGGACGTGCGGTTATATCTTCCCTGTGTCAGTACGCGACCTCAACTCTGCGATGGGCCCTATGGAACCAGTCAAAGTTGACCCGCAGCACAGACTGGGGAGAACGGGTCATCATGGTGACAATGGTGAACAAACTTTGTCCGACAGCTGCCTTAACCATTCTCCAGAGTCGATTCTCTGTGGGTGGGACAAGGCCAGAGCCATGCGGGACTCTGAAATTATTGTGAGAACCCTGCAGCTGGAGGGAGAGGACAGAGTTTAAGTGTTAAAGTGAACAGCAGAGATACCGGGTGAAATGGAGTAGCCTGCAGTAACTTGTATTGAAGTGAATAGTTCCATAAATGTAATGTTGAAGAGTCGTGCCTACGGTTGTCATGTACCAAAAACGCTGTGTGTGAACCGTAGTAAACAATCATTTAATAAGGAACACGTCTGTTCCTCTGTTACTTCTTGGGAGTTCTGTGCCGTACAAGCACCTTCTGCACTGTGGAAGTGGTTGGGATGTGGACTTATCAAAAAGGAAAGTACTGAATTGAGGGCTCACCCTCTACAGCGACTAGTGCCCCGCACCACCCACACCACATTTTTGGCATAGTATCCTCTAGGGCACAGGTGGCAGAGCCTATCCCTCCAATTCCTGTACAGTATAACATGTATAGCTTGTCAATGTGAGTGATGATGGCCCTCATTCAGTAAGGGGGATATGAGTATTGAGAGAGGGAGGCTCACAACATTTGTATAGTCCAGGGGTGGGGAACCTTTTTCTGCCGGGGGCCATTTGGAAATTTCTACCATCCTTTGGGGCTGCACAAAGTTATCACCTTGAAAATTACCCGCTATATTTTGTTAAACAATGACCTCACCTACTCAGGCCGGCGTTAGGGGGGGGGGTCAGACTGGGCAGTTGCCCAGGGCCCCATCTCTTAGGGGCCCAAAGGAGCTGACTGAAAATAGCAATAAAACAGTGAAAAAATGTAAAATACACATATTGTATCGCTGCTTTCGTAAGAATCTAAGCTATCAATATATGAAGTAAATAATCAAATTGGTAAATGGCGTATGGAAAAAATAAAAAGCCAGAATTATGCTTTTTAGGCCACCCGTTGTTACATAAAATGCAATAAAAGGCGATCAAAAGTTGTATCTGACTCAAATGGTATCAGTAAAATGTCAGTCAGGCACATAAAGTAAGCCCTCACATATCTAGTATCTTCAAAAATTAAAACATCATGGGGTTCGGAAATAAAAAAAAATATTTTTTTTTTACAAATTTTGTTTTGTTTTTTTATGATTGAATAAAAATGATGTCAGTATGTTCTATTCTGACTAGATAATCAACTTATGAAGTCACTCTTACATATAACTACGGCCTGTCCACATCTAAGGTTGGTGTGCGTTTTGCTAAATTTGCCTTTCTAGCCGTTTTTAACGCTAAAAAGCATTAAAAACGCTAGACGTTTTTCCCCCATTGATTTCAATGGGAACGCATGTAAAAACGCATGCAAAACGCATGTGCGTTTTCAAAAACGCAAAACGCATGCATTTTTGCGAACACAGCACAAAACGTCTTCCCCGATGTTTTGGGCAGTGTTGGCAAAAACGCATGCGTTTTCTGTTTTTGAAAACGCACATGCGTTTTTACATGCGTTTTTGCATGTGTTTCCATTAAAATCAATGGGAACAAAAACGCATGCGTTTTGATGCGTTTTTGCGGTAAAAACGCATGGAAATGCAAATTGAGCAATATGCAGCAAAGCGTTAGATGTGAAAGTGGCCTGAGCATTTAGGGCCCACTTTAACCTTTTGCCTAGGGCCCCACTTTGCCTAAAAACCGGCCCTGACCCTACTGCGATGGCTGGGGCTGCTTCTCTTTCACGTGGCTGTGATGTTAGGAGATATTGATCATGGGCTTTTCAACTGATTTGCTAGAGCCCCACCCATCACAAGATAGACTTGGAGCATAAAAGTCACAAGGGGGGCTGAGGCAGGGGCATAGAGATCACTGGGGAGCTTTATTTAAAGGGCAGGAAGTTGGCAAAACACGTCTGGCAACCTGACCATGGCAGTCCCCAGGAATCTGCCCGGGGGTCGCTTAAAAGGTCATTGAGGGCCTGAGGTTACCCACCCTTGGTATAGTCTTTTACTGAGTGAGGACCCCCTCACACTCACAGTCCAGTGTACACTGATCAGACAGGAGAATAAACATTCATACTCTGTATGCACATGTGCACACTCACAGCTGTAGGTTTTGCTCTTTGGGTCCTCAGTAAGTTATGACCTTACAGGTGATATAGAAGCAGAAGTTTTCACTCAATCTATTATAGTCTATAGAAGTTAAAGTTCTCTTTCTATATTAATAAAGCCTGTCACTGCTTGTAAACACTGATTCCATAAGCCCGACCTGTATTAGATGAGAATCACAGCAAGTTATTATTTGATGTAATAATTGTATAAATTATTACCATGCCCATATCCATTATTTAAGGTCAAACCTTCAGAAGACATAGTACCCCTGAGGAAATGGATAATACACGCAGGGTTTCTGTAGTCCTCTGCCTAAGCCCTCATTCAGATATCCATTTTCATTTACGTATTTGTAAGGAATAATGGATATTTTCTGACTTATCAAGCAATATTCCTATAGTAGCCATTTTGCCTGTGATTCAGTGGGTCCACACCCACCAGTGTTACACTTAATTTTCCTCCTATTGAAGCCCCTAGATTCCCCTTTCATTGCACTCAAGGTATGATGACAACAAAAGTACCCCACAAACACTGTATGATGGACCCACAAGGAATTGCTAATCATGCACAGTATGATGACCCTACTGTACCCACCCACAACTACCCTGGCACAGTATGGTGAACCCCACATAGCCTTTCCTACAGTATAACTATGCCATCTCTTCACACTGTATAATGGCCTCAACTAGCCCTCCAAACTGTATAATGGGACTCATGACAATAGGATGGATCCCACAAACTTTCACACTGCATAATTGCTTATCATATTATAGCCCTCCATAAAGTACAAAGGTTTACATATACAGTTCACATATTTGGAGGGCCAAGTTAATTCTCCACTCTCTACACTGTGCCTGTAAATTCTAGCCACATTACTGGTATGTGCAGTGTATTACATCTCATATATTATATATCCTTTCATTCATGAGTCTGTAATTATATAGGAGTTGTAAAAAGGAGAATTTTGTGTACTCACCGTAAATTCCTTTTCTCTTAGCCTCTAATTGGGGGACACAGGACCGTGGGTGTTATGCTGCTGTCCACTAGGAGGCGACACTAAGTAGAATCTGCAAAAGAGTTAAAGTGACTCCTCCTCCGCAGCATACACCCCTGGGGCAGACACTGCCTCACCAGTTTTGTGCTAAAGCAGTAGGAGCAAGTAACAGATTAACGATATAATAAGGCCTGTAAAAAGCCAGGCACCTATAGAACAAGTAACAGAATATGAAAACAACCGGGCCTGTAAAAATAAACAGGCACGTATGTAATAACTCAGAAGTAACCTGAGAGACTAGAAACCTGAAAAGCCAGTAAGAAGGCCCGAACAGGCAACAGGGTGGGTGCTGTGTCCCCCAATTAGAGGCTAAGAGAAAAGGAATTTACAGTGAGTACACAAAATTCTCCTTTTCTCCTTCGCCTCATTGGGGGACACAGGACCGTGGGACGTCCCAAAGCAGTCCCTGGGCGGGAAAAAGAATACATTAGAGACTCTTATACAAGCTGCACCCTACCGGTGAGCTGCTGCCACCAGGGAGACGCATCAACTAGATCTGCATCTAATAAGGAAAGAAAATGAACACTGTGATGTTACACAACAGCGTAAGCGTACGAACACTGTGTTGTACCCCAACAGTGTAAAAGCTGAACCAGGTGACAGCCTCGGCCACCTACAGCAGAGAAGCCTGGGCCCAAAGGAGGTAGAATGCCCCCAGTTGTACGAGTGCATGCACGACCTTATACCAGACGTAAATGGTAATATTTGCAACTGCTAAACTTCCTGAATAGGAAGTCTGTACGTGTAAGCAGTTTGGCCAAGGATGATGGCATGCGCAGTCAGCGGCCCACCGAGAGGATGAAGAACAATCTGTCAGAGTTTCTTCGAAGGACAGAAGGAACTTCTGGAAGCTGCCGTACTAGCCTCATAGACACGTAGAGTTCAGGCGAATCTAACGTGTGCCGAGCCATGTTGATACGGTGCATCAGTGCTGAACGACTGAAAAGGAGCCGGAACGGTGTGGTCTTTGTTTATATGGAATGACCCTACCATCTTATGAAGAAAGATGATACAGGTTGCATCCCAACCTATCTTGGCGACCACCGAAAAAAGGGGCGCTTCGAGGAGAGCGCTAGGGTCAGAGACTCAACGGATAGAGGTAAAGTTAACACCACCCTTGGTAACAAAGGTGAAAGAAATTTTTGTGAAGGTCTGAAGGAAGAATCCTGCAGCACACAGTAGACCGGGACAAAGTCCCATGTTACCAGCAGTTGTTGTAATGAAGGAGGGGACAATGCGTGAAAATGTCCCGGATGGAAGGTGCTACCCTGAGCCTACAGCCACGCAATGGAGGCGTAACCGAGAAGGTAGCATGGGGGTGTGCCCCTGAGGCACTCGAGGGAGAGAATCGATGTGAACGGAAACAGGTGTTTACCCCCTGAGTCAAGGTTGTAGCCCCTGTTCGCGAAAGGAGAACTAGGTATCAGAGCTACAACCAGGTGTCAGGGCCACACTAAGAAGATTAGAGTTTCAGAATTTTTTTTTTTTTTTTTTTTTTTTAGAAAGGACCTTGGAAAGAGGGCCTGTACGGTCTGGACAATGCCAGGGAAAACCAGTGGTGAGTGAAAATAGGCCAGCATACTAAGTGCGCCTGGACCAAACCGGGGTCCTCTAGAGGACTAACGCCATTGGACCTGAACCTTGCCAAGATCATTTGGATGATTGCAAGGCCGTGAGATTAAATCCTCGCCTCAGACTAAGAAAGAGAGGCAGAGGGGTATCCGCTCTCATAACTTGTGAATTGTGAGCTATAGCCCCGAACACAGGTACATGCTGTGTATTAGTAACGAAGAAGAAGAAAACCGGAGCGATCTGATTCACTGTATACTGGGTCCTACCTTGGACATTACATGAGTGGTGCGGGTTACAGCTGCGAGGCCCCAATGATGAGATACAAATCCCTAGGAGAATGATAGGCAGGGACGCCCCGAGGGTCGTCCGCTGTCCCGAGCCGTGTGAGAACAGGCCGCCACCCTCCCTCAGAGGAGTGCGACAGTACGGCTTGTGAGAGGAAGGACAGGTGCGGTCACCAGTGAAGGTCAGCCTGAAAAACCTGACTGGAAAAAAGGGATCTGTTCCGGGACTTGAGGAGAATCGTGTGGGGAGACCAGAGGAATGGTTGGTCAATAGGTAAACAACCCGTATGCCCTAACTTCACGGAGAGAGAAGTGATGGACTGAAGAGGGTCTGTGTCTGTGACGATGGCATCCAGATTGGAACTGGAGAGATTTTCTCGGTATGGAATAAGAAGGTAAGATGAGTAAGGGAGTTCACTGTGGTGTGAGCACCGCTGCGCAGTCCCAAAAGAACGCGTCTTGATGAGTGTATCCTTGGTGAGCAACCAGGTTAAATGAGCTGGGAGGTCCACTGCAGTGTGCAAACGCATCTGCGCAGCCTCCAAGTGAAAGAGCCTTGATAAGGAGACCCTCTAGGTAAGGGAGGGCAACTTGTCCTCGTGATTGAGAAATGGATATAATCACCGGCATCACACGGAGCCACCGAAGGGCTAGGTAGAGAGAACAAACTATGGAGCACCCGTGAATATGTAGACAAATGTGTTGACATTTGTGAAGGTCAGAAAACCTTTGTACTTCCATGGATGAAAGAAGTTCAGGGAGGTCGCATAACGTTTCCCCGTTTGGGGACTACAAGAGGACTTGATGACGATCAGTGAAGATATACATCCGCTTCAGCTGCGACCTCAATGCCATGAGGAAACGGATGGAAGCCTGAGGATTACTAAGGAAAGGCGTTGTTGCAACTCTGCATCCAGTTGTGGGAGCTGAGGAAGATGATTATCCGAAGTTGCTTGTAAAACGGTCCCATATTGGAGACGGTACTGTGCACGTGCTGCAACCCAATGTCCTGAAGAGACGGATGAGGAGACTAAGAAGTACCAAATAGTGGTGCCATCCATTGGAAAACAGATACCCAGCTGTGGGAGCTGGAGAGGATGAATATTCAGATCCGCGTGATAAGGAGTCTCATATGGAAGACGGCAATATAAAAGTGCTACAACCCAAGTGCCCCGAGGAAGGCTAATGGGGAGACTGAGGGCTACTAAATCAGAGCGCCATGTACTGCAAACCCAGCTCCTACAGCGGGAACTGGGGAGGATGATTGTCCGGATCCACATACCAAGCTGTTCTCTATTGTAGAGGAAGCAGGGGCGACGATTGCCCGGATCTGCGAGCCAAGCAGTCCTGTATTGGAGATCGGAACACTTAGGAACCGTCGCCATAAATGATGTTTCTCAAATCAGGAGGGGAAACGTGGAGGTAACACCCCGCGTTGCCGCCTGTTGGTTTTGGGAGATCGGTACACACAGGTACCGTCGCCCTCCATCTTTCAGTACTCGTTCCTCTTGTGGCTAGATTGCTCGTCTAGTCTCAATGGCGCTTGAAGCCACTACGGCTGCTCCATCAGTTGTCATCTGCATTGTATGCTTAACCAACGGTCTGATGCATCCTTGCGAAGACTCTATCCTGGAGAGGAGGGAAAGTATCAGATGAATGTCTGAATCAGCTTTCAAAACAGTTCTTAGTTGAGGATCGGAACGCTGAGAAACAGTCGCCATAATGATGTCCCTCGGAGCAGGAGGGGGTACGTGGAGGTAACACTCCGCATTCCCGCCTGTTGTTGGTTTTGGGAAATCGGTACGCATAGGTACCGTCGCCCTCTATCTCCCGTGGGTGGTGGAGGTGGACTCCAGTCGGCACTGGGAGGATATTCGGTGTGAATGGGACATGTACATCTGAAGGACCGCCTGGATTGCGTGATGAATTGTTAGACATTTGTGCGGCCGTTTCCTTTCTGTGAATTAGTCCGTGAGACATGGGACTGTCCAAGGAGGAGAAGGTACAAAAAGTGTTTGTTAATGGCCTGAGTAGGGTAATGACCCTTGCCAAATGTGCGACATGTCCAGCCGGGCGAGCGTGGAAGATCAGGGCCCCAGTCTAGAGAGTAGATCTGACGGACAATGGCTAAACCAGTCAGCTTTCCCTGCAGTCTTTGTCTTAATATGCAAATAGAGTCTGTGGAGCTTCGGTTGGGAGTCTCAAAAACACAGATCTAGCCAGATATCCCTCTAAGGAAGACTCAGCTAAGGGGTGGCTCCTGCGGAGAACACTATAACCACCATGATAAGTGGCCCTTTTAATCAATATCTAGCTCCCTTACAAGCTTAGATATGACAAGGGAATACCAAGGCCAGGTATCCAACAACAGACAGCTGTCTTAATATTGCATTCCGCTGCAGGCAACGATGGTAGACATGCCTGAGGAGGTGTGCTGTCTGTTCCATGGTTTTCCACGGTGCAAATCGGACCAGTCTGAGTCGCACGTTGGGCGACCCTGTAGGACCGGAGGTCTCGTCCCTGTACTGTGCTGTAGCATGGACGCAAACCTGCCCAGTTATGTAGGGGGGAGAAATGGTAATCTTGTACTCGGTAGGAGTACGATTGTGGCAGTGAGGGTAGGAACTGCTGAAGGCAGAAAAGTTACATATAATGAAGTTCCTGCATTGACACATATAATGAAGTTCCTGCAGTGACACGTTTAATGAAGTTCCTGCAGTGACACGTTTAATGAAGTTCCTGCAGTGACACGTTTAATGAAGTTCCTGCAGTGACACATTTAATGAAGTTCCTGCAGTGACACATTTAATGAAGTTCCTGCAGTGACACATTTAATGAAGTTCCTGCAGTGACACACATAATGAAGTTCCTGCAGTGACACATATAATGAAGTTCCTGCAGTGACACATGTAATGAAGTTCCTGCAGTGACACTCCCTTGTGAAGTACAGGGGAAGAAGGGGATGATCCTAAATGTGAAGGCTTGATATCCCTATAGACGTGTGGCCCTTGGAGGGGTTCACCGAACACCCGGCTGGGAATCACCAGCCTGGCACTGTCCTTGGGGCCATAGTGTCCCTGGTGTTGAGCCACAGCTGCCCCCCCAAGCTACATCTGCAGCCATGACTAGTGTAGACATGATAAACAGGGCTGTGTAAGCATAAGAGCACTTACCCTGCTTGCCACATTGTTGCACGTCCAGGGTCCGGTTACGTCCGGGGTCCGGGTATGCAGCGACGCCAGCTCGCCCAAATAGTTGCCCCTCGGGGACAGAGTATACAGCGGCGCCATGATGTATACCGGGCGGAAGTGGCGACCGCTGACATGGAGGAAAGGGGCGGGCCAGCTGACAGGGCTCGCTGGGGGATCACGCGATGCGCGAGAAGCGCGAAGAGATAACCGTTCCGCCCCCCTCTGACGCGTCCTAGGCGGGCTCTGCCTGAGTTGTGCGTCACGCGAGGGGCGGAGAAAGGCGGGGACTATCGAGGCTAGGCCGAAGCCGGGGCCTGGAGTAATACGCGGCCCCGGCAAAGAGGGGAGGCCGGCGCGGAGGTCCCGCCAGACCCGGAGAAAAGGCAAAAGCCAGATTGCTGCTGCACCGTGGGAGGAATCCCCGGGTGCAGAGAGCCATTGGTGTCCGGGTCCTGTCGGGATGGAGGCCGGAGGTATGCGGCCGCTGTAAGGCAATGTGGGAAGGGGGCAGCAGGGCTCCAATGCCATGGGGAAACGAGTACCTGTGGCTGGCTCCTCTACCCGGAGTCCCTGTGAGGGGAGACTGGGGAGGGCAATGTCCGTCCTGCGTGTAGGACCGACCGGCCTGCGTGCTGCCATCCAGAAACCTTAAAGATAGAATCCTGAAGATGGAGAGTGAGATGAGACCTCCGTCCCTCAACCCAGGGCTCAGCTACGAGGCCTGGGGAGGGCTGTAAATAAAGGAGTCTGTCTGAACCTTGGCCCGGGTTCTAAGATGAAGCTGGGAAGGAGACGATTAGGTTCTATAAACTCAGAGCCCATGTGGGGAGCTGAGAAAGATTCTTCTTTTTCTTAGGAGTTGTAGAAAAAAAGGAGGAAGAAAAAGAAAATTCTAATAAATCTATCTAGAAAAGGGAAAACAATAAAAGAGGTCTGCCTCCTGAGCGACACTAAGCAAAACTGGTGAGGCAGTGTCTGCCCCAGGGGTGTATGCTGAAGAGGAGGAGCCACTTTAACTCTTTTGCAGATTCTACTTAGTGTCGCCTCCTAGTGGACAGCAGCATAACACCCACGGTCCTGTGTCCCCCAATGAGGCGAAGGAGAAATTGTGCTTAGTAGACAAAAAAAAAAAAGGTATGACACGGGACACTGGAGACCAACAAGTCATGGAACTACATCAAGCCGCCATAGGCCATTATTTGCCCAAGGTCTTGTGTTCCTGCATCAATAAATGAAGCTTTCCAGTGGCGAGGGCCATGATTTTCATCCTGTATCTGCACGGCTCATTAAAAACAGCTTAGAAAACTGGAAATATTTTGTGCAAAATTGCTTCCTAAATAAGGTCCAAAACTCCACATTGCAATGCATTCACACAATGTTATGAAAAATGCATTATTAAATTGAGGACGCTCTGGTCTTTCACTTGGGTATCAAACACCCACCTGGGATGTCCTATTCCATCTTACGTTGTCCAGCAGTTGCGAGATGCGCCAATTCAACACCTCTCAATGAATTGGGTACAATATTTTAAACTACAGTAATCTCATAGGAAAAACTAAGGCCCCATTCATCAAGACCGGTGTTGTTCATTTTCAGGAGTACAGCGCTCCCCAGCCAGCCTAACTTACTGGTTTCTGGGGGAAGGGTCCTCCCGATAACTGCTGACCCAATATATCACTCTATGTTGTGCCGATGTGGCTATATGTGGTTAATTTTGAATGAGATCAGGAGCTTAACAGCACACAACGATCCCAACTAATATATTCCTCAGCACAAAGACCAAACAGCAGAATCACACAGAGAGCATACACCATTAGGCTGTGTACTTACAATCAGGAATTGAAGTGTGTTGGACGCAGCGTATTGTCACTACGTCCAAAACGCTGCGTAGTACTGTACCAACACAGTGGATGGGATTTCAAGAAATCCCATGCTCACTGGGTTTCTCCCCACCACAGCGTTATTTCAGCTGCAGAGGGGGTTGCCGGACACATGCATCATGTTCATGCTGAGTTGGAAGCGATCACCATTGAGTGAATGCAGGGGGAGGCCTCCCTGAACCCACCGCAGATCTTGGGCACAGGGCAGCTGCAGTCTCCCTGCATTTACCCACAGGTCTGGAGACACTGTGTACAACACGCAGTGTCTCCGGATAGTGATCACACAGCCTTAGAGAACACTCTAGTATCCAAACCCAAGCTCCAAATCCTGTGATTTGCCTCCTGAGGACTACATAACTTAAGTGATCACTGATGGTGGCTCTAATACAACATAAGGGTATGTGCACGTGCTCAGGAATTGCAGCGTTTTGGAAGTAGAGTCTTACCTTTATTTTACAGTATCAGCAATGGATGGGATTTGTACAAATCCCATGCCCACTGTGCTTCTATCCACCGAAGAAGGACCTGTGGTAATGTCACAACTGTGACCATAATGGGTGAAGCTAAGCATACATTTCCTTCACGGCAGGCCTTCGTTCCACCCATTGCTGTCACATGGTCGTGACATCAATACAGGTCCTTCTACAGCACATGTGCATTTCTGCAGGACCTTCAGTGATGTTAATATATTACAATACAGGGGACGTGACTACATTTAAAAACGGCATGACTGAATGTGGATTGATGTGAATGATTCCAACTGAAGTATCCACCCCGATGACTGTTTGTGCAGGTGCCTAATGCAAGCAAATAAGCACCTACAGCGCTTTTTTATGATAAATACAACATGCTTTTTTTTTTTTAATCAGGTTATTGATGCAAAGTGCATGATCTAAATAACATTGGCGGTGGCTTAAAAACAAAAAAGTATGACATGACAGGTTCCCTTTAAAGCACCACACCAGCATTTTTTATTTACCCGCTGGAATGGTGCTTTAAATCTAAGGGTACCGTCACACGTGGCGACGGCACCGCCAATTTCTTAGGCGATGCAGGGGTGTGGCCTATTGGCACCGATATCGCCCCTGCATTGCCTAATGTAAATAGGTGATGGCAACGCCTTTTAGTGGTCGCCTGGTTTCAGAGCAGCGCTGTGAAACCAGGCGGCCGATCTGGTGTGATGTGCATACATCGCCCCACATAAACGGCCGACGGCGACCTGACAGGCGATGGGAGCAATAGGCTCCCATTGTACTGCATTGCCGCTGGGGTCTTGAGACACCCCGGCGGCGATGCCGCCTGTCAGATCGCCGATGCATCGCCAGAGGTATCTCCCCATGTAAACAGGGGACGGCGACGTTGGCGGGGCGCCAAAAGCGTGTGCGCTCCCGCCAGTCGCCGACGACATCTCCGGGGCCGTTGCACCGTGTGACGGTACCCTAAGTCCACTGCCTCTAGTCAGTCATCTACCTTTTGAAATCTTCACCTTTTCCCAGCGTTAACCCAGTCGGTCTCCTGTGATTTGTGACCTGCCAGTTGCTCCGGTGTTTCATGGAGCACACAGGATGTCAAAACTCAATGCAAGTCTATGAGGGCCTCCTTCTGGCCTCAGACTTGCATTGAGACTGTGATTTAACTATTGACTTCCCTTGCAGTCAGTCAGATGTTACGGGCACAAGACAGAGGCACAGGACTGCAGCAGTGTCGGATTTAGGGGACTTGAATTTAATGCGCCACTCCAGCATTGAAAGAAAAAAAAAAAACACAACAAAATGCCGGAGTGGTGCTTTAACCTTCCTAGCGTTATTCCCGAGCCTGACTCGGGGTTAACATTCACTACCAGAAGCGTTAACCCCAAGTCAGGCTCGGGCTTACCCGCGTTCGCGGCAGATGCGGTAAAAAACCGCATCTGCCGCACTTGCCGCACTTGCCGCATAGCTGCCGCACTTGTGCCGCACTCGCGGCGCGGTTGCGGTAATCTGCATAGTAAAGGGAACCATGCAGTAGACATGAGATAATGATTGTATACACTTACATGAGGGCGTCTCCCTGTGTGTGCTGGCACTTGTGAGCTGTGTTCGTCATGCCTGCTCTCCCCCTCCCTTATGCCCGCCCCCTCTCAGCCTGCTATAGTGATGTGAGGCTGATCTCGTCATAAAGGGGCGGGGCTACCGGGATGCGCGATTTAGCCCCGCCCCTTTATGACAAGATCAGCCTCACATCACTATAGCAGGCTGAGAGGGGGCGGGCATAAGGGAGGGGGAGAGCAGGCATGACGAACACAGCTCACAAGTGCCAGCACACACAGGGAGACGCCCTCATGTAAGTGTATACAATCATTATCTCATGTCTACTGCATGGTTCCCTTTACTATGCAGATTACCGCAACCGCGCCGCAACCGCGCCGCGAGTGCGGCACAAGTGCGGCAGCTATGCGGCAAGTGCGGCAGATGCGGTTTTTTTACCGCATCTGCCGCGAACGCGGGTAAGCCCGCTTTTAGCAACAAAAACCAGACCTAAACAGACCGCCAGGGAGGTTAAGAGTTTTCAGATTATTGTGCACCAGAATCACATACATGACGATCACATTTCTGGATTACTAGAATATCATTATACTTTTGATCTCGATCTCTCATGAGAGAAGATGGGGACAATGGGGGTGGGGATTATCCATGGGCAACCAGTGATCTTGTGCAGAAGCATCGGAACCATATAAATACCATCCTCAGACATCGGCTGTACAACACAGGTAAGATGCCGTCTATGTAGAAGGATTTCAAGAACACAACTCTGTAGCACTACAATGTACAAAGAGAAAGCCATGTTGCTCTTTATTTAAGTTTCCTTGGGAAGTCACTTGTGGGGGTCATTTTTTTTGAGGGGGCGACAGTTAATTATTTCAGTAATGTTAAAAATAAGTTATCTCCAGTGGTAATAATTAAAAAAAAAAAAAATAAAAGTGATCAAATTTCTTCATTTCCAATGTAAATCATGTTCCAGGATCTTTTGATACAAACCCACAATGTACAAAACATGTTATATTAAAAAAGGGATCATGTAGTGCGGAGAAACTCTCAGGTCTGTCGTCTCTTCCAAACCAAGGAGAGTTTCCATGGCAAGTCCCAGGGGTCTGCAAGCTGACGGATGTCACTTCACACCACGGTGGGGCCTCTTCTTCACGTCCTCCGTGTCTTTTGTCTCTTTTGAAGTCTCTTTGCGTCCTCTGGGTTGGCGGTGTCAGCTCCGGTCTGTCCGAGAGCACGGACTCCTTGCAGACGGCTTGTCAGCTGCAACAGCAGGGGAATCAACTGGCAAAAAGGAGACAAGGGAATAAACACTTTAGATGAAAAAAAAAGTCTATCTATTCTACTGAGATCTGATCTCTAGCATAGAAAAAGATACAAACATTAAACAGGATTCCAAACTATGCAGTGCCTGTAAATGTGGCTGGTATACAGGTAATGTGAATGATGGTAACAGTGGAGGTGGCAGTCCATATACAGGAGTCTATTTGTTACAACTGAAAGAAATGCACAATTGTGGGTTTGCATAGGAGCAGTATTATTTATAGTAGTTACAGTTAGGGCCAGAAATATTTGGACAGTGACACAAGTTTTGTTATTTTAGCCATTTACAAAAACATGTTCAGAAATACAATTATATATCTATTATATAATCACGAATGGTTTTTTGCCCCTTTTGAGTCCGCTCACGCTGCGAGTCAGCGTGGTCATGTGGATACGCCCGAAGCATTGGCCGCGCAGCGGCCATTGCGAGCAGTTCTAAGGCGACTCGCTATGCCCGCGCAGCGGGCATGGCGAGTCGCCTTAGCAGCGCGAAGCATTGGCCGCGAAGCGGCCATTGCGAGTCAGAGACTCGCTCTGCTAGAATCCCGATGCATGTGCATCGGGCACCCAGCTAGTATATAATATGGGCTGAAAGTGCACACTCCCAGCTGCAATATGAGAGTTTCCACATCCAAATCGGAGAAAGGGTTTAGGAATCATAGCTCTGTAATGCATAGCCTCCTCTTTTTCAAGGGACCAAAAGTAATTGGACAATGGACTCTAAGGGCTGCAATTAACTCTGAAAGCGTCTCCCTCGTTAACCTGTAATCAATGAAGTAGTTAAAAGGTCAGGGGTGGATTCCAGGTGTGTGGTTTTGCATTTGGAAGCTGTTGCTGTGACCAGAGAACATGCGGTCAAAGGAACTCTCAATTGAGGTGAAGCAGAACATCCTGAGGCTGAAAATAAAGAAAATATCCAGCAGAGAGATAGCAGACATGCTTGGAGTAGCAAAATCAACAGTTGGGTACATTCTGAGAAAAAAGGAATTGACTGGTGAGCTTGGGAACTGTAAAAGGCCTGGGCGTCCACGGATGACAACAGTGGTGGATGATCGCCGCATACTTTATTTGGTGAAGAAGAACCCGTTCACAACATCAACTGAAGTCCAGAACACTCTCAGTGAAGTAGGTGTATCTGTCTCTAAGTCAACAGTAAAGAGAAGACTCCATGACAGTAAATACAAAGGGTTCACATCTAGATGCAAACCATTCATCAATTCCAAAAATAGACAGGCCAGAGTTAAATTTGCTGAAAAACACCTCAAGAAGCCAGCTCAGTTCTGGAAAAGTATTCTATGGACAGATGAGACAAAGATCAACCTGTACCAGAATGATAGGAAGAAAAAAGTTTGGAGAAGAAAGGGAACGGCACATGATCCAAGGCACACCACATCCTCTGTAAAACATGATGGAGGCAACGTGATGGCATGGCATGCATGGCTTTCAATGGCACTGGGTAACTTGTGTTTATTGATGACATAACAGCAGACAAGAGTAGCCGGATGAATTCTGAAGTGTACCGGGATATACTTTCAGCCCAGATTCAGCCAAATGCTGCAAAGTTGATTGGACGGCGCTTCATAGTACAGATGGACAATGACCCCAAGCATACAGCCAAAGCTACCCAGGAGTTCATGAGTGCAAAAAAGTGGAACATTCTGCAATGGCCAAGTCAATCACCAGATCTTAACCCAATTGAGCAAGCATTTCACTTGCTCAAATCCAGACTTAAGACGGAAAGACCCACAAACAAGCAAGACCTGAAGGCTGCGGCTGTAAAGGCCTGGCAAAGCATTAAGGAGGAGGAAACCCAGTGTTTGGTGATGTCCATGGGTTCCAGACTTAAGGCAGTGATTGCCTCCAAAGGATTCGCAACAAAATATTGAAAATAAAAATAATTTTGTTTGGGTTATGTTTATTTGTCCAATTACTTTTGACCTCCTAAAATGTGGAGTGTTTGTAAAGAAATGTGTACAATTCTTACATTTTCTATCAGATATTTTTGTTCAACCCTTCAAATTAAACGTTACAATCTGCACTTGAATTCTGTTGTAGAGGTTTCATTTCAAATCCAATGTGGTGGCATGCAGAGCCCAACTCGCCAAAATTGTGTCACTGTCCAAATATTTCTGGCCCTAACTGTATATTCTTCTACATAGGGGCAGTTTGTTATTAGTTATATTCTTGTACATTGAATCGGTATTATAGCAGTTACTGTATATTCTTGTATATAGGGAGCAGTATTATATTCTTGTATATAGGGGTAGTATTAGTTATATTATTGTACATAGGAGCAGTACAGTCAGTATTATAGCAGTTACCGTATTTTCCGGACCATAAGACGCTCTTTTTTTAGCAGCAGGTTTGAGGAAGGCTGGCCTGGGCTTCAGGGGCAGCTCGTGATCACGTGTCCCCGCTCATTAGCCTACTGTAATATTTACTGCATCCCGCTGTCCACCTGTCAGTGCTGAGAGGTGAGCGGGAGGCAGTGTATATTACAGTACACCAAGTGTACTGACCTCCCCCCACCCCCACCCTGGGATATGACCCCCCCTGCTGCTCCTCGTACTAAAATAATAAATGGTGTAATATACCTGTCCACCGTCCCATCCATCTGCCGCTTCGCTCGTCCTCCTTTCTGTCCGTGTGTCCCCGGGGCATCTGATCATGTGACCAGGGCTCACAGAGATGTCATCCCTGTAAGTCTCAATCCCATAATTGGATGCCCCGGGGACAGACAGACAGGAAAGCAGGACGATCGAAGCGGCAGATGGATGGACGGTGGACAGGTATATTACACCATTTATTATTTTAGTACGAGGAGCAGCAGGGGGGCCATATCCCAGGATGGGGGGCTATATACAAGAATGGTGGTGGGAAATCTATACACCAGGATGGGGGAAGCGGTACACCAGGATGGGGAAGGAGGGGGGGGGGGGCTATACTCCAGGATGGGGAAGGGGGGGGGCTATACACCAGGATGGGGAAAAGGGGGGGCTATACACCAGGATGGGGAAGGGGGGGGCTATACACCAAATGGGGAAGGGGGGGGGGCTATACACCGAAATGGGGAAGGGGGGGGGGGCTATACACCGAAATGGGGAAGGAGGGGGGGCTATACACCGAAATGGGGAAGGGGGGGCTAACACCGAAAGGGGAAGGGGGGGCTATAAGTGGAAGTACACCGAAATGGGGAAGGGGGGGGGGCTATACACCGAAATGGGGAAGGGGGGGGGGCTATACACCGAAATGGGGAAGGGGGGGGGGCTATACACCGAAATGGGGAAGGGGGGGGCTATACACCGAAATGGGGAAGGGGGGGGGGCTATACACCGAAATGGGGAAGGGGGGGGGCTATACACCGAAAATGGGGAAGGGGGGGGGGCTATACACCAAAATGGGGAAGGGGGGGGGGCTATACACCGAAATGGGGAAGGGGGGGGGGCTATACACCGAAATGGGGAAGGGGGGGGGCTATACACCGAAATGGGGAAGGGGGGGGCTATACACCGAAATGGGGAAGGGGGGGGCTATACACCGGAAATGGGGAGGGGGGGGGGGCTATACACCAGGATGGGGAAGGGGGGAAGCTATACGCCAGGATTGAAGGGGGGAGGGGACACTATACACCAGGATAGAAGAGGGGGGGAGGAATGCTATACACTAGGATGGAAGGGGGCTATACACCAGGATGGAAGGCTATATACAGGATGGGTGACATATTACCTGGACGGGGCCAGTGATTAGAACAATACCCCCATAACAGTGTCGGCAGCAGATTCCCCCCCCTCCATAACAGTTAATTATAACCACATCTTTTACCCTATTTTCCTACTCTAAAATCTGGGTGCATCTTACAAGGTCAGTGTGTTTTAACAGTCCGAAAAATACAGTATATTCTTGTACATGGGGGAAGATTATCAGTTATATTCTTGTACATAAAGGGCAGTATTATAGTAGTTATACTCTTGTATATAGGGGTAGTGTTACATAGTTTTATTCCGTATAAAGGGGCAATATTAGAGTGATTACAGTATATTCTAGGACTGAATTGTGGGACAGACCACTGTAAAATGATTCCAAAAGTTCCTTTAAAGTTTCCCACTGATCTAATGTCAGCCGAGGATGATGCACTTTGTCAGGAGGTCCCACAACAGGAGAAGTACAAGGACGTAGAACATAACAATTTTTGGCCATTATATATTAAACAAATCAGAATTTCATTTTCTAGACAGTAGTCAGAAACCTGCATTTACCTTTTGATTAATATGAGCCCTGCTGGAATCAGGGATTACTGCGATTCTAATTAAGCGGCATAATATGTGTAAGCAAATTATAGTGTGACCCATACATAGACGCTGGCATTTTGTTCACTTAGCCTCCTAATTACACCAGGCTTTACCTAATGCACTTGGCTGTATAAATGTTTGAGCTTCCACCACAACCTGCTGCAGTTTAACAGGACCAGACGCCCGAAACTCTCCAGCCGGATCTATTCAGTGCAATTAATGACACAGTCTGACCTATTCTCCAGCCAAAGACTGTTTACACATGTCAGGTTAACAAAGTGTGACGGATCGTTCTACACATCTCACCAGCATCTGATGTAATGAGAATCCACAGGCACACAATGGTCATTATTCAGGCCCGTGAGCCATCACTATCAATACACTAAAAGGTCATTCTCATAATGAGACTAGGAGTAACCCAACAAGGTAAAAGTTATAACACGAGACAAACTACCCAAACTCATCTACCTTAATGTATCAGTCTAATTAGTCTTCCTCCCTGTATTTGCCCAGTGTTGCCAGTAGTGTCCTCATTCAACATCTGGACGCATATATGAATGGAGATTCTGCACTGTTTTTGTGGCTTACCCCATTAATAAAACAAGTCCAGGCTTAAAGGGATCTGTCAGGTTTTGGATAATGTAGGCAAAGAAATCCTGAATCCAATGATGTATCACATAGATTGCTGGCTGCAGCCGTTCTCATACAATCAAATAATTTAGTTGTAGGAACACAGCACAGCTGAGATAGCGGACCCCGCCCCCAGAAGGATCTCACAATCACAGCACGGGGCGTGTCTGACGGCCTTGGGCATAACAAACTAGTCCTGTCACCAAAACAAAGGGCTGGGGTTTTTGTGAACCAACACCATGTTTGTCTGCAGGTAAATTGAGTATGGTAACTCATTCTTATCCCTAATCCTCCCATACAACCAGTGGAAGTACGCTGTAGTTTTTCTGGAAGCACAGCAGACCTTTCTTTCTCTCTAGTCCTGGACATTACCTTTAAAAGTTTTACTTTACATAATTAGTAAAAACTAACTACAACACAGTTCCGTTACAGAAGGGGTCAGTTGCATTTGCCACTTTCATACCGACATCTGTGGCGGAGCCTGATGTTTCCTCCATTAATATCACAATAGTACTGTGCCGTACTGGTGATTTAGCCATTAATAGGCTTAGACGGATGATATTGTGTTGTGTCACTATAAAACAAATGAAAGTGCCACGCGTTTCTCAACAAATGGATTCAGCAACATTTTCGGCTAAGCATTACCCATCCATTAGTCTGGATTTTATATTAAGGTTTTGCTAAATCCATTTTAAACCTTTTTAAGCTCAAGACGGAATGATTTAGGTTACCATTGTATACTGACCAGATGAATTATGACATGTTATCACATGCAAAGCATTAATGAAGTACGCCAGCTGACCTGGACATCACAGGTTCAATTTCGGAAGCCTGTATGATGACCCTGTGGTTGTTGTTATGTGGTAGGTGCTACACAATACTATACAGTCAATACGTTGTATTTACCTTGTCATACTTGTAACCCGCCAACAGCAGCAGGAGGGTCAGAGGAAGCGCCAGGTACGAGCCCTGAACTACGTCCTGCTCCGGTAACTTTCTCTGCAATTCAAAGACATAGATCATTCATAGGGTATATATGTAATAAGGTGCAAACATCACATCTTAGACTTGTACACTGAGAATGTGCATTGTTCCTTATGTATAGAGCCTTGTGAAGTCTTTCCCAGTAAAGGTCAGCTTTCTGCGCTGCAGAGCTTTCCTTCAAAGTGCATCATCAAGTAGCAGCCATTATAGTAACATTACTTCGGTGGTGATGTTCCCTTATCATGTACACAGGTCTACACTGCCCAAGGAACCTCGTATAATTATGTAGTTACACCCCTATTACTCTACAGAAACTGCTTGTTTAAAGGGAACCTTTCACGTGGACAATGCTCGCTGTAGCATTCCGGTTTCAGTCATTGGGGCGGCGCAGGTTCAGTCATCGCTCTGTGTATGGAGATCAATAGCTGTAACCACCCCCTGCACTGGGGGACAGAGTTACAGCCCCTCTCTATACACAGAGAAGTGACTGAACAAGGGCTGGCGAGCCAAAAGTTATTACATCGACTTCTATGGAAACAGTTTCTTGTCTCAGGGTAGAGTATGAGCTTGCTTATACCAAATTCTTGTACGTTCCATGTGATCACTGCATATGTAGGACGGGAACCACTTGTTCCTTTGTCCTATACCTCTGACATTTATAGCTGCTCAGAGATGCTAAATTTATATTTTCATGCATGTTACATATACATGTGAAAGCAGGGTCTATTTGGTTCCATCTAGACTCCATTCTGTGAATGCCTGTATTTCCCTTTGTCCTTGTGAAATGGAGAAAGCTGTTGTTAATTTTCAATAACGTGGTTCATTTGTTGAAAAAGTGAAAAGTAAGAAATTGAGGAATGTGAAACTCAAGAACTGTAAGACATATCGAACCGGGTGCACAGGATACTAACATTTATATATATATTCTCTTTATTATATATATTCTCTTATTGGCTAAATGTTAGTATCCTGTGCACCCGGTTAAAGCCAGAACTAGGTAAAATGTAGACTGAGCCAGCAGAGATGTTACAACGTATTTCCAAGCAATTCCCATATGGCTCTGAGATAATGATGTACTAGACACTGGACTTTGTGGCCGACAGAGAGCTACTTCTAACACATGGTTGTCACAGGGTGACTTTGCACATATGTAGTATCTATAATTTAACAGGACTACACAAAGTCTTATCCATCATACGCCAAGTGGTGACGACATACACAAACAACAACTGTATATCCATCTATGAAGATCACCATTGATCTGTGCATATATGCTAAGACATACGGATAAAATTATCAAAATAAAGATATACAGCAAATTATACCAGCAAAATACAGATACATTGGTATGAAGTTTTTATAATGAGCGCAAAATGTACACAAAAGAAGAAACAAAAAAATGCAAGACTGACCGTAGGATTGAAGTTGAAAGTGATGTGCTTGTGGTATCCATGTGTGCTGAATGATACCTGCGGCAGGGTGTAGTCGTACTGAGATTTAGGGAGGGAAGAATCCAGCTGTACAACATAGGTCTGAAAAAAATATTACAAAAACCCTAATACTTCATACACACAAATGCCCGATGTGTACGACCGTCTCACTTATTATACATGTTAGTTGGAAAAAATAATTACCTCTCCGTCTCTGAGCAGAGGTGGGAAATGGAAAAACAGGGATTGTCCCAGAGATACAGACTGGATTGGGTTGTCCAAATTCTCACTTTTATACAGCTTTACCTAGATGTAAAGGAGAGATAGAAAAAGAATTCTACATCACGGCTTTCTGCAACATTCTGTAATACATTTCAAAAACTAATTTTTTACATTTGCGGATTTTAAATCAAATTCATCACAATGGTTCATGCAAAGAGCCATTTTTTTTATAAACACACAAACACCTATATATACACACTTCTATATGGATAGGATATTCCACATATAGATCTACATATACACTGGACACAGTTCAGATGGGGCTCCTGGGATCTGTTGCAGCCATTTTTCCATCTTAGTAGTCACTGCTCTGAGTGCTCCTATCACCACTGGAATCACTGCTGCCTTCACCTTCCACATCTTCTCCAGTTCTTCTTTTTGGTGTTTCTCCACCTTCTCCTATTCCTTCTTTCTGCCGCATCTATGATCATTGCGTCTCTGATCCTTGTCTACTATCACAATATCTTTTTGATTAGCGAACACCTGTTTATCTGTCTGGATCTTGAAGTCGCACAGGATTTTAGCCCTTTAATTCTCCTCTTTTCTGGGGTCTCCCATCTGAACTTAGGGGGACCTAGTCCATAGAACGTATACAATTCCCGCTTTGTTGTGGCATTTGGTATACGCTGTTTCTGCATTTTGCATCCTGCCACTAGTTTCCTTTGCATAGTCTGCACCTTGGGACTTGTCTTGTGTGGTAGATCCCGGCTTCTATGAATCTGATGCTTAGCGCCTGCCCTTGTGCCGCCATGATTAGCGCCTCTGTGCTGTCTTGGTTTCAGCTTTCTCAGCCATTGGTAGGATTTCTCCATGTCAGCCACCTCCATTATTTGTGGATGGTACATCCCATGCAGCGGCTTGTCTTTTCATGGCGCCTCATGTTCCCGTTCTTCCTTCCAGAACTCGTTGTTGCTGTCTTAGGCTCTCCTTCAGCATCTCATCTTTTGGTGCCATTTTTCTGATGTATTCCTGGATACTCCTTGTTTCAATCATGATGGTGGCTTGGATGCCTATCCAGAATCGACCAACCTCCTTTCTGTTGTTGTACAATCTTTGGGTGTTCGACTAGGGCTGGAGACCTCCTTGTGAGGAGCTTCCGGTTCTTCACATCTTTAGCTTCCATCTCTGGCACACTATGCCAGCAGGGTATCTAATGACTGGCAGGGCGTATGTATTGATGGCACAAATCTTATTCTTCCCATTGAGCTGGCTCTTCAGGACCTGTCTTACCCTTTGATGGTATTTGGATGTTGCTGCTTTCCTTTCCTCCTTATTATGATTACTATATCCCTATGAGATGCGAAGGTACTTGTAGCCGGTCTGTACATCTGCTATGTGCCCTGCCGGTAGTTCCACTCCAGTTTTCACTACCTTGCCTCTATTACCAACCGGCCGCACTTCTCCAGTCTGAAGGATATCCTGATGTCTTTGCTGTAGTTCTTTGTCAGGTGGATCAGTGAACTGATGTCTTGATCATTTTTCTCATACAGCTTGGTGTCATTTATGTAGATCTATTTAAAGTGTCAGTTTAATTCTTCTGCATGGAAAAGAAAAACTGTGCGTTCTCCATGTCATGGAACCCCCGAGGCTGCGTGCCCCACACGCCGCGTGCCCGAGGCCGCGTGCCCGACACGCCGCGTGCCCCACACGCCGCGTGCCCCACACGCCGCGTGCCCGAGGCCGCGTGCCGCACACGCCGCGTGCCCGAGGCCGCGTGCCGCACACGCCGCGTGCCCGAGGCCACGTGCCCCACACGCCGCGTGCCCCACACGCCGCGTGCCCCACACGCCGCGTGCCAGACGTGTCGTGTGCCAGAGGCCATATGCCGTATCTATTCAATTGCAAAAATTATTGCATTTCATCCGGTTGCCCAGTTTTTTTCCCCTCAATTGCCACAAATAAGGTCTACAAACTTAGCTCAGAGTGGAGTTAAGTTGAAGACGGATCTTTCATGTATATTTTAAGGTAAAGCCTCTGGCAACAGAGAAAACCACAAATCATAGAGGCTGCAAAAGGGCCGATGCACAGCATGGTATCACACAGTGATTGAAATGAGAGTGCAGAAAATGACCGGCTGTAAAAGGTGAAGCTGAAGGAGGAAAACAACTTATTGTGGGCGGCTGATTCACATTTATTTCCTTTGGATTAAGTGTTTTAGGAATGTTTGACCTCACTTAACACAGCCATGGCAGAGTGTATTGATGGGTTGGAGTTGTAGGGCTTTGCTTCGCCTCACAACCTCTAGCAATCAGCTGGTCAATCGACAGAGGAGGTTTTAGGAGGCCGCACATTTCCTTGCAGCGACCACATTACACAGCAGCTGTCCAAACAGATTGAAAGAGAAAACATAGGCAGACCCAATCTGCTATATTGGGCTCTGGAGGGAGGAGGGCTATTTTCTGATGACCACTTTGATCCATAGGTAGGGATGGTGTAGGGGTGAATCAAAACTGTGGAATATATACATTATAATCATCCAGATATCTACGCACCAAAATAAAAAAAAAGGAGAATTTTGTGTACTCACCGTAAATTCCTTTTCTCTTAGCCTCTCATTGGGGGACACAGGACCGTGGGTGTTATGCTGCTGTCCACTAGGAGGTGACACTAAGTATACTTCTAAAAAACAAGAAAACAGTGTGGCTCCTCCCCTGCAGTATATACACCCTGGCTGGCTCCAGCCTCACCAGTTGTGAATAAAGCAGTAGGAAAGCCATTAGCCCATCTACACAAATTATCTATATCTGAAAAACAGTTAACCATAACTGATAACACAGAACTGAAATAACAAGATAAGAGCCAATAGGCAACAGGGAGGGTGCTGTGTCCCCCAATTAGAGGCTAAGAGAAAAGGAATTTACGGTGAGTACACAAAATTCTCCTTTTCTCCTTCGCCTCATTGGGGGACGCAGGACCGTGGGACGACCAAAAGCAGTCCCTGGGTGGGAATATATAGACGTATCTTGAACCTCTACAGGTGGGCAACTGCCGCCTGCAGAACACGTCTGCCCAGACTAGCCTCAGCCGAGGACTGAACATGCACATTGTAATGTTTAGCAAAAGTGTGCAGGCTGGACCAGGTGGCAGCCTTGCACACTTGTTCGGCAGAAGCCTGATGTCGAATAGCCCAGGAGGCCCCTACCGCACGGGTAGAGTGCGCACGCAGCCTCGGTGGAACGGGCTGACCCTTGAGTTGGTAAGATTCTGAGATCGTTGCCCTGATCCATCTGGCCAGGGTAGCCTTGGATGCAGGCATTCCTTTACAGGCACCTTCTGGAAGAATAAACAGAGAATCAGACTTCCGAAATACCGCCGTCCTTGAAATGTAGAGGCGAAGAGCCCGAACCAAATCCAGCGAATGCAAGGCCCTCTCCACACGATGAACCGGCGCTGGACAGAAAGACGGCAGAGTTATGTCCTGATTCAAATGAAACGAGGACACCACCTTGGGAAGGAAAGACGGAACAGGCCGTAACACAACCCTGTCCTGATGGAAAGAGAGAAAAGGAGACTTGCAGGAAAGAGCTGCCAGTTCTGACACGCGCCGAATAGATGTAATTGCCACAAGAAAAACTACTTTTTGAGACAAAATGCGAAGAGGGACCTCTCTGAGAGGTTCAAAGGGAGGCCTTTGTAAAGCGTCCAGAACCAGGTTCAGATCCCATGTTTCCAAAGGCCTCTTGTAGGGCGGAACCAGGCGGGAGACCCCCCGTAAAAAGGTCCTGACCTGTGATCTGTTAGCCAATTTGCGCTGAAAAAGAACAGACAAGGCAGAAACTTGTCCCTTCAAAGAACCTAGGGAAAGACCGGAGTCAAGACCAGTCTGAAGAAACCCTAAAATGGCTGGCAACGAGAATTGCAGGGGCGGACGGTTCTGAGAGTTACACCAGGAGAAGAAGGCCTTTCAAGTGCGATGGTAAATGCGAGCCGAAGAAGGCTTCCTTGCATTAAGCATGGTTGTAATGACATCCGGAGACAAACCTGCCTGGGTTAACACCCAGGTCTCAACGGCCACGCCGTCAAACTCAGGGCCGAGGATTTCTGGTGGAGGAGAGGACCCTGTGAGAGTAGATCTGGCCGATCTGGGAGACGCCAGGGGGAGTCGCCGAGAAGACGGACCAGATCGGCGTACCATGCGCGGCGCGGCCAGTCTGGAGCGACGAGAATGACTGGCACACCCTCCGCTTTGATCTTCTTCACCACCCTGGGTATGAGGGGAAGCGGAGGGAAGATGTAACAAAGACGAAATTGAGTCCAGGGCTGGACCAGAGCGTCTGCTCCCAGAGCTTGAGGATCGTGGCATCGGGCCATAAACCTGGACACCTTGCGGTTCAGCCGTGAGGCCATCAGGTCCACGTCCGGAGTCCCCCACTTGATGCATATTTGTTGGAAGACGTCGGGGTGCAGGCTCCATTCTCCCGAGGCGATGCCTTGGCGACTGAGGAAGTCTGCCGCCCAATTGTCCACCCCGGGAATGTGGACGGCTGATATCACCGATCTCGTGGATTCTGCCCATTCCAGTATCGGGCGAACCTCGCGCATTGAGAGATTGGTATGTGGAGATACGCATCCCTGATGTCTATAGACGCGAGAAATTCCCCTTTGTCCATTGAGGTGATGATGGATCGCAATGACTCCATGCGGAAGTGACGCAGTCTGATAAATTTGTTGAGAAACTTGAGGTCGAGGATCGGCCGCACCGACCCGTCCTTTTTGGGCACCACAAAGAGGTTCGAGTAGAACCCTGTGTACCTTTCGTTTGGAGGCACTGGCACAATGACTCCTGCCTGCCGAAGAGAATCGACGGCCTTGAAGAAAGCGCGAGCCTTCTTTGGAGACCTTGGGGGGGAAGACAGGAAGAAACGTTTGGTCGGTCGGGTGTGGAATTCTATGGAATATCCGGACGAAATCACCTCCCTGACCCACTTGTCGTCTACGACTGCGAGCCAGATGTTCCGAAAAAAAGAGGCGGCCGCCTACTCGGGAGGGATCGTCCGGGAGGGGAAAAGAGTCAGGAAGAAGAGAATGGTTGGGACCGTGATCCCTTGGCCTTTGACTGTCTGGAGCGTGCCTGCCAGGAAGTCTAGGTTCTCTGGGGAGCCTGAGAGTTTCTATCTCGCCGTGGGAATCTGGTATTAGCCTGTGAGGGGCGGGAGGTCGACCATCCAAATGAGTTGCGAAAGGACCTAAACCGAGTCTGCTGACGGCTGAAAAGGGGACGTTTTGGCTTGTGTTGCGGGAGGGAAGTGCTCTTCCCTCCAGTGGCATCCGAAATCAGCTTGTCAAGCTTTTCCCCAAACAGTCGTCCGCTAAGATACGGCAGGCTGGTCAGGGATTTCTTGGAGGCCGAGTCTGCTTTCCATTCACGCAGCCAGAGCGCTCTGCGGATGGTGATTGCGTTAGCTGCTGCAATAGCTGAGCAGGCAGCAGCATCCAGGGAAGCCTGAAGGATATATTCAGCCGCGACGGAGATCTGGGCAGCCATCTCTGACTCTTCCAGAGATTGAGAATTATCACGGAGAGAGGACGCCCAGGTGGTAACCGCCTTGGCTACCCAGACTGAGGCAAAAATAGGGGACAATGCCGAGCCAGAGGCCTCAAAAATAGACCGAGCTAGTTGCTCAACCTGACGGTCAGTAGGATCCTTGATAGATGATCCGTCTGGAAGGGAGAGGAGAGTTCGCGTGGCCAGCCAGGAGATTGGCGGGTCAACCTGTGGGGACTCAGCCCAGTCCTGGCTTACAGTAGGGGGGAAGGGATAGCGAGATTCCATGGCTCTTCGGTTACCAAAACGTTTATCCGGGCGAGTCCTGTACTTGGTCATGAGTTCCTGGAACTCATGGTGGTCCGTGAAAAACTTGTGTGGGCGCTTTGTTCGTTTAAATGATATTGCGGACCCTGGAGTTACTAAAGTGGGGCTGTCAACTTTACAGGTCTGATTGACGGCCGTAATCAGGTCCTGAATCATAGACTGAGTGTCAGGATTGTCCAAGTCCAGCGACATTTCCTGCTCTGGGTCAGAATCGTATGGACCCTGAGACGAAGGGGACCCTGGTCCCTGGGCATGGGACGGGGAACCCTGGGAGCTCCCTGAAGGGGAGGGAGGGGGGTCCCGTCTCTTAAGAGAGGCCCGGTGGGAGGAAGATTCCTGTCTCTGATCCCTGGGGTCAGAATCATGGCTCTGAGCGACATGCTGTTCGGGTTCAGGGGGCTCAGGGGTGTCCGCCGTGGGTTGGTTATGCAACGCCTGTATCAGGGTCGAAGTTAGTCTTTCCATGGATTGAGACATGGATTGAGTTAAGGACTGAGACAAGAAAACCACCCATTCAGGGGTAGCACAGGAGCTACCAGTGGCGGCAGAGGCGCTGGGCTCCGAGGAAACCTCAGGAGCAGGGGCAGCTGTACTGACCGGCTCTGTATTAGATGGGTCACAGGCCTGGCAGAGAGGGGTCGTCTGACCGCTGGGCAGATGGTTCTTGCAGGTTGTGCAAGCGGCATAGAAGGTAGCCATCTTAGAGCCCTTTTTGTTACTTTTGGAGTTCTGCATAGTTATGGAGAGCTGCAGAGCCTAGGAGACACTATGTATGCTGCTGAGGAAAGAAGCAGCAAGTGCAGCACTCTGAAGGGGGGAGTGCACAGCTAAAACACAAGCAGACTGAGGGCACCAGCGAATGCTGTGCCCCTTACCACTTCCAATGGACTGCAGGCCAGGTCCGGTGTCCCCCTGAGGAAAGGCGTCCCACGTGCAGCTGGGCACAGAAGATGGCGGCCCGGGCGTCTTCTCCCAGAGAAAAAGGCGCGCAGGAGGTCTCGCGATGAGCGAGACGCGCCAGGGAGCGAAGATCCGCCCACAGTAACAAGGCCGGGATCTCTAATTCCCGGCCGCATGACGTCACCCGGAGGCGGCGACGAGGGGCGGCAACAGGGGCGGGCTTAGGAGTAGGCCGCAAGCCGGGGGCTCAATTAGGCCCCTGAGGCCGAAAACGAGCGCGGAAGTGCGGGAAGCCACGCCGCGAGCGCCCTCGGCCCCCTGAATCCCTGCAGTGGAGGACTCAGCCCAGTTCCCCAGGGCAGGGGAGCCAAAAGGTAACAGTTGTAGCCCTCCAGGGGCTATAATAAAGTCCGCAAGCAGGGCTATGGGAGCTAAGGGAAGACAACAAATGCATGCAGGGTCCCTCAGGAGCCCTGCTTACCTTATGGAGGCACCTCAACCCAAAACCCCTGGCAGGGAATGGGGAGGGCAACTTGGATGCTCGACTCATAATCCCAGGAGTATGAGGAGAGTGTCAGCCTGGTGTCCCTGTCCAGCAGGATCTGCTCCAGAGATCCTGGGAGGTTGCTGTGCATGTCACCCTGGGTCCCGCAGGGGGTAGGGGAGAAGTAGGGAATAACGCAGGCGAAAAAACGGAACACAAGGAAATCGGAACGCTGAGGAACCGTCGCCTTGCTTCCTGTCCACCGAAGCAGAAGGGGGTACGTGGAGGTAACACCCCGCGTTCCCGTCTGTTGTTGGTTTTGGGAGATCGGTATGCAGAGATACCGTCGCCCTCCAGTATGCTTGTAAAAAGAGAAAAGATCTAAAAATCTAAGGAAAAAAACCTAATTATGTACTAGTATTGTGGTCCTTGGACCGCATCTACCTCCTAATGAGACACTAAGCAAAAACTGGTGAGGCTGGAGCCAGCCAGGGTGTATATACTGCAGGGGAGGAGCCACACTGTTTTCTTGTTTTTTAGAAGTATACTTAGTGTCACCTCCTAGTGGACAGCAGCATAACACCCACGGTCCTGTGTCCCCCAATGAGGCGAAGGAGAAAAAGGAGATTTTTGTGTACTCACCGTAAAATCCTTTTCTCTTAGCCTCTAATTGGGGGACACAGACCGTGGGTGTTATGCTGCTGTCCACTAGGAGGCGACACTAGGCAAATCTGCAAAAGAGTTCAGAAACTCCTCCTCCACAGCATTACACCCTGGAGCAGGAAGCGATTCTCCAGTTTTGTGCTAAAGCAGTAGGAGAGTCAACAAATAACAGTGACACAGGAAGTACACACAGTCAACCCGTGTAAACAATATAGTTAACAAGGTAATAATAGTGGAACACGGCTTGAAACCGAACAGGCACGTGTGTAAACAGTGAAGAATTAGCAGAGCAATATTAGTACCACAAGGCCTGTAGGTAAGCAGGCGCATGTGGAAAACAGTGAAGAGTTAACGAAGCATATGATCGTATAACAAGACCTGAAATTAAACAGGCCCATAGTACTACAAGGCCTGAGCTAAACAGGCACAAGTTTAAACAGGCAACAATTAACAGAGTGATAATAGGCAAACACGGTAAACGTGTTAACCATGAAATGTGAGAACTGAAGAAAAGGCCCATAAGAGCAATAGGGTGGGTGCTGTGTCCCCCAATTAGAGGCTAAGAGAAAAGGATTTTACGGTGAGTACACAAAAATCTCCTTTTCTCCTTCGCCTCATTGGGGGACACAGACCGTGGGACGTCCCAAAGCAGTCCCTGGGTGGGAAAGAACAAAGGAACTAGATATACTGAGCAAGGTCAGAGAAGAACCATGCCCCAGGAACTAGTGACACTGAGCATGATCAGTGAAGAACAATGAGCCAACAGGCGAGCTGCCGCCTGGAGGACACGTGTACCCAGACCTGCGTTTGTTGCGGACTGAGTGCAAGCGCTGTAGCGGCTGGGGTATGGGTGTAGGCTGGCCATATTGGCTGCCTATACACTTGTTGCGCCGAAGGCTGTTACCGAACTGTCCAGGAGGCCGTCCTGGCCGAGTAGAATGTACCATGACCTTCTGGAAGGGATGATTCATCGATGGAATAAGCGTCCTGGATGGTTAGAGGAGCCTTAGAGGCTGACGTGTTCTTAGTTCTGCCCATTGGAAGAATGAGAAAAGAGAATCCGACCTCTCAGGAGGGCACTAACAACTAGATGCGTAGGTCCCAGACCAGGTCCCGCACCTGTAAGTCCCTCGCGACCGGACGGACTGAAGTCGGGCGTAGCGATGGCAGAGAGACGTCGTCATGTAGGTGGAAAGGGTAAACCTATCCTGAAGAAAAAAGGAAACAGCCATAGGAAAGTCTTGTTCCGATGAAAGACTAGAAAAAAAGATGGATTCCGCGAAACCGCTGCAAATACCGATATGTCTGCAGAGACAAATAAAATGCCACCGAACCATACCGCTATGTGAATGAGGATGCTATAGGTAGTATTCCATCATGGCTGAAAACGGGATTCTTGCCGGCTGCGAGTATCAAGGTCAGTTCCCCACGGATCCAGTCTTGTTGTATGGGCACTAGAAATAGCAGACCCTTCGAGGAATGGTTTCATAGAAGTCTGGTGGCAAGACGTGCTTGTAAGAGGGTGAAAACCTGCTGTGTGAGAGACCCAAAGGATAGCCCTGAGTCTAGGTCTGGGTGGAAGACGGAGAGTCCCCAGTAAGAAGTAGGGCCAAGGGGAATGACTGTTAAAGGAGTCCCAGCAAAAAAAACAAAATGAGTACACGTGTGTGATGGGATATTGCTGATAAAGCTGGTGTCCTCCTCTGTGACTACGCTTGTTACAATATCCTGGGAAAAAACCTCTTGGGTTAAAATTCTAAGTCTGAAAAGGCTACGGTATTAACCTCAGATGTGAAGAGTGCTGAGGAAAAACTGGCCGTGAGCGAACAGGTCTGAACTGTCCGTTAGAGGCCCTGGTACTGCGCCATAAATTGGGCAAGCTTGCGCGCCAAGGGCGAGTGGATCAGTCTGAGACTATAAAGAAGCCCCGGTGACATTCTCGTTGTGATATTCCCGACTATTAGAGGGGAAGAAATGTAGGAGAGGCGGGTACCGGTCCAGGCTTGGACTAGTGAGTCTGTGCCACTGACTGCGGATGCTGAGACCAGGCCAGGAAGGCCGGGACCGTGGCATTGAGGTGTGACTCCGTCAGCACCATATCTATGGGTACCTGGCGTCGGCGTTTCGACGGAGGACGTGTAGGGGAAGGGGCTGGTTACCCTGAGTCCATGCCTTGACGATTAGGAAAAAAGAAAACGCCACCCAGAAGAATACACCTGGTATGAGAACAGCTGGCATTGCCGTGTTGTAGGATTCCACCTAGTGAAGAATGTGGCGAACTTGTCATCGCTTAGAGACTGCGGGTTCCACACTGGTGGTTGACATATGCCACGGCTGTGGCAGTGTCTGACTGCATCCTGACGTGTCTGAATGCCAGAAGGTGACCGAACGATGCCAGTCCTAGAGATACTACTGAATGTGCGTAGATGTAGGGGTATGTTCGAGACAGGGCAAGATCACTGCCCTGAGCATTGTGAGGGGGGTACATCGCCCCCCATGCAGTATTCGTGCAACGCCTGAGCATGGATAATTGCAAAGGCCGGTGATTCCGCTGAGACCATGGAACTGGCTACTATGCTGACCAGGACTCTTATAGCAGCTGTGAAGGATTGAGAAAATCCCTGACGAAGCTGCGGAGTCCAAGATGAAGAATCTGTGCTTTGTCTGGGAAACTGACTAGAGCTGTAAATGCGTTGCAACTAACGGCAGCCATGAGCATGCGATGCTGTGCGTCCCATATGGCCGAGACTCTATACGTGACGCTGCAGCATGGGGCGTCAAGGGCACGCAGCGGAGCAGGGGCTCCTGGATATATGTGCTGTGTTGCAGCACGCGCCTTGGAGGTTGGGTAGACCCGGAGAAGGTCGATCCCACTGAATCTGTTTAACGAGCACGGTGCAAATGTCACTGTGTTCGCAGTCTCTGAAAGTCATGGATTGATGAAAGAGCCATCCGGATATGGAAGACTGCTGAAAAGCAGTATATACGTCGCCATTTTCAGGCGGGGGAAAAAAACTATGTAATCCTTTCGCTTCAGTCCTTTCAGCGTCGCCCTACCCCCTGAGCTGAAGGTTCGGAAGCTCCGACGGCAGGTGGAGGGCGGGTAGAAGGCGGGCTGAGAACGGGCGAGAAAGCCAGAGATGTCACGGCTAGGCCGAAGCCGGGCCCTGCTAAAAAACGCGGGGCTTGGGAACCGCAGAGGCCCGTCGCGGAGGTCCGGAGAAAACCGGAAGACAAGAGCAGTGCTGGCAGAAAAAGAACCGGAGGCTGTGATCACTGGCGTCCTGCACTGCACACTGCGAGCACTATCCCACTGGTGACTCCTGAATCGAGAAGGGACAGAGTGCGTGGAAAAAGGCTCGGGCCATGGTCTTACGGGGGCAAGAAGAGCCCATTCATTGGATCAATGCGGTCAGGGGGCCGCAAGGTCCCGTCTCGAGGCAGGCTGTGCAGAGTACTCGCACGTGTCATCTTAAGCCAAATACCCATATAGGTCTAGTGAGGAGATAGGCAACAGAATTCGTATTCCACGTTGTGCTACCTCGAGTTACGTCTTTGTAGTCAGGTGACGGAGGCCGGCCAGGCCTCATGCCTTCGCAGTTTCAACCCGAATCCCCAGTGGAGAGTCGAGGAAGAAGCTTGGCATATACAATATCGGCTACAACCCAGCGCCTCCGACAGTGGGGAGCTGAGGAGGAAGTATGTTATGGGTCTTTGGTTCCAGAGACCCGAGCTAAACCACTCGAGCAGGGCTGATCATGGAGTTCATTCTGTGTTTTGAAGGACTTGACTGTCATCCCTGCAAACCGGAACTCTAGCAGAAAAGTGTTTGCAGTGGGGCTCGAACCGGGCACCTTTGCATCGGTAGGCAGTAGTGTATACCACTACACCACGGCTCCTTTGTGGGATTGGAAAAAATTGGTAACAGTCCTAGGACCCTTGCAGTTGTCAGATAATTGTAGGTTACATCAATTTCAACTGGACTCTCCGACAATGGAGGACCCAGGAAGAACCTGTGAGTTAGACTCGCCGTAATTCCACCGCAACCTAGTTCTCTCAACTGTGTAGGGGCCTGGGAAGAGATGAATGAGTATCTTATGTCTGAATATCAACAGGGTTCCCAACGTTGAGGGGAACCGAGGAGGAGGGCATGTCGGTATATCGTAGCTACCCTCCCCGGGTAAGGCTATCAGATCGGGAAGGTGTACCAACAGGTACCTGCATCAGGCACGGTGGTAGGAACAACTATAAGTGGTCCGTGTGCTGGACAGAGGGACTCTGGCTGTACTGCTCTGTGAATTAGCAGTATTCCTAGTAATGTGATGTTACTCTGAAACAGAGTACAGGGGTAGCATTACTGTCACATGCGTGGTGTACAGGGAGGGGGGGGAGGAGTACCAGTTGAAGCAGGCTGTACCATGCTGGCTGCCAGTGGCGTAACATCAGGCCCTGGGACCCCGATTCGAAGGCTCCAATGGGCCCCCAATTATTGCAAATGTTTAAGAGTATTAGTCTTTTTCTATAGGACAAAGGACTTTTGGGGCCCCTAGGCTGCCGGGCCCGGGTGCGATCGCAACTTCTGCACCTGGTGTAGGTACGCCACTGCTGACTGCCCGTCAGCAACTATCAGAGACTGGCGCACAGCGAAGCCGTAATAGTTGTGCTGTGTTGGGTCCCTGTATACCCCGTACGGTGGATGCAACAGTATGTCTTTTTTGTGAGACTTGCTGTAATGTGGCCCAAGAATCGGAGCTAAGCTGTGTATCCCTATGATCTCCACCTGGGAGGATAGGGACCAAGGGATGCCTCAGCGGAGGCAGCATGAGCCTGCTGCCATCTGCCCAGAGCAAAAACCTATGTGCAAAACCCCAGTGGTTGTAGTGGCAAAACATCTGACCACCAGCCACAGATGGCTTGGTCAGCCTGAGTCCCCTGATGCCCCAAGCGCTGTTCGCCGCTGTTATACAGCGGTGACAACGCCGGGGCTGCAATGGCGGCGGTGCCATGAAGAAGGGGGCGGAGCCAGCGCGAGAGCGCGCAGAAAAACTGAATGGCGCCCTTTTCAGACCTGTCCCGCCCCCGTGCTGACGCTGAAAGGCTCCCGTCCAATGGGACGAGCCGGTGGGCGGGACGGTGACGTGCGGCTAGGCCGAAGCCGGGGCCTCGCGTAAAACGCGGGCCCAGGAATGGCGGGGGGCTGGCGCGGAGGTCCGGGGCCGGAACCGGGAGCACGGCGCCCGGCACCGGAGGCTGCAACCACGGTGGGGCAGCGCCCCATCGGCACCCAGGGCCCGCTATGAGCCGCCGCTGCTGTGCTCCCTTCCATGGGAGCGGGCGCAGCACAAATAGTCCAGAGGAGGGGGGGACCCGAGGTGGGAGAGCCTGCTCTCAGAGGCCCTCACAGTAGAGTTCTGCAGCTTACAGACGCTGCAGTTGGTCGGCTCAGGGGGGGAAAATAAGAACACATGCAGGGTCCCAGGGGAGCCCTGATTACCTGTGTAGGCTCCTCAACCCAGACCCTGGCAGGGAATGGGGAGGGCATCTTGGGCTTGCTCGACCCATAACCCAGAAGGGAGATGGGGAAATCTGTGCCTGGCCTGGCGTCCTGATGTGCCCCGCTGGATCAGCTCTTTTCTGCTGTGAATTCTCTGCAAGCCTGCAGAAGTCACCCTGAGGTTCCCAGTGGGGACAGGGGAAACTGTGGAAGCGCCGGCCATGGGAGAAAAAACAAGGAGATCGGAACGCAATGGAACCGTCGCCTTGCTCCCTATCCATCGTGGCAGGAGGGGATACGTGGAGGTAACACCCCGCGTTCCCGCCTGTTGCTGGTTTTGGGAGATCGGTATGCGGAGATACCGTCGCCCTCTGATATCCTTGGTAAAAAAGAATAAAAAATCTAAGTAAAAAATATCTAACTATGTAATTTGGAGTGGTCCTATGGACCATGTCTACCTCCTATCGACACTAAGCAAAAACTGGAGAATCGCTTCCTGCTCCAGGGTGTAATGCTGTGGAGGAGGAGTTTCTGAACTCTTTTGCAGATTTGCCTAGTGTCGCCTCCTAGTGGACAGCAGCATAACACCCACGGTCTGTGTCCCCCAATGAGGCGAAGGAGAAAATGGTTTAATGAGCAATATGTGAACATCATAAATAAAACAGTTGGTATATTTTTTTGATCTAATCAATCCAAGTAAACTACCTCCTGTCCAGAGTCTAACTTCACCAATACCTAATTGGTGGCGGTGCGACACCCGGAACCCCTACTTATTAGCTGTTCTTGATGCCGGATGTGATCAGTTGTGGACAGCTCCATCATCTATGTAGTGGCCACAGCCGGTACTGCACATCTGCTCCTATTTGAATCAATAAGGAGCAGATGTGAAGGTCCCATATACAATGCAGAGCTGTGCTGTACAGTTCCACAACAAATCACATCCGGCCCCCACCAGCTTTGAGGGTGCCCCATCAATCAGATATTGATGACCTATCCTGAATATAGGCCATTGTTATAAAAGTTCTGGACAACCCCTTTAACAGCAGGGCAGACCGAAGTCTGCGTGCGCAGGAGTGCAATGGAGGAGACCGTGTGCAGGTGACGGAGGACGCGTCACCCACTGAAGCAGAGAAGAAAGGAGGCACCAAACCAAGATCAGCGACACCCATCGGACCGGACCGGACCGCCCCATAGGTGAGTAGAGTAAAAGCTGTTATTTAACATTATACAGATCGGCCTGGGCACTTATATATACAGTATATAAGGGATTATTGGTGGTGGGATCTGCATCGAATCGGCCATAAAAACATTTTCTTAATCACTTCATTGGGGGACACAGGAAGACCTTGGGTGTATGTTTGCTGCCATCAGGCGGCCTTCATGTAAAGAAATATGTAATGGCCATTCGTGGCATGAAAGTTTCTATTCTAAATCGGCTACAATGTCAAATAAAATTGTCACACTAAACATGTATTTGTAATAAAAGTGCCGCCATATCTGAAGAACAAGAGCGCCCCCTAGTGGTTGGCTAATAAATAAAATTGTGCGGCTCTGTGACCTTAACATAGGATTATATATATTGTCAGGGGGATTATTCCCCACGTGTATATAAGAACTTGCCAATAGTGTAGAGAGGTGCTCCGGGGACGTCATGACATTTCCACTCAGATCAAATTGATTGATTTGTCGGAAGGCGATAATGTTAATATCTTCTATATCGTTATCTCCAACCTGTGATACAAGTAAAAGGAGTAAAAATGTTACCGGAGACTAAAGAATGTAGTGAACCATCACGAAGACCGATATGGAAGAACGAAATCCTAAATATACACAAAACTCACAAACTCGCTACTAGATTCTCCAGGTCACTTCGATTATAGAAATACTTAATGTCTATAGTTTGTTTGTTTTTTTTTTTATATATAATTTTAGAAACTGTCAAGTGGAAAAATGCTACTAACCTGCAGATATAGGGTTAATCAGCAGGTTAATAGCATTGTGAACCTGCCCGGCGCCTGCACATTAAACCTCATTGCCAGGAGGAAAGGACTTTTATCCTTCCTGCAGTATTTGGCTTTCAGTCATGGGGGCGGAGCAAGTGTGTGTTCAGTCACTGCTCTGTATATAGAGAGCAGTGGCTGTAGCCACACCCCCTGCACTGACTGACAGCTGCTCTGCATTACAACCAGATGTCAGTCAGTGCAGGCGGTGCTTAAATCCATTCACAGAGCGAAGACTGAACCAGCATTGGTCCCGCCCCAATGACTGAAACACTGCCAGAAAAAAGCTGTGATGTTTAGTGGGCAGGCATCGGGCAGGTTCACAAAGCTATTAGTCTGCAGATTAACCCCATATCTGCAGCTTATAACCTTCTTTTCCCCATTATTTTTGCATGCTCAGCTGTAGTTTTTGTGGTATATAAGACATTTTTAATCACTTTATTGCATTGTTTGTGGGAAGTGCAGTGGTCATAAAAGGGCAAATGTAGCCTTTCGACTTTTCTTTATAGCATTTATGTTATGGATTAAAATATCTTATATTTTCATACATTGGATTTTCAGGCTGAAATATGTGAATTTTTAGGTTTTTAATATATACAAATTTTTTTACCCTGTATTTTCTTGATCTACCCGGGGGTCTAGAATTTTCCACTAATTTCCACAATATATTTGGCTTGGCTGCAGTTTAGCTCAGCGGTGTAGTGTAGAGCTGAGATTTGTGACAGTGCATACAGGGAGACAGACACACACCCTGTTGTATCATTGGTTCTTGCTGCTACTCTTCTTTTCCTAATTGGCTGCTGCATATAAACAGTGTCTTGAAGAGTAAATTGTAACAACATATCCTGTTACAGTGTGTGGTGTGGGTAAATGTTCTTAATTTGGCCAGGCGTATTGTTTTTTCGTTTGTTATCTCATGTTTACTAAGACATTGCTTCTTGCCAGACTATTTGGAGCCTTTATTATCAGAGGTTGTGCATTGCTAATTTAATTAGCTCACCCACTCTGTCTACATCACACTCAAAGGAGAATTAAGCATTCGGCTTGAAATAAAGCCAATAAGGGTAAGTTCACACTTACCCGGCGTGTTTGTCGGCGGCAGCTGGCGGGACCTGCCAGGAAGCTCCGGCGCCGTCCACCGGCTTCCTGGCGGGTATGTGCGGGCGGTATCCGGCGGCTGCCCAGCAGGTTCTCGGCGGCGATTCAGCAGCGGCTGGAAGCAGCACATGATTCTGCTTGCAGCCGCTGCAGAACCGCCGGTTTTTAGAACATGGTCATTCTTTGCTAACCCGCTGGGAAACCTGCGGGTTAGCAACGGATGACGCTGGGTAACCGCCGGTGTGTGCACAGCCTTGGGCTGTTTACATTAGTTTTAATGTTAATCCAAACGCCGGTTTGGATTAACATAAATTAACATAAAACTAATGTAAACAAAACGGCGGTTTACACAGGTAAACCGCCGAAAACCCAGCCAGTGTGCACTTACCCTAAGAATACAGCCTTATTCCACCAAACCTGCTAGAACACAATATACCCTGAAATGAATGCTCGGGATTTATAAGAAGGCCCTGCTTCAGTCACCAACAGTATAATGCTTTGTGACCTCAGTCTAGGGACTTCGGCGCCAACTAGAGGATCACATCACGTCTTCATTTGCAAGGAATTTCAGTTTCAGCTGCCATGATATCATCATGTCTTCATACCCTGTATGGCCTCAGTCTAGGAACTTCAGATCCGTCTAGAGGAGCACCAAAACAGGATTATTTTCTGTTGTTCAGTTTAGGATTTAGATGAAATATCAGAGACTTTAGAAGAAGCCCAGGTTGGGACAATCCAGTCACCTAGCTACAGACTTTGCTGTGCTTGATCAAGGAGTTTGGGCATTTAGTTGGGATGAGCCCTGGTCCATGCAGTGTTTGTAAAGGCGGCCGGGCCAGCGGACAAGAGCACACACAACCCCATGTCTCCACATATATGACCGACCCTGCAGGAAGTCAGCGCATTGAGACGTGTCCAGCAATAGGAACTATTTTTTGGAAACTTACCTGTATGATCCGATATGGAGGCAATGCCCGTTCAATGTGGTCATTCCCTTCAGCCTTCAGCTGAACGTGGTAGGTACATCCAGGCTGAAAACAAATGGAGTGCGTTCAGAGAAATGTTCATTTGTAAACTTTTGAAGACACTATAGAGGCGTGTATGTCAGGTTGTGCATCATCAGCGGTACGGTTACGATTGTCATTGTGTGCATGATTAGGCCTATAGGATGTGGTAGGAGAGTCTACTCTGACCCCTACAGGACTGGTACAGGTACTCACCCGCAATCCTCGGAGCCTGAATCTGCCCTCCTCATCCGTGACCGTGTCTTCCCATAGATGGAGCAATCGTTCTGGCCCATCGCTTCCACTGACACTCCTTGCTCAGGTTCTCCATTTAGAGAGGAAACAATCCCGTAACAACTGCAATGAGAGGAAAGTCACAAACTCAACTGCAACTAATTTATCATCTTCAGTTTGATCAAACAATAGAACCATAGAAGTGTGCACTTGTAAGTCTATTAAATGGAACCTGTCGCTGGGTTTGCGGCCAATGAACCATTAACGTTTCGCACAAGCCCAAGTCCAGACCAGTCATGGTGGTATTAGAAAGGGAAAGGATTTATACATTACTAGATGAGTGCCTGATTCTATCGCATCGGGAGGGCGGTGACATCATGATCAGGACGAGCACTGAGCGCAGGGGGCGAGCTCGAGCAGCGGTGGCGTCCTTTATTTGGAGGGCGGTTGGGGCAGGCTCGCTACTCACCCCGCCGCCATGTTTGTTCACAATGTCATATGCAGTAACAGACTGAGTGTACAAAAATGGCGGCCGCATGCGCATTTACAAAAGGTGTGATATCACAATGGGGACAGGTTGTAAGGCAGCCTTGTTATGGGAGGGGGCAGCGCAGCAACACTAGCGGCGGAGGACCCAGGCCTAGAGGACAGCAGCAGCATGCAACTCCACTGGTGGTACTGTGCATGGTGCCTCATCGACTGTGCAGTCCCGCCAGTGGCCGCCATCTCGGCACGATCATCAATTGGGTATACCAACATGGAGGCCACAATGCTTTTTTTGCATTTCAGGTGGCGCATTATTGGGGACATCCAGACGCCCAGGCAACTAAGTAGATGGGGAGCAGTCTGGTAAGAATTGCACAGATGACAACTGTACCCACCCTCATCTTCAATGCTAATGCACCCACTGCCGATATTATACAACATTTAGTAGAGGAGTCCTAGTCCAATTAGTACGCAACATCCAGTTTTGATTCAGGCATGTTAGAACGGTAAACCCCATAACGGCAATAATAATTTACCGGTACCAAGCCTAACAAATTGTCACTCCTGGCATAGATCATCTGCTCTGGTATCCTAGAGGATTTTATGCCAAAGTGGTTCCACTAGATGAGTGCCTGCCCCGACGTCTGTGGAACTGGACTCTTACCAATTATTCTGATGATGTTATCTCATGCAGGAACTATTTTTTTCCCCTTTTACGACCAATTACTTTTTTTTAAGTAACTTGGCCCTCCCTAAACACAAGACTTAAAAGGATATATCCAGGATTTCACAAAAAAAAATGTGCCTAAGCACTAACAGGCAGTTAGTGGTTACCACTCCACACCAACACGAAGAGGTCTAAAACCGCTCATACCAGCGATTCTACCATCATGTTGACAGAGGCAGCTTCTCTATTCTGATGACAGGCATCAAAGCTGACATCATGCTTATTGGCAGCAGGCCTTCCAGTTAAGTAGTGTGGAGCCGGCTGTCGATCACGACAGTGGCTGTCTCATCAGGTCTACAGAGTAGAGCGTAAAAGAAGCCTCTGCTCTGTTGAAGAGCCATTATATCAGTATATGAATGGCACTGAGAACAAGAAGCAGGCAGGTGGCAACCTGCTTTTAGCGCTTAAAGGGAACCTGTCACCTCGTTCCCCTCCCCCCACCCCACCTCTCCTATCACTACCTCTCCCTGCACCTTGTGAGCTCATCCCTATCCTTCCCTCCCTGACCCTGATCGGCCCAGCTCCGGCGCATGCACATATTGAAGTCAGGCCGATCAAGTGATCTGGCCCACAATACACTGGGCCCATCATGTGAGCAGGCCCACAATGCACCAGGCCGATCACATGATTAGGCTCAGAATGCACCAGGCCGGATATGACGTCCCAGCGTTTTAGATCACAAGGGAGGTGCAACTTAAAAAATAAGGAGGAACAATACAAGATGCGAGGACGCCCAGCGGGGCATGCAGAATGATGATGAGGGGAGAATGGAGCCCGGAGCTCGCCTTTGCTGTCTCCTAGATGGAGATTGTATGTAGGTTAAAAATAATTTTTCTAAACCATTATAGGGCCCCTTTAGGTCAGTGAGGGATGATTAGGGATGAGCTCACAAGGTGCAGGGACAGGTAGTGATAGGAGAGGGGGAAAAACGAGGTGACAGGTTCCCTTTAAGTACATTTTTTTTTTTAAATCTGAGATGTACCCTTTAACAAGATTTTGCCTATCTTAATTAATCTACATATCTATTGGAAATGTAGTGGAGATAAAAAAAAAAAAAAAATAAAGGAAAACGGATATGGCTAATTTCAGATGAGTGTTAACATTATCGGTCATACACATCTGACTATAGTGGACATGAGCGGGTCAGTCTGCAGTTCTGAGCCCTGATCTACATCGGAGATGGGTTCAGGACCCGTTGTCCCATCCGTTAAACACTTGTCCATAAATCTTTGGTTTGTGTGGATCATCACTTGTACGCTGAACAGCATTGCTCTCTGTATAGCTTATGGGCACACATGGACCCCACACAGGAAAACCTACACTAGGGGTCATTTTTGTGGATCAGTGTTAATATATTCATAATATATATGTGCACAATTGCGATACTTCAAAAAAATATTGTTATGTGTATGAAAGAGAAGTGTATTATGGTAGAGAAATGAATAAAAATAGGAAGACGTTCCCTTTAAGAAACCACATCCAGTATCAGATATGTGTGTAGGTAGTACAGATGGAGACCTGTATGCCGTCCTGTATCCAGTGATTTTAATCTTCAAGTTCTGCCCTTCCTGAGCTTCTATCATCTGAGACGACGGCTCGAAACGGAACTCCTTCATCATGGGCTTGAAGTAATACTGACCGGGGCTCTGAAAGGAGAAAAGGAAAACAAGTAGTATTTACCAAAGTCCTGTTACTCCATCCACAATGGTGGAAACCCCAAAGGGGAACTGTCAGAACAAGCCGCTGATTTATTACCACGCTGTCCCTTCCTGAAACATAGGAGAGGTCTGGCTGGAGGGAAAGGTTGGGATCTGGAAGCTTGGACTTTGGCATCACATCATAGCAGGTGAATGAAAAGTTGGGAGGAACTTGCCGATTTGGGGGAGATCAGCCAATCATCAAATGACTATAGGGGTCTCCAAATTCCCTTCTAATAGTCAACAATGGGGGACAAAAGGATCATGCAATAAGAATTAAGTTGATGAATTGTTTTCCAGGGGGAGTTTGGCAGGGACTATTGCACAGAGAACACAAAAAAAATGCTCGGCTGAGCCGAGGTGCTGCTGGGTATAGAGCTATCTAATTTGTATGACAAGCTTACAGGGGCTTTCTGATTTTGGAAAATGCACTATTCGCAGCTGCAGGCTTAAAAAAAATATGAGTAAGGCCCCTTTCAGATCAGCGTTTTTGTCCGGATCCGAACGATCTGGACAGAAAAACGCATGCGCCGCCTAACAGTCGCACTTTTGCTTCACATGCGGCAAGCCCTTTGCATAGTCTATGGGGCTTGCTGCAAGTGCGGTATTGCCGCTATCTAGCACTTGCGGCCGCGAAAAAAAAAAAAAAAACGCGGTCAGCTGCGGTTATTTTGCAATACCACACTTGCAGCAAGTCCCACAGACAATGCATGGGGCTTGCTGCAAGTGCACCGCACATGCGGCCATTAGATGGCACAAGCAGCAGATGCATTTTTTTGTACGGATCTGGACAAAAACGCTGAAGTGAAAGGGGCAAACGCTACTCACCCTCCCCAGGTCTAGCTCAGAGTCTCCAACTCTGTTTCTGGTGTCTGTTATTTGCTGCACTGACGCCAGGTTAAGTGCTGCAGCTGATCAGCGGCTCTTGCCATCAACTCTAGCTGAGCTTACGGATTGGCTGCAGCACTATCGGCACAACACAACTGCTGCAGACAATAAGACAATAGAAGCCGCGACAGGAAGTCAGCAATGAACCCAGGGAGGGGGAATAAAGAAGCGTTTGATTTTCAAAAAATAAATTATAGCCAGGGAGCCATGAGTTTTCCAAACTCGTAAATCCCCTTCAACTTTTTAGGAAAGTGTTGATCACTGATTAGACAGGGACCAACTCGGCACATGAATGCACAAGTGAGACAGTGAAAGGAGCCCTTTTGCTGCTCCAATAATCATCAGAATACTGGATTATAGGCCTGAACAATTCACTATCAGCAACAGGACTTGGTATACAGCAGTAGCGTTGGGGACAAATCCATTAGATAGCATAACATGTGAATAGATAAAAGGTAGGTAGAGTCCATTCTCAATAGTCTTCCTATCTGTACCTTAAAGGCAACCTGTCATGTTGTTTTGTTCCCCCCCTTCCTTCCCTGCATTATAATTGAGTGCCATCACTGCAGCATAGAAGTGGGTTAAGGACCTGTGGTGATGTCACGACCATGTGACTGTAATGGTCGGAGCCAAGCAGGTCTTAAGTGAAGTAGGTGCTGGTTTAACTGCGACTATTAAGGTCACATGATCATGAAATCACCACAAGGTCCTGCAGAAATTCAATCATGCCCAATAAGATCACATGGTCGTGACACGCCGCAGGTCCTTAACACAGTTCTTTTATTCTGCAGTGATAGCACTTAATTACAATGAAGGGGGCATGATGAAGTTCAAAAAGTATCAAGGCTGAACTTGAGCGCTTGTGACAAACAGGAAAAAAGCGCCTCCCTATGACTGAAGACCAAGGTATTTACTGAATTCCCTTGGTCCAGACAAAAAAAAAAAAAAAAAAAGAGATTCTGATACAGAACTGGAACAAGTGAACAATCCCAAAAGGGATGGGAAAGTGTTTTTCTGCATTAGGCTGGGGCTACATGGCGATTCTCAGTCACTATACGATGTTGTTCTATACATGCACAATAGTAAAAGTGAATGTGGTATCAAGTCCACAATAAGCAAGTTGCAAAAAGTCAGAATTCGTTGTTTTTGTGACTTGCTTATCATGATACTTTGCAAAGCGGCAATGTAGCAGAGGCATACAACCATCTCTAGCCCCACAACCTGTGTCGTGGTCAAAGTCGTCGTGCAGCTTCAGCCTAACGATTCCAGATTGGGACCAGAATGTGGTCAATAAATTGCTTTTATTACCAGGTTTGAGAAGGTTAACATCCCATTGTCCTGGGTGAGGAGATTGGAGCGGAACATCCCACCACTTAGAGATAAGAGAACTCCAGCCAGGGGCTGCTCGTCTTCAGATCGAATCTAAGCAAAATCAAAGCAATGTGAACAGCTTTAAAAAAATATATGTATACAACCATGTAGAATTCTAAAAGGTCAATGTGATGTGACCTATACTGATACCTCAAACGTAACTCCTGCAAGGGCAAAAGCATTGAAGTCTTCCACGGATCCGTCTACAGCAGTCAGCACAAAGCCTTCTTTCTGGGCAGAGATGGTGTACTCCAGGTCACTGTGCAAAGGTCCCACACTGTGCCACAAACACACAATACTAAATCACAGGAGCAAACAATGCCAGGACTAATGGTCATACCAATCTCAAATGGATTTTATGTTTTCTTCACTTCAGGACAGTTTCTTAAATGGATTGGGAATTATTTTGCATTGTTCCCCAGGACCAGGTATATTATATAAAACAAGGATAAGAGGCGGAGAGAGGCATAGAAGAAAAACGGTTCTGAAATCAGTGAAGTGGTGGCAATGGGTGGAAGTACATACTGTATTTTTTTGATTATAAAATGGACTTTTCCTCCTAAATATTTGGGGTGCATTTTATAATCTGGTTGTAATTTACTGGATGGGTCGGAGCGTGAGGTAGAATAGGGTCATAGGAGGCATTGTTGCCGCTACATGAAAGCCACCGGTGATGGCAGGAGTAAGTTGATGCCGCAGGCGGTGCGGTGAGTGCACCGGCAATGCAGGAGCTATCCCGGCTGCGGGTATTGCAAGGCAGGAGCCATCCCCAATGGCTGTACAATAGTAAATGTGGGCAGTGTGGGCTTCAAAGAAATGGCGCCCATAAGTGGTGCATGCACAGATTGAGCTCTTGTCTCTATGATGAGACAAGGACTCAATCCTCCAGGTGCCATTTTCGGCAAGTCCACTGCTGGAAGATCAATGGCACCGGAGGCGGCACATGTGTAGATTGAGATCTTGGTTCGTCATTGAGCCAAGAGCTCAATCTGCACACACGCCTACCTCCGGGCGCCATTGCTTTGAAGCACACACCACCGACATTTACTTGTATACAACCACTAGGGATGGCCCCTGCCTCGCAATGCCCGCAGCATCGCTGGGATGGCCCCTGCCCTCGCAATGCCCGCAGCATCGCTGGGATGGCCCCTGCCTCGCAATGCCCGCAGCATCGCTGGGATGGCCCCTGCCTCGCAATGCCCGCAGCATCGCTGGGATGGCCCCTGCCTCGCAATGCCCGCAGCATCGCTGGGATGGCCCCTGCCTCGCAATGCCCGCAGCATCGCTGGGATGGCCCCTGCCTCGCAATGCCCGCAGCATCGCTGGGATGGCCCCTGCCTCGCAATGCCCGCAGCATCGCTGGGATGGCCCCTGCCTCGCAATGCCCGCAGCATCGCTGGGATGGCCCTGCCTCGCAATGCCCGCAGCATCGCTGGGATGGCCCCTGCCTCGCAATGCCCGCAGCATCGCTGGGATGGCTCCTGCCCCGCAATGCCTGCAGCATACTAATGTCAGGTCCTGCCTCGCAATGCCCGCAGCATAGTCAGGACACCTGCCGCACCTCTTGCAAAATCACCTTACTACTGTCACTACCAGCGACCCCGGCCTCCATACAGACGCTCCACACAGATAGACACAGGAGAGAGCCACAGGCCAGCGATAACAAAACTACCTGAAGGATCTTTGGGACCTATCCTAATACTACTAATATACCCCAACAGTACCTGCCTACATGTAAGGCTACCAGGCAATCCTCATGTTCTACCCTGGACAGGAATGCTTTTCTTCCTTGCACCTGGCAACCCGAATGTAACAGTTCCAGCTACATATGAAAAATAGGTCTCATCCCCTTAAAGTCAATCTGGCAATCTGTCCAACAAGGTTCCTATATTTACTACCATTCACTCAGGTATAAGGAGTTTCTTAGACTAATGCACCCCCTATACATTTCTATGCTACCTTCCCATAGGCACGTAGTATAACCTAGGATCTGTTTCTATACATAAAGAAGGGGCTGTGATTACTACAGCACCAAAGCGACAGGATTTATGCTATACCCTTTACATTCTGCTTCCAACTGTCTTCCTGACGAAGGCTTGTGGCTGAGCTGAAACGTCGGTTTTTGGAAACTACACACTGCACTGAAAAATAAAAAACCTGAAAGCAACTACCATTTTCCTTTTTGCCTTTTTCACGTGATATGTGCCAGGGTTAAAACTTTATACTGTTTGACTCTCTTCCCTTGAGCACCTAATTAGTGGTTGAGCTTGATGCTATACCTCTAACTACCAGCAACCCTGACCCCTGTGACCCAGCTGCAGCCCCCCCTCCTTTCCTCAGCGGTAAGATACAACTGAATTATTAGACAGACTCCCATTTTCACCTAAAAAAAAAAAAAATGTACCTTTTCTTAATTTCTCTAAATTTGGGGTGTTTCTTATAAAACACAAAATATGGTAGTTTTAATTTTACAAAACTAGTGAAAAGTCCCCATAAGACCTTCATAATTGCATGTGACATCACTTGCTCATGGGAAAATTAACATTACTGGGTCCTAACTCATAATTATTAGTCTCTTTGGAGTGATGCCTCCTATCAAGAGGGCATTAATCATGCACTTTATGTAATAGTATATTGGACTATGCTACTCCATGCAGAAGCATTGCGCTATAAAAAGGTCTACAGTACAGTGTGCTTTCATTTTAGTGGGTGCCTATGGGACATGTATGTTGCTATATGTCCATAGTGGTGCCTATGGGACATGTATGTTGCTATATGTCCATAGTGGGTGCCTATGGACATGTATGTTGCTATATGTAAATAGTGGGTGCCTATGGGACATGTATGTTGCTATATGTCCATAGTAGGTGCCTATGGGACATGTATGTTGCTATATGTAAATAGTGGGTGCCTATGGGACATGTATGTTGCTATATGTCCATAGTAGGTGCCTATGAGGCATGTTGCTATATGTCCATAGTATGTGCCTATGGGACACGTATGATGCTGTCATGTCCATACACTGGAGGCCACCGAGGTGACTGCATGCACCAAGGATCAATTGTGATGTGAACAGATTCTGATTCTCACTGTCAGCTTGTCTTACAAATAGGTAGGTTCTGCATAGTATCTACACCAGATTGTATATCCTCTTCTTATTGATATGTATGCAACTTATGTTATATAAAATCAGTAAAAAGAAAAAAAATTGCGCCAACCTGTATGAGCCTTTGTCATCTGTGAATACGGTGATGAGAGGCGACGCTGCTCCTTTCTCGCTGATTACTATCTCTACACCCTCCAATTCGGGGTGTATCTGTCCCTCCAGAAACAAGCCGGCTTTCCCATGAATTTCAATCAGCTTTCCTGGGCAGCTTTCTGAAATGGAGAGGTCAGTGTGACCAAACACAAGCAGTACAATTTCTAGCTGTATTAGGGTATGTGCACACGATCCGGAGGCACTACGTATTGGATGCAGTGCCTCTGGACCTGCGGGAAGCTGCAGTAAATGCAGGGAGAACGCAGCCGCCCTGTGCCCATGATCTGCGGTGGGTGCATGGCGACTTCTCCCTGCATTCACCCAATGGTGATCGCTCCTGTCTCTGCAACAATAAATTAACATGCTGCAGAGATGCGAAAACGCGGTAACCCGCACCGCGGCTGAAAACATGTTGCAGAGGGGAGAAGCACAGTGAGCATGATATTTCTACAAATCCAATCCACTGTGCTGGTACTGAACAACGCAGCGGCAATACGCTGCATCCAAAACTTTGCAACTCCTGATTGTGTGCATGTAGCATTACATAACCAGACACATTGCCGTGTACGGTGACAGCTGCTTACCACCACTGACGACAGCCTCTACGGAGGGTGGATAGAAGAGGAGCTCTTTAGATGAAGGAGTCACAGTGATCTTCTCACCGGATCTAAGAATAACAAGAAAAATATATATAGTTAGAGGCCAGAGTGAAATGTTTAAAGATGTTTTTTCATTAAAATGAGAAATCCAATCTCCAAGATCCTATCCTAATATGTAGTATGTATAATAAGTTTATTAGCAATGTGGCATAGTTTCCTGATTAGCCATGTCACTTACCTCATTTGCAGAGTAATGCTGCTTAGGTATCCATGGTTACAGTTACAAGCAACTAAATAACAATCACTATATGAATGGTCGTAACCATGGATACCTAAGCAGCAATACCCTGCAAATGAGGTAAGGGACATGGCTAATCAGGAAAACTATACTGCATTTCTAATAGGAGAGATTTGCTAATATTATTATGATTACACCTACTACATATAGGGATAGGATATGTGAATATCCCTTTAAGGTTAATATTAATTTAATATTTTTCAGTACTTTTATCATCATCATCATCATCACATGCAGGATTAGGGTATGTGCCCACATAGTGGTTTAGTGACGTTCAAACCGTAAGTAAACCGGTGGAAATTTGCAGGAGCCTAGAGTTCTGAGCTCTGAAGTCTCCAGCGGTTTCCCAGCGTTTTTTCAGCGTGTGCACAGCGTTTTTCAGTCGGTTTTTCCGGCAGTTTTCTATGGAGGATTTTGTTCATGAAAACAATCAAAAACCGCTGAGAAGAATTGACATGTTGTATGCTCCCAAACTGCTAGGAAACTGCTCAACCTCTGGCAGATCAGCTCACATAAACCCACTAAGTGTGCACAGCGGTTTCTAAATTACATAGGGTTACTTGTAAGTCCTAAAGCTGCTTAGGATTTACATAAATTTAAATAAAACCTATGCTAAACCGCCGGCGGTTTTCGCTGCTAAACCGACGTTAAACCACTATGTGGGCACATACCCTTACTGTGACTGAAAACCCAATAGGTGATCGTTACAACTCACCCCCTCCGCCTCCCTGCATAGATCACAGAAAATGCCCAAAACACTAATAGACAAGTCATTGAGTCCCTCAAGGGCAGGGTCCGCTCCCCTCTGTACCAGTCTGTCATTGTTAGTTTGTTTACTGTAACCTATATCTGGGTTTTGTATGCAAACCCTTATCACATACAGCACCATGGAATCAATGGGAATATATACCGTATATACTCATGTACAAGCCGACCCGTGTATAAGCCGACCCCCCTACTTTTGCCCCCAAAATCTGGGAAAACCTATTGACTCGTGTATAAGCCGAGGGTGGACCCCAGCACAGGTATACAGGCCCCCGCAGTGGTATACAGGCCTCCCCAGTGGTAGTATACAGCCCCCAGCAGTGTGGTATACAGCAGCAGCCCCAGTGGTAGTATACACAGCAGCAGCCCCAGTGGTAGTATATACAGCAGCAGCCCCAGTGGTAGTATATACAGCAGCAGCCCCAGGGGGTATATACAGCAGCAGCCCCAGGGGGTATATACAGCAGCAGCCCCAGGGGGTATATACAGCAGCAGCCCCAGAGGTATACAGACCCCCCCCCCCTTCCCCATCAATAGAATACAGGGGCCCCAGCTGTATACAGCAGCCCCAGCTGTATACAGCCCCCCGTGGTATCCAGGGCCCCCCGTGCTGCACACCTGTAAAGCAAGATGTCAGTATACTTATCGCCGCCGCTCCGCTGGTCGGTCACCACGCTGCTCCGGGTCTTCATGCTTCCTTCTCCGACGCTCGAACAATGACGTCATTTCCTGTGCGCCGGAGAAGGAAGCATGAAGACCCGGAGCAGCGCGGTGACAGACCAGCGGAGCGGCGGCAGCGATAAGTATACTGACATCTTGCTTTACAGGTGTGCAGCACGGGGGGCCCTGGATACCACGGGGGGGCTGTATACAGCTGGGGCTGCTGTATACAGCTGGGGCTACCATATATACTCGTGTATAAGCAGAGGGGGGACTTTTCAGCACATTTTTTGTGCTGAAAAACTCGGCTTATACACGAGAATATACGGTAAATAAATAATAAAAATAAATCATCCTAATTCTACCTGCACCATTGACCTAAAAATACAGAATTACCCAGCTCGCCATTACCTTGCCCAGTAGGAGAATTCATAGGTAAAGGGCCCCTGGAGCTCCTCCACCACCTCCTGAACCGGTGGTTGTACATCAGCCTCTCCCGCATCAGACTTCTCTCTTTCCAGCCTCCGGGCCTCTATTTCCGCCAGCTGCTGCTCTCTGCGAGTCTCTTCTATAGACTTCAGTGGCCCCAGGACCAGGGCTGGTTCAGTGTCAATGGAAGATCTGGTGGGAGGCGAGGAACAAATAGTAAATGTTAGTGTTGCTGAGCTTACCAAAGCCTACAGTGATCAGGGCACCACATTGTACTCAGAGCTTCATGGTACTCCTCTTCCACTCTATAAGTGGAAAGGATTTACAGAGTGTCCCCCATATCCTGGGCCTTTCCGCATTATGGGAAGGTGTGTGGACGTCTATCATTAGGTTCCAGCACAGTCCAAACTCAGTTTGATAAAACTTCAAGCATAATAAAAGCATAGAAAACAAATACAAGAAGCAATAGTTCTGGCTCTTACTTGATAGTGACCGTTACATCCATTAGTTTATCTGCGGTTATGGCCCCGAGGACATGGTGCCGTACTGCCGTCAGGGTAAGGATACTAGGCGAGGACCTGCGGCGAAAACAATGCAATGATATTACAGTTTAGCAGAACAAAAGCAGTAAAAATCACTAGGGTAACTGCTTGCGGTCACTAACAACATGAATAAATCACAGTACACGTAAATATAAGGACCTTGTAATACATTGTATCAGAGAGAAAGGCCTCTTTCTCCATTTATGAGCCACTTCTCCCCTGCCTCCTGACCACTCTAAGCACGGCAACAATCTGCCATGACAGGGATCAGATTACAGCTGCAGGCTGAAGATTATTGAGAACAGTGAGAGACACAGGCAGACCATGCTGCTTTCTAGTAAGTGTGGTATCTCACCCCAGTGCTTTATGTACAGCAGTACTGACCACTATAGCTGTGTATTGTTAATGTCAACAATGCGGCTTCTGAAAGTATGCAACATAAGAGACAGAAATCCCCCATGTCTGTGTTTGAGGTGTATCAGACACGTTATCTCTTTAGAATTTACACTTTTCTGCAATTATGCTACATTATCTTCTATAACAGGGGTGAGCTATTAATCTTCCTGAGGGACCACATGAGACACAATGACTGGTGTGGAGGGCCAAACCAATAGGCTGAAATGAATTCTACTCAATATTCATAGTAACATTGATAATTATTTTATATTAATTGTATCACTTAATATTGAGCAGAATGAAGTATGTTGACATCTGTATATACAGTATGAGTCCCCACATAGCCCTTTTATATACAGTATGAACCACCAAAATAACCCCTCTATATACAGTATTAGACCCCACATAGCCCCCCTTTTTACAGTGTAAACCTCTATAGCCTCCTATATGCAATATGCAGTGAGCCCCCACATAGCCCCAATATATTCAATAAGCCCCTACATATAACCTCTATTTACAGTGTAAGCCCACCATAACCTCCTATATACAGTATGAGCTCCCACATACACCCTCTATTTACAGTTTAAGCCCCACATAGCCTCCTATATACACTATGAGCCCATACAGGTTAAATAAAAAAAAAAAAAAAAAACAACACTACACCACATACTTGCCTTACCCCAGTTCCCCACCGGTGCTCTGCCGCACTGACCCTACGCACATTACCCATCATCACATCTGCTATCGCCACCAATTACTTCACTACTATCCACATACGGAGCGAGCAACAGTGGCGGCCGGTTGGCGAAGGGCATCGCGTTTTCAGCAGTTTGGCTATCTTGGCCCACAGACCACACTTTGCCCAGCCCTACTCTATACTCATTAAATCACCCAGTATATCCTCTGCCATATTTACAGTAAGTAACAAACAAGTCTTGACCAGCGACTGCCAAGATCCTTTTACGATAAGGAGCGTGTTCTGATGATGCTGGCATTTGCTGACAATCTAGTAGCATAAAATCCAAATGTAACGTGTTAAGAAAAAAAAAAATCTGCTTACGTGTCATAAGTGTAATATGCGTGTTCAAAGCGATGGCAGGAACGCGGGGTGACCTTGTAAACACCTGGAAACAACATTCATTAAAGGAGAAATCAGCAGCCGTATTCCGCAGGGAAAGATGTAAATACATTCAGGACTTGCCTTCAATTAAAATATTGCTAATATCAACTGATCCTCCCCCTCCACAGTCACATCAAGGGTGAAACAATGCTCCATATAAAATAAACTGGTTCCTTTAAATGGAATCTGTCAGCAGGATTTTGGTATGTAATCTGAAGACAGCATGCTGCAGGGGTTAACACAGATATCACGATGTGTTTGTGATCACACTGTGTAGTTGTTTACTTGCAATGTTCATTTTAGCTTCAGGAGATTATTATTCCTGCATTAGGTTAGCTAGGGGTCAGGTAGTTTGCCTTGCCCCTGATGTGACTAGAACCTCTCTGTCCATTGACATTGTACATAAAGAGCTCGGTGTGGGCAGGGTCAGCTCTCTAAGCTCTGCTACCTAGTTAACTCGTGGCTAAACTACTGTGTGCAGTTGTTTACCTGTAATGTTTGTTAGGAGATTATGATGGTCAGACTAGGTCAGCTAGTCTGCTGTGAATAGTAGCTCAATGTCTATAGAAATGTACAGAGAGTGTGGTGTGGGCGAGGTCAGCTCTCAGCTCTGCTATATGGCTAAATCTAAATTCACTGATTGGGTCAAAAGTGCTGCACCCAGCAATCTAAGTGATACATTGCTGGATTCAGGGTCTCTTTGCCTTCATCATGCTGCTTTCAGATAGAGGTAGTAATAGCCTGCTTACAGATTCCCCCTAAAGGGTATTCACACTCTATAGGCAACAAGATATACCCAGGATATACCCTCACTTAAATGGGTTGTGCCACGAACTTGTACATTTTAATCAATAGATCTTGGAGCAAAAATAAGTCCCACCATTGGATGTGTTTATTAAAAAAAAAAAAAAAAGAGAAAAGGTCCTGTCCCGAGATATTATTATAAATGTGCTCCTGTGTAATGTATGTGTGCAACCATGCAAGGAACAGGTCGGATATACCACAGCTCCAGTAATCATCAAAGTAAAAGCACAGCCTTTTGCAAGTGGAAACATCTTAAAGGGAACCTGTCACTGGGTTTTTGCCATCCCATTTGAGCACAGCATGGTGTAGAGACAGTGACCCTGATTCCAGCGATGTGTCACTTACTGAGCTGCTTGCTGTCATTTTGATAAAATCCCTGTTCTCTGCTGCAGACTTAGCAGTTATTTGAATGTGGAGCTCTATAACCCCGCCCCCACCACAGAGTGCGTATAACCCCGCCCCCACCACAGAGTGCGTATAACCCCGCCCCCACCACAGTGTGCGTATAACCCCGCCCCCACCACAGTGTGCGTATAACCCCGCCCCCACCACAGTGTGCGTATAACCCCGCCCCCACCACAGAGTGCGTATAACCCCGCCCCCACCACAGAGTGCGTATAACCCCGCCCCCACCACAGAGTGCGTATAACCCCGCCCCCACCACAGAGTGCGTATAACCCCGCCCCCACCACAGAGTGCGTATAACCCCGCCCCCACCACAGAGTGCGTATAACCCCGCCCCCACCACAGTGTGCGTATAACCCCGCCCCCACCACAGAGTGCGTATAACCCCGCCCCCACCACAGAGTGCGTATAACCCCGCCCCCACCACAGAGTGCGTATAACCCCGCCCCCACCACAGAGTGCGTATAACCCCGCCCCCACCACAGAGTGCGTATAACCCCGCCCCCACCACAGAGTGCGTATAACCCCGCTCCCACCACAGAGTGCGTATAACCCCGCCACCACCACAGAGTGCGTATAACCCCGCCACCACGCCACTGTGTATAACCCCGCCCACGCCACTGTGTATTACCCCGCCCACGCCACTGTGTATTACCCCGCCCACGCCACTGTGTATTACCCCGCCCACGCCACTGTGTATTACCCCGCCCACGCCACTGTGTATTACCCCGCCCACGCCACTGTGTATTACCCCACCCACGCCACTGTGTATTACCCCGCCCACGCCACTGTGTATTACCCCGCCCACGCCACTGTGTATTACCCCGCCCACGCCACTGTGTATTACCCCGCCCACGCCACTGTGTATTACCCCGCCCACGCCACTGTGTATTACCCCGCCCACGCCACTGTGTATTACCCCGCCCACGCCACTGTATATATCCCGCTCACACCACTGATTGGCATCTGTGTACACTGTAATCGGTGATGGGGGCAGGGTTATACAGAGCTCATGAACAGCAGGCTAAGTAGTCCTCTAATGATGAAACTTATCAAAACTACACTAAACAGCCGAGTAAGTGACACATCTTTGGCATCAGGCTCTCTGGCCATACATTGTGCTACTCTCAGATTAGGTGGCAAAATACTGGTGACAGATTCCCTTTAGTTATATATTTGTCAATGCAGTTGCTGTTCAAAATAAATATATTAAATGAGAACGTTTGCTAACACAATCCTTATTTATATACCCCATTAGAGTATATGAGTGTGATGAAGGCGTCTCAAGGGACAACGAGAGCATCTCCCAACCCACAAAATGAAGCAATAATGGAGCAGGAGGGTTTTGGGGGATAGACTGGAGGAACAGGTAAGTACTGGGGTTGACAGTGATCGTGGAGGGAGAAACAGTGGTAAAGGTAGCAGGACCTGGGACTATGTGCCCCCCTTCCTGCAATATATCACGGACTTGTACGGTATGATCATAGACTAAAATACAAAATATTGTATATCAGGGCTGGGACAGGGCAATATACACGTCCCTCTACACCAGGGGTCTCAAACACGTGGCCCGAGGGCCGCATGCGGCCCCTGGGGCCTCACTATGCGGCCCGCGGCACCTTGGACAACTTAATGATGCATCGCCCAGTGCAGGGAGCCGCTGCAGTCCCCGCTGTGTGATGACTTCCGTCTGCGGCACTAACAAGCTCTGCCTCTCAGCAAGATCAATGCAAGCTGCCAGCCAATGACAGGCCCGCAGCTGACGGCAGAATAGGACGTCGCCTGCAGGCCTCTGGCTGGTAGATTGCATTGATCTTGCTGAGCAACAGAGTTTGTCTGAGCAGCAGCTGGAGGAAGTCATAGCACAACGGAGGCCGGCAGTAAGCACAGCGGGGACCGTGGCAGCAGCGGCCCCCTGCACTGGAGCGATGCATCATTAGTGAGAAAAGTGTGAGTGTGTGTGTGACGGTGTGTGCATGAGGGTGTGAGTATGAGTGAGGATGTGTGTATAAGATAGTGTGTGTGAGGTGTGTGTGAGTTTCAGTGTGTGTATGAGGTTGTGTGGATGTGTGAGAGAGAGTGTGTGTTTGTGTGTGAGGGTGTGTGTGAGTGTGAATGAGTGTGTATGTGAGTGTGTTAAAAAAAGGGGATCAGGATGGGGGACATAACTAGAAAAGGGGATCAGGATGGGGGACATAACTACAAAAGGGAACCGGGATGAGGGAAATCACTACTAAAGGGGATCGGGATGGGGGACATCACTACAAAAGGGGACCAGGATGGATGGGGGATATCATTACAAAAGGGGATCAGGATGGGGGACATCACTAGAAAAGGGGATCAGGATGGGGAAAATCACTAGAAAAGGGGATCGGGATGGGGGACATCAGTAGAAAAGGACATTACTACAGAAGGGGATCAGGATTTGTACTTTACTACATTAAGCAAAAAATTCTGGCAATACTAAAAATATCACTTTGTCCTACAAGGGATGCGGCCCCCCGCTATAAATGTTTTTCTATGTGCGGCCCACCAACCCACCTGAGTTTGAGACCCCTGCTCTACACTTTGTCAAGGGCAACCCTGGTACAGCTTGTTTTCCCACTGAACAATCAAGGCTTAAGATAAAAATGCTGAATCTGAAAAATAAAAAAAAGCAAAAAATTACCTGGCTTTGACAGGCAGAAGCGATTGACTCCTTTTGTTAGATTATACACACCGACATGCTCTGGGGCATTGCCATCTTGGTAAAATTCCTGGGGATGAGAAGGCCAGTGGATTCAGAAATGGTGACAGAACATCAATAAAAGTTGGCTGCAATCAAGAGCCCTGTGCATCTCTGCCCTTATCCACATTGATGTCACTGACACAGGTAGTCTAATACTACAGTAGAGTAGGACCGTCCCATGGGTGCACCTTGTCGTGGTGGGATGGCCTTAACGCTCTTTGATCACATAGTGATAACCAAGTGTCCAATGTTATTTACATGTACTGCTGTTATTTACTTTCTTATAGGGTATATGATCACTGTGTACTTCTCTTGGGTTTCTTGTGCGTGGCAATTCTCCATACAGCATATCATTCTCAATCTGTAATTTAGAAGTTGGGTCCACCTTGGATACCCCTCTCTCCCTGCATGACTTCCACTGTATCACTTACATCACACTAAATAAGGGGTTGTCCTGGCTTTTTCTATAATTTACATGTGTATCTAAGCTGCAAAATGTTAACAGTCTGTAATTTCCATTCTGCCAGCATTTTGCAGGGTTTCCCAGATATCACCTATTTTCGTCTGGAGGAGAACATCCAGGGGGCGTTTGTATTGGAGACTGGGAGGAAACGACCAGTTCCCATTTACATGCTGCTCCAATACAAACAAGCCCCTGGACGGTCACTGGCTGCCGCAAATAGGTGATATCTGGGAAACCCTGCAAAATGCTGACAGCATGTAAATTACAAACTGTCAACATTTTGAAGCCTGGATACACCTGTAAATTATCTAAAAAGCCCGGACAACCCCATTAATGCAATGCCGTAAGAATAAAGTGAGCAGTAGAGGAGCTGTACCCAGATTCTGCCAGGCAGGACCCGATCTGTGCCGGAGGCTCCATTACAAGCCACAGACCCCACCATGAATGCCAGACACCACGGTGGCACTGTCTGTTTCGCCATGTGGCAGATCTGTACAAAGCCTGAATTCTGTTTTATTATTTCTTTAAAAGAACAAAAAAAAAAATGGAACTAATAAACCCTCATTTCTCTCGGTGCTATGGCTTCCTCGATGGAGCTGTGTGCTGGCTTATTATTTGCAAGGCTAGATAATGTTTTTATTGTTACCATTTTGGGATAGATATGATGTTTAGTGCTTGTTAACAGCATTTTTTGTGGTATTTCAACGAAAAATTTTTTTATTTTATTGTTCTTGAATTATTTTTGATTACAGTGTTTGCTCAGGTTAATTATTTTTATACTTTGATAGATCGGATTATCCTAAATGTGGCGATACCAAATATGCAATTTTTTAAAAATTATTTTTAATGGGGAAAAAGGGGGTAATTTGAATTTATGCTTACCTTTTCATATTCTTAACATTTTTTTAACTTTTCACTGTTGTTAATAGTCCCCTTAGGAGACTTGAAGCTGCGATCATATGATCGCTTGTGCTATATACAGCAATGGCATAACATTGCTGTATATAGTAATCAGTCTCCTTTGAAGCCTGGACACGGGCAAGTTTCAATTAAGCATTGAGATCCTCAGCAGACCCCCCTGCTGTCATAACAACCTATTGATAACCCATGATCACATCACAGGCGCGCCAATGGGCACTTACAATGGCATGCCCCCATGCCAGCGCATGTCAAATCCTGCTGTCACTGAGTTTGACAGTGGGATTTTAACAGGTTGACAATTGCGGGCAGAGCACCACTCATGATTGTTAATACGTAATAGCCACTATCTGCCAGATATGGGCTGCGCGTGATCCTGCTCCATACACCAGTTTCCAACTTGCACCACACATGTATGGCGGATTTCATAAATGAGTTAAGAGATGAGTGGTGCAGAAGAAAGACATTTAATTCTTCAAGGACAGCAGGACGACCAATGAATAAATAGCCATGAAGATTACACAATGGGAGCCATGCATATATAGGACGGGGGATGCCATGTTCTTCACTCACCAGTGTTATACCATGTGAGAGGGAGCACCTCAGCATGTAGCCAGTCTGCCGGAACTCAATGCCAACAACGTCGCTCTCCTTAACTTCAAACTCCAGAGACTTATTCTTCCAGCACCAATCCTCCTGGATGATACTCGCTTGCAAAGAGAAAAAAAAAAACATAGGTACATGCGTTTTCCGGAATATACAAAAAGCTACTTTGCTCCTTTGTTCAGGAGCTTGGTGACCCAGGAGAGCTGGATACATTTCAACCATTAGTATGTCAATTATGGAATTATGCGGCAGATTCTCAATTATAAAGCATCAAATTTTGCAGCACACATGCACCACAACCGGCTCGGGAGCAGCAGATTTTCGGCATGTGTACCTGACGAAAGGGACAAGTTCTTTCAATATTGTGACGAAGACATCAGGCATTTCTTTACCTTTATATTTCCCGGGTAAAACATCCTCAAATGTAAAAGTCACTCCATCGGATTTACTGGAGACCTGTAGAGAACGCTTCTCTCTCTGTCGGGTCACCGACTGCAACGCCACAGTCAGATCCCCACAAGCATCTGTACAAAAGGAAAATCTTTAACAAAACACATACTAATAAATACAACAACTCTACAATGTTCAGAAAGAATAAACCGGCCGCAAAAATGTGATCACTACAGTTCTAGAATCTATAAATCACTTATAAATCAATAAAATCATATCTGCTCCTCAGCACTTACCCCTCATTTTACCTCTCTAGTCATGCATAGTGCTAGAGTTTCAGGGGACAGGAAGCTACCAAGTTGATATGTGGGAGGGGAGACCATGGTAGTGCTGAATCAAATCAATATAGTGCTTTACCTCTGCTCCTAGCCTAATACAATAGTACATAATGTGTACTGTCATGTAAGTTGTACAGCAGAGGATTACAGTGGGTATTTATAGCTGCTTGGTGACATGATTGCTATTTGAAGGGAGAACACCACTGTTCTTACATTACATAGGATGTACATTAGGGGCAGGATTGTAGTGTGACCATGTGGTTGGCAGCCACATCCCTGCCCATACAGAAGTGTGAGGGGGCAGGAATGTAAAATAATCCTGGAGCCCCCAGGGTCCACGCCCCTGACACCTCCTGATTTCAGCAGCACGAGGATGAATTCCTCTGTCCCCAAAGGGAGGGGTGAGAGCGGAGGAGTAGATATGATTTTATTGATTTATAAGTGATCTATAGATTTTAGAACTGCAGTGGACAGTTCAGCTTCATCATGTTGGAGGACAGACAGTACAAAACTACTGTATCTCCCCGGAGTCCCCCTTTTAGTTCAAGAGACAGCATAGAATGGTTTACTAATAAAGTAAAGCTCTGAAATCCATCCAGTGTCAATGTTCCATGTTAAACATACCAAGACAAGATACTTTTCCAGAAACAGAAGCCATAAATTGGGAGAAGGACACGTCCATAACAGGTTGGTCTGTGACAGTCACAGGATACATGGAGGGTTTTAATGCCAGTCCTGCTTTAGCCTCAGCTTCTGATACAAAGACCTGTAAAATGGGCAGAAGCTTAGACAGAACATCGCTGACTTCATACACTGTAAAAACATCAACACCGATCATCAGGAAGATGATATCATCAGAGATAGATTATATATACAGGTTTTGTCATTAGCCGCAAGTGCCGGATCTGGCATAACCGCACTTGCCACACCTGACTGCAAGTCCCATAGGAAATTAACGGGGCTTCCTGCAAGGGAGCTGTTACGTGGCAGATGCGGCAAAGCTAACGGATCTGCCGTGAATGGCACTAAACACAGATGTGAAAGCAGCCGTAGATGACACGTCATTCCGCCCCGCTCCAGCTGAATGGCTGAAATAAGGCAGCTACTATGTGAATCCCAATGTCCACGGTGCAGGCTGCATAAATCTGATGTCAGGACCATTTAAAGGAAACCTCTCTCATGATGTGACTATCTGGTTATGCTATATGAAAAGCTGCTGATTTTATTAAAGGGGTGTTATGGCCTACCAGAATCCAAGTCATCTTCAGAGTTCATTCCAGGGGCTGCGGAGGCCACAGTAATACTGAAACTAGATGTCCCAGTAGACTCTATGCAGTCATGCACTGCCTTCTCTAAGGCTGGTCCGTACTCTATTCTCTAGCCTAAACACAGTAGGTCAATGTCATCATCCAGAGACAAGGGAGCGTTTTAGGTTTTTTTTCCCCGAGGGGGAGAAGGGTTGGGGGTTTGTCTGTTACACATCACATGACAAGAGCCCAGGAATCAGCACACCGGGTACAGCACCACCACTGAATGTGACCTCAGCTCTAACAGTTCCTTCAGGAATCAGGAGCCCCCATAAGTGACCACAGGACATTGGAAGGTGCTTTTTTCCCCCCCATTAATGTTTCATGGTCACGTCATTGGAGAACACAGGAAACCTGTGACACTAAGAATTACACCTAAAGTGATATCCAGGACTTTGGAAAAGCAATTTAAAAAATCTGCTTTGTCAGAGCAGTGTCTTCTTTTCTGCTTTGCTCTGTTGATGGGGCAGGACTTTAAACATCATGATCATTGACAGCTGACTCCCCCAACTGTGATAGCTGGCTGTCAATCAACATGACGTCGGGACTCCTACCCCACCAACAGAGCAGAGAGGAAAAGAAGACGCCGCTCTGTTGATGTGACGGCAGTAGAAACAGCTGAACTGCTGACAGGGGCGCCCAGTGATTTCTGTGCCTGTGAAGGACGGCGCCAGCACAACAGACAGGTAGTTAGCAACTACCTGTCTATGAACACTTAGGCAAGTATTTATGTTTTCTTGTGCCCAGCCTTCCCATCCACTTGGTTTGCCAATACGGTTACTCTCTGGCTATTACTTCTGTGTCTGTGTCCAGGGCTCCTACACGAGTTGCCAGACCTCGCAGAGCAGGTTGCCCATGCGGATAAGTAGCTCTACTTTGTCTTGCTTACAAATAACTCTTCTGTTCATTCAACCTCGCAGCAAACTGTCAAGAACAACAACAAAAATACATTCCTTCTTTGGCTTATTAAGCTTTCAGATCTCCAGCCTGTTTGGGACCAAGATGCACAAAGATCATCTCGGATGCCCTCTGCTCCTGAAGGCTAATTCAGGAGCCGTTTGCAAACAAAGCGCCTTAGCTGCTGCAATCAAACCCATCAGACTGGAAACAGGTAATCATAATACGAGGCGGGAAGTTTTTAAGACTTATTCGGTGTACAGGGGAAGTCAGGGGCTAATAGCCACCTACTTACAATGCAGCATAGGTGCTGTTGAAGGTTTTCAATCCCAAAATCTGATATGTTCAGTTTAACTTTGCATTGGCTGATGCGACATCCAGCTAGATAGGTACCGCTAGAGGCAGTTACCAAAGGAGGTATCTACCAACTCCCTACCTTCTTGTAGAGGCCTTTTTTTTATTTCCCCCTTTTGGGACTGCTTTGTTCAATGTTTCCTGTGTCCCCTACAAACCAACTGAGAAATTAGTATTTTTGGTACTTATCGTAAAATCTCTTTATTGTAGCCTTCATTGTAGGACACGGCCCCCACCCTTATGGCTCTTTGGGATGCTTATTTCCATTTGTGACACAGGATTCCTTGCTCTGCTCTACTTTACTGTTCTTTGTTGTATAGCGTCTCCTACTGCTTTCTCACTACCTGGTTTAGTCCCCAGTTGCAGCTGGATGTAGTCTGAAGGAAGAGATGACTTTTTCATTAAATATAATTTAGTGTCAGCCCCCTGGCAGGAGTACGTACCCCATGGTTTTTCCACAGTGAAGGCTATGAGAAAGAGGATTTTTGGTACTCGTTAGTAAACAAGAGGATTTTTGGCACTCACTAGAAACAGGATTTTTAGTAGTCATTGGGAAAAAGATGATTTTTGGTACTCTAAGTAAAATCCCTTTTTCCTAGCGAGTACCAAAAATCCTCTTTTTCCTATCTCCTAGGTTTAAAAAAGTAATTTTGGACCACTTTCCCTGAATTTCCTTTTTATCCATTTATTTTTTTATTTCCTTTTCAACAAATTAGTCTGCATGTGTGTTATTTTGGGGTCATGCAGCTGTTATAAGATAAAATGCAGTCTTACCTTTATATGATAGGATCCTCTCCTAGCGTGGAAACAGAAGGCTCCATGGGTGTCTGACTCTGTGGTCAGGACAGATGCTCTATCCTTGTCCTGCGATGTCAGAGTCACTTTGTATTTACTCATGGTCTTAATACTTTCAGGAAAGTGTGTGATAGAAATGTCTCCGCACACACTGAATCTGGAAACAGAAGAAAGTACAAATCACCTAAACCCCCTGGAGACTGTGCAACAATCGGGCAGTTCCCAGGGCACCTTACCTTGCCGCCACGATGTCAGCGAGCTGTGGGGTGTTCGGAGCAATCTTCACAGTGAGCGTATCAAAGAAAATATGCTCCTTCTGTGCATCAATACTGTATGTACCAGCCGTCATGTTCTCCAGGCGGAAGGATCCATCGTCGTTGGTCATAACTATGTAAGGATAAAGAAAAGAAAGATGAGGTAGTCTTTATGCACAGCTTGCCTCATCAGGGGTTCAGGATGGGTCTATCTCATTCTTTACACTGCAGTTCTGCTTCTTCTGATTGGCTATTTGTAAATAAACAATTCCCACCAAAAGCATAACTGTGCACTAGGGGTTAACTCAGAATCACCAGTGAAGAAGGCTGTATACCTACCAATGAAGTAATTCTGCATCAGCGTTTTAAAGGGAATCTGTCGGCAGGTTTTTGCTATGTAATCTGAGGACAGCATGCTGTAGGGGCTAACACACAGATTTCAGCAATGTGTTTACACACTGTGTGCTGTTGTTCACCTGTAACGATTGTATTAGCTTTATGAGATTATCATTGCTGGACTAGGTCAGCTAGTCCGGCACGCCCCCTCTTTGATTAGCAGCTCAATGTCTGAAAACATTGTACAGACAGCTCTTCGAGCTCTTCTGCATGGCTGAATCTAAAAACACTTTCAAAACTGCTGCACCCAGTAATCTAAGTGATACTTTGTTGGATTCAGGGTCTCTTTGCTTACATCATCATAAGCTAGCAAAAACCTGCTGACAAGTTCACTTCAAATGGGCTGTTTAGGTTCCGTTCAGTGCGGGATTGAAACCTGGGAACCCCAGTGATCAGCTGTTACAAGGTCCCATAGCCGCCTAGAATACAGTGTATGGAGCTCCGTCCATTGTTCAGTGACCATTATTGGTTTGTGAAACTTAACTCCTATTAACAGTCGATCAGCACAAAAAGACTGATCAAACCAAGCTCACTTGATGCACCCTTGATCTGGCAGAGCAATTCAGTGCACCTTCCTAATTACTTGTTTTCCCATCTATGTCTGCCCTCATCTTTGATTGACAGCTCAGGATTGACAAGACCAGAGGAGGGTAGAAACAGATGCAATCCACACAAATGTACAAGAACCAGGACAGAAAGTGGATTTAAATATGCATTGCTGTAAAACAATGCAGGTCCAGATGCAATGAAGTAAAGTATGGTGGTTAATTTTGACGGGTTTCGAAGTGAACCTCGCATCTTCATCAGGAGATTCCACCAAATGATTTTGGTGGAATCTCCTGAAGAAGAAACAAGGTTTAAAATGCGTCAAAAAACCATACATTACATCATTTCACCAGGACCTTCATCTTTTCACAGCAGTACAGATTTAGACTGCATTCACACATTGCATATTTTTGCGCGCGCTTTTCAAAACACGCAACGTGCTTTTTGTCTGCCGGCAAAGTGAATGGGAAATTCACTTTGTCGTGCAGACAGTGCGTAAAAATACGCCGCGCTTTTATAGGAAAAAGTGCCTGCGTGAAAAGAATGACCCTGTCAATTCTTTACGCAGCAGCACCAGCGCTTTTTCCTAAAAAGGGCGGCGCTGCTGCATCTGATGTAACAGAGGAGGAAGAATCCTGGTTCCTCCTCCCCTGTGTGACATGTGACCGCCCATTTGATTTTGCAGTGTATTAATATACACTGCGTAATCAAAGTTAAATAAAGACAAACGTATTAAAAATAATAAAGAATTAAATACTTACCCTCCGACGGGTGTTCCGGTGTCCGGGAGCCGCCGCTGGAATGGCCCTGCTAGGACCTGTGGTGATGTCAGAGGGCGTTCCGGTCATGTGATCTGTATCACATGACCGTGAGCGGCCAATAAGCGCCCGGAACGCTCTCCGACATCACCACAGGTCTTTTTCCACTCGGAATCTGCGGCTGCTCACCGGTCCTAGCTTCCGGACACCCGCAATCCACCCGCCGGAGGGCAAGTATCCATGTTTATTATTTTAAAAACCTCTGGCTTTATTGAATTTAGATTTCACAGTGTATAATGATAGACTGTGAAATCTTTAGGGGCGTGCACAGATGTGACGGAGGGGAGGAGGAAGCAGGATTCTTCCTCCCCCTGCAGCACATAAAAAAGGAGAATTTTGTGTACTCACCGTAAATTCCTTTTCTCTTAGCCTCTAATTGGGGGACACAGACCGTGGGTGTTATGCTGCTGTCCACTAGGAGGCGACACTAAGTAAAATCTGCAAAAGAGTTAACATGACTCCTCCTCCGCAGCATACACCCCTGGGGCAGACACTGCCTCACCAGTTTGTGCTAAAGCAGTAGGAGCAAGTAAACAGATTAACGATATAATAAGGCCTGTAAAAAACCAGGCACCTATAGAACAAGTAACAATAGTAAAAACAACCGGGCCTGTAAAGAACAGGCACGTATGTAATATCTCAGAAGTACCCTGAGAGGCCAGAAACTTGAAAAAAAAATAAAAAAAACCAGTAAGAAGGTATGAACAGGCAACAGGGTGGGTGCTGTGTCCCCCAATTAGAGGCTAAGAGAAAAGGAATTTACGGTGAGTACACAAAATTCTCCTTTTCTCCTTCGCCTCATTGGGGGACACAGACCGTGGGATGTCCCAAAGCAGTCCCTGGGCGGGAAAAGAATACATTAGACTCTTATACAAGCTGTACCCTACCGGTGAGCTGCTGCCACCAGGGAGACGCATCAACTAGAACTGCGTCTAATAAGGAAAGAAAATGAACACTGTGCTGGTACACAACAGCGTAAGCATACGAACATTGTGATGTACCCCAACAGAGTAAAAACTGAACCAGGTGACAGCCTCGTCTACCTACAACTGAGAAGCCTGGTCCCAAAGGAGGTAGAATGCCCCGGTTGTACAAGTGCGTGCACGACATTATACCCGATGTAAACGGTAATATTTGCAACTGCTAAACTTCCTGAATAGGAAGTCTGTACGTATAACCAGTTTAGCTGAGGATGTCGGCATGCGCAGTAAGCGGCCCACCAAGGGGATGAAGAACAATCTGTCAAGAGTTTCTTTGAAGGACAGAAGGAACTTCTGGAAGCTGCCGCAATAGCCTCATAGACACGTAGAGTTCAGGTGAATCCAACGTGAGCTGAGCCATGTTGCTACGGTGCATCAGTGCTGAATGACTGAAAAAGAGCCGGAACGGTGTGGTCTTTGTGTATATAACATGACCCTGTCATCTTATGAAGAAAAATGAGACAGGTCGCAACTCAACCTATCTTGGCGACCACCTAAAAAGGGGCGCTTCGAGGAGAGCGCTAGGGTCAAAGACTCAACGGATAGGGTAAAGGTAGAGGTAAAGTTAACACCACCCTTGGTAACAAAGGTGAAGAAAAAATTTTTGTGAAGGTCTGAAGGAGAATCCCGCAGCACATATTAGACCGGAACGAAGTCCCATGAAACCAACCATTGTTGTAATGAAGGAGGGGACAATGCGTGAAAATGTCCCGGATGGAAGGCGCTAACCTGAGCCCACAGCCACGCAATGGAGGCGTAACCGAGAAGGTAGCATGGGGATGTGCCCCTGAGGCACTCGAGGGAGAGAAATCGATGAGACCGGAAACAGGTGTTTACCCCCCGAGACAAGGTTGTAGCGCCTGTTCGCAAAAGGAGAACTAAGTATCAGAGCTACAACCAGGTGTCAGGGCCCCACTAAGAATAGAGTTTCCGATTCTTTGAGAAAAGGACCTTGGAAAGAGGGCCTGTACGGTCTGGACAATGCCAGGGAAAACCAGTGGTGAGTGAAAATAGGCCAACATACTAAGTGCGCCTGGACCAAACCGGGGTCCTCTAGAAGACTAACGCCATTGGACCTGAACCCTGCCAAGGCCCTTTGGATGACTGCAAGGCCGTGAGATTAAATCCTCGCCTCAGACTAAGAAAGAGAGGCTGAGGGGTATCCGCTCTCATAAGTTGTGAATTGTGAGCTATAGCCCCGAATACAGGTACCTGCTGTGTAGCAGGAACGAAGAAGAAGAAAACCGGAGTGATCTGATTCACTGTATACTGGGTCCTACCTTGGACATTACATGAGTGGGTTACACCTGCGAGGCCCCAATGATGAGATACAAATCCCCAAGAGGGGAATCGTGTGGGGAGACCAGAGGAATGGTTGGTCAATAGGTAACCAACCCGTATGCCCCAACGTCACGGAAAGAGAAGTGACGGACTGAAGAGGGTCTGCGTCTGTGACGATGACATCCAGATTGGAACTGGAGAAATTTCCTCGGCATGGAATAACTAGGTACGATGATTTAGGGAGTTCACTATAGTGTGATCACCGCTGCGCAGTCCCAAAAGAACGCGTTTTGAGTGTATCCCTGGTGAGCAACCAGGTTAAATGAACTGGGAGGTCCACTGCAATGTGCAAACGCATCTGCGCAGCCTCCAAGTGAAAAAGCCTTGATAAGGAGACCCTCTAGATAAGGGAGGACAACTTGTCGTCGTGATTGAGAAATGGATATAATCGCTGGTATCACACAGAGCCACCGAAGGGCTAGGTAGAGAGAACAAACTATGGAGCACCCGGGAATATGTAGACAAATGTGTTGACATCTATGAAGGCCAGAAACCTTTGTACTGCCATGGATGAAAGAAGTTCAGGGAGGTCGCATAACGTTTCCCTGTTTGGGGACTACAAGAGGACTTGGTGACGATCAGTCAAGATATACATCCGCTTCAGCTGCGACCTCAATGCCATGAGGAAACGGACGGAAGCCTGAGGATTACTAAGGAAAAACGTTGTTGCAACTCTGCATCCAGTTGTGGGAGCTGAGGAAGAGGATCGTCCGAAGTTGCTTGTAAGACGGTCCCATATTGGAGACGGTACTGTGCACGTGCTACAACCCAATGTCCTGAAGAGACGGATGGGGAGACTAAGGAGTACCAAATAGTGGTGCCATCCATTGCAAACCAGACACCCAGCTGTGGGAGCTGGAGAGGATGAATATTCAGATCCGCGTGATAAGGAGTCTCCTATCGAAGACGGCAATATGAAGGTGCTACAACCCAAGTGCCCTGAGGAAGGCTAATGGGGAGACTGAGGGCTACTAAATCATAGCGCCATGCACTGCAAACCCAGCTCCTACCGTGGGAACTGGGGGGGATGATTGTCCGGATCCGCATACCAAGCTGTTCTGTATTGTAGAGGAACCAGGGGGGACGATTGTCCGGATCTGCGAGCCAAGCAGTCCTGTATTGGAGATCGGAACACTTAGGAACCGTCGCCATAAATGATGTTTCTCAAATCAGGAGGGGGAACGTGGAGGTAACACCCCGCGTTGCCGCCTGTTGGTTTTGGGAGATCGGTACGCACAGGTACCGTCGCCCTCCATCTTTCAGTACTCGTTCCTCTTGTGGCTAGATTGCTTCTCTAGTCTCAATGGCGCTTGAAGCCACTACGGCTGCTCCATCGGTTATCATCTGCATTGTATGCTTAACTGACGGTCTGATGCATCCTCGCGAAGACTCTATCCTGGAGAGGAGGGAAAGTATCAGATGAATGTCTGAATCAGCTCCTAAAAACAGTTCTTAGTTGAAGATCGGAATGCTGAGAAACCGTCGTCATAATGATGTCCCTCGGAGCAGGAGGGGGTACGTGGAGGTAACACTCCGCGTTCCCGCCTGTTGTTGGTTTTGGGAGATCGGTACGCATAGGTACCGTCGCCCTCTATCTCCCGTGGGTGGTGGATGTGGACTCCAGTCGACACTGGGAGGATATATGCGGTGTGAATGGGACATGTACATCTGAAGGACCGCCTGGATTGCGTGATGAATTGTTTAACATTTGTGCGGCCGTTTCCTTTCTGTGAATTAGTCCGTGAGACATAGGACTGTCCATGGATGGAGAAGGTACAAAAAGTGTTTGTTAATGGCCTGAATAGGGTAATAACCCTCGCCAAATGTGCGACATGTCCAGCAGGGTGAGGGTGGAAGATCAGGGCCCCAGTCTAGAGAGTAGATCTGACGGACAATGGCTAAACCAGCCAGCTTTCCCCGCAGTCTTTGACTTAACATGCAAATAGAGTCTGTGGAGATTTGGTTGGGAGTCTCAAAACACAGATCTAGCCAGATATCCCTCTAAGGAAAGATTCAGCTAAGGTGTGGCTCCTGCGGAGAACACCATTACCACCATAAGTGGCCCTTGTAGTCAATATCCAGCTCCCTTACAAGCTTAGAGATATGACCAGGGAATACCAAGGCCAGGTATCCAACAACAGACAGCTGCCTAATATAGCATTCCGCTACAGGCAACGATGGTAAGCACGCCTGAGGAGGAGTGCTGTCTGTACCATGGTTGTCCACGGTGCAAATCGGACCGGTCTGAGTCGCACGTTGGGGAGAATGGTAAATCTTGTACTTGGTAAGAGTACGATTGTGGCAGTGAGGGTAGGAACTGCTGAAGTCAGAAAAAATAACATATAATGAAGTTCCTGCAGCGACACCTACAATGCAGTGCCTGCAATGACACATATAATGAAGTGCCCGCAGTGACACATATAATGAGGTGCCTGCAGTGACACATATAGTGAAGTTCCTGCAGTGACACATAAAATGAAGTGCCTGCAGTGACACATATAATGAAGCGCCTGCAGTGACACATATAATGAAGCGCCTGCAGTGACACATATAATGAAGCGCCTGCAGTGACACATATAGTGAAGCTCCTGCAGTGACACATATAGTGAAGCTCCTGCAGTGACACATATAATGAAGCTCCTGCAGTGACACATATAATGAAGCGCCTGCAGTGACACATATAATGAAGCGCCTGCAGTGACACATATAATGAAGCTCCTGCAGTGACACATATAATGAAGCTCCTGCAGTGACACATATAATGAAGTGCCTGCGGAGACACGTATCATGAAGTGCCTGCAGTGACACATATAATGAAGCTCCTGCAGTGACACTCCATACAGGGAAAGAAGGGGATGAACCCAAATGTGAAGGCTTGATATCCCTATAGACGTGTGTCCCTTGGAGGGGTTCTCCGAGCACCCGGCTGAGAATCCCCAGCCTGGCACTGTCCTTGGTGCCATAGTGTCCCTGGTGCTGAGCCACAGCTGCGGAAGCATAAGAGCACTTACCCTGCTTGCCACATGTTGCACGTCCAGGGTCCGGTTACGTCCGGGTATACAGCGACGCCAGCTCGCCCAAGTCGGTGCCCCTCCGGGGACCGAGTATACAGCGGCGCCATGTGTATTCCGGGAGGAAGTGGCGACCGCTGACATGGAGGGAAGAGGCGGGCCAGATCACAGGGCTCGCTGGGATCACGCGATGCGCGAGAAGCGCGAAGAGACAACCGTTCCGCCCTCCTCTGACGCGTCCTGGGCGGGCTCCGCCTGAGATGCGCGTCACGCGAGGGGCGGAGAAAGGCGGGGACTATCGAGGCTAGGCCGAAGCCGGGGCCTGGAGTAATACGCGGCCCCGGCAAAGAGGGGAGGCCGGCGCGGAGGTCCCGCCAGACCCGGGGACAAGGCCAAAAGCCAGATTGCTGCTGCACCGTGGGAGGAATCCCCGGATGCAGAGAGCCATCGGTGTCCGGGTCCTGTCGGGATGGAGGCCGGAGGTATGCGGCCGCTGGAAGGCATGTGGGAAGGGGCAAACAGGGTTCCAATGCCATGGGTAAATGTGTACCTGTGGTTGGCTCCTCTACCCGGAGTCCCTGTGAGGGGAGACTGGGGAGGGCAATGTCCGTCCTGCGTGTAGGACAAGTGACCGGCCTGCTGCTGCCATCCAGAAACCTAAAGATAGTATCCTGAAGAGGAGAGTGAGATGAGACCTCCGTCCCTCAACCCAGGGCTCAGCTATGAGGCCTGGGAGGGCTGTTAATAAAGGAGTCTGTCTAAACCTTGGCCCAGGTTCTAAGATGAAGCTGGGGAAGGAGATGATTAGGTTCTAGAAACTCAGCCCATGTGGGGAGCTGAGAAAGATTCTTCTTTTTCTTCGGAGTTGTAGAAAAAAGAGGGAGAAAAAGTAAAATTCTAATAAATCTATCTAAAAAAGGGAAAACAATAAAAGAGGTCTGCCTCCTAAGCGACACTAAGCAAAACTGGTGAGGCAGTGTCTGCCCCAGGGGTGTATGCTGCGGAGGAGGAGTCATGTTAACTCTTTTGCAGATTTTACTTAGTGTCGCCTCCTAGTGGACAGCAGCATAACACCCACGGTCTGTGTCCCCCAATGAGGCGAAGGAGAAATGTGGTGTGTGAATGCACCCACGTGATTTGTTGAGCCTTTTTGCGTGGTCAAAAATCGCGGCAAAAGGCGCAACAAAATACGCAAATGTGTGAACGCAGCCTTAAATCCACTTTTTATCCTGGTTCCTGTACATTGATGTCATACATTAAATATAGTTATAAGCCATGAAAATTTTAGTCATGGATAACTCCTTTAAGGCTGAAGCTTGGAATCACTTTTTATAGAACGACATACCATTACTAGCTGTCAATCCACAGCTGCAGTTCTCAAGAGTACATTTAGCTGCATTCAGCTTACAGCACTCCTGGTGACTGCAGCTGTCATGTCTTCCATAAGAAGTATCCTATACCATCACTAGATCTGACCTCGGAGACCCCAGTCATGGGAGAGAAGCAGCAGAACGCACAGCAATAGACATATGCATGTGGAAAGCAAAGAGCAATCATTACGCATTAAGTCTTCATGCACTTGCATTGTAATCAGAACACAAACATCAGTTCAACATCATCCATAAGAGTCATAATGTTAAAAGTTCACACATCAGGAGAAACCATAAAAGATAGAGACAGCTCGGAGCAGAGTCCAGTGTGTATGCCCTCTGCGGCTATGTCTCAGGGATCACCATTTTGTCAGACACGCGTGCCATTCCCACCAACATTTAAGATCTGACGCCTTAAATGATGGTGATGAGGACCACACAAGTCTGACAAAAGGACGATCAATCGAAGTAAACGAAGATTAATGATTGCTAACTGCTTTCCATGAGCATAGCTTTTACAGCTGTCATCATACAAGAAAGAAAGTGGCAGAGATTTGTAAATATGCATTGTGACCCTATGCAATGTATCCTGTACCTCACTTTGTACATTGGCGACATACCTTGCATTACTCAGCTGTGATCACTAAACACGTACTGAGCTGAGGGCACTATGAATGCCATCTGACCTGTGTCGGGTGTCAAGGGCCCCACCACTCTCTATTGATGACCTTATGCTATAGCTAGGTCTTCATTATGTTAGTTACAGACAGTCCCTTTAAGTATGTCCCTTTAACTGTGCACATTTTAAAAATAATAGTTCTATGAAAAGCAACAATTTCGAATAAAAAAAATGTCAGATGCATAGAGAAGGATAACTACCTTTCATCTGGTTGTTAAGTGTGACGACAGCATCTGCAACACCTTCTCCATCCGGCCCATTTAATACCCGGCCCGTTACAGAGAATCCCATGACATGGAAGACCGGCTGAATTAAAAGAAGGCAAAATACATTTATTCTCAAAAGTCTAGCAGAAAAAAAAAAAAAAGATCACAAAGAAAATCCAAGTGCTGGGAAACAAGAGAGCACACATTTGCCCAAATACAAGGAATAAACATATCGATAGCAGAGCAACCAACTCCATTTTGACGGGGTCTGTCTTTCTGTTTCAGAGTATCTCTCCTTGTGAAATGGAGAAAGACTTTGTTTTAGATAAGAATGTATGTAGCTTCTTTGTTTAAGAATGAAAGTAAGAAGTTTGGGAATGTGAAACTTAAGAACTGTAAGGGTTGTGCACACAGTCGTTTCTGCATCTGTGCAGAACGCGGAACGTGGAGATTGAGATGAGTTTCTGACTGCTAGTGTCTGGTTTTGTTAGCGTTTGCTAACATTTGCGATGGTACTAGCGTGTACAGCGTCTTGGGATTTCCGGCGTGTCTTAGGTTTCCAGACTGTCTTGCTGCATTGTTCAGCTAGATCGCTGAAACGCTGAAAGGTCGTTGCTCACTGACAAGGTGGGAACGTGAATAAATGAAAACGACAGCCAAAAGTTGTAAGTACAAGCGTTTTCAATCATTGATAGCATGTTAATCCACGTGGAGGATTATAAATTAACTAACTCAGCGGAACGCGACGAACGGTAACAGCACAAACGTCAGATGTGACATACCCTTGCACCAGGTGTATGGATACTACATTAGCAAAGATCTGTTAATGCCGCCATAGGTAAATAGTAGCAATAGATGCTTTTTGAAACAAAGATGTAATAAACACTGGACATTGAGACAGAGCTGCTTCGGACACGATTGTCTTAGGGTGGGCTTCTCCTATACGTTCGTACATACATGATTTCTATCATTTAATCAGGACCATACACACAAAAAGTTTAATGTGTCACGACTAAGTTGCAACAACAGATTCATTGGAAAAGAATTATTAAATAAGAATGCCAAGAATAGAGGTCACCAAGAATGGCATGCAATGCAATGATATATAACAGCACGATTTGTTCCCTGGTATTGTTATCTGAATAAATTATGCTTATCACGATGTTCATTGACAAACCCTTTCCATTTGCTCTAGGGCTTATGGATATGACAGGGCAGGGGGTAGTTCCCACATGTGTGGATGGCGTATAGAATTAGGCATCACAAATATTTGTAAACTCTGGTGGTTTGGGATATCAGCTCTTTAGCCATTTTTATACACGCAGATTGATAAGTGCAAGGGCTCGTGTTAAGATGACGTAGCGCACTATAGGAGGATTACAGTGCTCTCAATGGATTCAGTGGGCTGGAGAGAAAGGAGGCCAGCCAGAGCCTTTGTTGTGGTCGCAGTCAAGACACAGCAGGATCTTGCAGACACATGGGTCATAGTGTCCTGCACGGTCCCAGTAGTGCCCAAGTGCCAGGTAGTTAGGGATTAGTGTGGGGGGGGGGGGTGAAGAGCTGCTTTGATGGGATCCCGAGTTGTCAGCAGTGGGAAGAAAGCTGAAGTACTTTCCTGTAAACCTGAGGCATCGTAGATGCAAGTTCCAGGCTGAGAGGAGAGGTTTAAGGGCGTATATAGAGCCATAACCAGCGGGAGTGGGAGAGTGTCACATTGCGGAAAGAGCTGAGTTCGTCACATAAGAGTCCTGTGAGTCTGTATATTGAACAACTATGGAAAGCTGTATTATCACAACAACAAACTGCTGTTGCACCTGTGGACTGGCCATTATTTCTTGAAAGTGGCTGATCCTCACCCACATCCACAACTTTTTCTGTGGAGGATGTCCTGCCAGCTGGAGAGACCACCATGACAGCTAGCAGCCATTTACACTCGGTTCAGTGAAGCCGACCCAGACACATGGTAACCCCTCTGGGTCAGAGAGGAGAGCACTAGTTGCCATCAATGAAAAGATCTCAATTAGAAACTTCCGGTATTCATGGAGATGACCGCATGAGTAATAACTCTGCATAAGGCCAACTGCATTTTAGGGACACTGGAAAAGCAGCAGATTGTTGGGCCTACTCCAACATCAAAAGTGGCAGTCCTTGTGAGACCTCTCCATCAAAGAGTTAAATTAGACAAAGTAGACTTGAGTGTAGGATACCATTAATATCATTGAGAAAAACTATAAAATGTCAAGGTAATGTAACTGTAAGAGGACAATAGGAACCAGATGGGTTAAGATCAGAGCATTAATTTACCTCTAATTTAAGACTGTCGTGTTCCACGGTGAAGTCCAACCTGGATGGGGCAACGTCAAATGTAATCCTCTCTCCTCTGTAAAAAGGGATCTGGAAAAATAATAAACAGTAGATATTAGGACATATGGGAAGTAACACAGAACTCAAACCCAATAAGGGTGGGAGCAGCAGCTTATATACTCAGTCAAGTGTCAAATGAACAAAGAAAATGGGTTCAAAGCAAATTACCAAAACTGTGGTGTGACGGCTAAGGCCCCTTTCACACTGGGTTTTTGTTGAAAATGTGGCAGATCCGGCAGATTTACCGCATCCGCCGTCTAACGGCCGCACTTGCGGCAGGCCCCATGCATTGTCTATGGGCTTGCGTGCAGGTGCAAGGTCTTGAATGATGACAACTTCATGGACTTTTAATTTACCACAACAACCAGACAGAAGTTATCACACTTTAAAAATAAAAAACCTTTTGGTCGCTGCTGTGTTTGGCCATCTTGAACTAGAAACTGCCTTCTGCAAAATTGTTAACCGGCTTCACACCGCGGTGTGATCAGGTCCGGGGCTGCCGATGTTATTTGGACAGCCCCGGACCAGATTTGCAAATATGCCCTCCGGTCTAGGTTTGCAGCTGGATGCCTTTGATCGCAGCTGCTGATTTTCAAGATTGCAGCTAGCAGGGAGCTAGCCGCAGTCCAGAAAGCTCAGCAGAGGACAGCTGGTGGTGAACTTTAGCAGCCAGTGTCCGGTTCCCGGATCCAATGGTTTTGTCGGATCTGGGGATCCAGCACCATAGACTCCCTTGTTCGGAAACGCCAGATCCCCGGAGTCGGGAAGATCCGATTTGGGCAGATTTTCGCAAGCAAACATTGTGTCAGGGAGGAAAATCCTGAATTCTCCCAGATCCTCCCAGACAGATGGAAACCAGATGGCACATACTGTTTCCATCCGGCCCCATAGGGCTGCATTATGTCAAAATCGAGTCGGGGCTGTCGGTTTACACCGGACAGCCCCGGATCTGATCAGGCTGTGGTGTAACCCGGCCTTACTATTGATTTCAATGCAAAACAGCATGCAGTAAACTCCAGTGCTCCTTCTAGTGGAGGCTGCAGGAATGATACTTTTTGACACACAGAGGTGCCTGATCCACATTATTCAATACCCAGTGGGCACATGATTCCATTATACACATTTTAATTGGTTTTCAAAATTAAGAAGAAAGTAGATCAGCTTTGATGAACTTTTCAATTTATGATCTGCATTGTGTGTATGGCACTTACTACCTAGAATACCAAACTTATCTTTTGCATATCAACCCGCAATGATTATGTGTAAGATTTAGTTTCACATGTTCGACCAAAAGAATGATCCTAGATATGACTGATCAGCTGCTCTTTATCTAAGGTGAACTGGGTGTTTGTAGCAGAATAGATTAATGAACTGAGCATTTGTTGATGGATTTAGCTAATAAATCTCCCACAGATTCCTTTTAAGGGATTAACCGTCCAGTCTAAACCTATAAGCAGATGGTTCCCTATAGAAGAAGCCCCCTCCCCACTTACCACACTGTAATCCCCACTTGGCAGTGATAAGAATGTAAAGGTTCCGTCATCTTTAGATGTAGCGTGACACAGGTAAGAAACAGATTCTTCTTTACCCTGAAAGCCGTCAACGGGTGACAGATTGCAGCCCAAAATATCCTGGAAGAGAAGCAGATCAATGAATGACAGTCACAGGATCTAACCAGGGACAGGGGACAAAATGGGAAATGTAAAGGTGTATGTGGAGTGATTTTACCCCCCTCTTCCCCTAGTCTGCCCTTACTTTTTCAATCCCTGATGTGCTGTCACAAAGTGTCCGTAGCAATTATTAGACTAGCTGATGCTGCTGTACTAGCTCCTGCAACAACCCAGTTGGCAGCATGGCTAACACTCAAAAATTGGTGCCCAAACAGAGGGTACCTTTTAAAGGATATACCACTATATGCATCTGTGTCTAGATAAGAATACGATCTGCTATAAAGAAGCCGATCAATGGTCCATCAGATCCTTTGTACGAATGATTAAGCCATCAAATTGCCAGAAGTAACTGACAGATAAGAGAAAATAAAAAGTGTGAATGAAATGACTGCCAAAGCTAAATCATCCATTCTGCTATTTTCTGACAAAAGCCATGAAAAAAAAAAAAAAAAAAAAAATCTAAAAAGGGCTGTCACAATCGTCAATATCACTGTCAATATCGCTGCTGCACGTGATGTTGCTGCGATGTTGACGCATGTGACAGGGAATATCAACCAGCGATAAATTGCTGGTTGATGGTCATGAGGTTTTAGGACTGGACCGAAAACCTGGCGATGGTCGCCTGGTGGACACGCAGCATCGGGAGACATGATCAGCCAGCTCCCAGCGCCTCTCAGGAAGCGCTGGGAGATGGTATCCATGGTAAACTGCGGGTAACTAGGAAGCGCGCGCAGCCTTGATACCCGATGTATACCTTGGTTACCAGACTTCTCCGCTTACCGGCTGGTATCCAAGGTACACAGCGGGTAACTAGGGACCCAAGTTACCCGCTGTGTACCTTGGATACCAGCTGGTGAGCGGAGAAGTCTGGTAACCAAGGTATACATCAGGTATCTAGGCAGCGCGCACTGCCTAGTTACCCGCAGTTTACCATGGATACCAGCCTGCAGACATCGTAGAAACGATATTTAAATCATTTCCACAATGTCGCTGGTCCAATGATCGCTGGTGAGTCTGCCTGTGTGACAGCTCACCAGCGATCAGCCGTCATGATCAGATCGCTGACGACATTGACGTGTGTGACGCCGGCTTAACTCCACAGATCAATATTATTGGCAGACCAGAGTCACCCATCGGACATGCAGGGGATTACCTCTTCATTCGTGATACCTAAAACTGGTTGGTACAAGCTTCAAAAAAAATGGGCAGACTGACCTACGCCATCAGACTGGACATTCCTTTAGATTTCCTGACCCACTTCTATTATCACAGAACACTGTAACTGCCCGTGTGCAATGATAGAAGTCTCTATAGGTTATGTGCAAATATGCAACTCTGAACTGATAACGGCCTTTCTTTTACAGGTGCTGAAGTGGTGTGAGGTGTGATAATGGATCAAGGGGAACACAGAGCAGGCATCAAGTTCCTTTACTTAAAAGCTGCAACACAAGAGAGACTCCGATGAGATGAACGAGGTTTAGGATAACAATTCATCATCACATCATGAAGTCAAGAACTGGCATAGTCTATCAAATGTGGTTGAACTTCAGTGGAAACTGCTTGGTCCTTGTATGCAGTAAAGGATCCATAGCCTTTCGGATGGTGTGTGGCCTTGACTGTCACGCACCAGTGCGTATTACGGGGCCCCGTCTCCCCATCTGTTCGGTGAAAGACAGCAGTGTGTTGTGCACGTAAGGTGTGTGGACTGTGTTGGGGTGATACTCATACATATGCTCAAGAGTGAGAAGTGTAAGATTGAGCGAACAAACATTAAACCTTGCAGTCATACCCACGTCACATGCTGAGAAGTGTGCAAGTGATGACGTGAAAGTTGTTTTTGATGGGCAAACCCCCCAAAGATCCATCACATTGACTTTACCTCCCGGCTGATGGACGGTGAGAACAACAGAAACATGACGCCTTTCATGGGCTCGCCGTCACTACGCACAGAGCCAGACACATCATAGCCAGCGACAAGAAGAGGGCCTGACGTTTGGGCGTTGGAATTTTTCACTTGCACCATTGCTGATGCCTGAAATACAAAAATTAAAGTCTGAAAAACAAACAATCTCAGAGTTGTGTGTTTTAGGCTAATGCACTTTTCATATGAACAGCTACTTTAGCATTGTTTTTTTTGTATAAAGGCCAACATAGGATGAAACTGAGTAACACCGAACCCAGACATACCCATAATCCTGGCAGCACATACCTCCTTTAAGGTCCAAGTTGGGTGAGATGCAATAATCTCATATTCTCCTGGAAGCACTTTACTGAAGAAAAATCTAGACGAAAGAACACAAGATGTTCAGTGTATACCTGCCATGCTTATTTCTAACATGATATGCCTATATAACTGTGCAGCAAACCGCCATGGGCAGCTCATGGCTGATGGTCCGGCATCTAAGCAGATGGTGATTGTATCATTCACTGCTTGCCACTTACTTCCCACCGGTCTGAGTCACCGTCGTCTGCAAGTTCCCTGCACTCCCCGCTCTTCTCATTGCAACCTGAACTCCAGCTGGACCCAAATTCTGGTTCCTGCTAAGGACCTGGAAGTGTAGATTTTATTTCAATGTGCAATTCTAAACATAAAGGTGGCCATATATCAACAATTGCAAACAGATGAACACATTTACATAGGAAGCAAATGCGATAAAAGCAACAACAAAGACCTAAAACATATTAAAAGGGTTGTCCACCACAACCCATCTCAATCTGAGTGTTAGTCCTAGTTAAAATAAAACCTTATACTCGCCTTTTTTTGCGGGCACTGTTCCAGCAGTGACAGCACTCTCTCTCCCGAGGCTCATGCAAGGTTGTTAAGTCACACGAGCCTTGTGCCCAGAGGTGTCTTCCCTTTCAGACAAATTAGACATCAATAGAAAGTGAGCGGCTAAACACAGCTCTGATCTCCCTTTGATGTTCAATAAAACAGCGTTGATTGAGCGCACGGCTCATGTGAGGCATCAACCTCGTGAGAGCGAGTGTAGACAGTGCTGGAACAGCGCCCGCAATGGAGACATCAATAGAAAGGCGAGCAGCTAGCCCCAGCGCTGACCTCCTCTTTGATATTCGTCTGACGATGAGGAGATAGAAGACAGCGTTGATTGGGCGCAGGGCTCACATGACATGATGCATCAACTTTGATTGAACGAGTGCTGACAGTGCTGGAACAGCACCCGCAACGGAGACATCAATAGAAAGTGAGCAGCTAGCCACAACTCTGACCTCCTCTTGATGTTCAATATGTCTGAAGGCAAGGCAAGAGAAGTTGGTGCTGATTGAGCGCAGGACTCACGTGACATGATGCATCAACCTTGATTGAACGACTGCTGACAGTACTGGAACAGCGCCGACAACAGAGACATGAATAGAAAGCAAGCGGCCAGCCGCAGCTCTGACCTCCTCTTGAGGTTCAATTTGTCTGAAGGCGAGGAGAGAGAGGTTGGAGCTGATTGAGCGCAGGGCTCACGTGACACAACAACCTCGTGTGAGTGAGTGCTAACACTGCTGGAATAGCACAGACAACAGAGACATTAATAGAAAGTGAGTGGCCAGCCGCAGCTCTGACCACCTCTTGAGGTTCAATTCGTCCAAAGGCAAAGAGAGGGAAGGTTGTGCAGTTTGGGTGCAGGGCTCAGTGACGCATCGACCTCGTGTGATCGAGTGTTGACACTGCTGGAACAGCGCCCGCAACGTAGGTGAGTATAAGTGTTTTTTATTTTTACAGGGGGAAACATGTAATTACTTACTGGCAATGTGTTTTTTTGGAGTCCATGACAGCACCCAGAACGACAATATGTGGGTTCTGTCATGGACGACCGATAAAACACTTTGAGATGGATTATCCTCGTAATGTACAACTCCTTTAAAGGGGCTGTACCATGCTTATCAATTATCCCCATCTATAGGACATGGGATAACTTGCAGATTGCTGGAAACTCCAGTGGTCACAAAGCAGAGCCCAATGTGAATGGAGTGGAGGTCCAGCGTGCTCACCAACACTCTATACATTCCCTATGGGAGATGAAGATAGCCAACACATTATGAAGCCATCTCTTGCCATCCCATGAAAAATGATTAGAGCAAAGAGGGGCACATACTTTACCATTAACCCATTCTACAGATCCCTGTACTTGGGATCAGAAGGAAGCCTAGTAGCCGGGATCCCCAGAATCAGTAATTATCCCGTTATCTACACACACAGAACATTATAGCAGAAGAGCACATTCAGCAAGCGTCTAATCCAACTAATGTGTAAAAAGGAAAGATACAGAAAATAATTTGTTCCGACAGCTGTGGGGATGTTTAACAAATGTATAAGTGTAAAGCATCCCAAGACTAAGTGAAGTTCTAAGGGTATGGGGGGGGAATAGGCGAGGTACATGTACCAGTCTACCCCATCTGCTGTCCGTATAGACTTATTTTGTAATAATATAGACTTATTTTGTAACGTGTGTAATGTTCTTGATCTTTGTTCTGCTGCTGTAATACTGTAATTTCCTCTGGGATCAATAAAATTAATCTTATCTCATCTTATGACAGATGACAGACAGATGAAGGACATCATAGTTATTCTTCATACCTTGCCATTAACGGAGAACCCAGTAAAGACAAAATTCACATCTTCCCCTTTGGTACAGATATCGTTCACTCCGTCCACGTGAAGGGGTACACTGGTCGGTTCTGCAGCAATCAAAAAAATCATTGTATTTAGCCCAAAACAAAGCACTTTAGATACTTCCATGTTTTCATTAGCTAGCTGGGCAAACAGTCACACAGTCATCCAGGCAGTGAGCAGACATGTCAATCTACTGCAAACATGTCAAAATTCACCTAATGCTCTCTGCAAGGACCTCTGTGATGTCACAACCATGTGACTGCAATGGGTGGGGCCAAGTCTGCATCTTGCTTCACACAAGGCCTGCTTAGCTCCCCTCATTACTGTCACATGGTCATGACATCTCACAGGTCCTTGTAGAGAGCATTAGATGAATTTCGGCATGTCTGCAGTTGAGTGACATGTCTGCTAACTACCCAGATGACTGACTGTCTTGACAGCTGGCTAATGAAAACACAAATATCTAAATGCTTTTTTGGGGATAAATACAACAATAGAAAAAAAAAAAAACAGGTTACTAATGCACACTACATGACCTGAACAACATTGGGGGCAGTTTAATAACAAAAAAAGAACACGACAAGCTCCCTTTAACCAGCAATAGACTGTGTAAAACAAAGGCTATAAGATGGCAAATGTTTACTGAAATCCTAATTTTTAGCCCTAAATACATGCATTTAAGTCAAAAACAAAAACACAGTTGTCCATAAAAGGTGGACAACCCAAGCATTAATATCTATCCACCACTAGCATTCTCTCGGAAAACTACAACCAAGATGTCTGTGACCGAGGGTTGGGTCTGCAGAGGATGAGACCCCACACCATGGTGTTTGCTCACCAACCTTTGACACTGCCCAGAGATGTCTGGAGCTGACAAGTGACATTAAAAACAAAGGGTTCATTGATTAGATGTCAAGTAGAAACCAATCTAGCTTCATTACATTTCTAGTCCTGGAGATCTTGTACTGGTGTGATTGGCTTTTTTAGACCCCAGAGATGGTGGGTACAAGACCCTGCCTCTAACTACAGCATCTACTGCTGGCTCTGATGCTTTTTAAGCACTAAGACCGGGTTCAAACGGCCATATTTCACGCTCCATTTACAGACCATAGTGGTGGGACTGCCCGAGGCTTACAGCCAGCCTTTTATGTAACGGTCTGCATATAAAAGGAGTGACATGCACAAGTCTGAATACGGCCTTAAAGGGGTTGTGCCACAGACAAAGCCATAAACAGGAGTGGGTGATAAATACAGAAGAGTCTTTGGATAGCTGGTGACTGGGTATGTGAGCATTATTATTACAATCAGATTGTGGCTATTTGCGTGATTCAGGCCCCAGTTGCAGCCCAGTTGCATTCATGTGACCTCTCGGTCCTTTGCTATGGTGAGCCTGGATGGCCTGGATTGCCCTCTTTGACTAGGCATTTGTTTTAAGGCTGGCTTCAGACTTGCAGATGCATCTGCAGCGTTTTGCAGATGCATCTGCAAGCATCTGCATGGAGACCGCTGCCCCTATGTTTATAATGGTGCACACGGCGGTCTGCAGATGCTTGCGGACCGCCGTGCGCTCTCATTGCCCGCCATTAGTGATCTGTGCGCACGCGGATGCCTGCGCACAAATCACACACTCCCGCCCGCACCATGGACGCGAAATGTCGCTGCAGATGCATCTGCAAGTCTGAAGGCAGCCTAAGCCCATGTTATGTTTCATGGTGATGTTGACCATAATGGAGGCATTGATCAGTTTTACTGAGTGTTCTAGCCCAAATTGTATCTCATTGCTCTATTGATTTATATTTACCTTATCTACACCAGCTTTACTACAATCTTGTTTTTAATTGATTTTATATGTAAGGAGGTGGGTCTTGGTGTTTGTCTGTGTTCTAATGTTTGAATAAAATTTGATTTTTGTGTATCATCCCTTTCTCTATGTTCTTTTCTTCTTCATACAGTTAGGGCCAGAAATATTTGGACAGTGACACAATTTTCGCGAGTTGGGCTCTGCATGCCACCACATTGCATTTGAAATGAAACCTCTACAACAGAATTCAAGTGCAGATTGTAACGTTTAATTTGAAGGGTTGAACAAAAATATCTGATAGAAAATGTAGGAATTGTACACATTTCTTTACAAACAATCCACATTTTAGGAGGTCAAAAGTAATTGGACAAATAAACATAACCCAAACAAAATATTTTTATTTTCAATATTTTGTTGCGAATCCTTTGGAGGCAATCACTGCCTTAAGTCTGGAACCCATGGACATCACCAAACGCTGGGTTTCCTCCTTCTTAATGCTTTGCCAGGCCTTTACAGCCGCAGCCTTCAGGTCTTGCTTGTTTGTGGGTCTTTCCGTCTTAAGTCTGGATTTGAGCAAGTGAAATGCATGCTCAATTGGGTTAAGATCTGGTGATTGACTTGGCCATTGCAGAATGTTCCACTTTTTTGCACTCATGAACTCCTGGGTAGCTTTGGCTGTATGCTTGGGGTCATTGTCCATCTGTACTATGAAGTGCCGTCCAATCAACTTTGCAGCATTTGGCTGAATCTGGGCTGAAAGTATATCCCGGTACACTTCAGAATTCATCCGGCTACTCTTGTCTGCTGTTATGTCATCAATAAACACAAGTGACCCAGTGCCATTGAAAGCCATGCATGCCCATGCCATCACGTTGCCTCCACCATGTTTTATAGAGGATGTGGTGTGCCTTGGATCATGTGCCGTTCCCTTTCTTCTCCAAACTTTTTTCTTCCCATCATTCTGGTACAGGTTGATCTTTGTCTCATCTGTCCATAGAATACTTTTCCAGAACTGAGCTGCCTTCTTGAGGTGTTTTTCAGCAAATTTAACTCTGGCCTGCCTACTTTTGGAATTGATGAATGGTTTGCATCTAGATGTGAACCCTTTGTATTTACTGTCATGGAGTCTTCTCTTTACTGTTGACTTAGAGACAGATACACCTACTTCACTGAGAGTGTTCTGGACTTCAGTTGATGTTGTGAACAGGTTCTTCTTCACCAAATAAAGTATGCGGCGATCATCCACCACTGTTGTCATCCGTGGACGCCCAGGCCTTTTACAGTTCCCAAGCTCACCAGTCAATTCCTTTTTTCTCAGAATGTACCCAACTGTTGATTTTGCTACTCCAAGCATGTCTGCTATCTCTCTGATGGCTTTTTTCTTTTTTTTCAGCCTCAGGATGTTCTGCTTCACCTCAATTGAGAGTTCCTTTGACCGCATGTTGTCTGGTCACAGCAACAGCTTCCAAATGCAAAACCACACACCTGGAAACCACCCCTGACCTTTTAACTACTTCATTGATTACAGGTTAACGAGGGAGACGCCTTCAGAGTTAATTGCAGCCCTTAGAGTCCATTGTCCAATTACTTTTGGTCCCTTGAAAAAGAGGAGGCTATGCATTACAGAGCTATGATTCCTAAACCCTTTCTCCGATTTGGATGTGGAAACTCTCATATTGCAGCTGGGAGTGTGCACTTTCAGCCCATATTATATATATAATTGTATTTCTGAACATGTTTTTGTAAACAGCTAAAATAACAAAACTTGTGTCACTGTCCAAATATTTCTGGCCCTAACTGTATGAGTAGCCTTTGCATAGAGGGATGGATCCTATATTTAACCGATTGTGGTGCCCCCAGAAACTCCCTTGTTGATAAATACAGAAGAGGGGACATGTTTCTTTTCCTCCGATTGCTCTGCTTATGATTTAGTCTTGTAAAAACAGTCCAAATACTCAACATGTGAACGTGGCCCAATATAAACACGCCACCACTTCTGTTTGTGTCATCCACTCCTGGTTTTGGCAACAAAAACATGTGAAAAACTGACCAAAAATAGAACATTTAAACATACAGATAAGTTTACATAACCTTGCAGACTTTTTGCTTTTTTGGACTTTTTTTTTTTTTTCCAGAGAATATGAATGATATCACATTCATGGTTAGTGGTTGGGTGAAGCCATTTATTATCAAACTACTGTGTTTTCTCTTTTTTAAAATCATATTGACAACCAAAAACATCCAAATAACCCTGATCAAAAGTTTGCATACCCAGGTGATTTTGGCCTGATAACATGCACAAACGTTTCCACAAATAGGTTTGAATGGCTAATAAAGGTAAACTCCTGTGACCTGTTAGCTTGTAATCAGTGTTTGTGCATGACAGCTGAGTAGGGAGTTTCTAGGATCCAGACAGACTCTTGCATCTTTCATCCAGCCACTGATGGTTCTAGATTGTGAGTCATGGGGAAAGCAAAAGAATTGTCAACGGATCTACAAGGAAAGATTGTTGAACTGTATAAAAACAGGAAAAGGATACAATAAGATATCCAAGTAATTGATAATGCCAGTCACCAGAGTTCAAACTGTGATTAACAAATGCAAAATCAGGGGCTCTGTAAAAAACAAACCATGATCAGGTAGACAACAAAAATTTTGGACAAAACTACCAGGAAAATTGTTCAGGATATAAAAACAAAAAACAAAAAAAAAAAAAAAACACAAATAACATCAGCTGAACTACAGGACTCACTGAACACTAGCAGTGTGGCTGTTTCAAGATGCACAATAAGGAGGCACTCGAAGAAAAATGGGCTGCATGGTTGAGTCACCAGAAGAAAGCCATTACTGCACAAATGCCACAAAGTATCTCACCTACAATACACCAAACAGCACAAAGACAAGCCTCCAAACTTCTGGAACAAGGTCAGTTGGAGTGATGAGACCAAAATTGAACTTTTTGGCCACAACCATGAACGTTAGATGTGGAAAGGTGTCATTCAAAGCCTATGATGGCAGGAACACTATTCCTACTGTAAACCACGGAGGTGGATCACCGATTATGTGGGGATGTGTGAGCTACAAAGGCACAGGAAACTTGGTCAAAGCTGAAGGAAAGATGAATGCAGCACGTTATCTGCAAATACTGGAGGCAAATTTGCACTCATCAGTCTGGAAGCTCAGCATGGGACGTACTGGAACATTTCAACATGACAACGAGGCCAAATGGACCTGTCATTGGCTACAGCAGAACAAAGTGAAGGTTCTGGAGTGGCCAACTCAGTCTCCTGACCTCAATATCATTGAGCCTCTCTGGGGAGAACTCAAGCACACAGATCATGCAAGAAAGCCCAGGAATTTACAGGAACTGGAGGCTTTTTTCCCCCCAAGAAGAATGGGCAGCTTTACCATAGGGAGAAAAGAGTCTCATCCACAACTACCACAAAAGACTTCAAGCTGTCATTGATGTTAGAGAGGGCAATACACGGTATTAAGAACTGGGGTATGTGAACTTTCTGATCAGGGTCATTAGGATGTTTTTGGTTGTCATTATCTATTATATAATCACGAATGGGTTTTTTGCCCCTTCCGAGTCCGCCACGCTGCGAGTCAGTGTCGTTATGTGGATACGCCCGAAGCACATGGCCGCGCAGCGGCCATTGCGAGCATCTAAGGCGACTCGCTATGCCCCGCGCAGCGGGCATGGAGAGTGCCTTAGCAGCGCGAAGCATTGGCCGCGAAGCGGCCATTGCGAGTCAGAGATCGCTCTTCTAGAATCCCGATTGCATGTTGCATTGGGCACCCAGCTAGTGATTTAATAAGTGAAAACACAGTAGTTGACAATAAATGGCTTTCACCCAACCACTAACATGAGTGGAAAAAAAGTTTGTGTGTTATCAATCATATTCTCTGGAAAAGGCCAAGAAAGCAAAAAAATCTGCCGGAGTATGTAAACGTTTGAGCACAACTGTAGTCTTACATGCACTTCCTCCCATTCACAATATACATAATGGAATATAATTGTAGAAATCAGAAGCCGCCCAGAATGTATCACCGCACTTCATTAATAAGATATCTCCATGTGTCGTCAAATCCTGATTTCAGGAAGGGTTATATGTGAAGCGGTTCTGCCATCCGGGGATTCACTGATTACATCTAACCAATGCAAATAGCTGAATCTAGGGAACGTACACCACAAACACACAGGGCCGCAGGGACACCAACATGGTGATTACTTACCAAAACTCCACCCTAGGGGAGGCTCAATCTTCAGAACAAAATCCCCCTGCAAGATCAGGAAACCAGTGATTATCATTACAGTACTGCAAGTGCCATGAAATGTGTCCATGACGGCCACAGACCCCCGGTATAGCTGTCACATATACATTAGATCAGTTTATATTGACGCCTACACATCTTTTATGGTTTCTCAAGGTCTCCTCTCCTGGAACAAAAGATTAAAAAAAACAAGTAATGTTAATTATCCCATGGAGCCTACTTATGTAATGAAAGAGCTGAATATGATGAAACAGGAGCCGCAGCCTCTGCTTAGGGGTATTGTGTAATGTGCACAATGGAGGACACACACAGATGTCACACCCAGGTTCACTGGCACCAGTAGTAAGAGGCTAGGTAGAAATGGGGCAATTATCACAGGCCCATTCATAGCATGTCTTGGGGGTTTACAAGCTGACAAGAAAGACCCCAGCCTCAAACATCTCAGATGATTGTTATCACTACTGACCAATACAAAAAGAATCCATAGGGTACACCATACATTGATACAATAGGATCCTGTAGGTGACATAAACCACTGTATAGATCAGAGGTAGAAGGAAATCATACTTTGAGGATCATTTGCTTGCTTCAAAATTAAAAGGGATTGTTAGATGACTGACTTAAAGGGAATTTGTCAGCAGGTTTTTGCTAAGTAAGCTAAAAACCGTATGCTTTAAGGGTTAAATATGAAAATCAAGTATGCCTCTCTTATCAGGCTATGTGCTATTGCTTATGTAAACTAAAGGCTTTTATCACCTGGTGATTACCATTACAGGACTACTTTGTCAGTCCAAATGTCCACTGCTATGATTAACACCTCATTGTCAGTGTACAATCTGTATTGAGAGCCTGGTGTAGGCAGGTGTGGGGGGGCAGCTCTGCTACATGGCTAAAACTAAATGCTTTGTGACAAAACGACTGCAGACAGTAATCTATGTGATACATTGTGGGATTCAGAGTCTCTTTACCTACTTTATGTTGCTCTTAGATGAAGTAGCAAAAACCTGCTGACAGATTCCCTTTAAAGGGGTGGTCCATTAATTTTATCTTGATGGCCCTTCCATAGGATAGGTCATCAATATTGGACCGATGGGGGTGAGACAGCGGACATCCCCCCAATCAGCTGTTTCTGGTGACAGCAGCTGGATGGGATAAGTTGTGGGAGCAGGACAGCACAGCTCAGTCACAGCTACTATACAGATGACAAAGTGCTGCACATCTGCACCTATCTGAATGAATAGGGGTGACTTATTGCTCTTTCGTGCTAAGAATACAAATATAAGGGGAAATAATGGTTTTATTGGCTAAGAAACAAAAATCACCTTCCCCAGCTCCAGTGCCAGCTCTCTGCAGTTGTTCCTGATGACTAAGGAAGCTGCAGGGGTGACAGCACATCTACAGCGCATGAGACAGTTCAAGTGTGCTGAAGTCAAGATGTCACCGCTACAGACTGGAAGTCATCGGCGGGGTGCAGGCACACTAAGTAACGCTCATTATATCAATTTTAGCCAGAAAAAGCCTATGAGCTGAAGGAATTTTAGAAAGGACCACCCCCCTATCCCTTATGGCCCCTTTACACGCAGCTACAGGTAACAGGTTTTCCACAGGTAACTTACTGGCTGCAGTGAAATCATGGAGACATAGTTCCATTTGTACACAGCAACAAGATAGAACCATGTCTCCATGATTTCACTGCAACCAGTAAGTTACCTGTGGAAAACCTGTCACCTGTAGCTGCGTGTAAAGGGGCCATTACAGGAGTTGTCTAGGCTTTGGGTGCAAATCTGAAGTCACCATGTGACTATAGAATTGTGAATCTTCACACTGTCAGGATTCTCCAGTAATGGGACTGAAAGTCTGCTATTTGCATGCTTCCAACCATAATCCAACTGTCTTCGGACTCACAAATTCACCTGTATTGGGCGACGCCACCAATCACTAGTCCGCAAGTGACCACACGTATGCAAATTGCCCACCTGCTCCCAACACCGGCAAAGGAGAATCCTGACTGTGCGCACACTGCACGCTTTGAGGAGTCAGAAGTCTGCAGTCAAGCCCTTTAATGTTTCATTTTACCGTCAATCTCCCATTCAATCTTGCACAGTGAGTAAAGAGACTAAGGAGGGTATTACCAGTGACCCCTGTCAAGATATTTTCTGCCTGGGTTCCCCTTTAGGCTAGGGCTGCACGGCATCTAGTGACCACATCACAATGAATTTACTGCAGTTTGTAGGGTTCATCTGTGACCCGTCAGTGACAATGACCCAATCCTGCGAGATTGCTGCATGGTTTTTACCATATTACCCAAAAAATTTGATGAAAGTAGGGGTGCAGCATATAGTCCCAATGTAGCTTACTGGGGCTTGTGGCGGCAGTGGAGTAGGGTAACAGGAGGCAGGGTCGTCACTGCAGGAAACTAATGACATCAATGGCAACCGCCTTGCACCAGTGACAGTGGGCTTCAGGGACATGACACCGGAGGTGGTGAATGCGCCAACTGAGATGTTAAACGGAGATCCAAATCTGTGCATTTCCCTGAAGCCCACTGCCAGATTAATGGCTCCTGCTTGCACCACTGGTACACCGCCTCCCAGGCCCGCAGCATCACCCCACACCATCTCCTGTGATCCCGCACCACAGCCGCCCCCTCAGTAAGCTAAATTCATACTATAAGACAGATCACCTCTTTCACATCAAACTTTTTTTTTTATTTTCCTTCTCTAAATTTGGGTGCGTCTTATGATCTAGTGCATCTTTTAGGCTTCTTTCACATTAGCGTTTTGCTGATGTTTGTGGCCGATCCAGCAGATGGCGCCGCATCTGCCAGATCGGCCGCCTAACAGCCGACTTGCGGCCCGGATCCGGCACGCCCCATTTATTGTCTAAGGGGCTTGAGGTCGGGTGCGGCAAGTCCGGTTCTGCCGGATGCAGCAGATCCGGCACTTGCGGCCACGAAAAAAAAAACCGCTGCTTGCAGCTTTTTCTTGCCGCACCCGACCGCAAGCCCCATAGACAATGCATGGGGCTTGCTGGATCCGGGCCGCAAGTCGGCCGTTAGGCGGCCGATCTGGAAGATGCGGTAAATCTTCCGGATCTGCTGCACATCAGCAAAAACGCTGATGTGAAAGGCCCTTACGTCAGCAAAATACAGTAACGATCAGTGTATATGTGTATATTGTATTTGTCTATGTAACTCAGAGCTATGCACAGCGCTGCTCTCTCACCTTGTCATACAGGGGAATCATGAAGTATCCGTTATTAGGGGCGCAGTCTGTTTGGTATTTCAGGGTGCCTTGCTTGGTATATAACTTTATCTGGAAGAGAGGGAATGGCAAAAGAACACTCACAAAATAGAATATAACATGTATTTTACCACATTTATTTACATAAGTGTGATGAAAATAGCAGCTCTCTGGCACCCAACTATCATAAGGTCAATCAGGGAACTGACCGAGGGTAAGCAAAAGCGTCCGAAGCTGTCCTGTATGTGCCAATTATTGAGACACTTGCAGTGAGGGCAGTATATAGTGCCAGGCACAGAATTAAATACTCGCGCCGTCTACACCAAACAGAATCATTGAGGAGGCAGAGAATGAACGGATTCTGCTGCCTGTCCTCACCACCTGGGAGGAGGAGGCAGAGAATGAACGGAGGCCGCAGCCTGCCCTCACCGCCAACAAGGGGGCAGAGAATAAACAGAGGCCGCAGCCTGCCCTCACCGCCAACAAGGGGGCAGAGAATAAACAGAGGCCGCAGCCTGCCCTCACCGCCAACAAGGGGCAGAGAATAAACAGAGGCCGCAGTAAAGGAGGAGACAGAGAATGAACGAAGGCCGCGGCCTGTCCCCATCACCAGGGAGGAAGCAGAGAATGAACGAAGGCCGCGGCCTGCCCTCACCACCAGGGAGGAAGCCGAGAATGAACGGAGGTCATGGCCTGCCCTCACCACCAGGGAGGAAGCCGAGAATGAACAGAGGTCATGGCCAGCCCTCACCACCAGGGAGGAAGCCGAGAATGTACGGAGGTCATGGCCAGCCCTCACCACCAGGGAGGAAGCCGAGAATGTACGGAGGTCATGGCCAGCCCTCACCACCAGGGAGGAAGCCGAGAGTGAACGGAGGTCATGGCCTGCCCTCACCACCAGGGAGGAAGCCGAGAGTGAACGGAGGTCATGGCCTGCCCTCACCACCAGGGAGGAAGCCGAGAGTGAACGGAGGTCATGGCCTGCCCTCACCACCAGGGAGGAAGCCGAGAGTGAACGGAGGTCATGGCCTGCCCTCACCACCAGGGAGGAAGCCGAGAGTGAACGGAGGTCATGGCCAGCCCTCACCACCAGGGAGGAAGCCGAGAGTGAACGGAGGTCATGGCCAGCCCTCACCACCAGGGAGGAAGCCGAGATGAACGGAGGTCATGGCCTGCCCTCACCACCTTGGAGGAAGCCCAGAGTGAACGGAGGTCATGGCCTGCCCTCACCACCAGGGAGGAAGCCGAGAGTGAACGGAGGTCATGGCCTGCCCTCACCACCAGGGAGGAAGCCGAGAGTGAACGGAGGTCATGGCCTGCCCTCACCACCAGGGAGGAAGCCGAGAATGAACGGAGGTCATGGCCAGCCCTCACCACCAGGGAGGAAGCCGAGAATGTACGGAGGTCATGGCCAGCCCTCACCACCATGGAGGGAGCCGAGAATGTACGGAGGTCATGGCCAGCCCTCACCACCAGGGAGGAAGCCGAGAGTGAACGGAGGTCATGGCCAGCCCTCACCACCAGGGAGGAAGCCGAGAGTGAACGGAGGTCATGGCCTGCCCTCACCACCAGGGAGGAAGCCGAGAGTGAACGGAGGTCATGGCCTGCCCTCACCACCAGGGAGGAAGCCGAGAGTGAACGGAGGTCATGGCCTGCCCTCACCACCAGGGAGGAAGCCGAGAGTGAACAGAGGTCATGGCCTGCCCTCACCACCAGGGAGGAAGCCGAGAGTGAACGGAGGTCATGGCCTGCCCTCACCACCAGGGGGGAAGCCGAGAGTGAACGGAGGTCATGGCCTGCCCTCACCACCAGGAGGAAGCCGAGAGTGAACGGAGGTCATGGCCTGCCCTCACCACCAGGGAGGAAGCCGAGAGTGAACGGAGGTCATGGCCTGCCCTCACCACCAGGGAGGAAGCCGAGAGTGAACGGAGGTCATGGCCTGCCCTCACCACCAGGGAGGAAGCCGAGAGTGAACAGAGGTCATGGCCTGCCCTCACCACCAGGGAGGAAGCCGAGAGTGAACGGAGGTCATGGCCTGCCCTCACCACCAGGGGGGAAGCCGAGAGTGAACGGAGGTCATGGCCTGCCCTCACCACCAGGGAGGAAGCCGAGAGTGAACGGAGGTCATGGCCTGCCCTCACCACCAGGTAGGAAGCCGAGAGTGAACGGAGGTCATGGCCTGCCCTCACCACCAGGGAGGAAGCCGAGAGTGAACGGAGGTCATGGCCAGCCCTCACCACCAGGAGGAAGCCGAGAGTGAACGGAGGTCATGGCCAGCCCTCACCACCAGGGAGGAAGCCGAGAGTGAACGGAGGTCATGGCCTGCCCTCACCACCTTGGAGGAAGCCGAGAGTGAACGGAGGTCATGGTCTGCCCTCACCACCAGGGAGGAAGCAGAGAGTGAACGGAGGTCATGGCCTGCCAGGGAGGAAGCCGAGAATGAACGGAGGTCATGGCCTGCCAGGGAGGAAGCCGAGAATGAACGGAGGTCATGGCCTGCCAGGGAGGAAGCCGAGAATGAACGGAGGTCATGGCCTGCCCTCACCACCAGGGAGGAAGCCGAGAATGAACGGAGGTCACGGCCTGCCCTCACCACCAGGGAGGAAGCCGAGAATGAACGGAGGTCACGGCCTGCCCTCACCACCAGGGAGGAAGCCGAGAATGAACGGAGGTCACGGCCTGCCCTCACCACCAGGGAGGAAGCCGAGAATGAACGGAGGTCACGGCCTGCCCTCACCACCAGGGAGGAAGCCGAGAATGAACGGAGGTCACGGCCTGCCCTCACCACCAGGGAGGAAGCCGAGAATGAACGGAGGTCACGGCCTGCCCTCACCACCAGGGAGGAAGCCGAGAATGAACGGAGGTCACGGCCTGCCCTCACCACCAGGGAGGAAGCCGAGAATGAACGGAGGTCACGGCCTGCCCTCACCACCAGGGAGGAAGCCGAGAATGAACGGAGGTCACGGCCTGCCCTCACCACCAGGGAGGAAGCCGAGAATGAACGGAGGTCACGGCCTGCCCTCACCACCAGGGAGGAAGCCGAGAATGAACGGAGGTCACGGCCTGCCCTCACCGCCAGGGAGGAAGCCGAGAATGAACGGAGGTCACGGCCTGCCCTCACCGCCAGGGAGGAAGCCGAGAATGAACGGAGGTCACGGCCTGCCCTCACCGCCAGGGAGGAAGCCGAGAATGAACGGAGGTCACGGCCTGCCCTCACCACCAGGGAGGAAGCCGAGAATGAACGGAGGTCACGGCCTGCCCTCACCACCAGGGAGGAAGCCGAGAATGAACGGAGGTCACGGCCTGCCCTCACCACCAGGGAGGAAGCCGAGAATGAACGGAGGTCACGGCCTGCCCTCACCACCAGGGAGGAAGCCGAGAATGAACGGAGGTCACGGCCTGCCCTCACCACCAGGGAGGAAGCCGAGAATGAACGGAGGTCACGGCCTGCCCTCACCCCCAGGGAGGAAGCCGAGAATGAACGGAGGTCACGGCCTGCCCTCACCCCCAGGGAGGAAGCCGAGAATGAACGGAGGTCACGGCCTGCCCTCACCCCCAGGGAGGAAGCAGAGAATGAACGGAGGTCACGGCCTGCCCTCACCCCCAGGGAGGAAGCAGAGAATGAACGGAGGTCACGGCCTGCCCTCACCACCAGGCAGGAGGCAGAGAATGAAGGGAGGTCACGGCCTGACCTCACCACCAGGCAGGAGGCAGAGAATGAAGGGAGGCTGTAGCTTGTCCTGACCACCAGAGAGGAGGCAGAGAATGAAGGGAGGCCACAGCTTGCCCTCACCACCAGGCAGGAGGCAGAGAATGAAGGGAGGCCGCAGCCTGTCCTCACCACCAGAGAGGAGGCAGAGAATGAAGGGAGGCCACAGCTTGTCCTCACCACCAGAGAGGAGGCAGAGAGTGAAGGGAGGCCACAGCTTGTCCTCACCACCAGAGAGGAGGCAGAGAATGAAGGGAGGCCACAGCTTGTCCTCACCACCGAGAGGGAGGCAGAGAATGAAGGGAGGCCACAGCTTGTCCTCACCACCAGAGAGGAGGCAGAGAATGAAGGGAGGCCACAGCTTGCCCTCACCACCAGAGAGGAGGCAGAGAATGAAGGGAGGCCACAGCCTGTCCTCACCACCAGGCAGGAGGCAGAGAATGAAGGGAGGCCGCAGCTTGTCCTCACCACCAGAGAGGAGGCAGAGAATGAAGGGAGGCCACAGCTTGTCCTCACCACCAGAGAGGAGGCAGAGAATGAAGGGAGGCCACAGCCTGTCCTCACCAGCAGGGGGCGCACAGGCCTATCCTGTCACACTGTTCCGGCCCCGCAGCTCTCACCTCTATCAGTGAATAGTTGATGTCCACGTCTGACTTGACGAAACCGCCGCATCCCACCACGATGTCCTCGGCCCCGGAGCGCAGACACACGGCGCAGAGCAGCGCCCAGCCCAGCACGGTCCCGGCCATCCCCCGGTTGGTTCCCCGCTCCCTCTCCGCACGCTGCCGGCCTGCTCTGTAGCTGTCAGCCGTCCGGACGGGCTCTGCGCATGCGCTGACCGCTCTCCGGCTTTAGTGTTACTATAGACACAAGTCTACAGAGAATAGCTGCGGTGTTGTGCTGCCACCTGGCGGCGCGGAGGAGGTACTGCATGTGTTCACCTATCGCTCACCTCCCGCATTGTCCGCCCGTGATGACGTTGTCCCGGTGAGCGGGCGCCTCCCCCTGGGGGAGAGAAGAAATACAGTAAATACGGATAACATTAAACATCCGGTCCTCCAGCTGCTGTCCTCACCAGCCTGCCTGCTATATAGGCCCAATTCAGTTCAGGCCCTGGCCGGGAATTGTTGTATGAAAGGCGGCTGCTGTCTGTGTTAAGCCACAGCTGGTCCTGATAGACCTAGTAGGTTTTGGTTATCTTGACCTGTAGATGAGGCAGGATACATAGACACATCACACTTATGGTGGCGTTACGCACAACGATATCGTTAACGATATCCTTAGAAACGTCACGTGACTGAAATCGAATGATATGTAATTATCGTTCGTGCATTGTCAGACACAAGGATATCGGTAACGGTGTTCAATCTGGCAGCGCGCCAGAATCGTAGGGAAAATTGTCAATCCGAGGCGGAAGAATGGCGTTAACAATAATGTGCCAGCGCTGTGACAGCATCACTGGCACATTATTGTTTGTATAACTCTTTAAGAAACTTTTTAATTAAATTTCCACGCCTGATTTTACATGTAAAGCCGCTCCTGCAGCTCTGTACCACATGTCGGCACAGAGCTGCAGGAGCAGGTATGAAGCCGGTGTTGTAGGGGTTAATTTTATTGTGCCACATGGCCCTAGAGAGTGCCCACACTCCCCTGGAGCTATAGAGCCCATGACATTGGCAGCGCAGGGGTTAAATCATTCAGTTAGCAGAAGCCGCACACAGTCTGCTCTGCTACATTCATTCATAAAAGGCCGGTGGGTACTGTCATTGTGCAGTGCGCCGTGAACAATTGCTAAACAGCTTCCTGAATAGGGAGCTATACCAGGTACTAACGCTAGATGCGTACTGTAGCCGTATCTGTCCATGGTGCTGATCGCTTCAGCACTAATAGCTATGGGCCGCGCACCGGAGTTTCAATGTGCGCTGGCTATACTTCATACCCGCTCCTGCAGCACTGCGCCGACATGTAGCACAGAGCTGCAGGAGCGGCTTTACATGGAAAATCACGGCTGCATAATGTTTTAAATTAAAGTTTTGTACATGACAGCGGCAGGACTAGGGAGACTTTTCAATGCTATCCTTCATCTTGCCGTCACACTGCACTATGTACCAGGTTAATTGAAAGTTAATTGGATGATGAACGATAGATGTGAGGTCAGGATCTCAACTCTTGGATGAACGATCCAACGATCTTTTCATCCTATATCATTCGCTTACACGCAACGACGCCCGAACGATATCTTTTGACGTTTCAAGGATATCGTTCAGGATATAAGAGATGAAACCACCTACAACTGCATTGCAAAGCCGATAATATATGTTATAAGGGCATAGGGAAGGGCCATAGGGAAGTGAGAATAAAGTGCAAAGTGCCATAGATATACTAAAAGCAGCTGATATGATATATTCCCCTAATCCTCCTTAATCCTGTACAACAGGGGTTAATTGCAGTTGCAGCGCATTTCTCTCACCTACCAAAGTTACCAGATGGTCTACCTAGTGTAGGGAAACCCCTACATGTTTCGTGCCACGAGGGCACTTCGCCTGCTGTATATGCAGCATTCAGTACATGTGTCCAGAACAGGCCCTGGGGTACTCAGGTGCGGTCTCTGCTGGGAAGTCATGGGTAGCGGTGCCTGAGGCCGTGGGCTCGGGAGATGTAGATAAAAGATGGAGATGGCAATAAAATAATAAAAGTGTCTGTCATGACGCCACCTGTAGGCGTCTGGTGATGGCACTGGCGCTGCTTGGGCCTCCGGGGTGATGGGCGGTAGCTAGGTAGAATCGCTCCATACAGGGCGAGCGGGGGTCCCCGGGGCTGTAAGTTGTGGTAAGGGTAATAGGGTAGCACAGTCAGTGTGGTGCAGATGGAAGGAGGGACTCGCACACATAAAGTCTTTTGGTACCTTTACTGGTGTTCGGTGCTGGTACACTCAACCGGAGATGAGGGAAACACTTCAGGATTTCCACAGCGAGCAGGGTTGTAGGCCTCCTTGTGTCAGTTGTTCTGTCAGAGTCTGGCAGGCATGAAACCCGACCAAACCGTTACTTCTCTTTCTGTGTGACTCTCCACACCCGGGTTTGCTGCACTGAGGGCACTTCTATGGGACTTCCTGTCTGGCCTAGACTCCGGGCTCTCATTTGGTGATGCTTCGGGTGTCCTGGAAGCTAAACCTTCTTGTAGTGCTGGTTTCTCTGCAGGGCCTATTCTCTGTGTCCCTGTAGCTCGGACCCAGTGACCGGAACTCTGATTGGGTGAGTCGGTATGACTCCTCTGCCCGCTTCTTGTAAAACGCTTCTCTCCTCTGCCTGCGACCCCTAATCTGCAGGTCTACCACTTTCTCAGGTCTCTGGTATGGGCCTAGCACGGCTCTAGTACCAGCTCAGCTCACTCAGCTCTTCACAGTTCTGTAGTAACTACAGACTCCACACTCTGGTGTTTCTCCCTCCAGAACCCGTATTTATAGGGGGAACTGGCTTAAGGCAACCAGTGGAGCTCCCCCTACAGGCCTGGGGTGAAAGGTGTTGTGTGTTAGTGGGGTTACTCGCTGTGTACCATCCTTCCATGTCCCAAGGGAGTCTGTGGTGACCTGGCACAGGGTGCCACACATGCCCTGGCCGGGAATTGTTGTATGAAAGGCGGCTGCTGTCTGTGTTATGCCACAGCTGGTCCTGATAGACCTAGTAGATTTTGGTTATCTTGACCTGTAGATGAGGCAGGATACATAGACACATCACACTTATGTAGAGAAGCATTGTTTATTACAATACATTTCTAGAAGAAAATAAAAAGTCAGTCATTGTTAATTTTTATGAAACTGCTAGAAATAATAAAAAGCCCCTCAAAGCTTCTCAACCCCACAAAGCTTCAGTTCAGATGAATTACAGCCTGCAGCATTAGGCTATGTTATTATTACTATTATCATTATTTATCTCGTCTTGCGATACGTCAGCACTATGCACGGACACCCGCTAAACTGCACAGGTGCGCCTGTCAGTGTCGACGTCACATGAGATTTGTGACGTCTCGCGAGACTTCAGCACTGTTCAATGGAGCGCGAACATCCACTAGACTGAGCAGACTTAGTGCGGCTGTCACTCAAGCACTGGCCAGAGGAGGTACGGGAATTTTAAAAAGTGCAGGGCGGGATTTGCAGCCCGGAGGGGCGGCGAGGACACCATCCACCAGAACTAAATAGCAGACTCCCGGTCTCAATAGGAGGCCAGCGCTGAACACAATATAAGTTCATATTTCAGGTATGAGGGGCCAGTCTGGGCATTATCAGGGGTCACTACAACCCCATTTATGTGTAAGCTGGTGGACACAGTTTAAAATGCCCAAAGGGGGTGACAGGTTCCCTTTAATGGATGTATTGAGTAAAAAAAAAAAAATCACCGAAATAGGACATAAAACTTCAAAGAAACTCACCAAAATTTAGCCATGTCAAATATCCATTGCACCCAGCAGGAGGCAACACAGGTGTCTGAATACCGGTGCACAATCCCCTGCAACCCAGGCTTGGGGCGGTTGTGCACCTGCGACCGACCATGCTGACAAGGAGGTTGTATTGAGTACAAACATAAACTAGTATGACATCATTGGAATAGAGCACAGCCTATAAGTAAAAAATCTGATCAATGCTGATTTCACTCCTAATTTTACATGTCTATCGTGTAACCATGGTGTGTGATGATCCTGGTAACCAGGGCTGTGGAGTCAGAGTCGGATTCAGGGAAATTGAAGAGTCGGAGTCAGAGTTGGAGTCGGATGTTTGGCTTCCTGACACCACAGCCCTGCTGGTAACAAAGGAGCCCAGCTGATCTCAATGTGATTTGCAATACACATAATGTGGCATTCAAACCTCACGCAACAAGGACCCGATGACAAATGATGTTTTTAAAGATATAAACAGAGCTGAGCATTCCCTATGACACAGGAGAAGTCACCGTGTCCGCACGGAGTGTACAATGGTACTTGACTCTGTGTTGACACCTCTCGCCCTTGTTATCCGCTGGATGACTGACATGTTCGTGTCACTGTTATTTACCCAGCTGTACTGTAGATACACTACAAATACAGGGCGGCAGCTGCTGGATCTGCAGCTTTCCAATGTGTTTATTGTGGGTTAATAGATATTACTACCTATGACATGTTTTCTTCCTGTGATTCCCTTGGCGTCATGCTAAAGCCACTAATATCACTGAGTATTAGACGACTATTTACTGCTAATCAAAAATTGAAATGATTTTTCTTTAATGCCAGCCATACACATTAGATGGCTGCCAGCCGAAAGATGCCTTGGCCAAGCGTTCAACCAACAGCCGTCTCAGCTGACTCTCTCATACACTGGAGTAATCGTTCGGCTGACAGCCATCTCAGCTGACTCTCCCATACACTGGAGCAATTGATAGGCTGACAGCCGTCTCAGCTGACTATCCGATACATTGGAGCAATCGTTTGGCTGACAGCTGTCTCAGCTGACTCTCCCATACACTGGAGCAATTGTTCAGCTGACAGCTGTCTCAGCTGCCTCTCCCATACACTGGAGCAATTGTTCAGCTGACAGCCGTCTCAGCTGATTTTCCCATACACTGGAGCGATCGTTCGGCTGACAGCCATCTCAGCTGACTATCCCATACACTGGAGCAATCGTTCAGCTGACAGCCGTCTCAGCTGACTCTCCCATACACTGGAGCGATCGTTCGGCTGACAGCCATCTCAGCTGACTATCCCATACACTGGAGCAATCGTTCAGCTGACAGCCGTCTCAGCTAACTCTCCCATGCGCTGCAGCGATCGTTCGGTTGACAGCCATCTCAGCTGACTCTCCCATATACTGGAGCAATCGTTCGGTTGACAACCGTCTCAGCTGACTCTCCCATACATTGGAGCGATCATTCAGAAGACAGCCATCTCAGCTGACTCTACCATACACTGGAGCAATCGTTCGGTTGACAACCGTCTCATCTGACTCTCCCATACATTGGAGCGATCATTCAGAAGACAGCCATCTCAGCTGACTCTACCATACACTGGAGCAATCGTTCAGCCGACAGCCGTCTCAGCTAACTCTCCCATACAATAAAGCGAGTGATCGGCTACAACTGTCTAGTGCTTTCACATCAGCGTTTTTTTCAAATCGCGGCAGATGCGGTGAAAAAAACGCATCTGCCGCAATTACCGCATACCGGCTGCACTTGCGGCACGGTTGCGGCGCGGTTGCGGTAAACGCCATACAAGGTATAGGCGACTTGCGTCAGGTGCGGCAAATGCGGTTTTGCACTTGCGGCAGGTGCGGCCGCGAAAAAAAACGCGGCTGACCGCGGTTTTTTTCGCGGCCGCACCTGCCGCAAGTGCCAAAACCGCACTTGCCGCACCTGCCGCAAGTCCGCCTATACCTTGTATGGCGTTTACCGCAACCGTGCCGCAAGTGCAGCCGGTATGCGGTAATCGCGGCAGATGTGGTTTTTTACCGCATCTGCCGCGATTTGAAAAAAACGCTGATGTGAAAGGGCCCTAAAAGCTGACTCTCCCATACACTGGAGCGATCATTCAGCTGACAGTTCTCTCAGCTGACTACCCCATACACTGGAGCGATCGTTCTACTGACAGCCTTCTCAGCTGTCTCTCCCATACACTGGAGTGATCATTTGGCCAAGTGCTCCTGTGTTGTCTATTGATCCTGAGTTCTCTATGAGAAGGTCGTCAAGTGACACGTTGTCCAGCAGATTATCTCATGGAGAACAATGAAATTGGTAGTCAAAAATTAGACATGCGCGATCAACATCTCTCCCGACCATCAGTCGGCCAGTCCCTCTATAAACATTAGACACTAAGTCGAACCTGTCAATATTGTCAGTATCGGTCAACATTAGGCTAGGGTCAGACTTGCGTCTGCACCTGAGCCTGCAAGATCCAGCAGAAACTTCTTTCTGGCCGGAGTAGTGCATAGCATTACCAGCAGGTAACGCTATGCGCCTGCCTATCGATCTCTAAGGTAACTGGACGCTTATCGCAGCCGCCGGCTCCACAGAGATCTCCAGAATATGCGCTTTGGCAGAGCGCACAGGCAAACGCTGTAAACAGCGTTTCCTGTGCACTCTGCAAAAGCGCATATTCTGTGGAGACGTCAGCTGAGGTAAGCATCCGGTTACTATGGCGCCCCCCATGGTCAGGCGTCACACCGGGGTATTACACTCATAAAAGCAGTGTAATTTTCCCAACTGCAAGTGAATGTTAGGCTGGTGGGAGGGACCCATTCCTGCACTCCACACTAGAGTAGTGGTGGGAGGTTACTCCTGGGGGGAGAATAGTCACCTCAAGGAGAAGGAGGAGAGGTGTGGAGTGAGGCGGAAAGTCGGACAGGACACACCAGGCTGGTCCTGAGAAAGGGAGAGAGAGGGTCCTGAGGGGATACTGGAAGAAGGTAGCCCGACAAGGGAGTTTGGGCTCTAGAGAGAAAGGAGGATCTCAGCATGGAGCGGCCATCCCCAGGGAATTCCCCAGTCCAAACACGGGAACGCCGGAACTGAGGACACGGTCAGAGTCCACCTCTGGATCGTCAACCGCTGTTATGGTGCGTTTATTGCCACAGCACCCTGCCACACGGAGTGGTCCACCTATTCCTTGCTGCGAAGGAGGGGAGCCCCTAAAGCACCTTCAAGGACTAAATGGGTCTGGACTAATCCTAGGTGGGGAAGAAAGGACGCAGGTTCGTTAATGAAGGCATACCGCGGGTACCTCCATAACGCGTACATTCACTTGCAGTCACCTGTTAGAGCTACCTGTTTGTATAACATCATTCTGCTGAACTGTGGACTTGTATGCTGATGATCATAGTTTACAGCAGGGGCTCAAACACGCGGCCCGCGGGCCAACTGCGGCCCCAAGACAATACTTTGCTGCCCCCACCTCAATATCAAACTTTGCATTCAGCGCGGCCCCCACCTCAATGTCAAAGTTTGCATTCAGCGCAGTGCTTTCCCGTCCCGCTCTGTGGGATCCACACGGATACATAGCACACAGAACAGGAGCACAACAGAACAGGAGAGAGGCAGGACAAGGCAGCAGGACATTTGGCGCCTGCGCAGTGCTCCCCCGTCCCACTGCATCCATGGATCTACAATGCTAGGATACGACACAGCAGGACGGGGAAGCACTGCGCAGGCGCCTAATGCCGTGCGCACTGCAGTGGATGTCGGGAGGAATCAGTGGACGGGCTGATGATCACATGCCCCTCCATTGCTGCACAACCACCTTGCACCTTGCCCTGAGTTGGAGAAACAGAGGTATACCTCAAGGCACTATAGGCCTAAGTATTGACCTTGTTTGTGTATAAGGCAGAAAGGATAATGTTACCCAAATATGTCTTTATCAAAGCCTGCAGTGAAGAGAAAGGTTGGTGATGAGCACAGACAATTTCAGGTAAAGTGGGAAGTGCAATATTCCTTTGTTCAGCACAGGGGCATCCCGACATGTCTTATTTGCACAGAGAAAGTTGCAGTACACAAATACAATTTGAAACGTCATTACACAACTAGACATGAGGAGTATGCAATATATGAGGGAGATGAGAGAGCCAACCAAGTTGCTAAACTTAAAACATGTCTACTGAGGCAACAACAGATCTTTAAGAAAGCAACCAAAGAGAGTGTGCAGCAGTGAAGCCAGCTACGTGGTTAGATGATTGCTAAAGCAGGAAAGCCATTCAAAGAAGGTGAATTTGTAAAAAAGTGCATGTTACAGGCTGCAAGTATTATCTGTCCAGAGGAGAAAGGTCAGTTTTAGCAACATCAGCCTTTCTGCCAACACCGTAGCAGAGCGCATTTCTGACCTGTCAAGTGACGTGTATGATCAACTATGCAAGAAAGCAAAATGTTTCAGTGTATACTCAGTCGCTCTTGATGAGACCACAGACATCACCGACACTGCCCAGCTTGCAATCTATATCCGAGGTGTTGATGACAATTTTGAAGTCATAGAGGAGTTGCTAAGAGTATTCCAATCATGGCCAGACCACCGCTCAGGAGATATTTCACCAGCTGTGTGATGCTATTGAGAATGCCGGTTTGCCTTGGAGGAAGTTAGTTGAAATAGCAACTGATGGAGCGCCATCAATGATAGGGAGGAAAAATGGACTTGTGGCACTTGTTCAAAAAAAGATGGAAGACGAAGGTTTGGAGGAGGTCATTGCTCTGCACTGCATAATCCATCAGCAGGCCCTTTGCAGCAAATGCCTGAAGTTTGACAATGTGATGTCTTTTGTTGTGAAATGCATCAACCAGATCAGATCGAGGGGCTTAAAACACAGAATGTTTCGTGCTTTTTTAGAGGAAATGGAGTCAGAATATGGGGGTGTGCTCTACTTCACCGAGGTACGTTGGCTCAGCAGGGGAAACACATTGAAGAGATTTTTTGAGTTAAGAACGGAAGTAAAAGCTTTCATGGAGAAAGATGGGGCTGCTGTTCCTGTGCTAAGTGATCCGAAATGGCTCATGGACTTAGGCTGCCTTCACACTTGCAGATGCATCTGCAGCGTTTTGCAGATGCATCTGCAAGTATCAGCATGCAGACCGCGGCCCCTATGTTTATAATGGGGCGCACCGCGGTCTGAAAGCACTCATTCATTCCTATATGTGAACCGTCCGCAGGCGGATGCCTGCTTACAGATCACACACTCCTGCCCGCACCATGGACGCGAGATGTCGCGTCCATGGTGCGGGCAGGAGTGTGTGATCTGTAAGCAGGCATCCGCCTGCGGACGGTTCACATATAGGAATGAATGAGTGCTTTCAGACCGCGGTGCGCCCCATTATAAACATAGGGGCCGCGGTCTGCATGCTGATACTTGCAGATGCATCTGCAAAACGCTGCAGATGCATCTGCAAGTGTGAAGCCAGCCTTAGCTTTTTTAGTTTATATCACACATGAGCTTAATGTACTGAACAAGAAGTTACAAGGCCAGGGGCAACTTGTCAGTGCTGCCTATGACAACGTGAGAGCATTCTCTACAAAACTTATGTTATGGAAAGCCCAGCTTTCTCAGACAAACCTGTGCCATTTCCCAGCATGCAAGACACTCAAGGTACCGTCAGACAGGGACATATCGCCGGCGATGTTGCCGGCGATCGCGGGAGCGCGCATCCCTGACAACATCGCCGGGGAGATGTCAGACGGAGCAACTTACCGGCGATGTCGCCGGCTAGTTGCCGCGGCTATCGCTCGCTGGGTTGCCCAGCAACCCAGCGAGCGGTAACTCGCAATGTTGTAGATAGGCGGAATCGCTCGCAACATTGCAGGTTGCTGCGTTACACAAGGCGATCAGGCATGATCGCCTGACCAACATCGCCAGGTTTCCCAACATTGTTGGGAAACCTGGCAATGTTACTCAGGCGATTTTTCGCCTGGTTATCGCCCTGTCACACGAGGCAACTCTCCGGCGATGTCGCCGCAACCTGGCCACGCCCCTCAGTTGCCGGCAACATCGCCGGCGATATGTCCTCGTCTGACGGTACCTTCATGTATGCAGGCACACCATTCAGTGGTGATGAGTATGTGGATGTCATTGTGAAGCTACAGGAGGAATTTGATCACAGATTTGCAGACTTCAAGACGCACAGAGCCACATTTCAAATTTTTATAATAATATTTATAATATTTATTAATTTATATAGCGCTATTAATTCCATAGCACTTTACATACATGAGTAATGCTGTCGCTCTTGGAGCTCACAATCTAAACATCCTATCAGTATGTCTTTACAATGTGGGAGGAAACCTGAGTGCCCGGAGGAAACCCACGCAAACACAGGGAGAACATATAAACTCCTTGCAGATGTTGTCCTCAGTGTCCTTGGTGGAAATTGAACCCAGGACCTCAAGACCCCAGTGCTGCAAAGGCTGCAGTGCTAACCACTTGAGCCACCGTGCTGCCCCTTTTCCTTTGATGTGCAAGATGCCCCTCCTGTGCTTCAAATGGAGCTCATTGATCTGCAGTGCAACTCTGAACTCAAAGCCAAGTTCAGGGAGGTGAATGGAAAAGCAGATAAGCTCGGGCAATTTTTGGGAGAATTGCCCCCCAGCTTCCCTGAGCTTTCCCGAATGTTCAAGCGGACCATGTGTCTTTTTGGGAGCACATACTTGAGTGAAAAGCTCTTCTCTACCTTGTTCTTCAATAAGTCAAAGTACAGGTCCAGACTTACTGATGAGCATCTTCAAGCCCTACTGAGGGTCTCAACTGCTGCCTCCCTTAAGCCAAATGTGACTCGGCTATGCGAGAGTAAGCGCTGCCAGATCTCTAGCAGCAAGAAGTAGGCAGATAAAGCCATGTTCAAAACAGTTTATGTTCAATGATCCATTCATGTTGTTCAGAAAGTTGAATGTTAAAGAACTGTTGAATCTGAATAATAATAATAATAATATTTTGTACGAGCTTTTCTTGTGGAAAACATGATGCGGCCCTGCCTCACCCAGACTCTCCCTCCAGTGGCCCCTGGGTAAATTGAGTTTGAGACCCCTGGTTTACAGTAAAGTACCCGGGAAAGTGACTTTGCCTCCGTGTGTTTGTGCTACCAAAAATAAACCTTTTGCTTACAGCAACGCTGCCCCACAGGACCAGCTCCACCTGTAGGGAGTACTTGCCGCATACTTGCCGCAGTACCATCGCCCTCCGGAGGACTGTGGCCGCGCTGGTGACCCATCACCAGGTACTACAGGTACGAGACAACAACTTTTTTTCCTTGTACATAACCCCTCTTTGAAGTGTCACCCAGGCCATGGGTGCAGGCACCGCCACCAGTGACATCCTCGTGAACCCCTCTGAGTCTGATACCTGAGTACCCCCCGGGCCTGGGGCTCGACATTACCATAGAGATCTACTGCCAAGCAGCGCATAGCATTACCTGCTGGTAACACTATGCACTACACCGGCCAGAAACTAAGTTTCTGCAGGATCCTGCAGGCTCAGGGGCAGACGCAAAGTCTGACCCTAACCTTAGTCTAATGGTTATGGTGGCGTTAGGCTAGGGCTTCACCAGCATATGGCATCCGATGTGAAATCCTAATGACCTTCGGCTCAGGCTCTGCTGCAAGCATGAGTCGAGTGTCACAGAATCATAGAATGGTGGCGTTGGAAGGGACCTCCTGGGTCATCTGTTCTAACCCCTTGCTCAATGCAGGATTCACTAAATCCTCACATGACAGGATGTCTGTCCAGCCTCTGAAGACTTCCATTAAAGGAGAACTCACCACCTCTTGTGATAGCCTGTTCCACTCGTTGATCATTCTCAGTGTCAAAAAGATTTTTCTAATATCTAATCTAGGGGTGGGAAACTCCAGGCCTAGAGGCCCACCAACAGTGCAAGTTTTTAGGATTTCTTTAGCATTGCACAGTGTTGGAATAATCACCAGTGCAGGTGATTATATTATAACCTGTGTAATACTAAGGAAATCCTGAAAACCTGTACTGTTGGCGGCCCTCAAGGCCTAGAGATTCCCAACCTTGATCTAATCTGTGTCTCCTCCCATTCAGTTTCTTCCCATTGCCTCTAGTCTTTCCTTGTGGAAATGTGAATAAAGCTGATCCCTCTACAGTGTGACAGCCCTTGAGATATTTATAGACATCTATTAAATCCCTCTCAGTCTTCGTTTCTGCAAGCTAAACATTCCCAAATCCAGTAACCATAGGACATGGTTTGCAGACCTGTCACCATTCTGGTCGATCTTCTCTGAACTTGCTCCAGTTTGTTGATGTCTTTTTTATAATATGGTGCTCAGAACTGGACACAGTATTCCAGATGAGGTCTGACCAACGAGGAGAAGAGGGGGATAATGACTTCACGTGATCTAGAAGACTGTATACTTCTGTTAATACATCCCAGACCTGTGTTTGTCTTTTTGCTGCTACATCACACTGTTAACTCTTGTTTAGTCTGTGATCTATTAGTATACCCAAGTCTATTTCACACATGCTGTTGCTTATCCTTATTCCTCCCATTCTATATATGCTCTTCTCATTTTTATTGCTTATATGTAAGTTTGCATTTCCCCTGTTATAAACCATCCTGTTAGTTGCTGCACACTGTTCTAGTTTTAGATCTTTATGAATCCTTTCTCCTCTAGTGTTAGCTATTGTCAGGTCCCCTGGCACTGCTCCCCAGCTCACCTTCCCTGGCTCTGCATCCTCTGCTGCTCTGCCGGTTGGGCATCCGGCGTCCAGGCGTGCTGTGTCTCGGAGCCATCGCCGTGTCCCCATACTGTCTGGGTTCATACACCAGCACACTACAATGGACGGTGTAATGAGCGGTGCACTGGGCACGGCCACGCCCCTCCCCTGTCAATGTAAGGGCTGGCACAGGTCAGCCTGACAGTCCCCTTGGCCAATAGCTGTCCGTCTTTGTGGCGCCCCACTAAGAGTGCGTCACAAAAGGGTACTGCACCCCTGACTGAAGGTGCCGTATTCTTTGTTTTGGTAGTGGGTAGAATAAGTCTGAAGCTCCAGCACCACATGCAAACACTTAGTGTTAGAGGACCAATTAGACACCTGTTGCTACGGTAACCGGTCCTGGTGGGAGGAGAGGCTAGGTAATAAAGCCGTGGGGAAAGCAGCGAAGAGTTAGATCAGCTGAGGAGAAGAGTTCAAGTTCAGAAGAGTTCAGTCCAGGGGCAGACCTACCGTGGTGCAGCTGTTTCAGCTGCACTAGGGCCCCGCCCGGCTAGGGGGCCCCTCAAGCCTGCAGGGGCCCCCCAGCTGACCCCCGTAACCCGATGTCAGAGGAGAGGAGGGTCAGGCAAGGGAAGCTTCTCTCCTCTGCCGCCCCGGCTCCCAAGACTGCATTTGGCAGCTCAGCGCAGGTAGGAGAGCCGCATCACCAATAATTGCCCCCACTCCCCGGCTCCTCACCGACAGCCACCAGCACCCCCAAAACCCCCACTCCCCCCCCCCCGCTCCTCGCCGACGGCCGCCAGCAAAAACCCTCTTCCCCCACCGCTCCTCACCATGGCTGCACCAGGGTCCTCCGGGCTAAAGATCCGCCACTGGTTCAGTCAGAAGGGAGCTGAAAAAGATCAGTGCAGCGGATGAAGCAGAGTTGGAGAGCTACAGAACAGCAAAGAGAAGCTAATGGGGAGGGCACCTCAACCTAGTGACCCAGAAGACAAAGGGGCCAAGAATAGAACGGGTAACTGAATATCCTAGCCCAGTCCAAACCCAGAGTACCGGCTCCGAAGTGGCCCAGCCGGCTACAACATTGAACCACAAACCCGGAGTGGTCGATGACTTTATAGGAGCACGATTCAACCAACACCCTACAACCAGCACGATCTCCACCAGGAATAATTAGTTGGGTTGAGCTCCCCTCAGGGCACAGTCGCACGACTCATCACCCCCGACAGGTCTGGTAGTAAGCGGGATCCGTGCAGGGCAGCAGAGCAAGAGACAGTGAGCGTGATAGAGAAGGAACACCAGTGGAGCTTCAGAGGGACACTGCTCATTGCCAGAATCACCCGGTCCATTACTCTGCAAAGAGAACTGCATTACCCTGTAACCCTGCAGAATACCGGAGTAAAATACCCGTTCAGAGTGAGCAACGTGTCAGTGATTTCTTCCTTTAACTGTGATTTACCTGCTTTGCTCCACAGTGACTGTGCTGCCGTACTCCACCATCCATTACTACTTCCAACACCCCAGGGACCCCCTCTCCTCCTGTAGGAAGCTATTCCATCTTGCTGCCGCCCATCACCCGGAGGTTCCCGCAGCGCCGGTGCCATCACCGGGACCTAAAGGTGGCGTCACGAGCAAATTTCTTTTATTTTTCCCTTTTGCATTGACTACACAGCCTCAGGCACCGCCACCCGTGACCTCCAGACTGCACCTGAGATCTGAGTTCCCTGGCCTGGGTGAGTCATCCTCCACTGCTGGGAGGTGCCTGATTATTGTGTTAGTAAGCTTCTGCTTCTCTGGCCCACCTTTTGCTCTCCTGCGGTGGAACCTGTTCCAGCTCTTTTATCCACGGGCTCTGGTGCCTCAGATCCTTCTTAGCCTTACCGTAGTATAGGCTAACCCTACGAGTCACTCCCCTGGTACTAGCTGTTGTGGTATTTAGACCCCCTTGGCTTGCCCCTGACAATCCCTGAATAGTTGTTGGATAAACTAGGACCAGCTCACCCAGGGGAATTCAGTACCACGGCCCAGTGGGTCCATTCTAGGATGCCTCCCCTCGGAAGCGTGACAGAATAATCAGGCCATGGACCCGCGGGTACCCCGTTCTCGGTGCAAAAGGAGATGGCTTATCTTCGGGAGTATCAGAACCGTATTATGGCTTTCCTTCAGTCCATGCATACCCGGTTAGCTTCTCTCCAGACCTACGACCCAGTGTCCGCCACTCAGCTTGCTTGGGATTTCTGGCTGTAGATGGAACCCTCCTTTATATTCCTTTCCTTTACTTCTTTTCTATTCCCAGTACTGTGAAGACTGACCTCTTAGAGATGACCTGACCTCCTGCTGCTTGTGTTAGTCTCCTCTCCGTTGTACCCGCCGGGTGAACCTTCTGTTGAATACCGCAGCCAACTACTGCGGTTCTGATTCCCCTCTTGTGGGCTCTGTGGGAGTCGGGGCCGTATCTGTAATATCCCCATTTAACGGATTTTCTGTGAACCGTAAAGGATCTCACAGTTGCGGGCTCCGGTACCCGGTTTCCTTCCTATGGGGCAAACTCTTCCGTTACTCACTTCCCCATTAGAGTGAACTCTGCCTCTGTGCTTCCCTCTCTCTTCCTTTCTCTTTGGGATCTTTGCTTTCTGGGGCCCCTAATCCGAGGTGGCCCTCCTTGCTCCTTTAGGCTGGCTGCCTGGCTCCTTCTCCTACTCCATCTCTCCTCCAACTCTAACTCCAACTGAACTCTTTGGTTCCCTCTAGAGGTCGCTAAGACCCTCCCGGGGTCCCTCCCACCCACTATTCTAGTGTCTGAGTGCTGCTCTAAGATTCCATCTAGTGACCATAGTCCCAACTGCAGTGGAGTACTACACCACTTTTCTGGGTGCAGTACCCCTTTTGTGGCACCTACGTAGTGGGGCGCCACAGAGGTGTCTGTTATCGGACTCACTAATGCTTACTGCGTAGGGAGCTGGACAATCAAGCGTGATATGCTGTCCCATACGGAAGGGGTGACGAGTGAGGAGCAAATAGCGAATAAGTGATTTACAAGTGTTCTAAACAGTATACAAGAATAGTAGGCGGTTCAGTGTCTACTACAGTGCGTAGAGAACTTTCAAGAATAGGCATAGCTAGCGCTCCTGTGCAAATTGCGTAGAAGAGGCAGAGAAGTCTACGCTCTGCTGCAAAAGCCGACAGGAATTCAAACAGTGTTTCTAATAATGTAGTAGTTTTTAAACAATCATGCAGCCCCCATCCAGGTCCCTATATACTGTATTATATACATGATCCCCAAAAATTTTAATCACATTTATGACTAGCCCAGGGTATGGGGACTCGGGTATCCGGGCCCTCTGCTGCGGTAGGGATGTCACTGGTGGCCTGCCCAGACCCGTGGCCCTGGTGGTCAACTAACAAGTGGTAGTTGGAATGGGAATAAAAGTTGATAAGTTTATCGTGACGCCACCCGCAGATTCTGGTGATTAAGCACCAGCGCCGCTTCAGACCTCCGGAAGGCGATGGTACAGCAGCCGAGAAGGTACAGCTCCCTGCAGGTAGAGCTGGCCCTCCGGGGCAGGGATGCATCTGTAGTGATGGAAGTGCTGATGATGGAGATAAGTAAGTTGCAGTGCAGCGGTGAAATAATTACGCGGAGACTCTGTCACTTTATCCGGGTACTTCACTGGAACAATGCTGGTGATGGTACAGTTCACAGAAGACAACCGTTGTTAAGTAAGGGTAGCCGGCCGGGTAGTCACAGTGGGCTGCAGAGTCTCTCGGAGTCTCCCGTGGTATGCCTTCTTTGCTCTAACCTGTGTCCCATTGCAGCTGCCTGTCCTGGAACCGCCCGCTTAGTACCAGGCCCGATTGGGGTGCTTTCTGAGTGTCCCGGCTTCCCGCTCTCCTCTCTCCTGCACTGGAACTTGACCCCGGTGGGTTATCCTGGTGTGACTGGTTTCCTTTATGACAGAGTGTCGGGGCCGGTAAATGGACCACCGACGACCGGTGTTACGACTCAGGGGCTTAACTCCCTGTGCCGTGTCTTCGGAACCGGCGCTCCGGTAAATAGACCAGGGTTCCCTCCCGGAGTATGGTCGCTCCGATTCGGGGGGTCCCCTCCTTCAGTCTGGGCTGCCTGTTCTCTCTCTGCAGGCCCCGTCTCTCTGAGTCCCCTTCTCTCTCTCAGGGCTCCCATACTCCTTCGTTCCTCGATGCAAACTAGAAACCCTCGTTATTCTACCTCCCACCTCCCCTAACTCTCCCCCCCTAAGGGATGGGCCCAAACCATTTTTCTAGGTGGGTGTGTGGGAGTGCTGAGATGGGAGCCTCCTACAAATTATACATTCCACTGTGACAGGGGTATCCGCACACTCATTTATGGGTGCAGTACCCCAACTGTGACGCCTGACCAGTGGGCGCCACATTGACACACATTAACATAGGGCAAAAGCCCTTTGTCTGAGACGGGGGTCGGGGAATTGGTGTATTTAGTGCAGGAAAACCCACAGCAAGAATTGACATGCTGCAGATTTTCCTGCGCTAAAATACACAACATATCAGCTGCGGAAAGAAGGCACCATGCAGGCAGGAATTAGCGAAACCCATAGGCTTTGCTGAGAAAACACGCTGCTGCAGATTTGGTGCAGATCTGCTGTGTATACGTATTAAATACGCAGCAAAATACGCATTGTGTGAACGGGCCCTATAAGCAATAGAAGTCATCCCTATTATCGGTGAACGGGTTTACAGCCATCCTTATTAGGGGAGTTTAAATCCATTGGATGGTGAACAACACCGGTAAAGATGCTCCAATATTCATGGGACAGTGCTGTGCGCGCTAAAATTTGCCTGCCAGCCCCCCTATATTGGGCAGCTGTCAACAAGGCCAGATACATGATATATGACAATACACATTTGTATAAAGGCCAGTACATTAGGGAGAGGTATTGAATTACTACAAGCCCTGGGCAGGTGACAATGAGCCCATCATCCTCCAGGACACTCCTACACGCCTGACTGGGTGCAGGTCTGGAAAATATACAAATATGTTCTATCTTTCTGTAAGTCGTCCACTGCACGGGGGAACCGACCCAGGAGAAGGGTGTAAAAGGCATGCTGCAGGAGCGCGGGCTCTACACCACACATAAGGTAATGTACCGGACATAGAAGAATCGGATCTCACTTACACTTTTGCATTAGTAACTTGGATTTGTTTTGCATATAGGGACCAAATGTCTCAACTCAATGATTAATTACACGAGATACAAACTAAATGAAAACATTTACTACTTATTAATTATCTATAGTTCTTTATAACAATATTTTTGTTTATTTTTTTGCTGCATTTGACCTACAGGTAGCTGAAATTGAGAAATTCATGTCTGGAGTTAAGCTGGAAACACACGATGCGAGACTCATGCGAGATAATAATATTTATTCATTTATATGGCACTATTAAATCTATAGCCCTTTGCATATGCAACGGTCGCTAGGGCTGGGGTACTCGGTACCCAGGCCGGCGGTCTTTTGGGGAGTCACGTTGGCGGTCGCCCAGCTCCGTGGCCCTGACCTAGAAGATTAAGGGGAATATTTATAGGGGATTTGTAGATGATCGTGACGCCAACTGTGGTATCTGGTCAGGGATGACCAGCGCTGCTTGTGTAGGTTCCCATGGAATAGATGGCTAGGCAGCTAGTATGGAACACTCTCCACAGGCGGTGCGGGCCCCTGGGATTTAGTATGACAGTCTATGCGAATGATGGTGGTAGTAGTTGGTGCAGTGTGCAGCAAGGAGAAGCAGGAAGACAGCAAAGTTCTGTCTTTTTACCTTTACTGGTGAGAAAGTTGTTGAATCTGGGGCACTGGTCACATGGTCCAGGAGGGTTCGGTAAACCTGAAAGCCTACCTGCCTCGCTTTTTAATTTCGGGTCCCAGCAGCCTGTGGGCTATTCTACAGCCCTTTTCCTTCGCTTTTGCAATAAGCCCCTGACTAGCAGACAGTTCGAACCTGTAACGGTACTGCTGTGTTGTTGGCAGCTCCGGGCTCTCATTAAACTGTTGTGCTGTTGGGTCCCTGCTTGCAGCCGGGAAACTTGCAATCTCCTGCCCTCCAGATTCGGTTCACAGGGCGTGCAGTCCCTGGGTAACACAGGACTCTGGCATCCTCGGCTGCGGTACCCTGGGGTGAGCTCTCCAGCTCTCCACTCCCAGAGCTCTCTCCTCACCTTCTGCTTCCTCTCCCTACCCTTTCTCTCTGTTACTACACCCTCTTACCCCTCCACCTAGCCAGAGGAGGCAGCACCCTGGATCTAGGGTCATGGGCTTTCCCTTCTGGTCAGGGATCAGGTCTTGTGAGTGCATGTGGGGCTACCTAATGTGGGGAGCTCCTCCTGCTTCTAAGCATGATACCACCTCTGGTGAGAGAGGCAATAGCACTGTGGCAACTCGACCGTAGGGGCGCCACACATATATTTTCAACTCACATGAGTCTCGCATGATTCACCGGGGACAGCCACCGACTCTCTGGCCGGGAGCACATCAGCTGCATAGAAACACATACGTCTGACGCGCTCCCGTCCAGAGAGTCGTCGGCCGTCCCGGGTGAGTGATGCGAAAATCGTGCAAGTATCTCGCATGGCTCTCGCACCGTGTGTTTCCAGCCACAGTGAGAGGGAGGTGAAAAACGCACCAGACTCACACCAAAAACGTACGGTGTGAACACCCCTGCATTTTTGGTGCATTTCTTACACATAATGGAGCCAATGGGTGAAAAATGCTGAAAAATCCATTGAAAAAATTGATATGTTGCAGATTTGTCCGCAACAAAATCTGCATCATTTCCACTGTGGAAATAAAATGCAGCACAGCAAGGGCACAACACTTCAGAACTCCATGGAGTTTGCAGGCTTCTGGATTTCTGATAAATCTGCACCTTTTCTGCAGCCAAATCCACACCAAAACCGCACCATATTCTGCACAAAACCTTAAGGTAGCGTCACATGCGGCAATTTTGCTAGCAATTTCACTGACAATTTGCTGATTGCAGTCAAATCATGGACACATTGTTCTATTTTGTTGCCATGTACAAATGTAACAATGTTTCCATGATTTCACTGCAACCAACAAATTGCCAGTGAAATTGCCTAGCAATATTGCTGAGCGTGACGGTACCTTAACTCAACTGCCAGGAAATCTGTAAAGGAAACCATTTTCCTGGTCAGACATACTCCATGACGCAGTGTGTAAGCAAACATAAACTGATAGGAATAAGGCATATAAAACTGTTTCTAAATAATAATGAAGCCAGATATAAAATATTAACCATAACAAGATTTACCTAGATGCAAATGATAGTTACAGTTATATAAGGCAGAGATCCTGTTTGCGGTGGGGAATTCCATTCCATCTGTTCCATTCCTGGAATTCATGTCCAAACTGAATTAGTTGCATATCTGATGCAAAAAGAAACAGTTCTCCCACTGATTACTGTGGGGTCCACTGTGTTCTGTTACGTGTCACATTTTATAACAGAACAAAAAGTGCAACTACAAAACATTTCTTTATTCCATTTTAAAAACTAACAGGGCCCAATAATTATCACTCAGGCCCTTCTGCTTCCATCTGCTTCAGTTCTGAACTGATCTGATTTCAATGTGATTTTTATTTCTCTGTTCCTAGAATGGAAAGAAAAACAGAATTCCATAACACATACTAGAGTATCTCAATGAAGTAAAATATCATCATAAATCAATATCATATTGCCATATATCTCAGGGAGGCCTGAAATACGTAGACTAATAAATCAATATTATATTCACCCTTTGATGTCTCGTGGAATACGGCAGCGCATTTTTTAACCCTTTATCCTCCCTACTTTAAGTTTCTGAGATAATGACCTTTGGGTTTTCATTGGCTGTACGCCATAATCATCAACATTTACAGAAATAAACACTTGAAATAGATCCCTCTGTGTGTAATAACTCTATATAATATATGTGTTTCACTTTTTGTATTGAATTACTGAAATAATTGAACTTTTTGATAATATTCCAATTCATTGAGATGCTCCTGTATCAATGTGAACTGCAAAAAGGAAGATTGACTGGGGTTTGTTGGATATTATATATTAACTAGCTGGGTGCCCGATGCACAATGCATCGGGATTCTAGCAGAGCGAGTCTCTGACTCGCAATGGCCGCTTCGCGGCCAATGCTTCGCGCTGCTAAGGCGACTCGCCATGCCCGCTGCGCGGGCATAGCGAGTCGCCTTAGAGCTGCTCGCAATGGCCGCTGCGCGGCCAATGCTTCGTTCGTACCACATGACGACATTGACTCGCAGCGTGAGCGGTCTCAAAAGGGGCAAAAAACCCATTCGTGATTATATAATAGATCATTCTGTGTTTTCTTCCTTATTGCAGCATGTCTTTGGCTATCAGCTCTGCTTTATCAGAACAGCCTTTGGCGGAGGAGAACTCCGAGGGTTTGAGATTCATACCGCGAGGAACTTATATGGGGCCCGATGTTACGGAGAAGAGTAAATGGTCCTATTACCACAAACCCATCACCTTGCTCGTTTTTGGCGGCATTGTTTTCCTTGTAGGAATCCTTTATACCACTTTCTACTTCACCAAATACGTGGATGTGCCGTACGCCCTAGGACCAGTCTTCCTTTCCATTGGATTAATATTTTTGGTCACTGGGCTTGTTTGGTTACCAATCATCACTGAATCTATAAGGCGTAAAGGACTTTTGAGAACGACAACTGCATAGCAAAGTTCTCCATATATGAAAAATCAATGTTCTCTGGATCATTTTTTATTGTGATTTACTCTCTGTAAATAGTGATTATTTTCAAGCTAATAAAACACTGTAAGTTCATTCTCAATTTCTTGATTATTGACTTACCGCCCCATCTACAAAAAGTCTGTCCGACATTCCCAACTTCGTTGGCTGGTGTTTGTGTTCAGGGATGGAAACCTCAAAATCCAGTTAAAACATTGCTTTAGAGCCGAAACGCGTCACAATGATATGGTATAAAAAGAATTAAAGAGAAAATGACTGTGAATGTGCTGGTCCTTTCTCTTTACTTGATATTGTCACGAGTAGTGGCGTACCTAGAGCCTGAAAGTACGCCGCACCACATACCCCCCACAAAAAAAACTCTGGTTCTCCATATAGCATAATGCAGCCTCAAAGCCCTCCATATAGCATAATGCAACCTCATAGCCCTCTATACAGTATAATGTAGCCTCCTAGCCCTCTATAAAGTATAATGCATCCTCAGCCCTCCATATAGCATAATGCAGTCTCAAAGCTCTCAATATAGTATAGTATAAAGCAGCCTGATAGCCCTCCATATAGTATAATACAGCCTCATAGCCCTCCATAAAGTATAATACAGCCTCATAGCCCTCCATATAGTGCAGCCTCATCTCCTCATATAGTGCAGCCTCTTCTCTTCATATAGTGCAACCTCATATAGTGCAGTCTACTCTCTAGTGCAACTTCCTCTCTCTAGTGCAGCTTCCTCTCTCTATATAGTACAGCCTCCTCTCTCTATAAAGTGCAACCTCCTCTCCATATATATAGTGCAGCCTCCTCTTCCTAGTGCAGCATCCTCTCCCTAGTGCAGCTGTGGCACCCTGTACCAGGTGGCCACAGGCTTCTCTGGGACACTGAAGGATTTCCCACAGCGAGTAACCCACTTGCACCCAACACCTTTCACCCCAGGCCTGTAGGGGGGACCCAACTGGTTGCCTTAAGCCAGTTCCCTCCTATAAATACAGGTGCTGGGGGCGGAGTCAGACACAGTGTGCAGACGCTAGAAGAGCTGTAAGGAAGCTCAGAGACTAGTGAGCTGAACTGGTACCGGAGCCGTGCTAGGCCCGAACCAGTACACACGAAAGCCAGTGTGAGGACCTGAAAAGTAGGGATCGAAGGCAAAGGCGAAGAACACTTTATCGGGGGCAAAGGAGTCATACCGGCTCACCCCACCAGAGTACCGGTCACTGGAGCCCGAGTCTGCAGGGGACAGAGGAGATAGACCCAGCAGAGAAACCAGCATCCCGTGGAGGCTTAGCTTCCCGGACACCCGCAGCATCAACAATCGAGAGCCAGGGACCGTGGGGAGAGAGACGGCGGTGACCCAAGAGAGAGCCCTCAGTGCAGCAATCTGGTTGTAGAGAAAGAAGTAACAGTCCGGTTAAGTTCCATACTTGCCCGACTCAGAACATGAAAGCAGAACAAGAAGGCCTACAACCCTACTCGCTGTGGAGATCCCAAGGTGTTTTCCTTCACTCCGGACATGTGTACCTGTAACCCGTCATCAGTAAAGGTAACAAAATACTTTAGTGTGTGCGTGTTCTTCCTTCTACTCATTCTACACCACACTGACTGTGCTCCCCTACTCCAACCCTGTGCAGCAACGACTGTGCTGCCATACTCCACCATCTATTCGTACTTCCAACGCCCCGGGGACTCTGCTCCTCTCCTCCTGTAGGGGGCCACTCCATCTTGCTACCGCCCATCACCCCGGAGGCCCAAGCAGCGCCGGTGCCTTCACCGGAATCTACAGGTGGCGTCACAACTGACAATCCCTATTCCTGTAAATACACCCCTTTTTATTGCCACCCAAGGGCACAGGCTCGGGCACGGACCACCCGTGACATCCGCCTCAACTGACCGCCAGTGACCTGAGTACCCCATTCCCTTGTGGCCCTAGACACAGCCTCCTCTCTCTAGTGCAGCCTCCTCTCTCTATATAGTACAGCCTACTCTCTCTATATAGCACAGCCTCTTCTCCCTAGTGCAGCCTCCTCTCTCTATATAGTGCAGCCTCCTCTATTTAGTGCAGCCTCCTCTCCCTAGTGCAGCCACCTCTCCCTAGTGCAGCCTCATCTCTCTAGTGCAGCCTCATCTCTCTAGTGCAGCCTCCTCTCTCTATATAGTACAGCCTCCTCTCTCTATATAGTGCAGCCTTCTCTCTAGTGCAGCTTCCTCTCTCTAGTGCAGCCTCTTCTCTCTAGTCCAGCCTCCTCTCTTTATATAGTACAGCCTCCTCTCTCTATATAGTGCAGCCTCCTCTCCCTAGTGCAGCCTCCTCTCTCTAGTGCAGCCTAATCTCTCTAGTGCAGCCTCCTCTCCCCATACTGTATAATGCACCCCCCTCCCATAATCCTCTGGCCACCATGTACTCAAAAAAATAAATCTTTACTTACCTCTCCCTGTTCCCCCGCTGCTCTGGTCTCCTTTGCTGAAGCCTCAGGAGGCGGCGATGGCGGTGTGTGTTCCACTGTGGAACGCATCAAACAGTAAGTACCGCCAACTATTGTGGAGGATGCGGCACCAGCCTGATGTATGCGCTCCACAGTGGAATGCGCAAGGCAACAAGGCTGTAAGAGGAAGCAAGGGGAGGGGCCGACCGTAGTGGGAAGCAGAAGGCTCCCCTCTCCCTCCTCTCCTCTCCCTGACACACGGGCCCCAAAGTGGCATGTGCTGGGGTGCAGTTACATGGATGTGTCATGTGTGTCCTTGGTGATGCACATCCATTGTGAAGTGGGCGATGGGATTAGCTGGCACAGTTTCATCCTGTGATGATCCCTCCTGTGTTTGAGTTTCATCCTGTGATGAGCCCTCCTGTGTTCATGTTTTACCTCATGACGAGCCCTCCAGTGTTCACATTTCACCCCATGACGAGCCCTCCTGTGCTCTTGTTTCACCCTGTGACCAGCCCTCCTGTGCTCTTGTTTCAACCGGTGACCAGCCCTCCTGTGTTCACGTTTCACTCTGTGACGAGCCCTCCTGTGTTCTCGACTCCTGGCAGCACGTAACACGTGACCTTGCAAAATAGTCGTGTGACAGTTACAGGTGCATTACACACATTTTGGGGCGTGAATCCTTGTGTCAGTTGATGTTATATGACTGACAGAGCAGTGTAGGCCTAGTCTTGGGCCACGTTCACACACTGAGTATGGTATTTTGTGAGATTTTTACCACAGTATTTGTAGCCAAAACCAGGAGTGGAACAATCAGAGGAAAAGTCTAATAGAAACACGTCACCACTTCTGTATTTATCACCCACTGCTGGTTTTGGCTACAAATACTGAGGTAAAATACTGACTAAATACTGATAGTGTGAATGTGGCCTAACAAATAGTGAGCTAAAAAAAACTGACCAAAAACTGAACATGTGAATGAGGCCTTATGTAAGCACTACCTCAGCTCATCTTTCCAAAAGCCATGACAGCACTCAGTATAAAAAATATGACTTTATTTAACAGATAATTCAGTCTGTATACTACAAAATCACTCCTTTGCTCAGTAGTGATTCCTCCACCTCTGAACACGCCCCTATTATTAATCAGGAGCGGTACACACAACATGGCCGCCTCGCTCTGTCGTGCTGCGTGCCCCACTTCCTGTTCGTCTGTATTCAGTCACTTCCGGTCCGGCCTCCTTGGACGCGTGCAGCAATTATTACCACGTTGATTCGGTTCCGGACAATTTCCGCTTCATTAGCCGTTTATTACAGGTAATGACATTGTCTTTATCATAACAGGAGTCACGTGACTCTTTATTACCGGGGGGTGAAGGAGGAGATGGCGCCGCTCGCCTATAAGCTGCATTATGTGCGATCATGGGGCCCAATCCCAGCGTCTGGAGTAGTGTCTGTGCTATCCCTGGAGTCTGGTCACATGGAGTGATGGTTACCTGTTAGGTCCTGTGCACACAATGCGTTTTAATTGCGGTTTTGGGTGTTTTTGTAACAATACTGCAAGCAAATCCTTATACAGCAATGAGAGTCCTGAAGTGTTGTGCACTTGTTGCTTATTTTTCCATTGCAGGTTTGGTGCATCCAGATAATAATGGGCGTTAATTACTGCTTTGTTTTTCTGCTGCGCTTTCCACACTGCCAACGCGCCATTATTTACCCTCCGCGGTGAGCCCCGGCGATGTCTTCCTCCTGGGCATCGGCAGGACCTGCGGGTACAGTAATGACAGGACCTGGTCATGTGACTCAGCCTAATAGTCACATGATGCCAGGTCCTGCCGATGCCCGAAAGTAAGACATCGTCGGGGAGGGTACGAATGTGTCTCTATCTCTCTGTGCTGCTTTTTTGCTTTGATTTCACAAACGGATGATGCATTTTTGCAAAAAGAGGATCTGTCTTTGGTGCAGAAACTGCCCCAAAGACAGACCAACAAAGAACAGAGCACAAACGCTCTCTCTGAACTTAGCCTAACACTAAGCGTCCCGTCACACTTGGCGACGTTCCAGTGATCCCAACAACGATACGACCTGGTAAGGATCGCTGGAACGTCGCTACGTGGTCGCTGGTGAGATGTCAGTCAGATCTACTCAATGACGCAGCAACGATACGGCGACTTGTATAACGACCTTGGCGGTCGATGGGACCTTATCACACAGCAGCTAGTCTGACTACCTACGTGGCTGAGTTCTGAGTCACCAATGAGGTCATTGTTAAGGCGTCAAACACACCGATGCATGTTGCCCAGCGGGGACCCGACGATCAAAAAATGGTCCAGGCCATTCCGACACGATCGGCGATCTCACAGCGAGGGCCTGATCGCTGCTACGTGTCAAACATAGCGAGGTAGCTGGTGAGGTTGCTGTTGCGTCACAAAAACTGATGTAACAGCGATCTCGCTATGTGTGACGGGGGCTTTACTGTGAGGAGCTATCACACTTTTTCAGCACCGATGTCTAGTAAAGTCAATTTTATTGTTCACAGAAGAGGATGTACCAGAATGTCTCTTCCAGCCTGTTTACATAGATCATAATGCAATCACGCTACATTACCATTCAATGTTCATGATGGTTAAGGGGGTTGGGTGTGTTTGTCTTTGCTCAAATAGGGGGCTACCTTGTATCACTAAGCTGATCATAATGAAATATGTTCTTCCCGTCTATTCATGGGTTTCCTCCCACACCCCAACGACCTAGTGATAGGGAATGTAGATTGTGTTCCCCAATGGGGACAGAGATGATGTCTATAAAGTGCTGTGGAATTAATGGTGCTATACACTACCGTTCAAAAGTGTGGGATCATTTAAAAATCTCCTTATTTTTGAAAGAAAAGCACATTTGTTTTCAATGAAGCTAACATTAAATGAATCAGAAATACTCTATACATTGTTAATGTGGTAAATGACTATTTTAGCTGCAAACGTCTGGTTTTTAATGCAATATCTACATAGGTGTATAGAAGTCCATTACTAACAACCACCACTCCAGTGTTTTAGGGTGCGTGCACATGATCAGTGTACGCAGTGTTTTGGACGCAGCGTCTTGCCGCTGCATCGTACAGTACAAGCATAGTGGATGGGATTTCAAGAAATCCCATCCTCACTATGCGTAACCTGACCGCAGCGTCTTTGGAGTTGCTGTGCGGGTTGCCGAGAGTCCGCTACTCCGCAGCATGTATATTTCATGCTGCGGAGTCTGAATCGGCTCCCATCTGGTGACTGCAGGGAGAAGCCGCCCTGCAACCACCGCACATGGTGAGTACAGGGCGGCTGCGGTCTCCCTGCGGCAATCCGTGGCTTCCCTCAGGTCCGGAGGAGCTGTGTCCAACACGCAGCTCCTCCGGACTGTGTGCACGCACCCTTAATGGTACATTGTGTTTGTAACTGTGTAAGGGCCCTTTCACATCAGCGTTCTGCGCTGATCGTGGCAGTTGCGGTTTTGCGCATAATGGCCTAACTTGCGGTTCACCTGCGGCAAGCCCCATGCTATGTCTATGGGGCTTGCGGCAGGTGTGGTGTAGTTGCGGTTTCCGCACTTGCCCCTGCCGCACACTTACCGCAAGCCCCATAGACATTGTATGTATTGTACCGTTATGCGGTAATCGTGGCAGTTGCGTTTTTTTCACCGCAACTACAGCGATCAGCGTTTACCGCTGATGTGAAAGGGGCCTAAGAAGGCTAATGGATATGTAGGAAAGCCTAGAAAACCCTTGCACAAGTATGTTAGCATGTCTGAAAACTGTTTGGCTGATTAGAGAAGATATAAAACTGACCTTCCTTTGAGCTAGTTAAGAATCTGGAGCATTACATTTGTTTGTTCTATGAAACTCTCAAAATGGCCAGAAAAAGAGAACTTTTATGTGAAACTCGACAGTCTGTTCTTGCTCTTAGAAATTAAGGCTATTCCATGCAAGGTATTGCCAAGAAACTGAGTGTGTATGTTTTAAATAAAGTTTTTGCGCTTTTGATATAAATTGGGCAGTATGATCGTTTTTTCTTTGGTGTTCTTCTGCTACAATTGACGATTTGCCCTAATATATAAGTCCAACTCTTACACCATGACAGATGTATATGTGTTATGTCAAAAATGCTGTATAGGTGTAGAATTTTGTTGTATATGTCTCTACTCCCCTCAGAGTAGAGCACAAACAGGCTCTAACCAGAGTAGACAGAGAAGTGGGAGGCCCCACTGTACAACTGAGCAACAAGATGAGTACATTAGAGTCTCTAGTTTGAGAAATTGACGCCTCACAGCTCCTCATCTGACAGCTTTATTAACTAGTACCCGCAAAACGCCAGTGTCAACTTCTACAGTGAAGAGGCGTCTTCGGGATTCTGGCCTTCAGGGCAGAGTGGCAAAGAAAAAGCCATATCTGAGACTGGCTAATAAAAGGAAAAGATTAATATGGGCAAAAGTACACAGACATTGGACAGAGGAAGATTGGATAAAAGTTTTATGGACAGAAGAATCAAATTTGAGATGTTTGGATCACACAGAAGAACATTTGTGAGACACAGAACAACTGGAGATGCTGGAAGAGGCCTGACGCCATCTGTCAAGCATGGTGGAGGTAATGTGATGGTCTGGGGTTGCTTTGGTGCTGGTAAAGTGGGAGATTTGTGCAAGGTAAAAGGGATTTTAAATAAGGAAGGCTATCACTCCATTTTTTTCAACACCATGCCATACCTTGTGGACAACGCCTACAACAGGACAATGATCCAAAGTACACTTCAAAATTATGCATGAACTATTTATTTCTAACCTAGTCAATGTCTGGACTATATTTTCTATTCATTTTGCAACTCATTTGATAAATAAAAGTATGAGTTTTCATGGAAAACACTAAACTTGTCTGGGTGACCCCAAACTTTTCTACGGTAGTCTAAAAGTGAGTAAATATTATTTTTATAATGGTGTGATGGTGTGGTTATAATCAGATTTTTTTCGTCCACAGCAGGTCCTGTCCCTCACAATAAGGAGACACCATGATGGCTGAAAGTAACGAGTTCCTGAGCTCCCCTCCTAAGAAAACTGTCCGCTTCGGTGGTAAAGTGACTGACGTCCTGTCCAACTATTCCCAGGTAGACATTATTATTAATGATAATAATATCTACAAGGCTCCTGATAACTCTTCATGTGATGGGTCCATGTTAACGAAGCTTTCGATCACGAATACCAATAATAAAAAAATATTTTAATTGTATAACCCAAACGGTCTGGAGAAAGATGAAGCCTACTGTCACATTATTATTTCTTGGAAAGTGTTAATCTCTCCCTTACTGCATGATTTGTTCATGTTTGTTCTTTTATTCCCCCTCCATAACTTTTTGTTGTTCACCTAGTTATTGTTATTGATGTCGTTTTGGGGTAAAACAACATTTTGATCACACCCGGTTTTCGTCGGAGGGGGAGCGATGGACGCTAATGTTTGCATGACCCAATCGTTCTATTTGAGTGGTTAACAGCAGCGGTCTCTGTGCTTGTGATAGGTGGTGGCTGTATAACACAGCCGGCACCCACCGAGTATGGAGATCGATCCTTGATGCATGTCAAGAAGGGGTTAAAGTGGCTTTCCTAATATCGTAACTAAGGCTACTTTCACATACCGATTTTGAGGGAGCCGATGCTGTCCGATATAATTCGGACAGCATCGGCTCCCTTCTGATGCCTGGAATCGGATGCCAAATAGGCACCCGATTCCGGCATAAAATTGGAGTGAAAAAAAGAAAAAAAAAACCCTTATGCTCACCTCCCCACGAGCCCCCGCCGTCTTCCGCCATCTTCTTGAAGGCTCCCGGTGGCTCCCGCATGCTGCCGCTGTCAGCAGAGGGCTTCCTCTGCTGTTCAGGACCTGCGGTGATGTCACAGTCACGTGACCGCGGGTTCACCATGGTAACCCGCGGTCACATGACTGTGACATCACCGCAGGTCCTATAAGGCAGAGGAAGCGCTCTGCTGACACCGGCAGCCTGCGAGAGCCACCGGGAGCCTCAAAGAAGATGGCGGAAGACGGCGGGGGCTCGTGGAGAGGTGAGAATAACTTTTTTTTTTTTCTTTTTTTTTTTAACACTTGTGCTCCTAGTTAGGAGCAGTTTTACTGTACTGAGCATGCTCAGTACAGTAAAACGGGGTCCGAGGAGACATCCGATGTTTCCTCGGACCCTTCTCCATAGGGCCCCATGTTATAGGAATCGGACCTAATCGGATGTGCACTAAATGCCATCCGATTTGGTCCGATCCGATTCTGTCAGATTTTATTTTCGGTGCAAAAATCGGAGCAAGCTCCGATTTTTGCACCGATAATAAAATCGGACAGAATCGGATCGGACCAAATCGGATGGCATTTAGTGCACATCCGATTCGGTCCGATGCCCATAGAGCTGCATGGGGGCCAAATTCGGATCCGATGCTGTCTGATTTTGATCGGACAGCATCGGAAATCCGAAAATCGTTATGTGAAAGCAGCCTTATCCATAGGATAGAGAAGTGTCTGATCCCCGGGGGTCCACTGATCTGGAGAACTGGGGTCTTGTGTTTGTACGGATCATTGTCGTCACCTTCTCTACTGTGATGTTGGCTGTGTTTTGTATTTCTGTAAATTATGACTATTCTCGTAATCTTAACATCTTGTGTGTTTTTTTTTTTTTTTTTTTTATTCCTTCAGGGTAACCTGGATGATTTTGAACTTTTAAAGCACCAGCTGTCTGATCCAGAGATAAAGGTAATGGCCCTTGCACTCACTCCACATGTCTATATGATGTAGGTTCTTTCCCCAAATGTGTTCAGATACTAATGATTCCTTTATATTGATGCTAACAATCAGTTTTGCAATTGGGTTCTATTGTAAATATTGCTCAGTTTGTTCTGTAGCCGCTGCATTGCTTTCACCGTTGCTGGCTGCAGAATGAGTAAACTGAGAATCCATCAGTCAGCTCGCTCTGAGTGTTTATAACTCTTATCTGCTTTTTTCTGAGTTTAGGCCCTGTTATACACTATATCGTTAACGAGACGTATCAACGACCAACACTAAGTTTGTTGATCGTGGAAGAATGGCCAGGACCATTCTTTTATTGTTGGCCAGCATCGGCGTATGTGACAGCAGGAGACCAACGATCAACGATTTCCCAGCACCGCACAGCACATGCTGTGAGCTGGTAACCAGGGTAAACAGCGATTAACTAAGCGCAGCGCTCTGCTTAGTTCCCCGATGTGTACCTTGGTTACCAGCGTTCTCGCTGGACGCTGATCGCTGGTGAGTCTGCCTGTGTAACGGCTCACCAGCGATCAGATAATAATGTCACAGCAACCCGATTGTTGGTCAGATTGCTAGGACATTGTAGCGTATAACGGGGTCTTTTCTCTCTGCTGATTTATGACCACATCAAAGTTCAATTTGCAGGAAAGAAAAAGCCCGGTCATGGCCAAATGGTACAAAATGTTTGATGAAACCCAATTGCAAAATGATTTTAGCCTAAAATGCATGGATTTAAAGGGGGACAAAATTATCCCCAAAGATGGAAAATGCTTTGACTGCTGTCCAACATAAAGATATACCTGTCCGTCCTACATCCGGGTGCTGGGTTATGGAATGTGTTTATCATATATTCTGGACTGTAAGGCGCATTAGACTGTAAGATGTGCCTAGGTTTTAGAAGAGGAATATAGGAAAGAAATTTGAAGCAAAAAAATATGGTCATGACACACTGTTATCGGGGGGAATCTGCTGCTGACATTGTTATGAGGGTAATGTCCCCCGTGATGGTGTTTGTGGTTCCCCTGTCGGTTTGTGCGCTTTGCCCCGCCCCGTCCTGGTGTGTGCGCTTTGCCCCGCCCCGTCCTGGTGTGTGCGCTTTGCCCCGCCCCGTCCTGGTGTGTGCGCTTTGCCCCGCCCTGTCCTGGTGTGTGCGCTTTGCCCCGCCCCGTCCTGGTGTGTGCGCTTTGCCCCGCCCCATCCTGGTGTATATAATCCCCATACTGGACATTAAAAGTACCATAGAAATAAAAAAAATAGTAATTTAGTAAACAGAGAAATAAAAGACTACAGTGCCCAGAGCGGGCTAGAGAGGTTAAAGAAACAAAACCAGTAGTAAAAAATTATATAAAAATGATTGCAGCTACTTGATTGCAGTAGATTATTAAGGCACAACATATTCTGAATTACTGTTTATCTTTTTGCAGGACGGGCAGATTATAAACTGGCTGCGTGAGTTACGGGCTTCTGTTACATATCTGACTATAGATTATGAGCAGCTGGTCAGCATTGTCCTGGTGAGTTGGTGGTGTGGTGGGTACAGTGTTTTGGTGGTCTGCAGCCAGTTGTGCTGTAAATATATACAAAAAACTGAACAGACTGAAGCAGACATTGAATATATGAAATGTGCACTGCATTACTGCTATATAGAATATTCTTGGTGCATAAATTGTCCAATTCATAAGAGCCCATCAGCCATGACAAGGTGTACCTTTCTTTAATGGGACCCTATTCAAAACCATGCCTCTATTGGGATAAAAGCCTACAACTATAAAGGGAAGGTAGGATCAAGCACTAATTAAAAACGGCCTTAGGCGGTTTGGGGGAGTGGTCAGTGAGACAAGGAGGCTTATAGTCGGGAGAGGTGTCCCATCAAGGAAAGATCACCTTGTCACGGCTGGTGGGCTCTCATAAAATGGACAATTTAAGTATTTCATATAGCAGTAATGCAGTTCATATATATTATGTTTGCACAAATTAGCTTTTACAGTGTAATGATGTATTATTTTGTTGTATATTATTTGAGTTTTCTAACACTGTTTATTTGACATAACTCTAAAGGCTGCATATTTATGCAAAAGAAGAGCGCGTTCAGCATAAATTATACAAATGTACATTTGCACGACTGCTTAGAGACACAGACGTACTTTGCATGAGCTATGTATACATTTGACTTGCTGGAAAGATGGAGTGGAGGGAAGACTAAAAGGGGGGAGGGAAGAGGGAAAGAAAATACCAATTCTGTTACACACAGATGCTGAAAGAGAAATGCCTGATGTCTGCTCAGTTGTGATACTGGAGCCGGATATGAGGTCAGTTCCAGATGCATTGGGCGATATTTAATAACCAGAGTACAATACCATTGGGTGTTCAATCTTGTTGAGGCCGAGGATCCACTTGCGAGAGTGATGAACGAGACTCGCACGTGACTGGCATCACATCACCCGGTGGCTGTCCTGACAGGAGCGTGTCTGCTACATGTGTGTCTATGCAGCTCCTCACTCCTGTCCGGAGAGCTGGCGGCTGTGCCAGGTGGTAAGATGCCAGACATGTGCGAGGCTCTCGCATCAGGAGCCCCAGCTTTAGGCTGGAATCACACTGTCTGATTGACATGCGAGTCACTCAGACGGGTCTCGGATGACTAACTCGGAATGGCCTCCCCCCTGTCAGGACGGGAGTGTGGAGCTGCTTAGAAGCACAAGCAGCTGACCCTTCTGTCCAGAGAGGGTGAAGCCATTCCGAGTTAGTCATCAAAGACTCGTCCGAGTGACTCGCATGTCAATCAGACAGTGTGATTCCAGCCTAAGGCTTGCACTCTCCCCAAGGTTAAAGGGAAACTGCCACATTGTATATTCAGGCAGATCTATGAGCAGCACTCGCATATAATAATAATCTTTCTTTATATAGCACTAACATATTCCGCAGTGCTTTACAATTCGGTCATAAGTAACAATTATAAAAATACAGTACACTAAATTAAAGCAGAGAAACTATGTAAAAAGTACAATAATTAAAGCAAAAATAAAGGCGACCCTACTCAAAAGAGCTTACAATCTACAACGAGATGGGGGTTACACACACTGCTCACATATCAGATACAGGCAGTGCACACACACTGCTCACATATCAGATACAGGCAGTGCACATACACTGCTCACATATCAGATACAGGCAGTGTACACACACTGCTCACATATCAGATACAGGCAGTGTACACACACTGCTCACATATCAGATACAGGCAGTGCACACACACCGCTCACATATCAGATACAGGCAGTGCACACACACCGCTCACATATCAGATACAGGCAGTGCACACACACCGCTCACATATCAGATACAGGCAGTGCACACACATAGCTCACATAACAGAGGCAGCGCACACACACTGTTCACATATCAGATACAGGCAGTGCACATACACTGCTCACATATCAGATACAGGCAGTGCACACACACTGTTCACATATCAGATACAGGCAGTGCACACACACTGCTCACATATCAGATACAGGCAGTGTACACACACTGCTCACATATCAGATACAGGCAGTGCACACACACTGCTCACATATCAGATACAGGCAGTGCACACACACTGCTCACATATCAGATACAGGCAGTGCACACACACTGCTCACATATCAGATACAGGCAGTGCACACACACTGCTCACATATCAGATACAGGCTGTGCACACACACTGCTCAGATAGCAGATACAGGTAGTGCACACGCACTGCTCACATAATGGACACACAATTAACGAAATGGGAAGCCAATATAGTATACCCCATAAAGATTTCTATACATTTCTTCAATTGAGGCATTTATTTGTAAAGTTGGATGTTTCCCTCTCCACTCGGTACTTATGCGACATATGATTCTGATGGCAAGAAAGTGAATACTGGAATGTCTAAGGCTGTGTGCACATGATCTGGAATAGCAGCGTTTTTAGCGCAGCATCTTAATGCTGTGTCCAAAACGCTATGTAGTATAGTACCAGCACAGCGGATGATTTCTATAAATCCCATGCTCGCTGTGCTTCTTCCCTCCGCAGCGTTATTTCAGCTGCGGCGTGGGATGCCACACTTCTGCATCTCCGCAGCATGTTAATTTATTGCTGCAGAGTTGGAAAAGATCTCCAGCAGGTGAACGCAGGCAGAAGCCGCCTTGCACCAAAGGCAGATCGTGGGTACAGGGTGGCTGCTGTCTCCCTGCTTGCACCCGCAGGATTCCTGCAGGTCCGGACGCCCGGTGTACAAAACGCACTGCATCTGGATCGTGAGCTCCTAACATAAGGCCTAAGAGGTTTACTTAACACACTGTGCACAATTCATTCTAAGTGTGATTCTCAATGCATCTTTTCTGTAGAGCAGAGGCCATATACATCCCAACTTCTAATATAGTTTCACACTGTGGAGGTGGGGGAGGGCCTGTAGGGGTCTTGGGGGTGGCTGGGCCTCTAGGTGTCTGGGGGGGGTGGCTGGGGCTGTAGGGGTCTTGGGGGTGGCTGGGGCTGTAGGGGTCTTGGGGGTGGCTGGGGCTGTAGGGGTCTTGGGGGTGGCTGGGGCTGTAGGGGTCTTGGGGGTGGCTGGGGCTGTAGGGGTCTTGGGGGTGGCTGGGGCTGTAGGGGTCTGGGGGGTGGCTGGGCCTCTAGGGGTCTTGGGGGTGGCTGGGCCTCTAGGGGTCTGGGGGGTGGCTGGGAATGATGGAGACTGCGTCTGGGGGGCAGGCCTGTAGGATTGTGGGGCGTTCTTGTGGTAGAGTGGATGTAGACACCAAGTACTGACGTTTGCACCCAAGCTCCAGAACAAACACGCCTCTGGTTGGGGCTGCGCTGCTCCTCCACACGCAAAAAGGCGATATCTAAGTAACCCTGCAAAATGCTTACAGGGTGTAAATTACTAACTGTCAGCATTCCTCAGCCTAGATACACATATATTATACAAAAAACCTGCACAATCCCTTTAGGTAAAAATCCACATGAATTCTGTAATACTGATTCTAACCTGACCTCTATTTTTCTTTTTTTTTTTTTCCTTTTTGTAGAGATTACCTTGGCTGTCCAGAAGCAGAGAAGTGGTGGAAGAATATTTGGCCTTTTTGAGCAACCTTGTGTCAGCGCAGACGGTCTACTTGCGTCCATGCATGAACATGGTTGTCTCGCACTTTGTGCCAGGTAACAATGATTTCCATTTTTGGAATAATTGTGGAGATTAATGCATGTCTGCTGTCATTTCCATGGAATTGAATATCTTACAAGTTGTAAAATACCCCCTTAACGACCTAGTACGTAACGGTAACGGTACATCCTTGGTCGTGTCCCTCCCTTTGATATGGGTTGACAAGTTGAGCTCATATTGTTCCCTGCTCATGCCTTGTACCAGGTACACTGATCCGCCCGCCACTGTGAACCCTTTAGATTGTGCTGCCAAACACTGACAGCGCGATCTAAAGCAGAGGGGGTCTCGTTATTCCCCGCCAGCTTCAGTGACCCCTTGATACGCTCACTGGGAGTCAATGTGTTACTGTGACCGTGCAGGGTCAGATGAGGACTCGCTCCTTTCGATGCCCGAGCAGAAAGTGACATTTTTGCAGAATTAACGTCCGGACGTCGATGGCCTCGATGGAGGGCGTAGTTGACAGAGGGGGCGTCACAATGGGCTATTTATTAAGTAAAAAAATGAGCATTACTTCTACAATCCACATGGACGTAGAGTTGATTATAATAGAAGTGAGGATCGTGGGGGTAAGACCCACAGGTAGGTTGGGGGACGGTGCAGGGAGGCGAAGCTCCTGTTGCATAAGACCATTTTGAGCTTGTTATGCAAGGGGGGCTTTGATCAAAACATCACATCCACCAAAAATAGTATAATTGGGAACGTCCGCTCAAGACGCAAAAAAATAAGCCGTCACACAGCCCCAGATCACTAATAATGAGGACGCTGCGGGTCACGGAAAATGGCGCAAAAACTGTGATTTAATTTATTTTTTAAAAAACCTCTGAATTTTTTTTTCACCACTTAGATAACAGTAAAGGTATACATGTTTGGTATCTACTAACTCATACTGACCTAAGGCATCACACTGTCATGTCAGATTTGCCATATAGTGAATATCTTTAATAAAACACACAAAATTATCATATAATTGCATTTTTTTTTTTTTTTTGCAATTTCACCACACTTGTAATTTTTCTCTCGTACACTATACAGTAAAATTAACGATTTCATTCAAAAGTACAACTCGTCCTGCAAAAAACAAGTCCTCATATGTCTATATTGACTGAAAAATAAAATAGCTATGACTCTTGGAAGAAGGGGAGGAAAAACCGAAAATGAAAATCACCCAAGGGTGACGGGGTTAGGAGCAGCTCATGATTCATCACTTGTCCCCTATGTATAGGGTTCTACACCTGATCCCTCTTCTGGTATCCTCTACTAGTAAGTAATATAAAGTTTGCATGTTATTTCCCTTTCCAATCAATGGGGAGCCGACCATCATAAACCCCTCTGATCCCGAGTATTGGGCTCCAAAGAGGTCTGTGTCAATGGAGCGGAGGTCGACCTTGAGGACTGCCCCCTCCATTCATTATGGTGCAGAGCTCGGCTATCTTCGGTGAAGAATGAATGGAGTGACCGTGCACAAGGTCGGCCTCTGCTCCGTTGACACTGGGCTCTTTTGAGAGCCAGTTATTGGGTCGGTGGGGGTACCAGTGATCGAACCCAAACTTGTGGATAGTGGATAACTTCCAAATTTGAGAATGCTTCTTTAGTGGAATGGAAGTGCATGTCCATGACTGTCTTCACTTCCGTAGGTCTCTGAGCGGTAGTACCCGTGATCCGGGCAAAAGTCACCTTCAACATAAACCATTTTTTTTCATCTAAAGATTTTAATTTGCTCCTTTCAGCTCGTGTTCTCATAAGTGAGGGTAATGTGCACATTTCGGACTCGGAAGATGAATCGGAAGGTGAGTATCGTTTTGATACCTCTGTGATGTGATACTTTGCATTTAGGGCATATTTACACTGATGAGTAGCGTCATACAGTTGCCCAACAACAATGAAACTGACGGTTGCTTAATATCCTGATCGCACAAGCAGGCCGCGTCTCTGCACTCGCAGATTGAGCTGTCATAGATGCGCAGAGGCTGCCGCTGATTTTGGCAGCAAAGTTCCTATTTACACTAAAAGATGTGCTGCTGAGTACGATGATGATAAAGGCAACCTGTCATCATTTCATACGATCAGAGTGTTTAGCTATTTAGTACTGATTCACAGCATGATTATCAGGAAACAAGCCTTCCTAGGAAACCTTGAGAGGTGTAAATTCCCCTTTTCTTTATCGCTTCATTGCGGCACACAGACCATGTGCTGTGTCCCCCAATGAAGGCTCCAAGAAAGAGATGTTACGGTGAGTACCAAAAATCCTCTTTATCGCTTCATTGGGAGACACATAGTCTTGTGTCCCCCCAATGAAGGCTCCAGGAAAGAGATGTTACGGTGAGTACCAAAAATCCTCTTTATCGCTTCATTGGGAGACACGTGGTCTTGTGTCCCCCAATGAAGGCTCCAAGAAAGAGATGTTACGGTGAGTACCAAAAATCCTCTTTATCGCTTCATTGGGAGACACATAGTCTTGTGTCCCCCCAATGAAGGCTCCAGGAAAGAGATGTTACGGTGAGTACCAAAAATCCTCTTTATCGCTTCATTGGGAGACACATGGTCTTGTGTCCCCCAATGAAGGCTCCAAGAAAGAGGGTGTTACGGTGAGTGCCAAAATCCTCCTTTAGTCAAGTTTGCTTTGATTGAACCGTATACCTCCCACATTTTTTAAGTGTACCAAATTTGTAGTTGCAGCCATAAATTGTCATCTGAGTTGATAAATTGGATTAGCCTATTAATTACATCACTCATTGAAATGTTTTTCTTTTCTTCCACAGATATTGTTCCTAAATTCAATACCTGTCACCGGACATTGCAGTTGATCGCGCAGTATGCTCCCTCGTAAGTAATGTCGAGCAGACACCACCTCCATTGTGTATGGGCCCACAATACACATTAGATAAATCAGATGAACCTCCCCCCCCCCCCCCCCCCGCCGCACAGCTCCCCCACCTCCTCAAGACGTCTGAGGGATCAGCCAACCATCTGCTGTGAATGGGGGCTCCCAACAGACCAACACATTATGTCAGGAGCCATAAGGATCGGAACGTTGAAATTCAGTTGGTTTTTTTTTAATAGGGGACAATGTAATTCTCAGCCAATCCGAGCCTTCCTGTGTGGGGGGAATATGGAGAGATGGTGCCGCTGATGCCTACCGGATAGCTGATGTTTGTAGTATACAGCTGGCATCCACCTCTGACAGCAGTGATCAGATCGCTCCCCCATTGCTGCTGTTACCTCTTTAAGTGTCACTGTCAGTCAGTGACAGCAGCATTTAATCGCCACATTCCAGCCCAGGCATTAATTCAGGAGCCCCTTGCACACCCATAATCCCAGTGAGGTGATTCCAGCAATGTGCCACTTACTAGGCTGCGTGCTTTAGGTATGATAAAATCACAGATTTATCAGCAGGAGATTATCATTAAAGGATTAGTGAAGTCCATATGAAAAATTGGCGCCTTTCTGCCTATCAATTGTCAACACAGAAAGATGGCAATCAGTGGTGTGGGTGGGGTTATACAGGGCTCAGCATTCAGAGGACAGCTAGATCTCCAGCAGATAAAACTGTTTGTTTTTTTTTTTGTTTTGTTTTCTTTTTGTTTATCAAAACGGCAGCAAGCAGCCTAGTAAGTGACACATCGCTGGAATCAAAGTCTCTGTCCCTACATCATACTGCTCTCAAATTAGGTGACAAAAACCTGGTAGCAGATTTCCTTTAAATGCTGTAGTCCATTATGTAAAAAAAACCTCCTGCACTGACACCATTCCACCATGTTGGCGCTGGGGGATGCTTGCTTGACATTGCTAATACATGCGAGTGCTGCAGCCTAGCGGTGACTCTTGACTGATGGTGTCTTTTACAATATTATACTTATTTTTTAATAATTGTTTATTTTTCCCTATAGAGCTCCACGTTTCTTAATGCCAATTCTTGTGGAAAAATTCCCCTATATTAAGAAATCAGCAAGAGTCATGGTAAGATCTCCACACTGAATTCACAATACTCTAGTGGTTATTTCTTTCTTAATAGTAGATCTCCTAGCAGAGATCTGATCTGTCGCCACACACTGGAGTATGGCCTGGTATCTTGCCCTGATCCCCTGATTACTACATAATTACTGTGTCACATTACTTAGATTACATATATTTATGTTGTGGGATTTTTTTCTGAGTCGATGGGGGAGGATGCTCAGGGAGTTTTTTTTTTTTTTTGCTCATCATCAAGATATAGTAATGCATTGAAATAATTGCCATTAACAACTACCTGTCTTATAATGAATATCAAAGACTTGTACAAAGCCAGCGCCTCTGGCATCTCCAGTAATGCATCACATGGGGTGGATAGCAGTGTAAGCAGCCTCTTCTTACCTCAGAACTCCTGGTATTTCCAGAATTAGATCAGATGGACAGGGTGCCCAGCAGTGTGATCAGCCTCTTCTTTTCTCAGCACCCCTGATAACTTCAGTATTAGATCAGATAGACAGGGCGGACAGCAGTCTGAGCAGTTTCTTTGTACCTCGGCATCTCTGGTGTCTCCAGTATTAAATCAGATGGACAGAGTGGACAGCAGTGTGAGTGACCACTCATTACCTCAATACCTCTGCTGTCTCCAGTATTAAATTATATAGACAGGGTTGACAGCAATGTGAGCAGCCGACTCTTACCTCAACAGCTCTGGTATCTCCAGTATTAGATCAGATAGACTGGGGTGCACAGCAGTGTAAGCAGCCTGTTCTTACCTCAGCAACTCTGCTACTTGGAGTATTAGATCAGATAGACAGGGTGAGCAGCCTCTTCTTACCTCAGCACCCCAGGTATCTCCAGTATTAGATTATATAGACAGGGGTGGACAGCAGTGTGAGCATCCTCTTCATACTTCAGCCCCCAGCACCACTGGTATGTCCAGTATTAGATTATATAGACAGGGTGGACAGCAGTGTGCTACCTCTTCTTACCTCAGCACCCTTGGTATCTCCAGTATTAGATCAGATAAACATGGTGGACAGCAATGTAAACAGATGCCTCTTACCTCTGCAGCTCTGCTACCTAGAGTATTAGATCAGATAGACATTGTGAGCAGCCTCTTCTTACCTCAGCAGCTCTGGTATCTCCAGTATTAGATCATATAGAAAGGGTGGACAGCAGTTTGAGCAGCCTCTTCTTACCTCAGCACCCTTGGTATGTCCAGTATTAGATCAGATAAACAGGGTGGACAGCAATGTGAACAGATGCCTCTTACCTCTGCAGCTCTGCTACCTGGAGTATTAGATCAGATAGACAGGGCGGACAGTAGTGTGAGCAGCCTCTTTTTTACTTCAGCACCTTTGGTATCTCAAGTATTAGATTAGATATATAGGGTGGACAGCAGTGTGAGCAGCCTCTTCTTACCTCAGCACCCTTGGTATGTCCAGTATTAGATCAGATAAACAGGGTGGACAGCAATGTGAACAGATGCCTCTTACCTCTGCAGCTCTGCTACCTGGAGTATTAGATCAGATAGACAGGGCGGACAGTAGTGTGAGCAGCCTCTTTTTTACTTCAGCACCTTTGGTATCTCAAGTATTAGATTAGATATATAGGGTGGACAGCAGTGTGAGCAGCCTCTTCTTACCTCAGCACCCCTGGTATGTCCAGTATTAGATCAGATAAACAGGGTGGACAGCAATGTGAACAGATGCCTCTTACCTCTAAAGCTCTGCTACCTGGAGTATTAGATTAGATATAGAGGGTGGACAGCAGTGTGGGCAGCCTCTTCTTACCTCAGCACTTCTGGTATATTCAGAATTAGATCAATATTAGATGTGGAAGCACATCTGCCTCTATGTCATAGGTAATACATCAGGGAATCACTGGTTATGATTTTTTTTTTTTTTTTTTATAATGGGGCAGGTCAATCAGGTGTTGGATCAAGGTGGTGTATCCTAGTTTCTTTTGCAGCAACATTACAAGCCATCACCATATTGTCTGTCCAGTGTTATTGTGCAGCCATGTCTAATCCTGATACTTCTTCATCTATGTGCAGGAATGTTACATCCACAACCTCCTGCGGATCACTGTCTACTTCCCAATGCTCAGACTGGAAATCTTGCAACTCATAATTGAAAAGTTGCTTAAAATTGATGTAAGTATTCAATTTATTGTTGAAACCCAAAAACCTGGGTTTGTCATTCACCAAATTCTTCTCGGTGCTAAAAATCACCAAAATGATTTTGGTCTTCAGGTTGTTGTTATTGCATGGTGGCTCAGTGGTCTGCAACGTATGGTGGCTCAGTGGTTAGCACTGTATGGTGGCTCAGTGGTCTGCAACGTATGGTGGCTCAGTGGTTAGCACTGTATATGGTGGTCAGTGGTTAGCACTGTATGGTGGCTCAGTGGTTAGCAATGTATGGTGGCTCAGTGGTTAGCACTGTATGGTGGCTCAGTGGTTAGCACTGTGGCTCAGTGGTTAGCACTGTGGCTCAGTGGTTAGCACTGTACGGTGACTCAGTGGTCTGCACTGTACGGTGACTCAGTGGTCTGCACTGTACGGTGACTCAGTGGTCTGCACTGTACGGTGACTCAGTGGTCTGCACTGTATGGTGACTCAGTGGTCTGCACTGTATGGTGACTCAGTGGTCTGCACTGTATGGTGACTCAGTGGTCTGCACTGTATGGTGACTCAGTGGTCTGCACTGTATGGTGACTCAGTGGTCTGCACTGTATGGTGACTCAGTGGTCTGCACTGTATGGTGACTCAGTGGTCTGCACTGTATGGTGACTCAGTGGTCTGCACTGTATGGTGACTCAGTGGTCTGCACTGTATGGGGACTCAGTGGTCTGCACTGTATGGTGACTCAGTGGTCTGCACTGTATGGTGACTCAGTGGTCTGCACTGTATGGTGACTCAGTGGTCTGCACTGTATGGTGACTCAGTGGTCGGCGCTGTATGTTGGCTCAGTGGTCGGCGCTGTATGTTGGCTCAGTGGTTGGCGCTGTATGTTGGCTCAGTGGTTGGCGCTGTACGGTGGCTCAGTGGTTGGCGCTGTACGGTGGCTCAGTGGTCTGCTCTGCACGGTGGCTCAGTGGTCTGCTCTGCACGGTGGCTCAGTGGTCTGCTCTGCACGGTGGCTCAGTGGTCTGCTCTGCACGGTGGCTCAGTGGTCTGCTCTGCACGGTGGCTCAGTGGTCTGCTCTGCACGGTGGCTCAGTGGTCTGCTCTGCACGGTGGCTCAGTGGTCTGCTCTGCACGGTGGCTCAGTGGTCTGCTCTGCACGGTGGCTCAGTGGTCTGCTCTGCACGGTGGCTCAGTGGTCTGCTCTGCACGGTGGCTCAGTGGTCTGCTCTGCACGGTGGCTCAGTGGTCTGCTCTGCACGGTGGCTCAGTGGTCTGCTCTGCACGGTGGCTCAGTGGTCTGCTCTGCACGGTGGCTCAGTGGTCTGCTCTGCACGGTGGCTCAGTGGTCTGCTCTGCACGGTGGCTCAGTGGTCTGCTCTGCACGGTGGCTCAGTGGTCTGCTCTGCACGGTGGCTCAGTGGTCTGCTCTGCACGGTGGCTCAGTGGTCTGCTCTGCACGGTGGCTCAGTGGTCTGCTCTGCACGGTGGCTCAGTGGTCTGCTCTGCACGGTGGCTCCGTGGTCTGCGCTGCACGGTGGCTCAGTGGCTAGCACTGCAGTCTTGCAGTGCTGGGATCCTGGGTTCAAATCCCACCAAGGAAACCTTTTCAAGGAGTTTGTATGTTCTCCCCATGTATGTGTGGGTTTCCTCATGCACTCCAAAGACATACTGATAGAATGGTTAGATTGTGAGCCCAATGGGGACAGTGCTGTAAATGTATATAAAGTGCCATGGAATGAATAGCACAATATAAATGAATAAATATTATTTATTACTATTATTTACCTGAACCAATTCTCTATGGACTGCCTTACTCCAGTTCTCCCCAGTCCCATCTCAACCCAACAGAATTGGTAGGACACTCACTGTGCTAATCCCTGCCAATCATCAGACATATTTAGGCCTTTGCCGGTGTTGAGATCAGACCGGTAAGTAGATATCTGGGTGTTATGGATACGTTTTTTGAAGAAGAGCTACAGTGGGTCAAAGTAGGTGAATATTGATGATCTTCTGGAGATCCATTGAACTTAGGATATGTTGTGCAGATTTCTTTGTGGCTATGGTCACATCTGTATGAGTCTATGGACAGTTTTTATAGCACAATGCCAAGAAAAGAGGATTTTGGGTACTCATCGTAAAATCCCTTTCATTTGCGGACACTGAAAACAATGGGGTGTATGCTGCTGACAACAGGCAACCAAAAAACGTTAGCTCCTTAGCAGGGTCCACCCACCAGCTAGCATGAAAGCTAATCAGTTAGTGAGAAAGCAGTCGAAGAAGCAACAGTAAAGTAATAGCAAGGCTGGAACATTATAGTTAAAAAAACAACCAAAATTTATACAACGCAGATGTGGGTAGGAAGGTTCTGCAGGCGGCAGTGGCCAGACCTTGACCGGTATCACATCCTTGGGGACTGCTTTTGAACGTCCGTCCCATGGTTTCCTGTGGCCTCCATTGAAGGCTTTGAGAAAGGTATTTTACGGGGAGTACCTTAAATCCTTTTTTCTCTTTTGCTTCATACCCTCGTCAGCCGGAGTGTAGGTGTACACCATGGTTAAACTGATTATCTTTGTGCCAGCTGGTAGGTATACCCTGCTGAGTAGGAGCTAACTTTCATTTGGCTAGTGTCGCCTCCTAGTGGCAGCACCATACACCCCCATGGTTTCCTGCGTCCCCCAATAAAGGGAAATGGGAGATTTCCATTCACATAGTGGACTTTCCAAATTTGTAGGTCTTTTATGTCACAAGACTTGAGAATTTAACAAAATCATAGATGTATTGTTCGTTCTTTTAATAAGGATGAAATGCTTTTTTAACTGTAATTTTATATTTGACATTGTCTTATTTTTAAGGTGAGTGCGTCTCGCCATGACATAGAGGATGCAGAAGAAAGGGCATGGACTGCTAATAAGCAAGTACATACAGAAGAAGCGCTATTCAACATGGTAATATACTGTGAACATTTTTGGGTTGTATTAAACATTTGCGCCGTTTGCATTTGCATTGCCTTTGTGTTGCATTTTCTATTTCTAGCTGCAGAATGAGTTAACTGGGAATCCATCAGTGAGCTCATTCTCACGATCCAGTGGAAACATTTCTAACTCATTAATTGGTCTAAAATCAGCTGGGAAGAGCTAGAAAATGAACCCAGACCACATCAAACATTAGTGTGAAGGGAAGCAAAGAGCCCGTTAAAGCCAAATGGTGCAAAATATTTAATGAAACTGAAGTGCAAAAAGGAGATTTTTGTGTACTCACCGTAAAATCCTTTTCTCTTAGCCTCTAATTGGGGGACACAGACCGTGGGTGTTATGCTACTGTCCACTAGGAGGCGACACTAGGCAATATCTGAAAAAGAGTAATTGACTCCTCCTACGTAGCATACACCCCCTGGCTGGGCCCTTACCCGACCAGTTTTGTGCTAAAGCAGTAGGAGAAGACGACAGTGACAAGAAACAGGCCAGACAAGGGCGACTATATATATGACGCCAAAGGACCGTAGAGCCGAACAGAAAGACAATATGAGCTCAACGAAAGTAAAGCCTAAAGAAAAGGCATGTATACAGGAAAGCATTTAAGATAGAAACAATACCCACAAAGCCCGATACGGACAACAGGGTGGGAGCTGTGTCCCCAATTAGAGGCTAAGAGAAAAGGATTTTACGGTGAGTACACAAAAATCTCCTTTTCTCCTTCGCCTCATTGGGGGACACAGACCGTGGGACGTCCTAAAGCAGTCCCTGGGTGGGTAGAGAATATGGTCATAAACACTTTAAAACAAAAAAACGCACTACCGAGGTGGTACCCAGAGTTGCGTTTGGTAACGCTTGAGTATAGACGTCAAAATGATTACCGAAAACAAAGACTAACTCAGGTGGCAAGAGAGCACACCTGGTTGTACATAGACCTGGCACCAACGAACCAGGATACTCCTTCCCTAGGAGTAGAGAAGCTTGGTATGCAGTAACCAAAAACGATACTATTTCTAGCCAGCAGTGCTAAGGTAGTAGACCCGTGACCAGGATACCTGGCATAGTCCCATGGTATCATTCCGAGGGAAAAAAGACCTAAGAGTTCGGCCTCTGCATGTGTGGAAATGTCCATACAGGAACAAAAGGTGTGACAGAGAACCGAGCGCACCCAACATTATTCACTGCCCCGGCGCCAGGCACAGGGATGGTAAGGAAAAAGGATTTGCAGATGAGATGAAAAAAAAACCCATCTTCATAAGGGCGACCGCGTTGGTCAAAACCACCGTCTAAGGTGGAGTAAAGGCTGCTATAGGAAACGCCACAGCCAAACAGTATGAACCGGTAATGGAAACGCCACAGCCAAACAGTATGAACCGGTAATGGAAGCGTCTCCAGAACGACACATACTTGTGGGAACAGCATAAAGAAACTTGTTGAGAAAGACAACAAAATTTTTGGAAATAAAAAACTCAGGTCTCTGGCAATAGGACCAAAGGGAGAATCACCAATAAACACCTGTGAACGAACCGGTAAGGGAGGCCAAAAAAACCAAGGGCATACCCAGGAGGAAAGCCACTACGCGTGGAAGACCACTGCGAGTGAGAAGTAGGTCCTCCCTCATATACACACACATATATAATAAACATCCATGCTGCCATGGATGCCCAAATGTACTGAATGTGAGAGACAAGAACCCCCAAAACTATGGGGTGTGCCGGCGAGGACAGGACATCAACCGTCTGGCAGAAATGAATCATGAACAGTAAACCTAGACAGAGTACAAGTTGACATCTGCTGTCAGCGACATGTCGAAGTAGGTCAAGCTCCTGGACTGTCTGGGTGGAAAGTGGGCCCAAAGGAGAGGGGACCCGTCGTTGGATGTGATTGTGCGTGCTTCCTGTAGGATATGCAGATAGAAACATACAAGGGAAAGAACTGTAGTCAGGAACGGATTATCGTACCCGTCCTCAGCCTAGAGAACTCGAGGAAGCCAAGAACTGATGAAAAGGAAAAAATCACCAATCAACGACAGTCCGACAGGAGAAAGACTGCTCCACTGGGGAAAGGGTTTGCCCAGTATATCCATGACTGTAGAAGTTGGCTACCTGGTGAATAACGTGACAACCAAGATGTATTTAGCTTCGTCAAATGGAACTGATGAACCATCCATAGTCCGGGAAAAAAATACAGGCGAGAGGAACTATGACTGAAGATTAGCAAGATGCCTGTACCCGGCACGGACCGGGCACCTTAGCGTTGGTAGGCAGCTGTGCTTACCACTAGGGCACAGCACCTAATATATCGTTTCCAAGCGCAACCTTGTAGCTCCAGTGGATAGCTTCTCAAGCGATCTGGGAGGAAAGACCCTCTCTGCCTAGGTGAAGGCGTATAGAATACAGCCGGTTCTGAATGGCGTGCCAATATCCTGCTCTTTTCCCGGGTGGCAGAGCTGTACTCAGTATGCCTGATGTGATCCAGCTGGTTTGGGATCATTAGTGCGCTAAAACCCAGGGCCATTGGCGGCTGGGGAGACTGCAGTAGTATCAGGAACTGTGCCATACAGCCTGTGGCATTGCTTCAGCTGTTGTGATGGTCTTCAGTATGCTGTAACCCAGGAGCCGGAGGCGACTGGGGAGATCGAAAACTGGCCCGGAGCTATGCCATCCGCCGTAAACTCAGATATCCATTGTGAGGAGATTGATGTTGAGCGTCCGTGGCAAGCAGTTTTCAGGGGAGATCGGAACGCATAGGAACCGTCGCCCAGGCCTTTATCCATCGTGGCAGGGGGAGATCGGAACGCATAGGAACCGTCGCCCAGGCCTTTATCCATCGTGGCAGGGGGAGATCGGAACGCATAGGAACCGTCGCCCAGGCCTTTATCCATCGTGGCAGGGGGAGATCGGAACGCATAGGAACCGTCGCCCACGACTGCATCAGTCATAGTAGGGGGAGATCGGAACGCATAGGAACCGTCGCCCACGACTGCATCCGTCATGGCAGGGGGAGAACGGAACGCATAGGAACCGTCGCCCACGACTGCATCCTCGACTGCATCCATCACGGCAGGGGGAGATCGGAACGCATAGGAACCGTCGCCCAAGGCGTCATCCATTGTGGTCGGAGGAGGTACGAGGAGATAACAGTTTCCGTTTGTAGTGGTATGCGGGAAATCAGGGCGCCAAGGTATCGTCGCCCTCAGTAGACGCAACTTCCGGGAATGGCGAGACATTCCAGGAATGGCGAGACAACTGGGTGAAACCAAAAAAGGCCGTTGTTAGGGGTCAGAAACCCTATGTTCCACTGGAGAATAGCCGGTTAGGCAGTGCCAGGACGAAGCTCCTGCATCCTGAAGTCTCAGTGTGCCTGCAAACAAGGAAAAACCTGTGATGGATTCCGTAGGGGCAGGTTCTGCCTTACTAACGTGTGCCAAACGCCCATCCTGAAGGAAAAAACTTCTGCAGCCATTACGTCCGTACAATGGTTGCTGCATGAATGAGGGCATGCAAGCTAGATTTAGGAGATCTAGGACCAGGCGTCGCTTGCGTAGGGCGGTGTGCTGAGGGAGAGAGCGACTTAGTTGTGCTGTGCAACTGTTGAAGGGACTTCCGAGTGAGGAAGAACGGGGACCGTACACACGGCCATGCTGCGTACCGGACGGCCCACCTGAGAGTCATGCGACCAGAGTTGGGTCTGTGTAGATTAAGGACACCAGCAGATCCTGCTTTAGGTTGGTACTTGTCATAGCACTTGCACCCGTTTTCTCAAGTCACCTGCTATGGACAGGTGTGGCGAGTGGCCGCAGGTCCATTTGTACCGCGTCTTGCATCCCAGCATTTTGATGTTTTGTAGCTTGGGGAGGTAGGCAAGGTAGGCTCCTGATGCCTCAACCTCGACCAGAGTCTCCATCAGAAGGAGAGGAGGAAGAAGAAAAAACCTACAGCACTCTTAAGCGTGACCCAGCACCCCGCCAGAGGGGAGCTGAGTAAGGAGTGTGGAATATAACCAGGGGTTTTAACGCCAAAAACTGCACCTCAACAGAGGGGAGCTGAGGGAGGAGCATGCAAGGAGCCTCAGGTGCCAGAGAACCGTCCTTGAATCCTCTGTGTGAGAGGGGATAGTGATCCTCGAAAACCTGCGTCTCCAGAGTCCGGAGGGGTCCAGGATCGAAGAGTAACCGTCCATCGTGAGAACGCTTGGCCCTCTCGTAGGAGCTGAGTACATATTCTTTGCAGGAAGATCAGCTGTGTTCCTAGGCCGGGTGATTGACCCGGAGTCGTGGAAACCAATGGTGAGGGAACCACACCTAGTCCCTGTTGTAATACCAACGGGAAAGCTCATCAAACTATTGCTCCTGAGAGTGATCCCTTGTTAAATAGGAACCCTGGTGAGATAGCGAGGACAGCTGGGGCCCATGACTACCGTCTAGAGGACCTGGAGACCCGGCATTGTAGCCGTCCGTCAGAGGCCCAACTGTTGGCACGGAGGAAGGATGGCGGACAGACATAGAGAGGTTTCAACGTCTATGCAGCTGCCCACTGTGGGTGGCAAAGGAAGAACGTGACAATGTCATGCAGTCTTGAAACATGACGACTGCAACAGTACCCCCAGCTGCGGGGGTGATGGGTGAGTATGACTGAGAAGAGAAAGAGTCTCCACTTCAACCCAGCATCCGATCTAGAAGAACATGTCGGACAGCTGAAGGGAATCTCGCTTCCTTCTGAGTACCCCACTGTGGATGATCTGGGAAGGAGGATGTTGGGCCATTAGGGGCAAAGCCTTATGAGGCCTGGACAAGCTGTCCACATTACTACATAGAACTCCTGATCAGACCACATTGCCTTATTCTATAGGCACAGTATCCTCAACTGAAGTCCTCGCTTGATATACCCCTCCAGGTGGGAGAGGTCTTTGTCTATGGGAATAAGCGAAGCGCAGCTTAATCTCCTGCTGTCTGCAAAGGCTCAGTGCAAACATACACAGCCTGAGGGGAGGGGGTTGAGAGAGGAGCAGCAGGGATGAACTGCTGCATATGTACTGCTGACTGAAGAGAAAAACACAGTAGAAAACATACCACAGAAAAACCTATGCATGAATGGTCTTCACATGAGTATATGTGAGACACACTGTGCATAATAGGATTCATGCATTAGGCATACCCGGAGGAGCCCCATCTGTAGGGCTCCTGTTATAACTGAACTGCTCCCTCAGACTACCCCCCTTAAAAAAAGGCAACGGTGGGGAACCTGGAACTTAAAGAACCGGCGCCAAAAAAACGCTCGGTTCAGCACCTGCTAGAGCGGTGCTGCTATTCAGAGCCCCCATCCTAGCTGCGGTCCGTGGGCAGCGGCTCCGGTCGGAGCAGATTCAACACTGGAGGAGGGGGCGTGGTAAACAGCGCAGGTCTCGCGGGGAGCGAGGAGCGCCAAACCACAGGCCCGCCTCCCGCATGACGCGCTCTGCGATGTAATCGTGGGGGCGTGCGGGGGGCGTGGCGGCCAGCGCTAGGCCGAAGCCGGGGCCTAGATTAATTCTCGGCCCCGAAAAACAGTGGGGGCCGGCGCGGAGGACTAAAAAGTCCCCGCAGGAGGAAGCAAAGGAGAACCACGGACCCCAAAAAGGGGTCCCCGATGACGAGGCCATAAGGGGGGCTGTGGATGCCTTAGGATTCTTTCTTTCTGCATCCACAGGCAGGGAAAAGACAGGGGAAACATGCAGGCGCACGGGGGGGGGGGGGGGGGGGAAGGAGGCAGGCAAGGAGCCCTCATGGTCCCTGTGTGCTCCATCCGGAGCCCTGCACTCCCTTCTGTGACCGGATCCCTCCGGTCAGCAAGTCTGCTGCAGCCTCCGGAGGACCCTGTGGCAGGCCAGAACCCTGCAGCCTCCGGAGGACCCTGTGGCAGGTCAGAACCCTGCAGCCTCCGGAGGACCCTGTGGCAGGCCAGGAACCCTGCAGCCTCCGGAGGACCCTGTGGCAACATACCTGGAACCTCGACCCGAGACCGGGGAGGTTAGCTCTCCCATGAGCTATCCAACATGGTCCCCTGACCATGTGCAGACGAGGAAGGAGTATGGTGCAACAGCCTTGACTCGCATCCTGGCGAGTATGAAGGCTGCAATACTCCTCCCTGTAATGTCCTCTTGAGAGGAAAGGAAAAAAAGTAAAAAGTAAAGAAAAAAAGTAAGAGAAAAAATAAAGAGGTCTGCACTCCTAAGACACTAAGCAAAAACTGGTCGGGTAAGGGCCCAGCCAGGGGGTGTATGCTACGTAGGAGGAGTCAATTACTCTTTTTCAGATATTGCCTAGTGTCGCCTCCTAGTGGACAGTAGCATAACACCCACGGTCTGTGTCCCCCAATGAGGCGAAGGAGAAATGTCTTTTTATTCTTAATGCATTTAATGTAGAAAAAAGAAATTGTCACCACATGCTGACAATCTAATGTCTTGGGCTGTGAGCTCTACCCCCCCTCCTACCTACAACTGCTCTTTAGGAAACCAGGGATTAGCCACATGGTTCATCCCTTAGATATACAGTGTCTGTTTATGGCAGCCATAATAAAGGAGTGAATGTGCACATAGGCACTTGTACAAGTTTCTTTTGTTATGTCCTTAAAGATGTTAATTATTTGAAGGATGAAGATGAAGAACTGGAGCAGAAGAGTGCAAACCTTATCAGTGAAAACATGGCTCATCCTGCCGCCGAGCGCTTGGACTTGGGTCTGTCTGTTCTCTTCTCCTACATCAAAGACATCTGCTTCAGTAATGGTGAGCTATAGTGTTACGTTTCCAATGATGGCCCAGACATGCACTAGTGGCCTGAGCCAGCGTCTCCTTATTTTAATTTATATAATGGGGGCTAGAAAGGCAAAAAAAGCACAATAGGATCTTAACTATGCTTAAAGGGAATCTGTCAGGTCCAAAATCCATATGTAACTATATCATTTTTTAATTTCTCTGGTGAAGCTCTTTGTATTCATGTATTTCTTTTATTTATACACCCCCTATCCTCTGTAAACTGCAAAAAAGAGATTCCTTCGATCTGTCAATGACAGTGAGTGATCACTTAGTTTTCTGCTGCCCACTCCCCAGGGAATGAATATTCATGCATCACAGTCCTGATCTGTAACATGTGGGGGGGGGGGCACTGTATCCTTCTGTATGTGCAGTTCTCCAGACACTCACTGTCACTCACATGTAGGGGAGGGCGCTGTATCCTTCTGTATGTGCGGTTCTCCAGACACTCACTGTCACTCACATGTAGGGGAGGGCGCTGTATCCTTCTGTATGTGCGGTTCTCCAGACACTCACTGTAGAGGAGAGAGGAGGTGTGTGCTCTTAACAGCTGCACCTCTGACATCTTAATTTCTTTCCAGTATTAAGTAGTGTCATTGTGTGTATCTGAGGCATCTGTGTAGTGTGTGCTCGGAGATTTTTCTATGTGTTTACAGAGGACCTGTCACCAACCACACATGGTGATCTAATTACAGCACTGAATGCAGCATGTCTGCTGCATCCAGGCAAGGGGTCCCCCAGCCCTTGAGCCCCCCTGTACCCCAAGGTAATACACTTTGAAAACTTACATTGTGGAGCCAAATAGGAGGTGGCTTGTGGCTGGAGCCAAAGGGCAGTTTCACCCCCCCCTGTATGTTTAATCTGCCCACCGCCGCCTCCGTGATGGCAGTCATTGTCTCCCTCGCCTGCAGCATAGTACACAGAGCTTATTGCAGTAATGGCCGCTTAGCCCTGCCCCCTGCGGTGACATCACTGCTTATACATACATTTATATATATATAATTATTTTTTTTTTATTCTTTTAAACAAAGCTTTACATATAGGTTAAATAATTTTCTTCTTTGATAGATTGGATAAATGGGATGATCCCAAATATATATTTTATGTCTGTATGTTTAATGGGGGACGTACAGGTGGTTAGTATTGATTAAACTATTGAAGTGTATAAGAAGAATGAACACTTTATAATGATTGTATCTTGCAGGAAGCTTTGACCTTAATAAAGCAAAGGATCTATACAAAGATCTTCTGGCAGTGTTTGACAAGCTGATCTTACCCACCCACGCCTCCTGCCACGTGCAGTTTGCCGTTTTTTACATCTGTAGCTTCAAACTGGTGCGTGTTCTGCCATCTTAATGCAAATTCTGCAGATGATTTTCCTTCATTTTCCAGAAGAGTGTGCCATAATAACTGCCAAACTGTGTTATAGGGGCTATACATGAGGCATTCATTTTATAGGCATGGCATTACAATTATGTGATGCACTCTCTTCACAACCCCCATGTATACCAAACCACTCCTCTCCCGCACTAACCCTCCTCCCCATCATCACAGAAGGAGAACTTGCACACCTCCTCTCCAGATCGCACCTCACCACTTGTGCATCGGACCCCATCCCTTCCCATTTCCTCCCCAATCTCGCCACCACGCTTATCCCAGCCCTAGCCCACCTCTTCAACCTATCACTAACCTCCGGTACCTTTCCTTCCGCTTTCAAACACGCAACAATTACACCTATCTTGAAGAAGCCATCTCTCGACCCCACCTCTACATCCAGCTACCACCCCATATCCCTGCTCCCGTTCACCTCCAAACTTCATGAAAAGCATGTGTACACTGTACTCTCATCCCCCCTCTCATCTAACTCTCTCTTTGACAACCTTCAATCTGGCTTCCGCCCCCACCACTCCACCAAAACTGCCCTGACCAAAATTACTAACGACTTACTTACCGCCAAAGCTAATGGACAGTTCTCCATGCTCCTCCTCCTTGACCAGTCTGCTGCATTCATCACAGTCGACCACTGTCTCCTATTACGGATCCTCTCTTCCATTGGCATCACTGATCTTGCCCTCTCCTAAATCTCCTCCTACCTTTCCAACCGCACATTTAGTGTCTCCCATACTAACTTCTCACCTCATCCCCTCTCTGTTGGGGTCCCTCAAGGCTCTGTCCTGGGGCTCCTTTTTTCCATTTATACTCTTGGGCTAGGACAACTCATACAGTCCCATGGCTTCCAGTACCACCTGTACGCTGACAACACTCAGTTGTACCTCTCTGGCCCAGATGTCGTCTCTCTGCTGTCCAGAATCCCGGAGTGTATGTCAGCCATATCCTCCTTCTCCTCTCGTTTCCTAAAACATAATGTAGACAAAACCGAACTCGTCATCTTTCCTTCATCTCCCACACCTTTCTTACCAGATGTATCTATCACATTAAATGACATCACACTTTGCCCTGTACCTGAAGTCCGCTGCCTCGGAGTAATCCTTGTCTCTGCCTTATCCTTCAAACTGCACATCCAAACCCTTGCCACCTCCTGCCGCCTCCAACTCAAAAATATTTCCAGAATCCGTCCCTTCCTTAACCCTCCATCTACTAAACTACTAATGCATGCCCTCATCATCTCCCGTCTCGACTACTGCAACCTCCTCCTCTGTGGACTCCCTGCTAACACTCTTGCACCTCTCCAATCTTTCCTTAACTCTGCTGCCCGACTAATCCACCTCTCTCCTTGCTATTCCTCCACTTCTACCCTCTGCAAATCCCACCACTGGCTCCCAATTCACCAGTGTATCCAATTAAAACTACTAACATTGACTTACAATGCCATCCACAGTCTGCCTCCCTCATATATCTCTGAGCTAATCTCCCGATATCATCCACCTTGTAATCTTCGATCCTCCCAAGACCTCCTTCTTTCCTCCACACTTGTACGTTCATTATCTAACTGCCTGCAAGACTTCGCCCGAGCATCATCTATCCTCTGGAACTCTGCACCCCATCACGTCCGACTGTCCCCTACACTCAGAACTTTCAAGCGGAACCTGAAAACCCATCTCTTCAGAACAGCCTACAACCTGCAATGACCACAATGCCAATTCACCACCATCGGACCCGGCACTCCACCACCACTAGACCTGGCACTCCACCACCATCGGACCTGGCACTCCAGCACCATTAGACCTGGCACTCCACTACCACCCGAGCAGATCCAACCTACTGTCTCCCTCCCCATTGCCCTGTAGAATGTAATCCCACAAGGGCAGGGTCTTCTCTCCCCTCTGTATCGGTCTGTCACTGTTAGTTTGTACATTGTATTTTTAACTTGTCTGTATGTAACCCTTTTTTCATGTACGGCACCATGGAATCAATGGTGCTCTATAAATAAATAATAATAATTATAATAATATTGAATGCAGGGACTTGCAGAGGCATTTTTGGAACATCTTTGGAAAAAGCTGCAAAATCCCAACAATGCTCCGATTATCAGACAGACAGCTGCAAGCTATATTGGAAGTCTTCTGGCTCGAGCCAAGTTTATTCCCGTGGTGTAAGTATTCAGTGTATAATCTACAGAGAAGGAACAAACAGATTTTAGGACGTTTAAGATCTGTGCTTTCCGTAACTTTACTTTCTGGGTTACTCAGGTTACTTAGCATTGATTTATTAAAAATGAATCCTTGTATAACTATTTTCAACCTGGTTATGTATCTTCAGCACGGTGAAGGCTTGCCTTGATCTCCTTGTGAACTGGCTGCATGGCTACATAGACAATCAGGATGCGGGGAGCCGGGCGTTCTGCGACATCACCTTCCACGGACCCTTCTACGCTGCCTGCCAGGCTGTCTTCTATACCCTTATTTTCCGACATAAGAATCTTTTAGATGGTGACTTGCGCAAAGGTTTGTGCCCAGTCATAATGTATGTATGGCATATGTCAGAATGATCGCTATAAAAGGGAATCTGTCAGCAGGCTTTTACACCCCAAACTATACATATGCAAATGTAGCTCTTTCGAAGTGAAGTCCTGCAATACTTTTACATGGCCAGTCTGTTCCTCCATCACTGGGAAATCTGTTTAAATTGATCTGTGAATGAGGCTTAAGAGTAAGAATGAGAATGGGGCTGTTTGTAGATCTGATGCCTCTGTCACTCCAGCTCTGTTCCTTGCCAAAAGCGCCACCACCTCCTGCTTGATTGATGACTTTTTTTGCCTAAAATCTCATAGCAGACAGATGGGGACTGGCCATGTCAAGGTATTGCTGGACTTGTCTTTTTTTTTTTTTTTTAAATGGCTACATAAGCATATAAATAGCTTGGGAGGTGAAATCCTGGGCACAGGTTTCCTTTAAAATAATTGGCATTTATAGTGTAAACCACGTTACAGTGTGCTAGCTAGGATTATAGAGCGTAGGTGGCAGACACGCGAATTTGCAGCACCTTTTTTTGAACCAAACAAATGAGAAAATATTAGATCTTCATACTTCTTCCCTTGGTAATAAAATGTATATGTGCACAAGTGTGGCGCCGCCTCTGCCCGGCGGTTGCGTGGCGCCGCCTCTGCCCGGCGGTTGCGTGGCGCCGCCTCTGCCCGGCGGTTGCGTGGCGCCGCCTCTGCCCGGCGGTTGCGTGGCGCCGCCTCTGCCCGGCGGTTGCGTGGCGCCGCCTCTGCCCGGCGGTTGCGTGGCGCCGCCTCTGCCCGGCGGTTGCGTGGCGCCGCCTCTGCCCGGCGGTTGCGTGGCGCCGCCTCTGCCCGGCGGTTGCGTGGCGCCGCCTCTGCCCGGCGGTTGCGTGGCGCCACCACATAGATCTTGCCTGCCCGTGTCATGCTTTTGCTTGCATCACAAGCAATTGCAGTTATCACTGTCTTATCTGCAAAATGGACAAAACTTGTATCATGTTGTCATTTACAGCTGTAAAAGAACAGTAACAAATCTGAGGTATTTGTATAGAGAACTTCACATAAAGTGACACCATTTGAGTAGATTATAAAAATTATGGGAAATTATGTGAATTTAAAATGGCATTTTTACTAAATAGATTGAAGTATCCTGTTAGGAAATGATTGCTTAAATTAAATGTGTGTAGAAAATTAGTATAGATAGGAAGAATCTCCGGAGGGAAGAACAGAAAATGATCGTTTTCTATTTGTGTTTTCTATGTCTCTGGTTTATTGTAAGTTGTCGGTGACTATCCACCAAGGCTCTGGAGTTGGAATCGATGCCCACTTTGGTGGAGTCGGATGTTTGGCTTACCGACTTCACAGCTCTGGTATCCAGTGTTATACAATGTTCTGCTTGCTAGTACGCAGGAAATAAAAGGTTAACGCTGGTGTAGAGATTTATTGCAGTAGTGAATGTCATCGGCGCTCAGGATTATGTGAAAGTAACAAGGTGTAATGTCACAGTTCTTCAGTGCCGGTGATGTGACCACACTTATACCTCTGTATGGAGCTTGGACTGTGCAGGAAGAAGCCTGAGCGCTGGTCACACTGGGACAGTATTGTTCCCCTAATATGGCGATCCTCATGGTGATGGAGACATCCTTAGGTTAATTGGTATAACCATGTGCACAGAGAACAGAGATGAGGCATGGGGTTCACAAGCTGTGTGCACTCTCATTACCATTATATCTTGCCATTTTTCAGAGCATTGATTATGCATTGTAATTGGCTGACATCACTGCAGGACCTTTACTTCAGGCTTGCTTAGCTCCACCCATTAGTCAGATGGTCGTGACATCACACAGGTCCTGCAGTGACCGATGTCAATATATTACAATGCAGGGGGGCGTTATACATTACAAATCTGCCTGATGGAAGTGGATTGACGTGACTGCACCAGCTGAAGAACCCCACCATGACTGACTGTGCAGGTACCTAATGCAAACATCTAAGCATCTAAAGTCCTTTTTTAGGATATATACTTGGATTCTTTTTAGTGATGCACAGTGCATGATCTAAATAACATTGGGGGTGGTTTAGAAACAAAAAATGACATGACAGGTTCCCTTTAAGGTGTATACCCATCTTTAGTCATCAGATCGAGGTTAGCAAGGCATTGTCTACTCTTGTGTAATTGTATGAATCCACTTGTAGACCCCATGTGTAACTCTGTCTGGTTTCTGTACTTTCTTAGGTCTGTCCTACTTGCAAGGTCTCAATTTTGAAAGAATAATCATGTGTCAGCTCAACCCCTGAAGATTTGTCTGCCTTCTGTAGTCAACCTCTTTGCTGCCATCACCCGGTAAGTGCAGACGTCTCAGCAGACAAGACACAGGACATTCCCTCTTTGGTTGTCTGTTCATCCCGTTCAGAAATATCTCATTTCCTTGGAATAGTTTGTATATAAGACCTCCAGGTAAGATTTATTCTCATGTCTCATCCATGTCCTTCAGGAAATATCAGCTGGTGTTTTGCTACACCATCATCGAACGCAACAACCGGCAGATGATCCCCATCATTAGAAGCAGCGCGGGAGGGGAAATTGCCCAAGCAGTCTCGAATCCTCTGGACAGCTTCTTCCCGTTCGATCCTTGTGTTTTAAAGAGGTTTGTATTACGTCTTGGTATCTTGTGATCGTGCGTTTATAGTTCATTCTCGAGTTCCCCATTGAACTCAGGTACTCGAGATGCGCCCATCCAAGCGCCCCCCCACTGCTCTTTTCGAGTGCTGATGCTCCAAGCATGGTAGCGCTCACTCATCACTTACTGGTATAAGTGGGCTGTTTCTATTCAGTAGCATTTTGCCAGTAATTTAGGTGCTGAAACTTGAGTTCCCTCACATCTCAGCATTCATTGAAACTCCCATTGTCCCCTGGATTACCTGCCCTTAAACTAAAGCCCCTCTCTGTTATACCTGTATAACTCCTGCTCTCCTGGCTGTCAAAGACCCGCCTGCAGTTGTGATCTGTCTGTGTATCTAAATACAACTAGATTTAATTTTATCAAGTTGTTTGATTAGAGAAATGCTGAGGGCCATAGAGTATACAAAAACATGGTGTAAACAATACACCCATCTGGACGCTTTCTTATCACTTTGTCATTGTTTTGCTTTTTCGTATTTGGGACCACAGGTGAACCCACCTTCTCAATGGTAGACTATGCTCCCTTGGTTACCGTTCTAGATACCATATTTTTTAGATTGTAAGATGCACTTTTCCTTCAAAAAATTTGGACAGAAAATGGGGGGGTGCTTCATATAAGCCGATTGTAGCTTATTGGAGGTGGGGGCGCGTGGTGGAGTGGCGTCACAGGAGGCATTGTCCCCTCTGCATGGCGGTGGCAGGAGTGGAACGATGCTATAGGTGATGCAGGAGCCATCCAGGCGAAGCAGTGGGCATTGAGGCAGGAGTGGGCGGTGCGGGAGGTGTCCCGGTGATGCAGCGGGCATTTTTAGGCAGGAGTGGGGGAGGTGTCACAGCAGGCATCCTGAGGAAGGAGCAGGGGGTGCCCTGGTGATGCAGGAGCCATCCCAGCAAAGCAGCAGGCATTGTGAGCCAGGAGGGGGTGGTGTGGGGGGTGTCCCGGTGATGCAGGATCCATCCTGGCGAAGCAGCATGCATTGTGAAGCAGGAGCAGATGGTGCAGGGGTGTCCCAGTGATGCAGGAACGGGCGGTGCTGGGGTGTTCCAGTATTGCAGGAGCTATCCTGGCAAAGCAGCAGGCATTGTGATGGAGGAGCAGATGGTGCGGGGGTGTCCCAGTAATGCAGGAGCCATCCCAGCGAAGCAGCGGGCTTTGCGAGACAGGAGCTGGTGGTGTGGGGGTGTCCCAGTAATGCAGGAGCCATCCTGGCGAAGCAGTGGGCATTGTGAGACAGGAGCAATCCCCAGTGATTGTATGTAAGAAAATGTTAGCAGTGTGGGCCTTGAAGAAATGAAAGTGGTGGAGCGTGCGCAGATGAGATCTTGGCTCGTCATTGAGCCGAGAACATAATCTCTTGGCGCTATTTCTTTGAAGCGACATTTTCCTTCATGCAATCACTGGAGATGGCTCCTGCCTTGCAATGCCCTCTGCTTTGCCAGAGCATCAGTCATCCCCCGCTCCCACCTCACAATGCCTGCTGCTTCGCCGGGATACACCCTGCATCACCGGGATACCCCCGCTCCGCCTGCTCCTGCCTCTCAATGCCTGCCGCTTCTCCAGCATAGCTTCTGCCTCACAGCGCCCGCAGCATAGCTGGGACAGTCGCTGCACAGCCCGCACCATCGCCCTACTCCACCACTGACCCTGCCTCCTGTGACTCCGCTCCACCACCTGCTGTCATCCCATGGTAAGATACAACCAGATTATCAGACAGACCACATTTTTACCTTTTTTCCTTTCTCGAAATTTGGGGTGTGTTTTATAATTTGGTGCGTCTTATAAAACTAGAAATACGGTAGGTTTATAAAACCTGATTCCTCGTTTTGTTTGAGCGTTTTCTAGTAACGATTCTTCTTTTTAGATGCAAGATCTTTATCGATCCGATTTATCAGCCTTGGGAAGAGTCTAATGCTGAGGAACTGAAAGGATCCCGATCACCAGTGAAGGTAAATGGGTTTGTGCCAGTCATTGTGTCATTGTCACTTTGTGCTGTAACTGCTTCTATTCTTATGACCTTTGTGTTTTAATATACATTACTGGTCTACAACCGCTGCCAGCCCCTCTCCAGAATACAAGACATAAGTACCTTGTAAAAAACTGCTTTGGATGCATGATGCATATAAATTCACAACATCGGACAATAGAGATGAGTGAATACATTTTAGTGGAATTGAAGTTTCACCCTAAAAATTTGCGTATGTCAAAATGCGTTTTTTTTTTTTTTTTTTTTTTTGTAACTCACCTCCTCGTAGACACAGCAAAATGGCGGGTATTCTCAGAAGAGAGTTTTGATTAGATTGTCATCCGGTAAGGGGATGACAATGGTTTCTTGATCTGCAAGAATGTCACGATGACAGTCGTGACCTTCGTAAAACCCCGGAAGCTGTCTGCAGTCCGAAGTGGGGAACCGCTAACTGGTAGACTGCAAAACAAAGGAACCTCTAGTCAGCTGGAAAATATGGCAGCGTGGTGCCAGGCGTCTTGGTTATTAAATGAATACAGGAATTCCATGGAGGCTTCTACTAAGCAAAGAGATTCCTTCCCACAGCGGAGTAGTCTGACCCACTTGTTCATCAGATTGGCTGGACTGGATCATTCTTCTTGGGAATGACCAAGTGGTGTGACTAAACCAGGGCTGCGGAGCCAGTAAGTCAAACCTCCGACTCCAAGTTTAGATTCTGGCTCCTCAATTTCCCTGAATCTGACTCAAGATGTACACAGACTCCAACTCCTCAGTCCTGGTGTTCAGTCGATAAGTCAAACCTCCAACTCCACAATTTCCACAAAAAAAACGACTCCACCAAAAAGGACTCTTGACTCGACAGCCCTGGACTAAACCTATTGAAGCGTTCGTGTATGGGAATTGGAACAACAATACTTGATTGGAGCAGGGAGGAGATGGCTTGGAAAGTACAGCGACCAAGGAGGGGATTGGAAAAAATGATCGTGTGGAAAGGCTGCAAATTCTCCAGAGGAGTCTCATTTATTGACATAGGTGTCATCGACTGTTAAACACCATATGTTCCGAAAAAGAAGATAGCTATCCATATGACCTCACAAGAGGGGGCTCCTGGGGTGGAGTCGAGCAAGAGCAAGCATCGTAGGGCACGATGGGCTGGTCCGAGGCAAACTTGTGTCTATATGATGTGCAGGTAGAGCTGGTGACCAGTGGATGCTAGGCTGACTAGCGAGTGCAAGGTCCTTTTTTGGGGTGATCATGACAGAGGACATACACACAAAAAAAAATAATGGTGGTGGAGAGGAGTGTTGCAGAGGTACCGAGTTTCAGTCCCCGGAAGTAGACGGCCTACTTGGTCTAGAAGAGGAGTAGAGGCTGAGGTCTGGACGGCTAAGAGGCTATGGCACTGCTCCGGATAGTGTTTATCTAGGGCGCAGGCTGATGGGTCTGAGCTTCTGGATGAGCCGGAGGTGCTCGTACCGAGCTGCAGTGTGCGAGCAAAGATGGTGACTGGCACAAGCTGAAGCGCGGCAAGAGTCCGCGCATGAGCCCCATTGGTCGGAACAATGGGGGTTTTTCTGGTCATCATAATGGGAGACCCAGACAATGGGGTTTAGGGCACTGCCCTCCGGAGGTCACACTAGGTACTACAAGTTTGTAGACACCGCCCCCTCCGCTTATAAACCCCTACCGCAGGGAACATCCTCAGTTTTAAACTTAGTGTGCTCGGAGGATCACGCTTTGCTTGCACTTCACTGCATTCTCACAACTTACGTGATGGCGTCTGAAGACAAGGTAAAATGGTTCCGGTCGGGACCTGCGACAGCCTCCCCGCTCACCCTTGTGGAACACGCTGGTGGAGGTACCGGAGGGCCTAGAGCCTGGACACCTTGTGTTCTCCCGGTACGCTGTTGCGCTCCTTTCCATCCCCCTCTGGGGGGCTCTGGAGAGTGGGAGATGGGAGCCTTGCACAGCTCCGCTCCGTCCGAGGCCTCCCTAAATGGTGCTTACAGACCGGACTGGAGCCAGCCCAGTCCGAGGCCTCCCTAAATGGTGCTTACACTCCGGACTGGTGCTGAACCCCCGTCCGAGGCCTCCCTAAATGGTGCTTACAGACCGGACCGGCACTGAGGCACTCTGTGTCTCCTGTGTGCCTGGGGGTAGTGTCTGTCACTTTATGTGTCCTGACACTCAGACCGCGCGTTACTCTCGAGTCCGCGGATCTGGAGGTGTACCCTGTGCTGGGGTCACCCTGGCTGACCGCCCTGTGTGTCGCAGGGGCTGAGGCTGTAGGCTGCGGATGTTTGTTTGTGCACGCAGTCTGTGTGATGTATTTCACTCTACTTCCCGCGCTGCGGGCTCTGGCGCCTTCATACTGAGGCTGCTTGGAGGATGGGAAGCAGTCCGTGCGGTGACGTCATCGATGGGCGTGTGTGTGTGCTTCCCGCGTGTTTTCGGCGCCGCCCACGGTTTCACTGTCGGCGGCCATCTTTACCCTCACTTCCCGGCTGGGATTTGTCTGCAGCGTGCGTCTGCACTCCAGAGGAGACCGGAAACTCTCGCGGAGGTCACACACACACACACCGCTTCCTCCTACCGCTTCGCTGAGGTCGGTAAGCCACCGGGATTCCCGGTTTTGTCTGCACAATTTGGCTTATTTTCCCCTGCTGTGGCGATGTCCTCAGTTAGGAAGCGTGCTGCTAAGGCGGCAGATGCCACCATTACCTGTGCTACATGCAATGGGACTCTGGTGGAGGGGTCCTGCAATAACTGCGGACGCCCAGAGGCCCGGACTGACACTGCTGAGACAGCAGCTCCGGTGCTGTACCCTGAGGTGCAAGTGATCCCAGGGCCATGGGAAACTCAGAATAAGATCAATGAATCTCTGTTGTCCCAGCTGTCCTCCATGTCGCAGTCCCTGGAGGCACTCAATAGGAGGCTGGAAAGCCCAGCTACTCCTTCCAGTTACCCCCGGGTGTCTCCCTCTTCTGCTGTGAGACCCCTTAAGCGGGCTCGTCGTGAGGATTCACCCGAGCTCCAGGCTCTCTCTGAGGAGGAGCGTTCCTCTGATGGTGAGGAAGATGATGGGGGTTCGACTCTCGGGTCTGTGTCTGTGTCTGAACCACCAGACGGGGTGGAGGATTTGGTGTCCTCTATTAACGAGACCTTACGTCTCGTGACACCCCCTGAGGAGGTGACTGTACACCCGAAGGAGGTCTATCAATGGCTGCGACCGGAGGCTAGACCAAGTGGCTCCTTCATGGACCACACTAACTTTGGAAGGGTGGTTAGAGCTCCCAGGTTACATCCTGGGCGGCGTTATGTCCGCAAACCCAAGGACAATCGCTTCCCCTTCCCCCAGGAGGTGCTTCAGGAGTGGTCGCAGTCCCCGAAGGTGGACGCTTCCATGACCAGGATTGCTGCACGCTCCCTTTTCTCTGCCTCTGATAGCTCCTCGCTGAAGGATGCGACTGATAGACAGGTCAAGCAACTCGCCAAGTCTTCCTATGAGGCTGTGGGGTCTTCATTTGCCCCTAATTTTGCCACGGTCTGGACCTTACAAGCGATTACTACCTGCTTGGATGGTATCACTGACCTGGCAAGGTCCAGTCCAGAGGTCCTGGCGCTTACCGAAAGGGCAAGGGCCTATGCGGACTACGCCAGGACGGCGACTTTGGAAACTGCCACCCGCTCTGCTGTGGCCTCGGCCAATGCTATTGCGATTCGCAGGTTGTTGTGGCTGCGTCTTTGGGACTCAGATGCCACATCTAAGAAGATTTTGCAGAATCTTCCGTTCTCTGGTGACAGGCTTTTTGGTACCGAACTGGACAAGCTGATAAAGGATTCTGCTGAGTCTAAGATCCCGCAGAATAAGCCTAAGCCACGGTATTCCGTTAAGAGGAACCCAAAGCAGTGGTCCTTTCGTTCCAGCTCACAGTCATCAGCACCGTCCGCTCGCACGGACCGAGGGGGCAAGCCCGCTTCTCAGTGGCGCTCTAAGAGTCGTCCAAAGAAGCCGGCGGGGGCAGCGGCTGCCACCCCCAAACCCGCCTCTACATGACTCGCTCTCCCTTCCTGCCTCCCCACAGGTGGGGGGTCGCCTGTCTCGTTTTCAGGACAGTTGGCTACTTCATGTTCAAGATCAGTGGGTTCGAGACGTGGTCTCGCGAGGTTACATGATAGAGCTGACGTCAAAGCCGATACCCCGATTCCATCGGTCGGTCCCATCCCCAGAAAAGGCTCAGGCCTTTCACCTGGTGTTGGAGGGTCTGCGCAGGGACGGAGTGGTGGTCCCGGTGCCTTCCGGGGAGAGGTTTCGGGGTTTTTACTCCAACCTCTTCATTGTCCCAAAGAAGGACGGATCCTTCCGCCCGGTTCTGGACCTAAAGTTGTTCAACCATCACGTGTTGGTTCGGAAGTTCCGTATGGAATCACTGCGATCCGTGATCGCAGCTGTGTCACAGGGGGACTTCCTAGCGTCCATAGATATCCGAGACGCTTACCTTCACGTGCCCATTGCACCGGCTCATCAGCGCTGGTTGAGATTTGCAGTGGGGGAAGAACACTTCCAATTTGTGGCGCTGCCGTTCGGGTTGGCCTCGGCACCGCGGGTGTTCACGAAGGTGATGGCCTCTATGATGGCTCTCCTGCATGTGCAGGGGCACGCCGTAATACCCTATCTGGACGACCTGCTGGTCAGGGCGCCATCAGAACACCTTTGTCGGCAAAGCCTGGAGGTAACCATGAAGTCTCTGGAACAGTTCGGGTGGCTTATCAATATCCAGAAGTCGACCCTGGTTCCGACCCAGTCACTGACATATCTGGGCATGGACTTCCACACGGACTCGGCCCTAGTGTCTCTGCCACGAGTCAAACAGATGGCGATCCCATCAGGAGTGCAAGCAGTCCTCCTGTCACCACAATCATCCCTACGGGTATTGATGAAGCTGGTGGGGCGCATGGTAGCTGCAATAGAGGCAGTGCCTTTTGCGCAGTTTCGCCTCCGTCCTCTCCAGCTGGAGATTCTTCGCAGATGGGACAAGAGGACGATCTCTCTGAATCGGCTGGTGACACTTTCCCAACCGACCAGGGATTCCCTGCAGTGGTGGCTCCAGCCACGTCATTTGTCACGGGGCCGGTCCTTCCTTAAACCGTCATGGTTAGTGGTGACCACCGACGCCAGTCTGACGGGCTGGGGTGCGGTGTTCCTACACCACAGGGCTCAAGGCCTCTGGACTCAGTCGGAGTCAGAGTTACAGATCAACGTGCTGGAGATCAAGGCGGTCTATCTGGCGCTCCTGGCGTTTCAGAAATTCCTGTCAGGACAGCCCATTCGGGTTCAGTCCGACAACGCGACGGCCGTCGCCTATATAAACCATCAGGGAGGGACCAGAAGTGCTCAGGCCCTCACCGAAGTCCACCGCATTCTATCCTGGGTGGAGGACAACGACTGCCTGATCTCCGCATTTCACATCCCAGGGGTCGAGAACTGGGAGGCCGACTACCTGAGCCGGCAGGGGATGGACGCTGGAGAATGGTCCCTTCATCCAGAAGTCTTTCGGGACATCTGCAGCAGATGGGGCACTCCGGACGTGGATCTGATGGCCTCGCGGCTGAATCATCAGGTGCCGCAATACATGGCGAGATCATGGGATCCTCAGTCTCTGGGGGCAGATGCCCTGATCCTGAGTTGGTCCAGATTCCATCTTCCGTATGTGTTCCCGCCTCTAGCTCTGATTCCCAGGGTTCTGTGGAAGATCAGGTCGGAGTGCAGGGTTGCCATTCTAGTGGCTCCAGATTGGCCCAGGAGGTCCTGGTATCCGGACCTGTGGCGACTGTCAGGCGGACTCCGGTGGGCTCTTCCAGGACGCGCAGATCTGCTCGCACAAGGCCCATTCTTCCACCTCAATTCCAGGGCCCTCAGATTGACTGCATGGCTCTTGAGGCCTGGCTGCTGACGTCCAGGGGCTTCTCTCCTACGGTTGTTGCCACCATGACTCGGGCTAGGAAGCCTGTTTCCAGGAAGATGTACCACAGAACGTGGAAGATTTTCTTCACCTGGTGTGCCTCGGGTGGTCGCTCCCCGTGGCCCTTGTCCATTCCGACATTGTTGGCTTTCCTTCAGTCGGGGTTGGAATTGGGGTTATCCCTAGGCTCTTTGAAGGGTCAAGTGTCAGCTCTTTCAGTGCTGTTTGACAAGCGCTTGGCGCTCCTTCCCAAGGTCCGTCAGTTTCTCCAGGGAGTCTCTCGGGTGGTCCCGCCCTACAGGCGACCACTGGACCCTTGGGACCTTAACATGGTCCTGGCGGCACTGCAGAAACCGCCGTTTGAGCCGCTGAGAGACATTTCTCTGTCTCGTCTGTCCCAGAAGGTGGTCTTTCTGGTGGCGATTACATCTCTGAGAAGGGTCTCAGAATTGGCTGCACTATCGTGCAAGTCGCCCTTTCTGGTGGTTCACCAAGACAAGGTGGTGTTACGCCCGCGGCCAGAATTCTTGCCAAAGGTGGTTTCCACTTTTCACCTGAACCAGGAGATTGTTCTCCCATCATTTTGCCCCGCTCCCGTTCATCAGGTCGAGCGCGATCTCCATACTCTGGATCTCGTGAGGGCTGTACGCATTTATGTGTCCAGGACTGCCTCCTTCCGGAATTCGGATTCCTTATTTGTCCTGACGACAGGTCGCTGTAAGGGGTCCGCGGCATCGAAGTCAACCTTGGCCAGATGGATCAAGAGCTGTCGGTGCCTCCTGGGCTTTGCGACATCGAGCTTCTGCTCTACAGGTGTGTCAGGCAGCCACCTGGTCCAGCCTGCACACTTTCTCTAAGCACTATATGGTGCATGCCCATGCCTCTGCGGATGCAAGTTTGGGCAGGCGGGTCCTCCAGGCGGCGGTTGCCCACCTTTGAGGGGGACCATGTGTTATCCGTCTTTGAGGAACTCTTCCCGCCCTGGGGTATTGCTTTAGGACATCCCCATTGTCTGGGTCTCCCATTATGATTACCAGAAAAAAGAGAATTTTGTTTACGTACCGTAAATTCTTTTTTCTTTAATCATCAATGGGAGACCCAGCACCCACCCAGTTGTTCCGTTGCATGTTTTGCATTTGATCTGTTCCCTGTTGGGACAGTTTCTTCCGGGTTGTTGGACCGTCTGTGCACAGTTTCTTTCCCGATGTTTCGGGTGTGGTTTATTTGTCTCCTCGCAGCTTATGGACCAAACTGAGGATGTTCCCTGCGGTAGGGGTTTATAAGCGGAGGGGGCGGTGTCTACAAACTTGTAGTACCTGGTGTGACCTCCGGAGGGCAGTGCCCTAAACCCCATTGTCTGGGTCTCCCATTGATGATTAAAGAAAAAAGAATTTACGGTACGTAAACAAAATTCTCTTTATGTCCTTGAGCGCAGCTATGCTGCAGTTGAAGCCTGGAGATAAATGTGAATCCTGGCCAGGAGAGGCATGGAGAGGGATTAGGAATGATCGGAGAATAAAGGATAGGTAGTAGGTAGAAACGATGCAAAAGAAACGTGACAAAGGCACCACAGCAGCCAGGCCGAACCATGCTACTCATGGGGGATGCAGGACAATGTAATGGGGTGCAGGAATGGACTCTACTTGTCTGTCTTGAAGACACTTTGGTTCTCTTGTCCAGGTCTTTGGCTTGATCTTCACTCCATGCAACACACCTCACTTAGATGAGCAGGAGATGACAAGCAAAGGACCATCTGCACGAGTACATTAACGCTGACTGTGTCACTGAAATGGTCCTGCCATCCAGATGACAGATGATACCACCTGCCTAATTACAGACTGCAATATCTGAATGCAGATTACAATCTGTCTCCATAATGTAAAGGGGAAAAGAAAAGATTAATAAAAGTAATAAACCCCTTTAGGCAGACCGCTCCATACCTGGGTTTGCTTTCTACGTGACACTAAACGGAGTAGCTTTGTGCAAGTAGGCAGGGATTGAGATGAGACCACTTTTTTCTTTAAAATAGTTCTTAGTATTGGCCTTGTCTTGACCGCAGCGTACACCCATGGTCCCTGTATCCTCCAATGAAGCTCCTGAGAAATCTACCTGTCTGTATCATTGCATGTGCAGTTTATATTTCATTACATGATGCCTGTGGTTATGAGTAAATCAATGATTATAAATTGTTTGTGAGTTTGATATGGACTTTGATCTCTCTCTTATACCAGGTTGGTGCCACCCCGGATGATGAGGATGATTTCCTCCAAGGCAACACACCTCAGAATGACGGCTTGGCTGAGACACCGGGTTCCTTCGACCCTTTTCTGAAAAGCCCAAGTAGTGTGGGCTCACCGCCGGTTTACAAGTTTCTTCAGCGGCCGTTCTGACCACGTCAGCCATGTAAACTCAGAAGCACTCTCCTGGAGCAGATACCTCTTCAGGCATCACTGTGCCGTTGGCAGAAGGTGTCACAAGCCATGCAGCAGCGGGGAAGGCTGGCACGGGTTACACTGGTTATTTATGGACAGTCCTAGTTGAAGGAAGTTCCTCCTTAGTTCCTACGTGTCCTGTTGGTCTTAAGAGTTTTCAACATTATGTCCTTGATACCACTGCTGGTCTAATTAACACGTGTGTTTAAAGTTTGGGATGAATATATAGTTATGAAATTGAACCCATATGGTACTTTTGCCAGTTACAGAGACCACATTGTGTCCTAGTCCGGCACAAAAGCTACATAAAATCGAATCACAAGGTTCAGGTTGACTACTGTAAAACCACAGCTCTCAGCATATTCTGCATCGATCAAGCCTTGCTGGAGTTGTAGTTTCACAGCAGCGCAAGCGCTACGAGATCCTCATCTGGTATAGAGTTCGTACACCGCACCTCTTGCTTATCGTGCGTTAATAGTGTATCATAATGGCCTTATTCCTTACATGAAGTGAAGGCAGACCATGGGTATAGGAGTGCGATCACTGTGGTCTCTTATTTATTTTGATCGGTGCCCAACTACCCCACCACCACCACCATGCTGGCGTGTTGTATATCGCTCCGTGTGGGCCAAACCCCTGCCGGTATAACCAAATCTGTGCATAGGTGTCCAGATCTCATTGCTGAATGCCTAATTTTCGTTCTAGTTGTCTTCCATGTAATATAGTAACCATTGCTACTTGTAAATAAGCCACAGTTGAGGCCTGTGGTCCATGCAGCATGTAAGTGAACAGAAGACTTTGTCATGTCACCCAGGTCAAATGTTTTCAATTGGTCATTTGGAGACATGTTCTAATCTAGTTTCATGAGTTTTTGCTCTAAGTGTACATTTATGAAATCTCTCCTCCACCGACATGGAAATCCCCTTGTATCTGTTGGTACAAGGGGGGTCAGTTGCTTGAATGGTTCTTTTGGTTGATGACCCTCTTTCCCATTATCTCCATACACATTCTAGCTCCGCCAAGCCTGGGAACAAAGGGGCTGGATGTATTCAAATAGCTAACACCCAATGTGTCCCATGCAGGGAGAGTTGTGAGGCCTTGACGGTTATTCAATGTATGGTCCTGAGAAAATTTGTGCAGCTGACACTATTGGAGGGGAGCAGGACCGGTAACGTCACAAGTCCCAATACCTGTTGCCATTCTGTAGACTGTGATCTTGATGCAGAAGTGAGAGATTTATGGGATATCTTGATCTGGAACCACTTATTTAAATTATTCTGGGGGTCTTCCATTCCGAATAATGACTGACAGCCGCAAAAGGACAGGTGGGTGATCGTGGGCAGCATGTCATCCACAGCTATAAATTATGAGTATGGTTGAGCGAGGGTTCTCGGCTGTATTCAGAATAGCACAAACTCAGCACCTTTTGTCTCTGCGGTCAGACTCCAGCCAGAGCAGGGGGTCGAGGGTGTGGGTCCTAGAGTTTTGGATATGAGAATTCCTCGGGTATATTGGTCTTATAAATTGTTAGTGTGCTCGTAATTATTGTCTCACTAATGAAATTTCTTGATTTACTTGCTAATGGGGTTTTATTTTTGACAGCGTGCCGGAGGCACCATTACTGTGCAAGATGAATATTGTTCATTGTATAATAAGTTGATATTTTATTTAATGTTGCAATAAACGTTGTCTCGTGCTTTATTTTTTGTACTTCTTTTCATTCTATGAGTTTGCTCTCACTGTATAAAATCTGACCTAGTCATGTAATACAAAGTACGTCTTCACGTTGATCCTCCTTGATCCAGTGGATCTGAATGTCTGTGTATGGCTGATCTCTGGAGTTTGTCTCTGATCACACGTGTTCACCTGTACAGCATTTCTAAAGACCGCACGCTGAACACTGATGAGCTGGTGCAACAGATGCCACTCTGGGTACATGGGGACGGAGACTCACCAGCTCCACTCAGAGACCTGAACAATATGACTTTGTTGCATTGCACATAGGCCGGTCAGTGACAGCAGCTGAATCGCTGGCAGGAGCAGTGATGTTAGCTTTTGCTAACGTGACATAGACAGAGCAGTGGCTTCTCTTCTGCTCTGTTGACAGGGCACATCATGCTGATTAAAAGCTGGCTCCCTGCTGCCTAATTGTGGGGAGTTGGCTGTCACTTAGCATCACAGCTCATCAACAGAGCACCCTGGAAGAGCTGATCCGTTACTATAATTTATTGTGCTTTTGCTTACAATGTGCCATCTGTGGAGACACTGGGGTCAGCGGGTGCTGTCATCCGCTGGCCCAGTCGCCTTTTGAAAGATCGCACGTATCCGGTCTCATTCAAACTGAACACCCAGAGTCCTTAACTGTGGGCAGAACACTACTCAGACGACACAGGGTGAGGGAACCACAAAATGGTAAGACTTTATTGCATCCCCAACAGTCAAAGTCATATAACACATAACAAAGCAAATATACAATGTAACAGGCAACACCCTTCCACTGGCTCACCAGGGATTAGAATGTTCATGCCTTTGAGGCTTCCAGGGCCACTTACTCCAATCCAGCAGCACCTACCGAGAATGTCTGTAGCCAGGTGACCAAATTGTCCCAACCCGTGTATCGTCCATGAATAGTCTCTGATATTCCAGCCGAATCCTAGGCTGAACTCCTGCAGAATATAATCCAGGTTTGTCCTCTAATTGGACACGAAGCTCCTAGATTGAGGCCATGCAGAATATGAAACACGATGTTATCTTGTCAGCCGGAACTGAAATTCCTAGGCTGAGGTTATGGTCTTCCAACCCGGATCACAGCCCCTAGATTGAAGCCATGCAGCAAATGAAAACCTGACCTGATCCCCTTGTCAAGGCCAAAGTCCGTAGACTGAGGCTACAAAGCATATAAACTGATTCCTTGTGACTGAGCAAGTCCTTTTAAATAGCCTGGGCACTCATCTCAGGTTATTGTGGTCTTCCAGAATTGGTGGAATAACGCTGTGCTCTCATTAGCTGGATTTCAAGCTGCACACTTAATTCTCCTTAGAGTATTTTAGTTAGGGGGTGATTTACATTAAATTAGCAATACACAGACTTGGACAAAGGAAGACTAAGAATAGTCGGGCAAAAAACAATGACTTCGCAAATATATGATAACAAAAAAAAGACACAGTCTGGCCAAATAAATAACAATAACCCCCGAGATGCACTGAGAGCAGTTGTGTCTTCACACCATCATATTCTGCAGTGCTTTTACATTCATCATGATCACAGTCCTCCTAGGGACTTGCAATCTAGATTCCCTACCAGTATGGAGTGTGGGAGGAAACACTTGAAAATACGTTGACTTGTAACAGCTGAATCACTGGCAGGATCAGTTGGTGACCACTGTGCTGGCAAAGATCGACGCCAAGTAAAACAGTTGGCAACTACCTTCCTGTTAGGTTCCCTTTAAAATGATCACTTCTGTTGGACAAATGCCGTAGTGCCCGCGCTGCCGTCAAGGACCACCAGAACAATGGATCATCTGGGCAAAAAGATCTTTATTCTTCTAAGAATATTGGAAGAATAAATCTTTTTGCCCAGATGATCCATTGTTCTGGTGGTCCTTGACGGCAGCGCAGGCACTACGGCATTTGTCCAACAGAAGTGATCTTCTCTCCACGGTTATCTGTGAAAGTGCGGCCCTGCAGCAGCTGTCTTATAGGCGATCATACCGGTTGTGGGTGACACAACCGCACCAGGTGAGCAGTTCACACTTCTTATCCACCTCATCTCTTTATTTTGGAGATAAGACCCTATTGCGCATTCTCATATCTACAGGTCCCTTTAAAAATAGTCCTAAAAAATGTCAGGTCGTTTTTACCCCCTAACCTATCACTACCTGCCCCTGCACCTCCATAGCACATCCCTAACGATCCCTCTCTGAGCTAAAACTGTCCTGTATTGGCTTTGAAAAAAGACTTGTGACTTACATTTTCGTATGCAAATGAGGCATTCATACTACAGTATATAGCCTTACTGGGCGGTCTCCACGTCCCGGTGGGTGTAAGATTTTGTTCTCCAGCACCCTCCCAATTTGAAATTCCCGCCGCCTCCTCCTTCCATTTATGATGCATCGGTCGGACATCATTGCATTGTGGGTGATTATCGGGTGTGTTGCCCGACTTCGATATATGCACTGCGTATGTTCAGGAGCCAGCCTGTACAGCCAATACACCCCCACAATGCTCTGGACCGGAAATGACGTCCGCCTGGCGCATCATACCCGGAAGATGGAGGTGGGAATTTCAAATTAGGAGCGCACAGAATGAATTCTCACACTCAGCGTGGCGTGATAACAGCAGCGAGCGGGGAGACGGAGCCCTGGAGACCGCCCAGTCTGACTACAGATCGTAGTCTGGATGCCTCATTTGCATGCGAAAATGTAATGACAGGGATCATTAGGGATGTGCTACGAAGGTGCAGGGACAGGTAATGATAGGTGAGGGGGCATAAACTAGGTGACAGGGTTCCCTTTAAAGAAAAAAAAAATTCTGGATAAGCCCTTTAACTTCCAAACTAAGGGTACCGTCAAACTTGGCGATGCATCAGCGATCCCAACAGCGGTACGACCTGGTAGGGATCGCTGGTGCGTTGCTGTCGGGATCGCTGGTGAGATGTCAAACAGTCAGATCTCACCAGCGATGCAACAAGGATCCGGAATGATCCGGAGGTCGTTGAGACCCTGTTTCTCAGACCTGTAGTATTGAGGTCGTTGGTAGTTGTCCCTGTCAAACACACCGATGCATGTTGCCCAGTGGGACCCCAACGATCAAAAAATGGTCCAGGCGACTCTGACATGACCAGTGATCTCAAAGCAGGGGCCTGGTCGCTGCTTGTGCCAAACATAGCGATATCGCTGGCGCGTCACCAAATTTGTGACTTAGCAGCGATCTCGCTTAGTGTGACGGGGGGCTTAAGACTACCCTTATCTTACATCCACAGGGTAGGGGATAACTTAGTTATCTCGGGGGGGGGGGGGGGGGTGTCTTCTGTGTGACTGGATGCAGTGGTCATCGATACACACTGGTGCTCCATTAATTCTTATGGGAGTGTCGAAGACCAATTGGACCCTTCACTTGCAGTGCACATGCGCGGGCGCTCTTTGACTTTACCCCACGCCTTCGGATTACAGTACTTTGTTTTGCCCTCGGCAGGGCAGCGAGAGTGTGCAGGAGCACAATAGAGGAGACTGTGGATAATGTATGACCCGTCATCCACACGAAGCAGGAAAGGATGACGGAGACTGTAATAAGATAGGAGGCGCCAGATCAAGATCAGCGACGCCCATCAGACCAGACCGCATTGTATGTGATTATAATAAAAGTTCTTTTAATGTTCTACAGATCGGTCTAGGGCAGGGGTCAGGAACCTTTTTGGCTGAGAGAGCCATGATCGCCACATATTTTAAAATTTAATTCTGTGAACCGTACAATATCTTTAGAACTAAATACAAGTAAATGTGTGTGTTTTTAAGACCAACACTTTAAGTACAATAAGGCTGAGGTCACAGTTGTATTTTTTACAAGCGTTTTTGGAGACCTGCGTTTTCAAAAACGCATGTAAAAAACGCACCCGTAGGCCCCCATGTTAAAAAACACATGCCCTAATAGCCAAAAAGCATGTGTGACAGTCCCATGTGTTTTTGGTGCTTTTCCAAAAACGCATGCGTTTTTTAATATGGGGCCTTATGGGAAACGCATGCAAAAACGCATGTACAATTAGTGCCATTCAAAAACGCATGCGTTTTCCATAGGAGCCCATGTTAAAAAAACGCATGCGTTTTTGAATGGCACTAATTGTACATGCGTCTCTAAAATTCTTTTTAATGATTTATGCTGTTGCTACCAATGATGAATCTCTTTGCAGTCCCCAATAAGGCACCCCCATCATCCCCTTGGAGCTCCCAATATGGTACCCCCATCATCCCCTTGCAGCTCCCAATATGGTACCCCCATCATGGCACACCCCTATCATCCTTTGCAGCCCCAATATGGTCTCCTCATGATCCCCTTGCAGCACCCAATATGGACTCCCCATCTTCCCCTTGCAGCCTCCAATATGGACTCCCCATCATCCCCATGTAGTACCCTCATAGAATGGCGGGGGGAAGCCGTTCAGGGTCACTTCTCCAGCCTCTTCCGAGTCTTGTCCGAGAGACTCGCATGTAACTAGGAGAGAGTGTCCGAGCCCTACGAGTCTCAATTTTTCAATGTATTTCCTTAGCAGTAATGCATGTCCATATTTCTATACTCAATGTCTGGATACCTTAGTTTCATTCTTATCAGATTGCACCTGTTTATTTATAACACAGATTTAGTTTATTTCATGTACACTTTTGCACCTGTTCATACTTGTTAGTCATTTTCTTTTTCATTTTAGTGTATGGGGTCACACCTGCTGACTGTGCCCTCCTTTCCACCAGATTTAGGCTATTTTGATTTTCTATTAACAGATTCTTATTCACCCATAAATTGTAGGTTTTTTTTTAACCCAGATAGAGGCATTAGATAGGGACCCAGAGGAGAGAGACGCCTTGACGCTGAGAGCTTGGCCTTTTTATTCGCTAAGTATCTCAATTTTTATAGATCTTTCCTTAGCAGTAATCCATGTCTATAGTCCTATCTCCAATCTTTGCATACCTTAGGGTTTCAGACTGCATCTGTGTATTGGTTAGAGTATAGTATGCCCCTATTCACACTTGTTTGTTAGGATGTGTCGGCAGTTTCTTGTTTCCATCTGGTTACTGCTATGAAGCCCTGACACAGGTGAGGCCTCTGAGGGAGGCTGCAATATACAGGGTGGCCATTTATAGGGTGGGCCATTTATAGGGATACACCTAAATAACATGGGAATGGTTGGTGATATCAACGTCCTGTATGTGGCACATTAGTATATGGGAGGGGGAAACTTTTCCAGATGGGGGGGGTTGACCATGGTGGCCATTTTGAAGTTGGCCATTTTGGATCCAACTTCTTTTAGGTGTATCCATATAAATGACCCACCCTGTACACTGTATACTTCAATACAGGAATATCACACAGAATAATATTCTACAAGTGATCCAGGTTCCCACTGGGATACCAAAAAAATTACTTAAATTAAAAGGTTATTAAATTAAATTAGGTTATTTAACCCATAAGGTGCTCACATAAAAAACCTAATTCCAAAAATTGCTTTATTAGTGGCCGCACCTTCTCTTACAATGAAATACAGAGGGTTTAAACCAATAAAAAAAGTAAAATATGGGCCATATGATAAACCTGCTGCAGAGCTGAGAGGACGCCCGGCTACTGCAGCTCCCTGCCTCATCATACCGCGCTGAATGCCGGGAGTTGTAGTCCCGCCCCCTGTGCTCCCCCTTCTTCCCTCCCACTCCCGGACTGCAGCTCCCAGGATGCACAGCGCGGCCCCGGCTGTCACACTGTACAGGACGTTTGGCTGCAGCCGCCGGAGTTAGTGATGCCGCTGCTGGTTGATGGCCGGAGGATGGAGGTCAGTGTGCCGGCCCGCCGGATCCTGCAGAGCAGCGCCAGGCTGGAGGTGAGAGCGAGGCCGGAGTGGTGGACTCGGCGTTACCAGGGCAACGGCCTCGCTGGATGGCATTGCTGCAAAACTTCAGGAGATGGCAACAGTGCAGCAGTGTTCTATAGCACCAACATAGTCCACAGCGCCGTACAGACATTGCCACAGGCCCAGGCCTCTGTGTGGCCCTTGGCTAGAACTGAACCAAGCACCCAGGTGCTGCAGAGTCTCTGTGCCCGCCCCCGAGGAGCTGATTGCCAGACAGCTATGTGCGATATGCACGTGTAACAGGGCCACTATATAGGGCTTGTCTATATACTCCATGACAGGGGCGTATGTAAGTGGGTCAGGGCCCATTTATAGGGCTTGTCTATATACTCCATGACAGGGGCATATGTAAGGGGGGCCGGGACCCATATATAGGGCTTGTCTGTATACTCCATCACAGGGCCATATGTAAGGGGGGCCGGGACCCATATATAAGGCTTGTCTATATACTCCATCACAGGGGCGTATGTAAGGGGGGCCGGGGCCCATATATAGGGCTCGTCTATATACTCCATCACAGGGGCGTATGTAAGGGAAGCCGGGGCCCATATATAGGGCTTGTCTATATACTCCATGACAGGGGCATATGTAAGGGGGGCCGGGACCCATATATAGGGCTTGTCTGTATACTCCATCACAGGGCCATATGTAAGGGGGGCCGGGACCCATATATAAGGCTTGTCTATATACTCCATCACAGGGGCATATGTAAGGGGGACCGGGGCCCATATACAGGGCTTGTCTGACCACTGATCCACTGTATGAGGTATACTGCATTACAGGAATGTATGTGAGAGGGCCAGGGACCCTATATAGGGCTTGTCTGATCTTCAGGAGTGTGCCTGATTGATGTAGGCTCCTGATGATTGGCGGTTAGGACTCCTGGCACGGTTTCACCTCTGGTCTGTGGTGTACGCTTCTGATGATTGGTGGTTAGGACTCCTGGCACGGTTTCACCTCTGGTGTGTGGTGTACGCTCCTGATGATTGGTGGTTAGGACTCCTGGCACGGTTTCCCTCTGGTCTGCGGTGTACGCTCCTGATGATTGGTGGTTAGGACTCTTGGCACGGTTTCACCTCTGGTGTGTGGTGTACGCTCCTTATGATTGGTGGTTAGGACTCCTAGCATGGTTTCACCTCTGGTCTGCGGTGTACGCCCCTGATGATTGGTGGTTAGGACTCCTAGCATGGTTTCGCCTCTGGTCTGCGGTATACGCTCCTGATGATTGGTGGTTAGGACTCCTGGCATGGTTTCGCCTCTGGTCTGCGGTGTACTCTCCTGATGATTGGTGGTTAGGACTCCTGGCACGGTTTCACCTCTGGTCTGCGGTGTAGGCTCCTGATGATTGGTGGTTAGGACTCCTGGCATGGTTTCGCCTCTGGTCTGCGGTGTACTCTCCTAATGATTGGTGGTTAGGACTCCTGGCACGGTTTCACCTCTGGTCTGCGGTGTAGGCTCCTGATGATTGGTGGTTAGGACTCCTGGCATGGTTTCCCTCTGGTCTGCGGTGTACGCTCCTTATGATTGGTGGTTAGGACTCCTGGCATGGTTTCCCTCTGGTCTGCGGTGTACTCTCCTGATGATTGGTGGTTAGGACTCCTGGCACGGTTTCACCTCTGGTCTGCGGTGTAGGCTCCTGATGATTGGTGGTTAGGACTCCTGGCATGGTTTCACCTCTGGTGTGTGGTGTACGCTCCTGAAGATTGGTGGTTAGGACTCCTGGCACGGTTTCACCTCTGGTCTGCGGTGTAGGCTCCTGATGATTGGTGGTTAGGACTCCTGGCATGGTTTCGCCTCTGGTCTGCGGTGTACTCTCCTGATGATTGGTGGTTAGGACTCCTGGCACGGTTTCACCTCTGGTCTGCGGTGTAGGCTCCTGATGATTGGTGGTTAGGACTCCTGGCATGGTTTCCCTCTGGTCTGCGGTGTACGCTCCTTATGATTGGTGGTTAGGACTCCTGGCATGGTTTCCCTCTGGTCTGCGGTGTAGGCTCCTGATGATTGGCGGTTAGGACTCCTGGCACGGTTTCACCTCTGGTCTGTGGTGTACGCTTCTGATGATTGGTGGTTAGGACTCCTGGCACGGTTTCACCTCTGGTGTGTGGTGTACGCTCCTGATGATTGGTGGTTAGGACTCCTGGCACGGTTTCCCTCTGGTCTGCGGTGTACGCTCCTGATGATTGGTGGTTAGGACTCTTGGCACGGTTTCACCTCTGGTGTGTGGTGTACGCTCCTTATGATTGGTGGTTAGGACTCCTGGCATGGTTTCGCCTCTGGTCTGCGGTGTACGCTCCTGATGATTGGTGGTTAGGACTCCTAGCATGGTTTCGCCTCTGGTCTGCGGTGTACGCTCCTGATGATTGGTGGTTAGGACTCCTGGCATGGTTTCGCCTCTGGTCTGCGGTGTACTCTCCTGATGATTGGTGGTTAGGACTCCTGGCACGGTTTCACCTCTGGTCTGCGGTGTAGGCTCCTGATGATTGGTGGTTAGGACTCCTGGCATGGTTTCCCTCTGGTCTGCGGTGTACGCTCCTTATGATTGGTGGTTAGGACTCCTGGCATGGTTTCCCTCTGGTCTGCGGTGTAGGCTCCTGATGATTGGCGGTTAGGACTCCTGGCACGGTTTCACCTCTGGTCTGTGGTGTACGCTTCTGATGATTGGTGGTTAGGACTCCTGGCACGGTTTCACCTCTGGTGTGTGGTGTACGCTCCTGATGATTGGTGGTTAGGACTCCTGGCACGGTTTCACCTCTGGTCTGCGGTGTAGGCTCCTGATGATTGACGGTTAGGACTCCTGGCACGGTTTCACCTCTGGTCTGTGGTGTACGCTTCTGATGATTGGTGGTTAGGACTCCTGGCACGGTTTCACCTCTGGTCTGCGGTGTACGCTCCTGATGATTGGTGGTTAGGACTCCTGGCACGGTTTCACCTCTGGTCTGCGGTGTAGGCTCCTGATGATTGGTGGTTAGGACTCCTGGCATGGTTTCGCCTCTGGTCTGCGGTGTACTCTCCTGATGATTGGTGGTTAGGACTCCTGGCACGGTTTCACCTCTGGTCTGCGGTGTAGGCTCCTGATGATTGGTGGTTAGGACTCCTGGCATGGTTTCCCTCTGGTCTGCGGTGTACTCTCCTGATGATTGGTGGTTAGGACTCCTGGCACGGTTTCACCTCTGGTCTGCGGTGTAGGCTCCTGATGATTGGTGGTTAGGACTCCTGGCATGGTTTCCCTCTGGTCTGCGGTGTACGCTCCTTATGATTGGTGGTTAGGACTCCTGGCATGGTTTCCCTCTGGTCTGCGGTGTAGGCTCCTGATGATTGGCGGTTAGGACTCCTGGCACGGTTTCACCTCTGGTCTGCGGTGTACGCTTCTGATGATTGGTGGTTAGGACTCCTGGCACGGTTTTCACCTCTGGTGTGTGGTGTACGCTCCTGATGATTGGTGGTTAGGACTCCTGGCACGGTTCACCTCTGGTCTGCGGTGTACGCTCCTGATGATTGGTGGGGTTAGGACTCCTGGCATGGTTTCACCTCTGGTCTGCGGTGTACGCTCCTGATGATTGGTGGTTAGGACTCCTGGCATGGTTTCCCTCTGGTCTGCGGTGTAGGCTCCTGATGATTGACGGTTAGGACTCCTGGCACGGTTTCACCTCTGGTCTGTGGTGTACGCTTCTGATGATTGGTGGTTAGGACTCCTGGCATGGTGTCACCTCTGGTCTGCGGTGTACGCTCCTGATGATTGGTGGTTAGGACTCCTGGCACGGTTTCACCTCTGGTGTGTGCTGTACGCTCCTGATGATTGGTGGTTAGGACTCCTGGCACGGTTTCACCTCTGGTCTGCGGTGTAGGCTCCTGATGATTGACGGTTAGGACTCCTGGCACGGTTTCACCTCTGGTCTGCGGTGTACGCTCCTGATGATTGGTGGTTAGGACTCCTGGCACGGTTTCACCTCTGGTGTGTGCTGTACGCTCCTGATGATTGGTGGTTAGGACTCCTGGCACGGTTTCACCTCTGGTCTGCGGTGTAGGCTCCTGATGATTGGTGGTTAGGACTCCTGGCACGGTTTCACCTCTGGTGTGTGGTGTACGCTCCTGAAGATTGGTGGTTAGGACTCCTGGCATGGTTTCACCTCTGGTCTGCGGTGTACGCTCCTGATGATTGGTGGTTAGGACTCCTGGCACGGTTTCACCTCTGGTGTGTGGTGTACGCTCCTGATGATTGGTGTTAGGACTCCTGCACGGTTTCACCTCTGGTCTGCGGTGTACGCTCCTGATGATTGGTGGTTAGGACTCCTGGCACGGTTTCACCTCTGGTCTGCGGTGTACGCTTCTGATGATTGGTGGTTAGGACTCCTGGCACGGTTTCACCTCTGGTCTGCGGTGTACGCTCCTGATGATTGGTGGTTAGGACTCCTGGCACGGTTTCACCTCTGGTGTGTGGTGTACGCTCCTGATGATTGGTGGTTAGGACTCCTGGCACGGTTTCACCTCTGGTCTGCGGTGTAGGCTCCTGATGATTGGTGGTTAAGACTCCTGGCACGGTTTCACCTCTGGTGTGGGGTGTACGCTCCTGATGATTGGTGGTTAGGACTCCTGGCACGGTTTCACCTCTGGTGTGTGGTGTACGCTCCTGATGATTGGTGGTTAGGACTCCTGGCACGGTTTCACCTCTGGTCTGCGGTGTAGGCTCCTGATGATTGGTGGTTAAGACTCCTGGCACGGTTTCACCTCTGGTGTGTGGTGTACGCTCCTGATGATTGGTGGTTAGGACTCCTGGCACGGTTTCACCTCTGGTCTGCGGTGTAGGCTCCTGATGATTGACGGTTAGGACTCCTGGCACGGTTTCACCTCTGGTCTGTGGTGTACGCTTCTGATGATTGGTGGTTAGGACTCCTGACATGGTTTCCCTCTGGTCTGCGGTGTGTTGCTCCTGATGATTGGTGGTTAGGACTCCTGGCATGGTTTCCCTCTGGTCTGCGGTGTACGCTCCTGATGATTGACGGTTAGGACTCCTGGCACGGTTTCACCTCTGGTCTGTGGTGTACGCTTCTGATGATTGGTGGTTAGGACTCCTGGCACAGTTTCACCTCTGGTCTGTGGTGTACGCTCCTGATGATTGGTGGTTAGGACTCCTGGCATGGTTTCACCTCTGGTCTGCGGTGTGTTGCTCCTGATGATTGGTGGTTAGGACTCCTGGCATGGTTTCCCTCTGGTCTGCGGTGTACGCTCCTGATGATTGACGGTTAGGACTCCTGGCACGGTTTCACCTCTGGTCTGTGGTGTACGCTTCTGATGATTGGTGGTTAGGACTCCTGGCACAGTTTCACCTCTGGTCTGTGGTGTACGCTCCTGATGATTGGTGGTTAGGACTCCTGGCATGGTTTCACCTGGCCCTGATGCCACGGCCCTGCGTGGACCCCCATGGATCCTGAAAATAAAGGGGGCCTCCTGTAAGTGTGTGTTTTCATAAGTGAAATCTTCACCTGTTCTTGTGAATGTCATGAAATCAATGGATCTCATTCATGTTTGTTCATATAAAAAAATTGCAAAAGGAAAGTTATATTTGTGTCTAATATTTGTAACCAATAGGAACGAGCCAGAAATTTAACTAGTCAGCCCACACAAGTCATAGGAGCTAATGGTTCCTCTACGTGCAACAACGGGAACTGGCTGCGACCACACCAGGCGACGGTACGTATCATCCGGTGTCCCGCACCTTGCTACCTTACACGCTCCCGATGAGTGCGCTGCTACGTGAGTGTTACCTTCATCATTTGGATGATGTCTTAGATCAGATGTTTAGGTGAAGCGAGAAAGACATAAGTCACTTTTATGGGTAAAAAAACTAGTTTTTTAAAAAAGAATGAACTATAGACATGATACAAAAGACATCTTTGTCTTAGATCATAAACAGAACATACGAGTAGGGTGGTAGACAGAGATGAATATGGAGGTGTAGGACAGTACAGCACTGTGAAACACCTTCTGGGGTGAGTTTGATCATTTATATTGTGTATATTTTATTATAATTCATTGTTTTGTATAGCGGAATGGTAACCAGTGCAATGACTGGCACGTAGAGGAGGCATTGATGTAGCAGCTGGATATAAATATGAACCTCGCTCCTGCATTCAGTATAGATTCTAGAGCAATTAGTAACGAGTTGCGTAGTTTAGATGAAAATAAATCTAGTTTCTCTAGGCATATGATATTGATGTCTGAACTCTGTTGTGGACCCCCATTGATCATCTGGTAGCTGCTACAGCTCCAACAGTGGCCAGATGTTCAATATGTTGTGGCTGCTGCCAGATACTGCAGACCTTGAATGGCGCGGCACATTGTAGAGCATCTCCGGTAATTGTTCACACCCGTCTGCCACCCAAGCTAATACTGGCTGGTCGTTGGGGGTTGGATCCTCTCCAGTACTATGAATAGATGTTTGAGGTTTGCCTCGAGAACTCCTTTGATGCAATGCATCTACATTTAGATAAACTGTAAATTGAGAATGAATGTACACAACAGACAGAGGAGGGGGTAGGATTCATTCCACACTGTAGATCAGAGGTCCCCAATGTCAGTCCTCGAGGGCCGAACCAGTGCAGGTTTTCAGGATCTCCTTAGTATTGCACAGCAGGCAATGATTCTAATCCCTGTGCAATAGTAAGGAAATCCTGAAAACCTGCACTGGTTCGGCCCTCGAGGACTGACATTGGGGACCTCTGCTGTAGATAGTGTGTGGCATACCCATAGTGGTCAGCTTTCTCGCTTTAGTGTGGGATTATCACCTGTTCTTGTGTAGATGGCATAGCCGGACTGTGGTGGGGATCGCATGGCTCTGACGCTGGAAAGCTAACGTTCCCTGCAGCAGGAAACAGACTGGATTGTTTTTTCGGCTGTCTCCTTCTACAAGCTGTAAATGTGGAGCCTCGGGCTCAGACACGGCTGATTGTCAGCAGACACTTGTGAGATATCATTCTTAGGACTCTGATAAGCAGGTGCATGAGGATCGCTGTAGGTACATTTGTTATACAATTGCTTTGTAAATATGAGGGTTGAATGAGAAGTAACACCTCCACCTTCATAACTCCTCATCAGATTGGTGCACTAGTATACGGCAGGTACTGGACTGTTCAGTAGACTCTCCTCTACAGCACCAGTTGGCAGAAACCCTTAGGCTAGTTTCACACGGCTGATGGGAAAACCTGCGTCCCACTGGATTCCCCTGTAATGATGCATCTACTGGATGCACCGGTATTGTGTGTGACTGATACTAGTATGGACACAGTATTGAGTGTCCTTTTTTTTTTTTTTTGGCAGGGAGCAGTGGTAAATGACATACCCCTAGGGGGCGTGTCATTTAGAACTGCGTTCTGGGCATTCGCAGTTCAAAAAACCCGGATCCGGAGTCCGCTGAATCCAGGTTATATAGAGCCCCGTTTTAGATCTACCTTCCCAGATCCGGGTGTTATTGCGTTTTTTGGTGTCGGAGTCAAAAACCATTATGTTGCGATTTTTGTCTCGGTGCAAAAACCGTGGCAACCCAGATCTGGGCGAAGCAGGAAGAACAGGATGCACCCACAAGTGCCTGCAGCCCCATTGAAAGTCAATGCAAATTTTTTATTTTTTTTTTCTCCAGGTTCAATATCCATGCTCGGGTCAGAAGATGCCACCACTTGTCACATCGTTGTTCTTAGACACACAGGTAGGGAAAGAGCAGCCAGAAATTCATTCTATTACAGTCTAGTGTTGGCCCAATGTTGTTGACTTAAAGGGAATCTGTCAGCAGGTTTTTGCTACCTCATCTGACAGCAACAAAATGAAGGTAAAGACACCCTGAATCCAACGAGGTATTGTATAGATTACTGGCTGAAGCCATTCTGACACACTCAAAGAATTTAGTTTCAGGAACATGGCAAAGCCTGGAGAGCTGCCCCCCCACCCACACCAGGCTCCCAATAGACTGTGAGGTTTCAATCACAGCAGGGGGTATGTCAGACAGTTGTGCGCGAGACATAGTAGCCCAGTAAGGGTATGTGCCCACAGGGCGTTTTTGCCGCGTTTTTCCTGCGTTTTCCGCATGCAGAAAACCCTTGGTTTTATGTTAATGTATGCTAATCTGTTCCTGCGGTTGGGCTTCCCAGCTAAACCAATGTGTTTTCAAAAACGCAGTGCACACACATTGTTTTTGCAAGTGTCAAGAACTGTCAAATACCTGCGTTTTTGGTGCGGATAGCAAAGAATGGACATGTCACTTCTTTTTTGCGTTTTTGGTGCAGTCAATGGGAAAAACGCAGGAAAAACGCAGCATCAAAAAACGCAGGAAAAACGCAACAAAAACGCGCGAAAAACGCAGACAAGATCATAGCATTTCTCATGTCAAGGACTCTAGGATCCTCAGGTTTTCCTGCGTTCTGGACTGCAGCAAAAACGCCCTGTGGGCACATACCCTTAAGCATTTAGTTTGCATAAACAATAGCACACAGCCTGATAAGAGAGGCACAATTAATTTGTTTTGTTAACCCTTACAGCATTCTGTCCTCGGTTACATAGCAAAAACCTGTTGACAGATTTCCTTTAAGGGGTTAATTACTTTATGAACAGTGGGCCTCTGATCTATGGGACCTCACTTATTCTGGTGGGGTTGCATTGTTGATTTGTGAAGGAAAGGTACTGTGCAGGAATATTGACCTGATCCCCACCAAGGCACGGACTTTAAAAGTCTAATGGTGGGTTTACACGCTACAATCTCGTTCCGATATCGCAGCTCAATGGCGCGGGAGCGCGCAATTAGAGCACGTTTCTCCCGCATCGCATTGGATGTTTACACGCTGCGATATCGGAATACAACGTCCGTGCGATGTCTACGCCCCCCAACCCAGGATCGCACACTTAACATGGGAGTGAATGGGTGACGTTTCAAATCGCATCGTAGTTGTGCGTTTACACAGCACGATCCGACTCCAATCTCCCTTCAATATCGGGGCATTGAATAGCACGCTCATTCAATCCCCGATATTGCATTGACATCGTTCCTGCATCGTATTGGATGTTCACACCATACAACGCAGGAACGATCTCAGGTCCAACGATTGAACCACGTGACTTTTCATTGAAATTGGACTACGATATCGCAACGTGTAAACCCGCCATAAGATGTGGATGAAGCCTCACAGGGTCATTCCCATCTGCCTTGCGGCTTCTGTTTACAATGGCGGCTATGAGACTCTGCTGGATCTGTCACATAAGGATACCATATACGCCTCGCTTACCCCATTTGTCATAGTTTGGTTTTGCTGAGGTGTCCTTAATTGTTTTTCCATGATTTATGATGGATTCTGAGGCTGAAGCTGATGTGGACAAAGCCTTTGGAGTCAATTACAGCAATCCCAGAGCCAATTTGTCTAGCCCTGTGCAATAAACAATGTAATATCTTAAAAGAGAGGTCAACCTGTGTCTCCAGTATATAACGCAAGTCATGATTTGTACAGATTAGGCTCCTAAATCAATTGTTCTCATTCTGGTTGTTTGTGGTTGTAAGGAATAAAGATATCAAGCAATATTACTACGGTAGCCATTTTGTCAGATGCTACCATATCTCACTCACTCTAAGGAGAGAGAGCCTGAGGCTTATTGAATCTCCTGGAATATGTCAACTAACCTGAGAATGCTAATTTCCTAGCCAACTGGACACACAATGGGACTTCATACAGAATAAGAGCTAGTGGACACTGAAGCCCAGACGCACTCATGCAGAGGAAGACCCTTCCCCACCCCCACCCCCCACCCCTGTGTCTTTGCAGAGAAGTGTAGAAAACAATTTCCCAAGCTGCAAATTCAAACAAAGTATGCCACTGTTGCCTCCACATTCTTATACTGTGACAGGCCGGCCCCTGTCCTTCCCATCTTCTGCCCTGGGCTGACCTGCAGTTCCCTCTTCCCCCTCTTCCCCCTCCGAGTTGTGATATGAAATATTCAAAAGCTATTATGGGTCATAACTTTGCCTGGGAGCGATGTAGGTGGAAGACAATGCTGTCATGTTTTTGGTTATGATTTTAGCTTTTCAATGGTTGGACACACGACCACTCTGTGGTCATCTCACCAGCCATGTATCAAGTTTGGGGTACTTAGGTACTTATGAAGGTCGCACAATTATGTAGAAATATGTGCAATGATCGTCTATATCTCTAAATGCCATACTTATGCTCGTCATATCTATGGGAGCGATGTATCATGAAATATTAGAAGTTATTCTTCATCTCCTTGTGTCTGGGTTGTGTGGAACACTTAGTTTGAATTTTCAGGCTGGGGTAAATTGGTTTCTATACTCCTCTGCCAAGACATATAGGGGTCTTCCTCTGCATGACTGCCTCTGGGCTTCAGCGTCACCTAGCTCTTATTCCGTAGGAAGTCCCATTGTGTGGCCAGGTGGCTAGGAAATTAGCATCCTCAGGTTAGTTAACATATTGCAGGAGATTCAATAAGCCTCAGGCTCTCTCTCCTTAGAGTGAGTGAAATATAGTAGCATCTGACAAAATGTCTGCCATAGGAATATTGCTTGATATCTTTCTTCTTTACAGTGATCATGCTAAAAACTATCATCTTGGGGGTTGTGTACTCCTGAGCATTTTGTACTTGCCATAGTTAGTCTAATATGATGTAATAAAAAGTGACCGTATTAGTTGCTGCCCCTTCTTTAACATTGCCAAAGTGCTAAAAATAAATGAATAAATTAACCTTTTCCACCTTACCCTCAAAAATAAACATTAAAGGTTTTCCATTACTAATGTGACCTCCTTTCTTTTGTCCTAACACTTTCCCAATACACTTCTGTTACCCTGCTCCTTTAAGTTGATCTCTAAGACACTCATAAATAGCTTTTGTTTTTGTAACTTTGATCCTTCCAGTTTGGAGACTGGAATCGGACCAACTGAGCAGGACACATCACTGGTGGGTGTTCAGAGGAGAGTGAAGTGTGATATGGGCATGTGTGCCCAGACTGAAGTTATTCACAGAGTCTGCCCACTCCTACCAGTGACGTGCCCTGCTCAGTTGGTCCGATTAGTCCCCAGCCAGGAAGGATCAAAGCTACAACATCATTGAAGGTATTCATGATCTTTAGAGAGATCCATTTACAGGAGCAGTGTAGGTAGCAGAAGTGTTTTAGGAAAGTGTTAGGACAAAAGAAAGGGGGTCACATTAGTAGTGGAAAACACTTTTTTTTTTAAAGGAGGTTTTCTACTACTAATGTGGCCCCCTTTCTTTTGTCCTAACTAAAACTTTCCCAATATACTTTTACCATCTATCCTGCTCCTGTAATCTTATGTCTCTAAACCTCATAAATACCTTTTATGGATGTTGTAGCTTTGATCCTCCTGGGCTGGGGACCGGAATTGGACCAACTGAGCAGGGCACATCAGTGGTGGGAGGAGCGGGACTGACTCTCTGTGACACCAGTCTGGACACACATGCCCAGATCACACTACACTCTCCTCTCAGGCCCTGTCAGTGACGTGTCCTGCTCAGTTGGTCCGATTCCGGTCTCCATACTTGAAGGATCAAAGCTACAACATCAAATTGATAAGTCTCAGCGAGATCAGCTTACAGGAAGATGGAAGGTAGCAGAAGTATATTTGGAAAGTGTTAGTTAGGAAGAGTTGGCACATAAGAAAGGGGGTCACATTAGTAGTGGAAAACCTCCTTTTTTATAAATCAAACAAAAACAATGGCTTGCTCCTCTGCTGGACTCTAGGCTGCGACTTGCAGGATGGACCGGTATATGATGGCTGTAGACAGTAGTGGTGACCACCTGCTGACAGCCAATATTTGCCTGCATGCAATGCACATTAACCACTATTGTTTCCCTTTGTAGGCAGCGGGGCCACTTGTTTAGCGCATTGCGATGGATCAGATTCTGAAAATGAGGTGACAGCCATTATTCAGGCTGTGAAGTCGTTAACAAAGACCACTGAAGGAAGGTGGGCTATTATTCTCCCCTATGCAAAGATTTATTTTTTAACCTCCATTGGAAATAACTTTTTAAATGTAAATGAAGTAGGATTTGTTCAGATGTAATGCTGGGAGTTGTAGTTTTGCTCCATCGGTGGTTGGGGACATCTATATGGTCATTGCCATTCTCCATACAATATGAATACGTCCAGATAAAATTACTATTTTTTCTTTACCAGACTAGAACTGCACTTAGTCGGAGGATTCAATGACCAACGCCAATTGTCACTGAATCTGTCACGTCAGCTTCTTAGTAAGTTCACGTATTGTAAGTAATATACATTTAACAATAATGGCTCCTGCATTTCCCTATTAAATGGGCCCGGTACACTCGGACCACTTGATTTCATTTCAAGGCAACCATTAGAAACCTCTACACCCCTGAACCAGTTATATGCCCTTTATAAAATCAGCAGGGTCGTCTCTTTATGACCCCTAAAGAGATGCTGTAGTAGTGAGAAATTGTGTTTTGAAGTTCATGTATATATCATATCATATGTGTGGAAGTGCCCTTACAGCTCCTGGCAGTGTTCCCTATATAGCGCCACCCTCCTCTGGTTGACAGGTCGGCCCTGATATGCAGCAGGAAATACTGCGTGAGGCTGAGGAGCTGTAAGTGCGTCGTCACACCTCAATGCACTTCCAGACACGTACATCTCCTGAACTTCAGAACCTGACTTCTTGTGCTGGAGCATTGCTTTGGGGTTCTAGTGGGTTCACCTTGCTTATCTTTTAAGGGGCTATACAGTAATATAGATGTCTTGGAAGAGTAGATGTTCCTGACAGGTTCTCTTTAATGTGATAAATCATTCCAACGTGACACCAATAGTTGTCTTCCTTCTGTCTAACTAGTTTTCCACCGCCTATCTGGTGTTCTCTGTCTCTATCCAGCTCATCCAACTAGAGGAGAAAGTAGAGCCCATGTATCCACCTCTCTGCTATGAACAGAGAACCATTCAAGTATATAGTGGAAAAACTTCTTTTAAAGGGGACCTGTCAGATAAAAAAAAATGCTCTTTACCTGCAGATATAGTGGTAATCTACAGGCAAGTGTGTATGTGTTCGCTGTGTGTGTGTGATGCACCCCCAGGGCCGTGGGGTCCTTGGAACTGGGCTTTGCTACTTCTGAGGAGTCACAGGGGTTGAGAATCCGGCTCCATTACCCTGGGGATTAATTTAAAAGTTCAGGGAATAGGATTTAGGGGACAGGTGTCGTGACGCCACCCGTGGTGTTCAGCTAGTAGTGGCCGACACTGCGATGTGGGACTTCTGGGGATGATGGGATTGCACCTTGGATGATGTCTCTCCCCACAGGTGGAGTGGTTCCTCAGGGTGACGGTAAAGTCTAAGGTGGTGGTAGGCCGTTGGGGTGCAGGATTGAGAGCGCAGAATAACTGACAGACACGCAAATGTAGTGTGTTTTACCTTTACTGTAGTAGTAAAAGCCAGGGTCCAGTCCACAGGTGTTGTTAAGAATCTGGGTGGCCTGGAAGCAAGTTAGGGGTCCCCTCACTCGGTGAGTTCTGAGACCTCCCTGCTGCTCTCCTCTTTGCTGGTCCTGGCTGCCTGTAGTTAAGATGTGACCCTTTACTCCTGCTGGAAAGTCTATTACCAGTGTCGCAGGCAGCTCGAGCTCTTTCCGGGTACCACTTCTCTGACCACTGTCCCTGAGCTCTTGAACCCTGCTGTGCCTCCAGGTGCCTTGGTATGGCCAGGAGACGTGGAGTCTCCTGTCCTCCAGTTTTGGCTGCTGGGCCTAGAGCACCCTCGCAACCTCGGACTCCGGTGTCTGCTTCTGGCGCTCCGCTCTGGGGTGAACTGGGTAACTGGCTCCACTCCCTGGCCTACTCCTCTCCTTCCTCAGACCCTCGCTTTCGGGTCCCTCACACAGGCTAGTGGTTATCCTTGGATGAGCCTGACACCGCTCCAGTCCACAGGATGTCTTCACAGTCCTTCTAGGAACTGAACTCTCTGACTTTCTGACTAACCCTGCCTCCAAGCCAGAATTTTTAGGGGACCTCCCCTGAACTCTGGTTTCAGAGCTCCCCTTCTGGTCTGGAGTCAGGAAAGGTGTTGTGGGCTTACCTGGTGTGGATACTTTATCTTGCATCTGTAGCGCCCCGCTAAGAGCGCGCTACAAACAGGGTACTGCACCCCGACTGGAGGTGCGGTATGGTCTGTTTTGGTAATGAGTAGTAGAAGCCTGAGGCTCTAGCACCACATGCAAACACCTAGTGATAGGGGGATCAATCAGACTGCCCATTACTAGGGTAACCGGTCCTGGTGGGAGGAGAAGCTAGGTGATAAAGCAGTGGGGAAATCAGCAAGGAGGGAGTTGAAGGTCTGCTGAGGAGACAGAGAACAGGAAGATAACTGAAGTGTAGCAGAATAGCAGAGCTGCAGAAGGAAAAGTAAGAGTAACAGCAGAAGTGAAGCTAACAGGGAGGGCACCTCAACCCGGTGACCCAGAAGAGAAAGGGGCCAAGAAAGAGAAGGGTAACCAAATACCCTAGCCCAGTCCAAGCCCGGAGGAGTACCGGCTCCGAAGTGGCTCAGCCGGCTGAATCCCTGAACCACAAACCCGAGTGGTCGATGGCTTCTTAGGAGCACAATCCAACCGCCCTACACCAAGCACAATCTCCACCAGAAGCGCTAGACTGAGTTGAGGTCTCCTTGGAGAGATAAGGGGATCTCGTATATCTCGATGGGCCAGGTCTAACAAGTGAGATCCGTGCAGGGCAGCAGAGCAAGGGACAGTGAGCGTGATAGAGAAGGAACACCAGTGGAGCTTCAGAGGGACACTGCTCATTGCCAGAACCACCCGGTCAACTACTCTGCAAAGAGAACTGCATTACCCTGCAGAATACCGGAGTAAAGTACCCGTTCAGAGTGAGCAGCGTGTTAGTGATTTCTTCCTTTGAACTGTAATTTACCTGCCTTGCTCCACAGTGACTGTGCTGCTGTACTCCTCTATTCATACTTCCAACACCCTGGGGACATCGCCCTACCTGTAGAGGGCTACTACTTCTGGCTGCCATCCATCACCCCGGAGGTTCCTGCAGTGCCGGTGCTATCACCGGGACCTACAGGTGGCGTCACGAACAATTCTACATTTTTATTATTTTATTTTCCTCCATTTTACCTTGGCCACCAGGGCCCACAGCCTCAGGCACCGCCACCCGTGACCTACAGCCTGCACCTGAGATCTGAGTCCCCTGTCCTGGGTGAGTCCCATCCAAGCATGACCCTATCGCACGAGGGAGGCAAGGCCATTGTGGCAACAGGACTCTGGGGTGCCACGTGCCTGTGTTCGCTGTGTGTGTGTTTGCTGTGTGTGTTGAGTGCACGTGTGTGTAGAATCTGCTGCAGTTTGAGGTGCCAGTTAATAATAAAGAACATGAGCCACTGGATCTTTAGAAAGGGGATTTATTACAAATCCGGCATTTACAATGACCTATCTACAGTGCTGTGCAAATTAATTGGAACAAAGCAAGTGTTGACTTGTTTTTCTTGCATTAGTTTTACTATTTCTGACAAGTGTTTTATCAGTTCTTGGTGTCGTTTTCCTTTTTCGTTTTGAAGAAAACTATCCAGTTTCATTGTGTGTGCAAATTATTCTTGAAACAGTAGATTTTCCAATACCAACGGTGGAAGTGATCTCTTACAGTCAGACTTGTATGTTCATTAAGAATAGTAATTCTAGACCTCTTCCATTGAGTAACATCCATATTTACAGGCACGAATCACATTGAGAGAAAAAGTACACTAAACCACTCCTCACAGAAACAAGCTCTGAACTGAAGCTGAGAGGGCAGCTAGCTGTTATTGTCTGATGAAAACCAGTAAACCACATTTTGTTACTCAAGGTTGTACACTCACACCTGTTCAAAGCAGTTAAAACTGGTGTGAATCACTGACTGGTAACCCCAACTTACGATTTTACTTACAAACTGCTTTGTCCCAATTAATTTGCACAGCACTGTAAGTGAAATCTAACTGAAGGTCAGAGATTAATGAAAGTGAAAAGGTAATAGGAGAGGGTGGTGGAAGGTGGGAAGTGGGAACACTGACAGACTAGTCTGGTGGGCGGCTACCTTTATATCAGCCACACAATCAAACATGTAAAGAAATGAAGGAAAACAAGGCGACCCATGGTGTGTATTGCTGAAGTGTGAGTGTATCACACTCGCCCGACCTGGTGGTGCTCCCCGGCACAACACAGCTAAATCACATGAAAGCCGGCGTCCTCCCTGGACTCCCAGCGGCACAGCACCGTGAAGGGCTTCTACCGGTCTGAATCTTCCTGCTCCATAGAGACCCCAGGCAATGAGATTAGGGAGATCCAGGGAAACTTGGATCAGGGGTAATGGATGAGGCTCGGAGTCACAGGCATATAGTATAATTCAATTTTCTTATGTGGCAATAAGTGGTTTCGGCCAGTCTTCTGTGATACCCTGTGTACCGCAGATTTTATTTCAGTATACTGCACAAACATTGCCCATCCCTGTAACACCGCCACATAATGGTGCTATCCAATCAGGTCACAGGATTTTGAGCCATCTAGGAACATGCACAGGGCTTATGTCGATGATCTCCTGAAGGTGGCGCTCTTAGGTCTAGAATGGATTAGAAAGTCAAAGGTCTTTATGAGCGTAGTTGCAGTGGTCTTCGTCTTCCGGCAGATGATGTATTGGTATATAGGAACGGTCTTCATATCAAAAGGCCTGAGGACAAGTATATTCTCCATTTGGTCATGAGACTTGATGTTCACAATTGCTTATTGTACAAATGCCACAGGGGTTATGTACAGGTGTTTGAAGGGGGAACATGTGGGGGGGTTTGGCCTGGCATGCCGCAAGGAGGTGTGCAGACAGGCTGTCGGTGCAGAGGGGGTGATTATAGTGACGTTGTGGCGCTCTATATCAGCACATGGCGTCTTGTAGCTGACAGGTCCTCTTTGGATAGCTTGTAATGACTTTGTGAATAGTTTAATAATCCGATTTATAAACCCTGTTTTGTAGAAGCCTTTAATAAACAAGCAGAGGACATCCACCTCGTCACCTTGTGTGTTACAGGTATGGCACTCTCCGCTGCTTCCTATTTGCTTAGTCTCGTCATGAAATGTCGCTGGTTTTGGTTATATTCTCCAATATTGATAATGATGATTCCCTAAACGCCTGTCATGATGGTTGGGTAAACGGAGGTAGAACCCACCACAAGACATAACGCCATCTTATAAACCTGTTGATGTAGTGATATATGTGTAGCTGCCTGCTCGCTTATAACCCAAAACACAGGACAGACTGGATTACATTATCCACGTAGTGAATTTCTCCTATATATTAGTGCGCTACACTGTAAGTGCGTTCATTCACAATATCTATGATATTCCACAAATTACAGGACGGTCTGGTGGGTGTATGTGCAGTGCCCTGCAGATGTATTCATACAAAGTATTGACTCGGGCTGAATACACATGCTCAACACAATATTCAGCTTTACATTTTTAAAACCTTTAGAAAACTATTATTTCCTTTACACTTGACAAATGCTTGCCACTTAATGTTGGTATATCACCTAAAACCAATGAAACACATTTATATTTGTTTGTATTCATGAAAAAATACTTTTGCAAGGCACTGTATATGTGCATATATAATCACTCATGTACGCATTCATAGTATGAACATTAATCTGTAAGCAGGCGGCCATAGCGCCCGGGCCTCTGCCGCCATAGCGCCCGGGCCTCTGCCGCCCTTCGCCTGTGTTTATTATAAGCAGAGCAGAGTGCAGAACAAAACAGATGAGCTCTGCTTGCTGCTGACTAGCAGCTCATGGGTAGTAAAAGAAACATACATATTGGTAAAGATACCATCTGTCTGGCTGTGTATTACACATGGCCACAGTTTAACAATTCTGAAATCTGGGACTAGAATCACACAGTAGAGCAAGGAAAAGGGCCTGAAGCACTGAGGAGAAGCAGGGTGCTGGAGGGAAATGTAGTGTTAGAATAGGACCACTCATTCACCTATGTGAATCTGGCTGCATAGGGGGCAGAGGAAGATTAAAAAGACACACAACACAAGACAATAAGTCTGCATTTACCAAGCAGAATCTTGGACCTGAAAATAATGTAATACTGTCCCTTTTTCTAATGATGCAATAAAGGCACCGTATGAGTTTATTTAGTGTATATTAATTTACAAAAATCTGAGTGCATTATGATGACCCAATATCATTTCCATTCATCAGATATAAATGACAGGATGGAGAATGGTGTTCACCTCCCCATTATTTATGGCCTAGGTAAGTTCTTGCTCACATGTGTACTCATATATGTACAGAGGTGGAACATGGCGTGAACATAGGTTGATGTACAGACACATGCATGGTTTGTGCACACATACATTCAGTCACATGTGTACACATGCACCACACTTCTGTGTGATTTCTTCTATAAAGGAAGAGAAAAGGGGGTGCAATATTCATTTTTCACCAGCAGATGGCAGACAGTATTGTATAGACCAGGGTGGACACTTAAAGGGTATACGTGGGATTTTACAAAAAGAATAAAATAAAAATAATGTGCCTAAGCACTGACAGGCAGATAGATGCTACCAGCCTGTCGTGCTCATCACCGATAGAGAGTGGTCTAAGACCGCCCCTGCCGGCGATTGTGCAGCTTCCGCTAATGTCCTGTCAACAGGGAGGCGGCTTCTCTGCTCTGTGGATGAGCGTCACTGCCAACATCCTGCTTATTGACATCCCCCTCCTCCAGTAAGGTGGCGGTGAGGCGGCTGTCAATCAGCATAATGTCGGCTGTCCAGCAACTTGTACAGGGCAGACCGGACAAGAAGCCTCTGCTCTATTGACAGCCATTGTATCCCCAGCAGGAGCGGTCTGTGGCCGTTCTGTGCCGTGGTGAACGGTGCTGAGGACAATAGGCAGGTAGGCAGCAATTACCTGCATAGTATTGCTTGGGTATTTTTCTTTTATATCCCGGATCTAAAGGGGTTTCCTCACAAAGTAAGTTGATTTTAATCAACAGATCTTAGAATAATAACAAGTTACACAATTGGATGTTTAACAAAAATGTTCCTGTGCTGAGATAATCTTATATATGTGTCCCTGCTATGTACTGTGTAATGGATGTGTCTGACTGTACAGGGACATGGTCTGATCATACCACATCTCCTGTGCTGAGATAATCTTATATATGTGTCCCTGCTATGTAGTGTGTAATGGATGTGTCTGACCATACAGGGACATGGTCTGATCATACCACATCTCCTGTGCTGAGATAATCTTATATATGTGTCCCTGCTATGTACTGTGTAATGGATGTGTCTGACCGTACAGGGACATGGTCTGATCATACCACATCTCCTGTGCTGAGATAATCTTATATATGTGTCCCTGCTATGTAGTGTGTAATGGATGTGTCTGACCATACAGGGACATGGTCTGATCATACCACATCTCCTGTGCTGAGATAATCTTATATATGTGTCCCTGCTATGTACTGTGTAATGGATGTGTCTGACCGTACAGGGACATGGTCTGATCATACCACATCTCCTGTGCTGAGATAATCTTATATATGTGTCCCTGCCATATACTGTGTAATGGATGTGTCTGACCTTACAGGGACATGGTCTGATCATACCACATCTCCTGGGCTGGGGAGAGGAAGCAAAAGAATATACAGACATTACAGAACGGGATCATAGATGTTTTCTCTCAAAGAAAGAATCATTTATTTAAAAACAGAGAAATGTTTTACCTCACAAAATCAATGAGGTGTGACCCCGGGCTGTAATGTCTGCACACTCCTGCCCCCCTCACTGTGCCTCTTGGAGGCCACGGGCAGCAGTTTGCCCAGGCTTGGCATAGGCGCTTTCTAAATGTAGAGCAGGTAAAAAAAAAAAAAAAAGATAAAGCGCATGTACATTCCTTTTTAACCCCATAACCTCCTCTTGGCTACGCTCCTGCCCATCCTGATTTTGCAGGCTTTGAGGCAATGGCTCATTCTGTGTGTTTTTGTTTTCATTCAGCAGTAAATGTTAAAACAGGAGAAATCTGCAAGGCAAAATGTGAGGATCGTCAGCCGGATGAGGATGTGCGCTCTGCATACATTCTGACCGGAGGACAGGTAAGCTCTTGGCTCTATACTACACTATTGTGTTGGTGGTAAACTCCTTATTCTTCCTTTTTGGATACAGACATATATGACCAGCCTTATAGAACTCCTTATGGCTGCGTTACTTTGCTGTCCGGTGATCCGAAGTCAATAGAGGGCCACTCGACCTCAGTCACCCTATTTATATTTCTCCCCCCTGAGTCCCCACCTATAACCTATGTCATTTCCTCCATATCTTCAGAACACTTCCTTTCCTCCCCGCTCTACTCTCCTTCCCCTTCTTCTCCTATGGTCACTCCTCCCTACCAGCATCATGTCACCCTCCCCTGTAATCCCTGCGTGGACGGGTCAGGCTGATACTTTACCTCTAATACTATAGAAGATGGATATTATTTTAAAAGAGTTGTGTTGTGCAGCACAGGAAGACATGTCATGGAAGAACACATTATAATCAGGGCTGTGGAGTCGGTGTCCGTTTTGGGTGGAGTCGGCTTCTGGCAAATTGAGGAGTCTGAGTCAGATATATGGCTTGCTGATGTCACAGCCATGGTCGTGGAGTCAGTGTCGTGGAGTCAGTGTCGTGGAGTCAGTGTCGTGGAGTCAGTGTCGTGGAGTCAGTGTCGTGGAGTCAGTGTCGTGGAGTCAGTGTCGTGGAGTCAGTGTCGTGGAGTCAGTGTCGTGGAGTCAGTGTCCTCGAAGTTGGTTATTTGGCTTTCTGACTCCACAGCCCTGATTATAATAATCATGTACAGGGTGGGCTATTTATATTGATACACCTAAATAACATGTGAATGGTTGGTGATATCAAATTCCTGTCTGTGGCACATTGGTATATGGGAGGGGGGAAACTTTTCCAGATCGGTGGTGATCATGGCGGCCATTTTGAAGTCGGCCATTTTTCATCCAACTTTATTTTTTTCAATGGGAAGAGGGTCATGTGACATATTAAACTTATTGAGAATTTCATAAGAAAAACAATGGTGTGCTTGAGTTTAACATCACTTTATTCTTTCATGAGTTATTTCAAGTTGATATCACCACCCATTCCCATTTTATTTATGTGTATCCATATAAATGGCCCACCCAGGCAATTGTCTATGCTGTGAAAATACGAGATGTGCAGCATCTGAAACAGCGGATACTGGAAGCCTGTGCTGCATTTCTTCTGCGGTGTTGCTATCAGTGTGTCAAGAGTGGGAGAAGTGTGAAAAGAAAATAGGGAGGGGGACAAGAGGCGCAATAGTGCCCTATCACTGATGACACTTGTGTAAGGTGGTGGTGCTATGAAGCTGCTCACCTGGTCCAGTTGTGTTCCCCACAACTGGTTTGAAGGCGTTTTGGAATCAGCGTTCCAGCTGCTGCAGGACCTCCACCGACCACTGGATAGTGGTTTGAATCCAAGATAATGATGGGAGTGCTGGTGTGTCACGGTCCGCGCTGCTGTGGCATGAATAAACTCACCAAAGAGACAGCAGTTATTCCATCCTTTATTTCCTCCTCTTTCCTACGCGTTTCAGCGCCACACCCGGCGCCTTCCTCAGGGACATTACAATCATACCAGCAGAGGGGTTTTTTATAGCCCTCTGCTGTACAGACAAAAGAGGTGTCATCTGTTTACCTGATGATGTCATCCTCATCATCAAAATGGGTGGATCTGCCCATTTTGGCGCTATTTTTTACAAAAACATTAAATACATCTCAAAATTATATAAATTTAGGCTTGATGTTTTCATAAAAATACAAATAATGATGCCCTTATAAAATTTCTTTAAAAATCACCAAATAAAAGCTTGAAATTTGCAAAAAAATATATGTGCTGTCTGATGATATATATAAAGATAAGACATACATACTATGCCCATATGGGACTAGAACCCGTGGTATTGCATTCATATGGGTTAGACATCAAGGTTTTAGGCTATGTGCCACCCCTGGATTTGATGTTAAAAGATATTTATAAAAACTCATGGAATAAAACGGTGGCGCTGGAAGGAATTTATGTAAAAGGGAAGGAATAGCACATTGGAAAAATAAAAATAAGAATAAAAAATATTTTATTTTATTAATTAATTAAAAAAATATTTTAAAAATAATTTTCTTAAAAAATAGACAACTGATTTAAATGAAAAATATATAAATATGTGTATGTTCATCCCTGTGTGGTGGCGCAGCAGGAAAGTGGTGCTCTCATGCCTCAACACCACAGGTTCTACTCTCTGGTTGGGAACAAAATCATTATATTGACAAGAAATGAACCAAATGACGAAAAAACAGCATGTCTAAATTGATTATAAGGGTGCATACTCAAAAAGGACACAAGATGGTGCTCACGCGCTGGGTTAATCTATCAAACCAGAATTAAATCTCGGACAAATCAGACTGATATATGCGGGCTGCTGATCTTGTTTAGATATTGAAATAAACAATGATGAGAACATAGAAGTGGAGGTAGGAAGATATAATCTATTAGTAGGTAGCGATAGCTATTGGCAAATGAATTATGGAAAAAATGGCAGTGAGTCAGCTCGGTCTGATCACTAGTTTAAAACAGGATAAGTGGGCAGAAGGTGCTCATAAGTGTCAAAAAAATTGTATTGCAAACTTAATCTGAGAAAACTGTCTGTGTTACTGGATGTGGTAGAAGAGGATTGCATTGACAATCCAACACAATGGGCAGCACTCTGAACACATTTTATAAGTGGTCATAAACTTGTAAATAACTCAGGAAAGAATACAGTTGCGTTAAAACCAAGCACACCATTGTTTTTCTTATGAAATTCTCAATAAGTTTGATTTGTCACATGACCACCTTTCCATTGAAAAAATAAAGTTGGATCCAAAATGGCCGACTTCAAAATGGCCGCCATGGTCACCACCCACCTGGAAAAGTTTTCCCCCTCCCATATAGCAATGTGTCACAAACAGGAGGTTGATATCACCAACCATTCCCATTTTATGTAGGTGTGTCCATATAGATGGCCCACCCTGTAGTATTTACCACCTTCCCTTAGAAGCTCCTTAAAGGGGTAATCCGGCTATTTGGGATACAAATATGCCAGTACTCTGTGATTGCAGACTTGTGAACCCTCATGTCGCACGCACAGTGTACTGTGAGGACTTTTCAGTGCCCGGAGTGGCGGACTCGTGACCACAAGCGTACAATTTGCACTTATGCAGTTACATGCCAACTAGTTGTTCACTGAATACAGGTGAACAGAGCAAGGCCGGACATGTCTAGTTGGAATGTGGCTGCAAATGTCATAATTTGTGGTCCCATGACCACCCAGCGCCAGAAAATCCTTGCAGTGCACAGTACTCTAAGGCTGGATAATCCCTTTAAAAGCCTGTGCCTTTATGTATCATTTTTGTGATTGGATTTCATTAAAACTTCTGCATTGCTTGCCTTCTGTAGCGTCTGTGTTGCATCCTGTATTGCTTGCTGCAGAATGGGTTAACGGAGAATCCATGTCATCTAAATGGGAGGATTTATATTTTCTATTTCTCTTTCTTCCAGTTTCTCTTAGCTGATGTATGTACACAGACCCCAGCAAAGTTAAATTCCTGTAAAATGTAAAGGCTGCAAACTTTTTAATGAAACCAGGTTGCAAAAAATGATTTTAGCTTCAAATCCCGTGGTGTGAAAGTGTTTGCCCCTTCTTGATTTCTTATTCTTTTAAATGTTTCACACTTAAATATTTCAGATCACCAAACAAATGTAAATATTAGACAAAGATAAGGGCCACTTTACACACACCAACTTATCTGTCCAACTTCTGACCATCTTGCTGGTTGCAGTGAAATCATGGACACATTGCTCCATTTTGTGGCTGTGTACAAATGGAACAATGTGTCCATGATTTCACTGCAACCAGCAAGTTGGTCAGAAGTTGGACAGATAAGTTGGTGTATGTAAAGTGGCCCTCACACAAGTAAACACCAAATGCAGTTCATAAATGAAGATCTTTATTACTAAGGCTGCTTTCACACTGCGATCTTAGCAATCTGTGACTGTCTGTTGTAAATCGGGACAGCCACAGATCCGATTTGGCCACCATGTATCCCTATAGGCAATGGATTGGATCGGATTTGGCCTTATTGCCATCCGATTTGTGTCGGATCTGATTCGGTCCGTTTTTTTTTTTTTTTCTGTGCCCAAAATTGGAGACTGCTCCGATTTTGGGCAAAGCAGACCAAGTCAGACCGAATCGGATCCGACCCGATCCGCGGCCTTTAACATGGGGGCCTATGGTGCACAGGTCCGAGAAAGCACAGGATCGTTTCTCGGGCCCGATTTTAGTGTACTGAGCATCTTCCGTACACTAAAACTGCTCTGTTCCCCTTAAATTTCACTTCCGCAATGTATATACATACATTGCGGAAGTGAAATTAAGTAAATGAAGGGTTAAAAATAAAAATATATTATGCTCACCTCTCCACCACGCTGTAGACCTCGTTGCCTGGCAACCCGGTTAGCTGAGTGGTCATGTGACAGATCAGCTGATCGGGTTGTCACATGACCGTGGGATTTAAACCACTCAGCTGATGCCAGTCGTGACCAATCAGCTGATTTAAACCGTGCGGCCATATGACAACCCGCTCAGCTGAACGGGTCGCCAGGCAATGCCAGGTCCTTAAGCCCCAGGAGCGAGACAGCGCGGGACACACGTCGGAGAGGTGAGCATGTTTTTTATTTTTAGTTTTTTTTTTTTTTTAACCCTTTGTTCACTCTCGCAATGTATAGTTATACTTTGCGGAAGTGAAAGTGGTTGGCTTGCCTGCACCTTGCAGGCTTGGGCTTCTGTGTCCGGACCTGTGAAAATCATGGACCCGGACACAGAAATGGCATCCGGATGTCACTTCCGATGCTGTCCTTTTCTGTCCGTGGGGTCCTGCAAAAAGTAGAATCCCCACAGACAGGAAAAAAAACTGTGTGAAAGCAGCCTAAGGGAAAAAGAAATCCAAGCCTACGGGGCCCTGTGTGAAAAAGTGATTGCTCTTTCCTGATTTCTTATTCTTTTGCATCGCTGTCACTTAAATGTTTCAGATCGCCAAACAAATGTAAATATTAGACAAAGATAAGGCTGCTTTCAGATCAGCGTTTTTGTAGATTGTGGCAGATGCAGCTGACTTGCGGTCATGTGCGACAGTTGCAGTTTTGCCGGATCTGGCAAATCCGGCACTTGCACCAAAGGAAAACAACTGCTGCTCAGAACTTTGACTAGGCCACTCCAAAGTCTTAAATTTGTTTTACTTAAGCCATTCAGAGGTGACTTGCTGGTGTGTTTTGGATCATTGTTCTGCTGCTTAACCCAAGTGCTCTTCAGTTTGAGGTCACATACTGATGGCCAGACATTCGCCTTCAAGATTTTAGTGACAGCCGAATTCATGTTTCCATTTACCACAGCAAATCTTTCAGGTCCTGAAGCAGCAAAACAGCCCCAGACCATCACTTTACCTCCACCATACTTTACTGTTGGTATGATGTTCCTTTTCAGAAATGCTATGTTACTTCTATGCCAGACGTGACTGGACATTCGCCTTCCAAAACTATTAACTTTTGTCTCATCAGTCCACAGAGTATTCCCCCAAACATCATGGGGATCATCAAGATGTTTTCTGGCAAAACTGAGACGAGCCTTTCTATACTTTTTGCTCAGCAGTGTTTTTGGTCTTGGATCTCTAACATGCGGCCATTTTTGCCCAGTCTCTTTCTTATTGTGGAGTCATGAACACTGACCTTAACTTAGGCAAGTGAGGCCTGCAGATCTTTTTATGTTGTTGTGGAGTCTTTTTTAATCTCTTGGAAGAACCATCACTGCGCTTTTGGGGTAATTTTAGTTAACCAACCCACTCCTGGGAAGGTTCACCATTGATCCATATGTTCGCTATTTGTGGATAATGGCTTTCACTGTGGTTCACTGGAGTTCCAAAACTTTGGAAATAGCTTTATACTCTTTTCCAGACTGATAGATGTCACTTTTTCTCATTTGTTCCTGTATTTCTTTGGATTGCAGCATGATATCTAGCTTTTGAGGATCATTTGGACTACTTCACTTTGTCAGGCAGGTCCTATTTAGGTGATTTCTTAATTGAGAACAGGTGTGGCAGTAATCAGACCTGGGTGTGGCTTGGAAAATTGAATGCAGCTTCCCAAAGATGTGATAAACCACAGTTAATTTGTGTTTTATGGAAGGGGGGAATAACTTTTTCACATAGGGCACTGTATTTTTGGATCTCTTTTTCCCTTAATAATAAAGACCTTCATTTGTAAACTGCATTTTGTGTTTATTTGTTCATTTATTTACATTTGTTTAGTGGTCTGACATGCAAAACAATAAGAAATCAGGATGGGGCAAACACTTTTTCACACCACTGTGCATGCATTTACCAAAACCTCTCCCCTAATATGGACCGCCCCTTAAAGGCAATGTATCACCTGTGTTGTGATCTCTAATTGTAATGAGAAGAATGACGCAGTCCTGGATTTGGTGCTGACAAATTCCAGTGGTGCCTGATAGACCCTATTGACTTTGCGTCCATTGTGCTCCATAGTTATCAGGAAGGAGTAATGCAGGGTAATTCCTACTATCAAATATGTCATAGCCGTCTACGGGGGCTCCGCACTAATCCTCTAACACCAGTGTGAACCCCAATAGTTGGTGGCCCCTGAGGTAGGCATACATGAATCTACTTAGATCTCCCATTTTCAGCATACTTAAGAATATGGGTTACATTCCATATATGTTGTATTATAATAATTATCATTGGAGCTCCCACAATGCAATGCTTTCCACCAACATGAAATCAAGTATTTTAGGTGGAATGTAAGAGAAGTAAAATTGGTGTATGTGCTTTGGTCTTAGATGGTGAATATCTATGACGCAGAATCGGAGCAGGTAAACATTGGGCCTTATTCCTGGATGCCTTTCCCAAATATTGAATTCTGGCTGTATCAGGAGGACAAGGAGATACTAGATGTGAGTATTATGCCAGCACCACTATGGGTAGTGTCTAACCCTTGTGAAATGTAAGATTCGTTCTGTGTGCTGGAACATTTGCTGTTTCGCTTATTATCCGCAGACTCATTTTCTAAGATGAGCGATGCTTCTCTCATAGAGGAAGGCAAAGTGACAGCTCTGGGGCCTGGATGGCTGCCCATCACACCATTATGGTGTTTGCTAGAGGACGGTTCCTGCATGACTATTGTGTCCTGCTCCCATTATGAGGGGACATTCACTTTATCAAAGTCTCACCCAGGATTATTATCTATTTCATCATTTGATGGTGATCTGTAATGTGTGTATTAGAATACCGGTCACTGTCATCTGCCGTTTCCAGCGCTGCTCCATTCCGTTCCTGGACCAAGTGATCGCGGTTGTGTCTGTAGCTCACTATAGTGTTTGTGTGGGCTAGAAGACACAGTCATAATGGAAGACAGACGCCGAACAAGGATCTCATGGACTTACATTAAGAAACAAGCGAACAGTATAGAAAGAGCAAAGGTCATTTGATGCAGGAGAGAAGAGCAATGCTAGAAACGGCAGAAGATGGCAATCCATATTTTCTCCTTCGCCTCATTGGGGGACACAGACCGTGGGTGTTATGCTGCTGTCCACTAGGAGGCGACACTAGGCAGAATCTGCAAAAGAGTTAAGAGACTCCTCCTCTGCAGCATTACACCCCTGAAGCAGGAAGTGATTCTCCAGTTTTGCTTAGTGTCGATAGGAGGCACACACAAATTTTATTGCTCCTAAAATTTTTCACTTTTTGAATTTTTTACTTCAAGAAGAAGAAAAGTGGGTCTCTAACGAGACTCCCGGCATGGTCCCTCCTCGGCCCCCCACTGTTGGGGGCGCCTGGTTGAGGTCGACTTTTCCCCCCACATGCCGCTCCCTCCTCGGCCCACCACTGTTGGGGGTGCCTGGTTGAGGTTGAGATGATGGTCTTCCTTCCCCAGCTCCCCACTGTTGGGGACCCTGGGTTGAGGTCGAGGCTGCACAGAAGCCCTTGGATGATGGACTGCAGCATCCCTCCCTAACCACCCCTCATGGGGCTGATAGGTTGAGACACCGCAGGTAGGGCACTAACGTGCCGCACGGTCACAATGCACTGCCAAGTGCTCCTAAAGGGCTCAGGGGACAAGGCTAACAGGTCAGCTGCATTGCGCAGCACATGCAGGAGACCTCAGCCTGGCTGACCCCAAGAGCCCCAGTCCTGCCGCCACGAGACTGTTCCCTGGGGGTCCCCTAAAGGCTGCAGCAAACGTCCGTGTAACTCCAGGAGATCAGCTTTTGCTGCTCTCTCCTGAGAGGGAAGGGAGCCCATACTGCAAGTGGGAGCACCGGTTTTTCTGGGCTCCTTGCAGGGTCCCCACAGTCCCTGGATGCCGGGAGACCCAGTTTTCTGGGATCTCCTGATGGGAGCAGCCACCCTACCCCTGAATCCAGGAGACCCAGTCCCCTGGGTTCTCCTGCTGGGGGCTGCGCTGGGCAAGCGCGCATGTGGCCACAGCTCCTGGGGTCCGGCCGGGTCCAGATCTGTTCTGGTCCCGGACCGGACCTCCGCGCCGGCCTGCCGTCATTTGCGGCTTCGCTGTTTACTTGAGGCCGAGGCTTCGGCCTAGCGCGAAGCCGCCGCCTTATCACCGCCCCCGGCCCGCCCCCGGATGACGAGAATGACGCGGACAGCGTCATAACAGAGGGCGGGCCGGAGCTGCACAGCAAAGCAGGGGGCGGGACGGAGGATAACTGGCACGAAGTCTATGGCACGCCTTAGGATTCTGGTCCCGCCCTGCTGTTAGCAGCGGCGGCCATTATCCACAGGGCACAGTGGAAGCAGGGTTGAAAGCACAGTGTGCACAACCCTTAATGCCAAACTAAGGCTGGATTGGGCACAGCTCCTCATTGGTACCAAGTACTGTGGCCATGACAGGGCTTCATCCCTGCTGCAGGCTGAAAGTGAACTTGGGCCAGCGAATATGTGCGGTGCAGGACCAGATAAGGAGCTCAGGAAGAGCTTCCTGCCTGCCTCAGCCCTTAGGACACTGCTGCCAAAGGTCAGGGAGTTCAAGGCAGCCCACCTGCGGCAGCTCTCAGGACGGGCAGCTGGAGCCAGGGGTCAAGGAACCCAGCAGGGCTCCCTGCCTGCGGCAATACATCACTAAGGCCGCTTCCAGGGGTTCCAGAAAAGGCTTACAGAGCCTCGCTCTGTGCCAGTTCCCAATAGCGACGGCAGGACAACCAGCAATGATGTCCTGCTGCATTTAGTCCTCACACCCAGTGGCGTAACTTCAGGCCTCGGGGCCCCGATGCGAAAGCTCCAACGAGGCCCCCAATTATTGCAAATCTTTAGTTCCCCTGCACCTATTGTAGTTACGCCCCTGCTCACGCCACACATGCAAGGAACGATGTCATAATATAAGGGGCAGTGTAAATACGTCAGGTGATCAGTTACTGCTCTGTCCTACAGTATTAAAGTTACCTGACAGTACACCTATCACTACACCTACTGGCCAGACATTACGCATGCTTCTGCTTTCTATATTGACGCACAGACAGCACGTAGGTCGCTTTCATGGCATTCTCCAAAAATCATTGATTTCGTCCCGATAACCGGTTTAATAACTGTAAGGTAATCAAGATACGGATTCAATTCCGTCAGGCACTATTGTTTCCTGCCCGCCGATCATACTCTGTGGCCCGGACGGCTCGAGTCGTTACCTCAGGACTATCTGATACATAAGTCCTGGACGCTGCCAATTGCTCTGCAATAACAGCGTCTATTTAAATTAAAGAGGACAAGAGCGGATCATGTGCAATGATATATTTATTTCCACCAACTGGTTAAAAGGCTGTGGAATAAGTTGTTTCGCCAGTAGACGTGGCATCGGGTTACGTGGATGGGAGGCGGAAGTGGTCGTAAGGAGGCCATCACAGGTCTCCTATGCCTCACTAGACACCTGTTTGGAGAATTTCTGTACACCTCAGGCACTAAGGAGGCAAAGATCGTTTACCACCCCCAGAACACATCAGGACGGTTTTTTATCCGCTGTTGGCATAACTGATTCCGGTCCTTCGGAATCGTTAGGGTTGGTCGGAGCTTAGGCTAAGTCTGACAAGGGATCGGTCGCCACGCAGGGACCTTTTTTTAGTGGCGGACTTCCTTCAGGTTTAACTGACAGATCCTTCCTCGGGCCCCCACTGTTGGAGAGCCCAGTTGAAGCTGATATAACCTGCAATTACCCGACAACAGTAAGGCGTCCCAGGACTGCTCACCAATTCTCTCCAGACCCCACAGCTGGAGCTCCGGTTGGCGGTGACGACAGCCAAGTCTCAAAAGACACAGGCTGTACCGCCGTGATCCGCAGCGGCACAGGGAACTGAGCTAAGGGTCTCGGGAACCTACGACCCATAGCATACTCCTTCCTCGCCTCCCCCCTGTTGGGGACTCGGGTTGAAGTTGGGACCGCACAGGGTCTACCCGGCCTCCATCCCGGACTATTAAAACGAAACTCTATGTTGCAGAACGTGGAACACGAGCCCAGCAGCCAATCTCCTCACTGTACCTATATTAGGTGCTTGGGTGGAGATAACACGCGTAATGCCCTCTGCTCAGTCCGCTTCGAAGCAGGACCTCACAGATTCGCAAATGCATTAAACCAATGGATGGGCCCCTCCGGTCTCCCGTGTGGCTGTGGCCTGAACCTTCTTCCACGCAGTCAGTCCCTTCTCGTCTCAGGAGTTAAAAGTGACTACCGTGAGACCTAAAGCTCATAAATGCAGCCTGAAGATGGAAATGTCTATACTGCATTTCAGGAGTCTCCCATATCGGGACGACTTATTCATCAATGCATGATTTTCGGAGTCTGCGAACACTGTCGATTTCACTGGACACGTTAAGAAGACTCGGTTGGCGGATCACCCTCCACGAGTCTACCACAATGCCAGAGCACATGTTCCAGCACAGCACACAAACTCAGGGAGTCCTATATGTCTTCCTGATGGCCACATGCTGCAGCATCATATATGGAGTATCGGCCATATTTGTTTTTCCCAGACAAGGCACGGTTTCTTCGTCTGGGAATTCGCTTCAGCGGTCTCTTCAATCTTTCACAACGGCTATAAGAGTCCTAGACAGGATAGTGGCAGCATGGGAGGCAGTTCCATAGCCTCAGCTGCACCTACGGCCTCTCCAACTATCCATGCTTAGACATGGCCCAGAAACAGGATGTGGTGCGATGTACTCCCATCACAATGCACGTGCCAATAGTCCCGCCCACACACGAGGATGCCCCCCAATCTACAAAGATCGGGCAGTATTTCTAGTACTGGAATCATTCAGTGATCTTCTAGCAGTCGGTCTTGTTAGGATATAGTCAGACAATGCCACAGCCGTGGCATATATCAACCACCAGGGTGGAACCCACAGTCTCCAAGTGATGACAGACGTTCGCCACATCCTTCACCGGGTGGAATCCTTGAACGCTGTACTGTCAGCTGTTCTCATACCAGGCTAACCCGCCAAGGGACGGACTCAGGGAAGCGGCCCCTTCATCCAGATGTCTTCTGTCAAGGCTGCCAGCGCCAGGAAACTACAGATGTGGACCTGACGGCCTCACGTGTCCAATGCTAAGGTTCCATCCTTTCTGGACAGGTCCTAGAACCTACAGTCAATAGGACAGAGCACAAGTCCTAGACGGGACCTGTCTCCGTCTCCCTATATTCTTTCACACTAACAGGATAGTGCAGAAGGCCAAACAAGACTGTTGCCAGATCTCCCTGTATTTTCAGACTGGCCCAGATGCGCTTGGACGAAAATTTCGTCCAACTCATACCAGCAGTACCTGGACAACTAAAAAGACAGTTCAGACCTGCTCTCCCTCGGAATTCCTCAACTCTGAAAATAGTGGCGTAGCCCTTGAGACCTGGAATTTACCCATGGGTCTTTTCCCTGGATGTTGTAGCGACCATGGTCGCAGCGAGTAAACCAGCCTTATCGACGATATACCACGAGTGTAATCGTTTTGTTTTTCTTTATCTCCGAGCACCTCTAGGGGTCATTCCCCTTACCCTATTTCATGCAAGATCTTTCGTTTCTTCCACTCAGACCTAGACTCAGGTCTGTCCTTGGGGTCTCTCACACAGCAGGGGTTCAGCCTGTTTCACCTTCCAAAAACGTGTTGCCACCAGGTCTCTAGGAAAATCCTTCCTTCAAAGGGTCTCCCATTTAAAGGGGTTGTCCGGGTTCGTCACATAATCTCAGTGCATATCCAGGCTGCCTAATGCTGACAATGTGTAATGTACTATGTGTCAGCTTTCTGCAGGGTTTCATAGATAACACTTGTTTTGCGTCTGAACAGAACGACCAGGGGGGGTGTTCTGTCATGATAATGAACACTGGTCGTTTCCACCTACTCTACCCCATCCCCTCCCCCATAGCAACATCCCCGCCCTCCCCATCTACATGACTCAGCCTCTCCACAGGAAGAAAATGATCCTCGGCTGCAGCCATCCGTGTGATCAGACCTGCCCGGTGTCTCTGCTCCTCCCCCGGCCACACACAGTGATGTATGGAGAGTCTGCACTGAAGAGACAATGTGCTGCACTCAGGGGGGGCCGCTCCGGGATTACAGTGTGTCCCGGGCTGTGATCAGGAGCAGTGAAGGAGAATGTACAGTGTGCAGACACCAGTGATGTATGGAAAGTCTGCAGAGAAGAGACAATCGTGCTGTATTCAGGGCCGCTCCGGGATTACAATGAATAGCTCCCTGTTATCAGTGATTCCTTCCCTGCACTGTCTCGGGCTGTCAGTGATTCTTCCCTCATTGTCCTGTGATCAGGAGCAGGGAAGGAGAATGTACTGTGTGCAGACACGAGTGATGGGGGGCTGAAGCTTCTAATCTACACAAGGGACAGCAGACACTGAGGTAATCTGTGACACACAGTGTAAATCTCTGTCACTGATGTCTTCACACAGCAGATCTGGTGCATTGTATCAGGGTGAAGGATGGACAGCACTGTGTCTCTAATGACACAAATACTGACTGAAGCAGCCTGTCCACTCAGTAACTGCAGCAGTGTGAAGTGTTGGGGGGTGTATGTATGGAGATATTGATGATACTAAGGATTTTGATATTGTTGAGGAGTCCTTGCTTCCGTCGCCCCATCAGTCCGCCCGTCCTTCCTTCTTTCTTTCCTTCCTTCCATCCATCCTTCCTCCCGTTCATCCTTCTGTCCTTCTTTCAGTCCGTCTTTCGTCCTTTCTTTCCATCCATCTGACCGTCCTTCCTTCTTTCCATCCGTCCTTCCCTCCTTCCTTTTTTCCGTCCGTCCTTCTTTCTGTCCTTCCTTCTTTCCATCCTTCCATCTGTCCTTCTTTCCGTCGTCCTTTCTTTCCATCTGTCCTTCCTTCTTTCCGTCCATCTATCCGTCTGTCCTTTCCGTCCTTCCTTCTTTCCATCCGTCCTTCCTTCTTTACGTCCTTCCTTCCGTCCATCTATCTGTCTGTCCTTTCCGTCCCTCCTTCTTTCCGTCCATCCGTCCTTCCTTCTTTCCGTCCTTCCTTCCATCCGTCCGTCGCCCCATCAGTCCGTCTGTCCTTCCTTCCATCCTTCTTTCCATCCTTCCTTGCGTCCTTCTTTCTGTCCATCCTTCCTTCTTTCCATCCTTCCTTATTTCCGACCGTCCTTCCTTCTTTCCGACCGTCCGTGCCGTTCTTCCTTCTTTCTGTCCTTCCTTCTTTCCGTCTGTCCATCAGTCGTTCCTACTTTCTGTCCTTCCTTCTTTTTGTCCGTCCTTCCGTCCTTTCTTCTTTCTGTCCGTCTGTCCTTTCTTCTTTCCGTACTTTCTTCTTTCCGTCTTCCTTCTTTCCATCCGTCCATCCTTCCTTCCTTCTTCCCGTCCGTCCTTCCTTCTTCCCGTCCGTCCTTCCTTCTTTCCGTCCGTCCTTCCTTCTTTCCGTCCTTCTTTCCATCCGTCCTTCCTTCTTTCAGTCCGTCCGTCCTTTATTCTTTCCGTCCATCCTTCATTCTTTCCGTCCATCCATCCGTCCTTCCTTCTTTCCGTCCATCCTTCAGTCTTTCCATCCGTCCATCCGTTCTTCCCCTCAAGCCTGTATTTTCCCTTCACCCCTGGGTGATTTCCTGTTTTCCTTCCTCTTCTTCCATAACTTTTCTATTTTTCCGTCAATACAGACATATGAAGCTTCTTGTTCTTTTTTGCAGGACGAGTTGTACTTTTGAATGACGACATTTATTTAAAAATTGCAAAAAAATAGTGCAATTATACATTTGTTTTTTGGGTTTTTTATTCACCATGTTCACTATATGGTGACACTGAGGTGTCGGTATGATGTCTGGGGTCTGTACTATATGGTAACACTGACGTGTCGGTATGATGTCTGGGGTCAGTACTATATGGTAACACTGAGGTGTCAGTATGATGTCTGGGGTCAGTACTATATGGTGACACTGAGGTGTCGGTATGATGTCTGGGGTCTGTACTATATGGTAACACTGACATGTCGGTATGATGTCTCGGGTCAGTACTATATGGTAACACTGAGGTGTCGGTATGATGTCTGGGGTCAGTACTATATGGTAACACTGAGGTGTCAGTATGATGTCTGGGGTCAGTACTATATGGTAACACTGAGGTGTCGGTATGATGCCTCGGGTCAGTACTATATGGCAACACTGAGGTGTCGGTATGATGTCTGGGGTCAGTACTATATGGTAACACTGAGGTGTCGGTATGATGTCTGGGGTCAGTACTATATGATAACACTGAGGTGTCGGTATGATGTCTGGGGTCAGTACTATATGGTAACACTGAGGTGTCGGTATGATGTCTGGGTCAGTACTATATGGTAACACTGAGGTGTCAGTATGATGTCTGGGGTCAGTACTATATGGTAACACTGAGGTGTCGGTATGATGTCTGGGGTCAGTACTATATGGTAACACTGAGGTGTCGGTATGATGTCTGGGGTCAGTACTATATGGTAACACTGATGTGTCGGTATGATGTCTGGGGTCAGTACTATATGGTAACACTGAGGTGTCGGTATGATGTCTGGGGTCAGTACTATATGGTAACACTGAGGTGTCGGTATGATGTCTGGGGTCAGTTTTATATGGTAACACTGAGGTGTCGGTATGATGTCTGGGGTCAGTACTATATGGTAACACTGAGGTGTCGGTATGGTGTCTGGGGTCAGTACTATATGGTAACACTGAGGTGTCGGTATGATGTCTGGGGTCAGTACTATATGGTAACACTGAGGTGTCGGTATGATGTCTGGGGTCAGTACTATATGGTGACACTGATGTGTCGGTACGATATCTGGGGTCAGTACTATATGGTAACACTGACGTGTCGGTATGATGTCTGGGGTCAGTACTATATGGTAACACTGAGGTGTCGGTATGATGTCTGGGGTCAGTACTATATGGTGACACTGATGTGTCGGTACGATATCTGGGGTCAGTACTATATGATAACACTGAGGTGTCGGTATGATGTCTGGGGTCAGTACTATATGGTAACACTGAGGTGTCAGTATGATGTCTGGGGTCAGTACTATATGGTAACACTGAGGTGTCGGTATGATGTCTGGGGTCAGTTTTATTATGGTAACACTGAGGTGTCGGTATGATGTCTGGGGTCAGTACTATATGGTAACACTGAGGTGTCGGTATGATGTCTGGGGTCAGTACTATATGGTGACACTGATGTGTCGGTACGATATCTGGGGTCAGTACTATATGGTAACACTGAGGTGTCGGTATGATGTCTGGGGTCAGTACTATATGGTAACACTGACGTGTCGGTATGATGTTTTTTGAAAAAAAACGCAAGTTTTTACATTTTTTCTCATATATAAAGCTTGTCAGCATATGTACATCATTGGTTGTAGCTGAGTGCTGCAAGGTTTTTTTTCTAGTATATTGACCCAGCGTCCCTGCTGGCACCAGTTCACATTGTCTGTGAGTGCTGTGCAGTTTTTTTCTCATATATATATATGTATATATGTATACATATTCCACAAATAGGCCAGATGCAGTTGCATCGGGAGTGCGGTGAAATGAACAGGTCCCGTAGAAATAGCTGCTGAATAGTACAGTCCTCTCTTCAGAAACTACGCGGTTGTTCCGAAAATTATATGGTGTATTTGGTGGCTCAGTGGTTAGCACTGTATGGTGGCTCAGTGGTTAGCACTGTATATGGTGTCTCAGTGGTTAGCACTATGTATATTTGGTGGCTCAGTGGTTAGCACTGTATAGGTGGCTCAGTGGTTAGCACTGTAATGGTGGCTCAGTGGTTGCTTAGCCATGGTATTAATGGTTGGTCTCAGTGGTTAGCACTGTATATGGTGGCTCAGTGGTTAGCACTGTATATGGTGGCTCAGTGGTTAGCACTGTATGGTGGCTCAGTGGTTGGCACTGTATACTGGTGGCTCAGTGGTTAGCACTGTATATGGTGGCTCAGTGGTTAGCACTGTATATGGTGGCTCAGTGGTTAGACACTGTATATGGTGGCTCAGTGGTTAGCACTGTATGGTGGCTCAGTGGTTAGCACTGTATATGGTGCTCAGTGGTTAGCACTGTATATGGTGGCTCAGTGGTTAGCACTGTATTGGTGGCTCAGTGGTTAGCACTGTATATGGTGGCTCAGTGGTTAGCACTGTATATGGTGGCTCAGTGGTTAGCACTGTAATGGTGGCTCAGTGGTTAGCACTGTATATGGTGGCTCAGTGGTTAGCTACTGTAATGGTGGCTCAGTGGGTAGTACTGTATAGGTGGCTCAGTGGTTAGCACTGTATATGATGGCTCAGTGGTTAGCACTGTATATGGTGGCTCAGTGGTTAGCTCTGTAATGGTGGCTCAGTGGTTGTACTGTATACGGTGGCTCAGTGGTTAGCACTGTATATGGTGGCTCAGTGGTTAGCACTGTATATGGTGGCTCAGTGGTTAGCACTGTTATGGGTATGGCTCAGTGGTTGGCCATGTATACGGTGGCTCAGTGGTTAGCACTGTATATGGTGGCTCAGTGGTTAGCACTGTATGGTGGCTCAGTGGTTAGCACTGTAATGGTGGCTCAGTGGTTAGCACTGTATGGGCTCAGTGGTTAGCACTGTCATGTGCTCAGTGGTTAGTACTGTATACGGTGGCTCAGTGGTTAGCACTGTATATGGTGGCTCAGTGGTTAGCACTGTATATGGTGGTTCAGTGGTTAGCACTGTATATGGTAGCTCATGTGTTAGCACTGTATATGGTGGCTCAGTGGTTAGCACTGTATATGGTGGCTCCGTGGTTATCACAGTATATGGTGGCTCAGTGGTTAGCATTGTATGGTTTCTAAGTGGTTAGCACAGTATGGTGGCTCAGTGGTTAGCACTGTATATGGTGGCTCCGTGGTTATCACAGTATATGGTGGCTCAGTGGTTAGCATTGTATGGTGGCTAAGTGGTTAGCACAGTATGGTGGCAGGGGATTTGAATCCCACGAGCTCCTTGTCCGCCAGCTGAGCCAATGAGCGTCGCTGGATTCAAAGCTTTGAATCTTGCGCCGCTCAACGGTCACCGTCGACTGCGTCGATTGCTAAGCGAGATTGAAATCACGCACCAACATCGCTCATTGGTCGGCGCCGATGAATAAGCGGTGTTGGCCCGTGATTTAAATCCCTCTGCGCTCATTTGTCGACGCCACAGAGACCCCTAAGTTTCCTCATGGTTGGATGACTTTCAAGTTCTTCCCGAGGAGGCGTTATCCATATCACCCAGAAGAGGGGACGGGCAGTCAAATGGCAGGATAGGCGGGATGGACGATGACGAAAAGCAGGATGGACGGCGGGAGAGCCTTGATGGACAACAGGTGAGGCAGGACTAACCAATCTGCAAGCGTGCCCATCGGACCGGAAACAGGTAATTATTATACAGAGCGGGAGATTTGTGTAAGTTATTTATTGTGTTTACGGGGCAGTCAGGGCATAATAGCCTCCTTGCTAGGCTGGGTTCACATTAGGGTTCCCCTCCGCAGCGTTCTGCGGAGGGGATCCGCAATGTGTCCGCAGCGGCCGCCAGCTCCTATCTTTATAATGGGAGCGCACGGTGCTGCGCTTAACAGCGCATGACCGTGTGCACCCATTCACTCCTATACGTGATCTGTGCGCAGCCGGACGCCTGCGCACAAATCACACAGTCTAGTCCGCACCAGGAATGCAACATGTCGCGTCTCTGGTGCGGAAGAGACTGTGTGATTTGTGCGCAGGCATCCGCCTGCGCACAGATCACATATAGAGTGAATGGGTGCGCACGGTCATGCGCTGTTAAGCGCAGCACCGTGCACTCCCATTATAAAGATAGGAGCTGGCGGCCGCTGCGGACACATTGCGGATCCCCTCTGCAGAACGCTGCGGAGGGGAACTCTAATGTGAACCCACCCTTAGAATGCAGGATAGTCCCTGATACAAAAGGGAGCTTTTATTTTAATACACAAAAATGGGTTGACGGTTCTCTTTAAAATAAAAATGGATATAGATTTTGATTGTCAGAATAAATGTTTGACTGTAACTGCGGATCGTGGAAAATGGTGCAAGAGCGCAATTCTTCTTTTTTTGTTTCTTTAATTCTTCAATTATTCATACCAACACGTCATTGATACCATAGAGTACTGACCCCAGACATTAGACAGACACCTCAGTGTTACCATATAGTACTGACCCCAGACATCATACCGACACGTCAGTGTTACCATATAGTACTGACCCGAGGTATCATACCAACACGTCCTTGATACCATAGAGTACTGACCCCAGACATTAGACAGACACCTCAGTGTTACCATATAGTACTGACCCCAGACATCATACTGACACCTCAGTGTTACCATATAGTACTGACCCGAGGTATCATACCAACACGTCCTTGATACCATAGAGTACTGACCCCAGACATTAGACAGACACCTCAGTGTTACCATATAGTACTGACCCCAGACATCATACCGACACCTCAGTGTTACCATATAGTACTGACCCCAGACATCATACCAACACGTCATTGATACCATAGAGTACTGACCCCAGACATTAGACAGACACCTCAGTGTTACCATATAGTACTGACCCCAGACATCATACCAACACGTCATTGATACCATAGAGTACTGACCCCAGACATTAGACAGACACCTCAGTGTTACCATATAGTACTGACCCCAGATATCGTACCGACATGTCAGTGTTACTATATAGTACTGACCCCAGACATCATACAAACACGTCATTGATACCATAGAGTACTGACCCCAGACATTAGACAGACACCTCAGTGTTACCATATAGTACTGACCCCAGATATCGTACCGACACATCAGTGTCACCATATAGTACTGACCCCAGATATCGTACCGACACATCAGTGTCACCATATAGTACTGACCCCAGACATCATATCGACACGTCAGTGTTACCATATAGTACTGACCCCAGACATCATACCGACACCTCAGTGTTACCATATAGTACTGACCCCAGACATCATACCGACACCTCAGTGTTACCATATAGTACTGACCCGAGACATCATACCGACATGTCAGTGTTACCATATAGTACTGACCCCAGACATCATACCGACACGTCAGTGTTACCATATAGTACTGACCCCAGATATCGTACCGACACATCAGTGTCACCATATAGTACTGACCCCAGACATCATACCGACACCTCAGTGTTACCATATAGTACTGACCCCAGACATCATACCGACACCTCAGTGTTACCATATAGTACTGACCCCAGACACCATACCGACACCTCAGTGTTACCATATAGTACTGACCCCAGACATCATACCGACACCTCAGTGTTACCATATAAAACTGACCCCAGACATCATACCGACACCTCAGTGTTACCATATAGTACTGACCCCAGACATCATACCGACACCTCAGTGTTACCATATAGTACTGACCCCAGACATCATACCGACACATCAGTGTTACCATATAGTACTGACCCCAGACATCATACCGACACTCAGTGTTACCATATAGTACTGACCCCAGACATCATACCGACACCTCAGTGTTACCATATAGTACTGACCCCAGACATCATACTGACACCTCAGTGTTACCATATAGTACTGACCCCAGACATCATACCGACACCTCAGTGTTACCATATAGTACTGACCCCAGACATCATACCGACACCTCAGTGTTGCCATATAGTACTGACCCGAGGCATCATACCGACACCTCAGTGTTACCATATAGTACTGACCCCAGACATCATACTGACACCTCAGTGTTACCATATAGTACTGACCCCAGACATCACACCGACACCTCAGTGTTACCATATAGTACTGACCCGAGACATCATACCGACATGTCAGTGTTACCATATAGTACAGACCCCAGACATCATACCGACACCTCAGTGTCACCATATAGTACTGACCCCAGACATCATACTGACACCTCAGTGTTACCATATAGTACTGACCCCAGACATCATACCGACACGTCAGTGTTACCATATAGTACAGACCCCAGACATCATACCGACACCTCAGTGTCACCATATAGTGAACATGGTGAATAAAAAACCCAAAAAACAAATGTATAATTGCACTATTTTTTTGCAATTTTTAAATAAATGTCGTCATTCAAAAGTACAACTCGTCCTGCAAAAAAGAACAAGAAGCTTCATATGTCTGTATTGACGGAAAAAATAGAAAAGTTATGGAAGAAGAGGAAGGAAAACAGGAAATCACCCAGGGGTGAAGGGAAAATACAGGCTTGAGGGGAAGAACGGATGGACGGATGGAAAGACTGAAGGATGGACGGAAAGAAGGAAGGACGGATGGATGGACGGAAAGAATGAAGGATGGACGGAAAGAATAAAGGACGGACGGACTGAAAGAAGGAAGGACGGATGGAAAGAAGGACGGAAAGAAGGAAGGACGGACGGAAAGAAGGAAGGACGGACGGGAAGAAGGAAGGACGGACGGGAAGAAGGAAGGAAGGATGGACGGATGGAAAGAAGGAAGACGGAAAGAAGAAAGTACGGAAAGAAGAAAGGACAGACGGACAGAAAGAAGAAAGGACGGAAGGACGGACAAAAAGAAGGAAGGACAGAAAGTAGGAACGACTGATGGACAGACGGAAAGAAGGAAGGACAGAAAGAAGGAAGAACGGCACGGACGGTCGGAAAGAAGGAAGGACGGTCGGAAATAAGGAAGGATGGAAAGAAGGAAGGATGGACAGAAAGAAGGACGCAAGGAAGGATGGAAAGAAGGATGGAAGGGGAAGGGACTGATGGGGCGATGGACGGATGGAAGGAAGGACGGAAAGAAGGAAGGACGGATGGACGGAAAGAAGGAGGGACGGAAAGGACAGACAGATAGATGGACGGAAGGAAGGACGTAAAGAAGGAAGGACGGATGGAAAGAAGGAAGGACGGAAAGGACAGACGGATAGATGGACGGAAAGAAGGAAGGACAGATGGAAAGAAAGGACGACGGAAAGAAGGACAGATGGAAGGATGGAAAGAAGGAAGGACAGAAAGAAGGACGGACGGAAAAAAGGAAGGAGGGAAGGACGGATGGAAAGAAGGAAGGACGGTCAGATGGATGGAAAGAAAGGACGAAAGACGGACTGAAAGAAGGACAGAAGGATGAACGGGAGGAAGGATGGATGGAAGGAAGGAAAGAAAGAAGGAAGGACGGGCGGACTGATGGGGCGACGGAAGCAAGGACTCCTCAACAATATCAAAATCCTTAGTATCATCTATATCTCCATACATACACCCCCAACACTTCACACTGCTGCAGTTACTGAGTGGACAGGCTGCTTCAGTCAGTATTTGTGTCATTAGAGACACAGTGCTGTCCATCCTTCACCCTGATACAATGCACCAGATCTGCTGTGTGAAGACATCAGTGACAGAGATTTACACTGTGTGTCACAGATTACCTCAGTGTCTGCTGTCCCTTGTGTAGATTAGAAGCTTCAGCCCCCCATCACTCGTGTCTGCACACAGTACATTCTCCTTCCCTGCTCCTGATCACAGGACAATGAGGGAAGAATCACTGACAGCCCGAGACAGTGCAGGGAAGGAATCACTGATAACAGGGAGCTATTCATTGTAATCCCGGAGCGGCCCTGAATACAGCACGATTGTCTCTTCTCTGCAGACTTTCCATACATCACTGGTGTCTGCACACTGTACATTCTCCTTCACTGCTCCTGATCACAGCCCGGGACACACTGTAATCCCGGAGCGGCCCCCCCTGAGTGCAGCACATTGTCTCTTCAGTGCAGACTCTCCATACATCACTGTGTGTGGCCGGGGGAGGAGCAGAGACACCGGGCAGGTCTGATCACACGGATGGCTGCAGCCGAGGATCATTTTCTTCCTGTGGAGAGGCTGAGTCATGTAGATGGGGAGGGCGGGGATGTTGCTATGGGGGAGGGGATGGGGTAGAGTAGGTGGAAACGACCAGTGTTCATTATCATGACAGAACACCCCCCCTGGTCGTTCTGTTCAGACGCAAAACAAGTGTTATCTATGAAACCCTGCAGAAAGCTGACACATAGTACATTACACATTGTCAGCATTAGGCAGCCTGGATATGCACTGAGATTATGTGACGAACCCGGACAACCCCTTTAAGGTCTCCATACCACAGGTCTACACCTGCGGGACCTGATCTTCGTCCTCATGGCTCTACAAGACCCACCTTTTGAGCGTCTATAGGTTTATCCTTGGCATTCTCATCCAAACAGTAATGTGTTTTGGTGGCAAATTATTTTTCTCTGCAGAGGTATCGGTACGTTCAGCGCTCTCATGTAAACCATCTTTTCTGGTCTTCTACCTGAACAAGGCTGTCCTACGGCTGGTTCCATCCTTCTTAGGCAGTATACTCCTTCCACTTCACTAAAGACGTCTCTCTGTCATCGCTGTGACCGACTCCAGTCTGTCTGGTCGTAAAGGACCTACATATGCAGGACCTTATCAGGTCCCTACGCATCTAAGTACCCACAACCAGTGCCTCTCCACAGGTCGGATTCTCTTTCTCCCTTCTTCCAGAAGGCAGAAATAATGACATATCAGCCTCTAAGGCTCCTCTAACCAGGTGGATTCGTCTAACCATCCAAGACGCTTATACCGTCAAAATCTCATCCCTTCCGGCAGCGGCACGGCACATTCTACTACGGCCGTGAGGGCTTCCTGGTCCGTTTGGCACCAGGTGTCAGTCCGACAAGTGTGTAGACAGCCAAAAGGGGTCAGCCTACACGCATACTCAAGCCACTATAGGGCTTGACGTGCCCTCCAGGCGGCAGCAGGTCTGCCTGTCGGGGCATAGTTCTTCACTGACCATGCTCAGTGTCACTAGTTCCATTGTTCTTTCCCACCCAGGGACTGCTTTGGGACGTCCCACGGTCTGTGTCCCCCAATGAGGCGAAGGAGAAAAGGAGATTTTTGTGTACTCACCGTAAAATCCTTTTCTCTTAGCCTCTAATTGGGGGACACAGCACCCACCCTATTGCCCTGGTGGGCCTTTTTTCTACAGTTATCACATAGCTTCTCAGCTGTTACATGGTTAACATGTTTACACATGTTTGCCTATTATCACTCTGTTGACTGTTTAAACTTGTGCCTGTTTAGCTCCAGGCCTTGTAGTACTGTGAGCCTGTTTAGTTACAGGCCCTGTTGTACGATTATTGCTTTGTTAACTCTTCACTGTTTTCCACATGCGCCTGCTTAGTTACAGGCCTTGTGGTACTAGTATTACTCTAACTATTTACACACGTGCCTGTTTGGTTCAGGCCTTGTTACACTGTTATTACCTTGTTGACTATATTTGTTTACACAGGTTGCCTGTGTAGACTTCCTGTGTCACTGTTATTATCTGTTAACTCTCCTACTGCTTTAGCACAAAACTGGAGAATCACTTCCTGCTTCAGGGGTGTAATGCTGCAGAGGAGGAGTCTCTTAACTCTTTTGCAGATTCTGCCTAGTGTCGCCTCCTAGTGGACAGCAGCATAACACCCACGGTCTGTGTCCCCCAATTAGAGGCTAAGAGAAAAGGATTTTACGGTGAGTACACAAAAATCTCCTTTTAATGTACACATTGAAGTAACATTCATAACTAAAATTCATATTTACACTTAATGAAAGGGTTAGGGATGCACATTCCAAGGAATGTATAGCAATATAAAGTACTAGCTGGGAGCCCGATGCACATGCATCGGGATTCTAGAACGTCGAGTACTGCTCGCAATGGCCGCTTCGCGCGTATCCACATGACCACGCCGCTGCTCGCAATGGCCGCTTCGCGCGTATCCACATGACCACGCCGGGGCAAAAAGCCGATTCGCGATTATATAATAGATAGGGCATGGTGTCAGTGTTTTATTTCAACCACAGAACTTAGTCATCTACACAGATTCAGAAATAAATACTTTTCATATTGAACCCTGATGAATGTAGCAATATTTCCTGGGAAGACACCCATCCCTAAAAAAAGTCTCTTATGGTGGAACTGAAATCATAGTGAACCAGGCCTGGATAACGGATGGTCTCCCTAGGCCAGCTTTGACTATAGTAATGACATTGTAGTGAGGCAGACTATATGAACACACCGTGCTCCTCCGCTCATTACTCTTCTTCTATTTTGCAGTGCTTTTCCACCTCTCCGCAGGCAGAACCTCCACATTTTGTCCAACATATGAAATCTTCACTCCAGTATCTAAAGGACAATCCAAAGCCACAAGTGTCTGTATTTCCTAACGGAAAGCCCCGCTCTTATAAGAAAAAAGCTGATGGCCAATGGGAAAGGATTACAAACTGAATCATTATTAAAGGATTTATGTAGGAGAAACAAATTCTACTTTTTCCTGGAAACAGCGCCACTCTCTTGGTGATGGGCTACATTTGGTATTGCATCCCGGTGGCGGAACTTTTGTTTTTTTGCACAGAAATAGCTTTTTTTTTTTATTATTATTTAAGTGGCAACCTGAACTTTATGGACCATGATACTTTACCTCTATGCAATTACCTTAATGCCAGTAAAAGAAAAACACTAAGGCTGGAAACACATTGATCCAAGACTCATGCGAGTAACTTGCCTGTCACTGGGACATTCACCCGGCACGACCCCTGCCTCTTTGGGTGGGATATTGTCAGTGGTTTGTTTTTCTATGTAGCGCCACTGCTCCCGTTCAGAGGGGGGAGGCCATCCTGGGTGAATGATCCGAGACTCATGCGAGTAACTTGCATGTCACTCGGACATTCACCTGGCATGACCCCTGCCTCTTTGGACAGGATACCGTTAGTGGTATGTTTTTCTATGTAGCTCGACTGCTCCCATCCAGAGAGGGAGGCCATGCCGGGTGAATGATCCAAAACTCGTGCGAGTAACTCACATGTCACTCAGACAGTGTGTTTCCAGCCTTACCAAAAGCCTTGTACTTGTATGTTTCTTTTAGTCCACAGCTTTTTGTTGTTTTGCAGCTTTAGTTGTGTCTCTATTAAACACAAAGAACAAAGTACAAAGAAAAACAAGACACAAAGCATGATCCAAGCTCGGCACAGGTATCAGTGTTACCCCACAGATGAAAATCTTCACTTTAATTAAACATTAAGCATAAACATATAATCCAACAAACAAAGGTAAACCGTCATCCACAATCTCATATGTTTATAAAAACAGTATAAATTTGTATTATTATTTTACAAACTGAAATTTACCCCAAAAAGAACATTTACTGTAGACTTCATTGCACCAGTAAAGTGAAATAAACAGAAGGAAGACTTGACTGTATCAGCACTGAATCACTGAGCCGTATCGGCAAACCGGAGGGCAAGTTAGGGCCTGTTCATGTTTTGTTTTTGGACTCCTATGGATGTATGGGGTCTGGAACGGCCCCTAACATTTCTCAGTGAGGGTAGATACAAGTTTTCCGCTGGCATTTTGCCACTGAACAGTTTCAAGATTAACACATACATTGACATGCTGGAGATATAAAATCTGCCCCACAGGTCAATGTGTGTAGCTGTATGGATAACCTTTCCTAAAAAAACAATGCATTCAAAGGCAATGCACATTATATATAATGTTCTACTGTATAGAAGAGCATATATGACAATGTTTATGCCGTCACATTCTAGTCCTTTTGGTATAAGCAGAATGCATGAAGGCTCCCTTGTATGTGCAACATGTGCACGTGGTGATGGTAACCAAAGAGCATTCACACAACTGTATACTGAGGGTATGATGTAATCATGTGAAACAGGATTGAAATCTTCAGGGCGTTGCATAAGATTGGAAGAAAAAAAAAAAAGCATGTATATGGTGACGCAGCTCAGCCAGCATCATAAACCTGTAGATAGAGGTGGCACTGCTGTGAAGGGAATCGGCCATGCTCATAGAATTCTGGTAAACCCCTTTAAAGGGACACTGTTACCAAGTTTTGCCATCCCATCTGACAGCAGCGTAGGGTAGAGATAGAGACCCTGATTCCAGCAATGTGTCACTTTCTTAGCTGCTTGCTGTCATTTTGATCAAATTCCCGTTTTTTTTCCGCTGCAGTAAATTAATAAAGTGGATTACTTGATAAGTCCTATAATGTTTATCTCCAGGTGATTAAACAGGGATTTTATGAAAACTACAATGAGCAGCCCAGTAAGGCTGCCTTCACACTACGGATTGGATTTGATCTGTGGCTGTCAGGGTGAACCTGATAGCCCCAGACCGGATCAGATCAGCACACAGAACTGGAGGGCTAATATGCCCTCCAGTCCAGTGTGCAGCTCCCCACGAGCCGCGGTCCTGAAATAATGGCGTGCAGCCGCAGGTGTCCGGTTCCCGGATCCTCCCAATCCGGCCCCATAGGCTCCCATGTTAGGGAGTGTCGGATTGCCCTGGATCCGCGAGAAGGCAATTAGGGAAGATTTTTCTCCTCGACAAAAAAATTGCAAGCAAGTTTTTGTGTCCGTGTGAAAAATCTGAATTTCTCGGAGAGATGGAAATCGGATGGCAGAGAGCTGCCATCTGCCTCCATAGGATACTATGGGGCCAAAATCCGGTTCAGGGCTGTCTGGCTCAAGCTGACAGCCACGGATCGGATACAATCCGTGTGTGAAGGCAGCCTAAGTGACACATCGCTGGAATCGGGTCTCTGTCTCTAAATTATACTGCTGTCCAATGAGATAGTGAAAACCTGGTGACAGAGTCCCTTTAACCACTAACATATATGTGATGTCACAGCCACAGCCATGGTAAAAATGACCGACGCATCAGTAGAGATGTAGCACAGAAGTGTCAAGGGGTACACTTCGTTTTTTTTCTGTTTTATTCAACAGTACAATCCTATGAACTTTAATTTAAATATGGACATTCCCTTAAAGATTTAGGCTGGAATTACAATCCTACTTACATGCGAGTCTCTCAGACGTGACTCGGAGCAGTGACCCTGAACGGCCTCTTCCCTCTCTGGATGGGGTGTGATGCTGCACAAAAACACAAGCAGCTGACACTCCCGTCCGGAGAGGGAGAGGCCATTCAGGGTCACTGATCCAAGTCTCGTCCAAGAGACTCACATGTAAGTAGGATAGTGTGTTTCCACCCTCAGAGGAAACAGTTTACTTTAAGGTTTAGTGTACAATATGAACATCAGAAGTCTTTAGCAATGTATCCAAGAACAATCCACTTCCAATCAATTATTGTATGAAGTGCAAAAAAAAACCATGATAGAATGCGGAATAAATAATGTGACCGTGCCTCTGTGTAACAATGCATTGTGGGAATCATATCACACCTCGCTACAGCCGTGTGCATTTTGACAATATATATTTATTAGGCGGCCGTCACACGCTGAGATATCTCTAGCGATATTGTAAGCGATCACGTGCACGTGCAATCGCTTACAATATCGCTCACATCACTGGTGAGATGTCACACAGACAGACTCACCAGCGATGTGGAGCCGCGATATCGCTGGTTACTATGGTACACATCGGTTACTAGGCGCCGCGCGTCGCTTAGTTACCCGACGTGTACCATAGTTACCATCTCCAAGCATAGACTCTGCGCTGGGAAATCGCTCATCGTGGTGTTATACACCACGATGAGACAGATCGTCAAATCGCTCATCGCTAGATCTGAGAACCGGAGCTCAGATCAGCGATGTCACGATCAAGCGATTTAACATCGTAAATCGCTTGATTACATGCAACGATTTCTTGGCCGATATCGCTTAAGCGATCAAAAAGGAGATCGCTTAAACGATATCGGGCAAGAAATCTTTGCGTGTGACGGCCGCCTTACACAGACCAGTGGAATCTTACTGGGTGCTCCATTCTCAACATTATTTACTTGCAGTTAATAGAACAAATGTGGCATATGTCGGCCTGCAGACTTTAATGTCTAGATGAGGATGGACAGTGTGACCTCATTCACATTATGGTACTCAGTATTTGCAAGTTGGAACCAGGAATAGATGATTGTAGATTTCTCTAAGATGTCACCTCTTCTACCCATGCACTCTTGGTTTTGGTTTGTAAATACTGACCACAATAGTGTATATATAGTGCATATTCTTCATCCATTACCAGCATTCTGACAAAACGAACACTTATGTATCCATGGGCATGTATAGTGTTAAAAATCCATATTCTGGTCTGATCTTTGAACAGTTGTGAATAAGGCAGACACATGAAGGTACACAGCTGGACAGAGGTTGGATTTTTAAGCCTTGAGCCAGAGTCACAATCTAGACTGCCTCATTTGAGCCTAAAAGGCTCTCTAAGTGGGGTCAGAAGAGCCCATACCCATCCTTAGTGAAGCTGACCATACTCAGTAGAGGAAAAAAAATGGTCAAACCTGTACAACTCTTGACTCCATGGCAGAATGGATTCCATCATCCTTTATTACCAAGATAAAATGCTACCTGAATACTTGAACAATCTTATTTCTCTTTCTCATGGATATAAACATGCACAATCTGCCTCACTTGCAGGATTTTGGCTGCAGATGCAAACTTGTGCTATTTCTCCAGTACTGAAAGTGAGGCTGGATTTACTAACAGCAGTTGCCCGCTACTAATACAGCCCCTTCTAATTCTACATGTTCCCTCCCCCAGGTAAAAGAGAAGAGCCTGTACTCACCTCCTGTGCTGGCGCTGTTGATAATCACAGTTCCGAGGCTCAAGTGACATTGTAACGTTATGGGAGCTTTGCATCTAGTCACCGCCAGCTTATTTTACAACCAACCGCCCCCCCCCGCTTTCGGACCAAATCAACAGGAAGTGACGGTGTGGCAGCTGCTGCTCCTATCTTGATTGCCAAGTTGGTCTGAAGCAGCGATTGGGCTCGAGGCGTTTGACGTCACAAGGTCACGTGAACCCTGATTACCAACGGTGCCTGCATTGGAGACGAGTACAGGCTCTTCTGTTTTAAATGGGTATAGACATGTGGAATCAGAAGGGTTGTCCTAAGTGCTCAACAAGCCCTTTAAAGCTATTACATGCCTCACATCACACAAGTATTGCTTAACGTGAATCTGTCACAACATTTTGCTACCGAAAAGGGGGAAAGAGTCCCTGATTCCAGCAATAAGTGAGATCATTTGAGGATTAGAAACCTGCGGGCATGTAGTCCAATCACATCCCACCACTAATCATGGATAAAACATAATGCTGTAGTGTGCTGGCAGCCAGTAAGTGACATTACTGTAATCGGCTCTCTGCCCCTACATTATGCTGCTCTCAAATGGCATAGCAAAAACCTGGTGACAGATTCTTTCTAAAAGGTTAGTCAGGCTGTGTTCACTTTCATATTAATCCTTGTGATGTGTGCTGATCCTTGTGTTACCTTCTGCCATTGCACTAGAATCGATCATTGTTCACAATACAAAGTGAGCAGAGTCATAATCCTTTCAGCCGCACTTTCCTAGAAGATCAAGGGAATCTGTCAGCACACAATGAGTGGTCAAGACAAATACAGGCACTCGGTGCACCCCGGAGGTGGCCAAACATTGAAGGACACTGATCTTTAACCTTGTCAGGCTCTAAAAAGCCAGAACGGTCAAACTAGAGGGTGACAGAGCACTTACATTTATGCCCAGGCCATGATGCACTGAGCGCCTTTACTTGGTTTGAGCAGTAATTCTGAGCAACTTTCCATGCCTCCTGTTTCAGTGCACAGTAGACATGTAGAAGTGACATTTTTGTGCATACAACAAATGCAGTGTATTGATTAAGTTTGCAGTTGCCTATTACAACCAATTTCCTGGTGTTTTTACTCAGAGATAATTTTTTTTTTTTTTAAAGAAGCATACTATAAACTAGATCAGGATAAAGATCCGTAATAAAGTTGTATTACACAACTAACCATTCGGCAAGAGCCATTGGATCACTCAAGTAATCCAAACTTCATAAATATTAGCTGAAAACCTGAGAGATGAGATCAGCTGCAAGAACTCAAGCTATAGCCCCTTGTATTAAAATCATAATGTAAGAAAAGCCGTGTATATGATGGCAGGATTTTCACAAATGAAAAAGGTCTTGATCTATAAGACATTGGATGGATGTTCCTTCAGTTACTGTAATGAAGAGTCCGTGCTCCATGCATTATGTAGAGTTACTCTGATGGGGGAAGACAAGAAGGGTCCTATTAACTAAGTTCTAATGAGAGCTGTGTGAAGATCGATATCTTGGTGGACCCTTGGTGGAGACAATTAAGGCTGCCTTCACATTTGCGTATGTGAATGCAGCTTATGCTGCGTTCGCATACGCATTCAAACGCATGCGCACTGCGTTCCTATGTTTAACATAGGAACGCATAGTTGCTGCGTTCGGGTGCGGACGATATCTGCTCCTTCCGGTGTCCCGCGTCCGCACCCGGGACGCAGCATGTCGCGTCCCTGGTGCGGGCGAGAGTGTGTGATTTGTGCGCAGGCATCCGCACAGATCACTAATGGCGGGCAATGAGAGCGCACGGCGGTCTGCAAGCATCTGCAGACCGCCGTGCGCTCCATTATAAACATAGGGGCCGCGGTCTGCATGCAGATGCATCTGCAAAACGCTGCAGATGCATCTGCAAGTCTGAAGGCAGCTTAAATTCAGTCAACCTTTTCACCTATCTTCATGCGGCCAATTGTATTTGGATGACACAGTCTTTCTGCTCCAGCCTCCATTTTTCAGCACAGAATGACTGTTCAGACGAAGCACAGGCGCTTATGTATCATGGTGGGGTTAATCATTTAAATACACCTTGTTGACCGTTCCTCTCTCCCATTGTGGATGAGCCACTCTGGCTTCTTAGAGCCAAAGAAGGATGGAGAAAGATTGAAAACAAGAAAAAAAAAAATAACTAATTAAGGCTTCTCTCAAAAGCATTTTCTTGTGTGAAAAACGAATCGATCTTCATCAGTTTCATCCCTTCTTTCAGTTCATGTGTCCATTATTACCACCGATGTATCATCATTTTTCTTGTGTGCACAAAAGTAAGAGAGAGATTCCAAGCAACAGACGGCACAAAGGATGTAACACAAATGGCATCAGTGTGCAGACTTTCCCCCTTTCCCCCCCCCCACCTTGGGTATGGTGCCTCTGTGAATCAGATCAATATCAGATGTGGAATTTTTTGTGGACACTTGAACAGCCCCATAGAACATATATCTTCATTATAGTTTGGATAGTACATGAATCACGGATGGCACATGCCCGCGAGTATCATGCACAGGTCACATTGTTGGCTCAGGAACAGTGAACGATACCCACTGGGTGTTAGTAGCTTTGCCCGTGTCGAGTTATGTTTCTTCACCATGATGGTGGATAAAGTATGACTGAACAACACCTTTAACTTCCCTAAGTGTTAAAGTTACTCTATTCTGTTCCATTCTCATTGTATGAAGCCAGGCTCTTAACTGTATACTTAGTTTTCCCAAACCTGAAAAAGTAACTGAATTGTTCATTAAAAATACATAAGACTGTGCAAATAGCAAGCCCCAGCAGGCCATGTGCAGGGTATTAGGTTCATTACAAGCCAGTGGGATATCTTCTAATTAGTCATCTACAGGTGAGATGTCATTTCTTATATTTACATTGTTTCATGTTAAGACAAACGTTAAAGAACAAAACGCTGCAACTAAAACAATCATTAGAAAATAAACGGTTTGATTATAAAATCCAACTCTCCAAATTATAAGTAGTGCAGTAAACTTAAGTTACCATCGGTATAAAATAGTAGTTTTAAGACGAGACCTCTCCCTACTGAGGAAAAAGAAAAAGCTTTTGTTTTAATTTAGATTATTTGTGCAGACAGGTTAATAATTTAGCACAGTATCTCTACTGTAAGATTGCGTGGCACTGTTCACATTCCAATTTAGTAAACACCCTTACAGCTGAAAAGAGTTCATGGCGGGTCGTGGGTTTAGAAGAAAACGCTCGCCTTTATCTTAGACTTTCAGACTCCACTGTCTTAATGTCCAGAACATCGGGCTCGGTGGATTCCTCGCTAGGTGACTCTAGAGATGGAGTGGACACCTCAGTGGGGCTGCAGAGCGCTGAGTCTGGTGTAGGTACAGCCTCCAGGTTCTCCACTTCTTCCAGGTGACTTACTGAACTTGTCTCGCTCATCGCATCAGAGTTTCTCGACAGTCTTTTGAACAACTTTTGACCTGTTACAGCCATAAAAACATACAAAAAATAATCATGATACGTTCTGCAATGCATAGACTTGACATCACTTCCACCAAGAAATAATCATATTGTAACACAAATACCACAGACAGCAGGCAGACAAGCACGGGAGCTGCTTATTATTGACCAAAATGAGTCTGGTCCAGACAAGTGCATCCTGCAATTGTTTATTTACTTTTTAAAGAGGACCTGTCACACCCCTGGTGCTATGCTAACTGAATGCAGCATGTCTGTAAGCTGTTAAAAAGACTATATCAAGTTTATAAATAAGGAGTTCAGAGGGACTTACTCAGTAATGAGTCCTCCCCGCCTCCAGCCCTCTCTGCGCCACCTCCTTTATGTGTCTGCCCTCCTTCCCCACCTCCAGCCCTTTCTGTGCCACCTCTGGTTCAGCCTCCTTTATGTGTCTGCCCTCCTCCCCACCTCCAGCCCTTTCTGTGCCACCTCCTGTTCAGCCTCCTTTATGTGTCTGCCCTCCTCCACACCTCCAGCCCTCTCTGTGCCACCTCTTGTTCAGCTGCCTTTATGTGTCTGCCCTCCTCCCCACCTCCAGCCCTTTCTGTGCCACCTCTTGTTCAGCCTCCTTTATGTGTCTGCCCTCCTCCCCACCTCCAGCCCTTTCTGTGCCACCTCTGGTTCAGCCTCCTTTATGTGTCTGCCCTCCTCCCCACCTCCAGCCCTTTCTGTGCCACCTCCTGTTCAGCCTCCTTTATGTGTCTGCCCTCCTCCACACCTCCAGCCCTCTCTGTGCCACCTCTTGTTCAGCTGCCTTTATGTGTCTGCCCTCCTCCCCACCTCCAGCCCTTTCTGTGCCACCTCTTGTTATGCCTCCTTTATGTGTCTGCCCTCCTCCCCACCTCCAGCCCTTTCTGTGCCACTTCTTGTTCAGCCTCCTTTATGTTCTGCCCTCCTCCCCACCTCCAGCCCTTTCTTGTTCAGTCTCCTGTATGTGTCATCGCTGAGGTCTGGAGGTGGGGAGGACACTGGCAATAGCTATGACTCATTACTGAGTAATTCCCACCAGACTCCTTATCTGTACACTTTATAAAGTCTTATTAACAGCTTACAGGGAGGCTAGAGACATGAAGGACCCTTTCCCTGAATGCAGCAGACACACTGCATTCAGTGCTGCATTCAGTTAGCATAGCGCCAGGGGGGTGACAGGTCCTCTTTAATTTGAACCATGGATCCATGTAAAAATTATTTTATGTGCACAGGCATAATGGATCAGTGTGCTGTCTGCTGAGCAGACATTTCGAGAATATAGCCATATTAGTGTTAGTAGGAGGCACACACGGGTCTGCTCTAAGACCCATTTCCACCTAAATTTGTTGTGTGTTAATCTTCTCCCTTTTACAGCTTGTGACTTGGGCAGTAGAGTATAACCACTCACACGGTCATGCCACTTACAGACTGAGAGAACAGTGTGGCCTCATCCACAGACACATAGCTAAAATATGTCAGCAGCCTTCTAAAAGATGGATATTTGTATATTCCCATAGACACACATCTACTAGACAGAAGCCAAAAAAGTGTTCTTCCTGATGGCAGATGTGCCTGCATACCAGGGCTGAAGAGTCGTAAGCCAAACCACCGACTCCACAACTCCCTCATACATGCCTCATGTTTAAGTTATAAAGGTATTGAAGTACAATGCTAACATCAGGATTTAATCATTATTATGATACAATAATCAAGATATTTAGAACATAATTCATAATAACAATTAGCACATTCTGCATTGAACTACTGTAACCAATTTATTATAGGTTTTAGGAGTCAGTCTCTTTTATACCGAGTCCACAGCCCTGCTGCATACATAACTTAATTGGAAGGGAAAGAAGCTCAGCAGACTGGTTTCCTATACACAAGGCCACTGCAAAGAGAAACGTATACCTGGCGGTATAAATTTTTTACCAATGGTTTTCCATGGTGGTTGGATAACCGTGCAGCCATCTAGACTATGGCCATTATAGGGCAAATAGCTTCTGAGCAATCTGTATATAGCATAAGGTTACTTCCAAGTGGGGCTGATTCACAGACGATTTATGGTGCTCTTTGCTTTACATTTCTGCAACAAAATCCATAGTAGATCCCATGTGAACATATCTTATGCATGTGTCCACACGGACCAGATATGTGCGGCTCCAATCTTTCCCTGAGGAGTCTATGCTGCCAAGGGGACAGCACAGAAGTGAAGACACATCTCCATACAGTACCTGGATGTCTCTTTGCATGTCCCAGGGTTGGAGTTGAGGGAGGACTTGTTTCAGTCGCCTGTGCCTTGGACATATATGTTGTTTCTGTTGATTCTAATGATCCTAAAAATCAAGAAGACAATAAAAAGCTCTGAAATGGGTCGATTATAACATTAGAGAGACATTAGAGGCTAAAAAAACACATTTGGTCTCCCATTTGGTGAATTCTCAATGCATATAGTAGGCTAAGTGCATGCACGCAGTGCACAAATAGCCCTGTTACTATCATCAGTATTAGCCAGTCAAAGTGTCAGATTGGTGAAGGAGTAATTCCCATTGTCTCACCTGCTGTTAAGTTGAATGTTCTCCCCTTTGGTGTTGCTTGAACAGGAGAAAGCCAGTTAAGAACTGAGCCAACCAGAGGGATCTGGCGCAAAACTCCCTGAAAACAAGAAAGTATTAAGCACAGGTTAGTGGTTTAAGGAAACATCTCATGTACTGTGGTGGCCGGTGACCATTCAACACAGCCTTCGTCTTACCTCCTCCATCAGCCGCTCCTCATTCGCCCTCTGCAGTTGGACTTCAGCTTCCAGGATACCTTTCCTGACTACTTCAGTCATATTCTCAAGGAGCTGCACAAACAGATGCAAAATAGCAAGAATGAAAATGGAATTACAATGTACAGTGGTGTATGAAAGTTTCCTTTCCGAGTTTTCCACATTTCTGCATAAATATCAAAAACTATATGAAGAAATCAAATCTAACAGATTAGTTAGAATAATTAGACTTTCATTGAGAAAAATGGTCAAACATCAAGTCTGTTTGTGACAACAGTGAGCCTCTGCTTTCACTATATGTAGTGACCCCCTAGATGCAGCGATAACTGCATCTAAACATGTCCGGTAATTGGCGATTTGTCTTGTCATTGGCTTAGTGGAATTTTAGCGGATTATGCCTTACAAAACAGCTTCAGCTCCATTAAATGTTAGTGGGTTTTCACCCATGAACTGCTCATTTCATGTCCCTCCGCAACATTTCTATAGGATTAAGCACAGGACTTTGGTTACAGAAGAATATTGGACTGGCCACGTCATTCTTTTGTAAAATGACTTGTGTGCTTTGGGTCATTGTCTTGCTGCATGACCCACGTGCTCATGAGAATCGCCATCCTTCCCTGCTTTGTGTGGATGACCCACCCTACGTCATCCAGACAGCGTTCTCCATTGTACTTATGAGTGCACGCCCTTGTCTCTCAAGTGATAGCAGAGCAAAGTACTGTAAAACTCAGACGCAGGGAAAGGTCAAAGAGCGCCAGCGTAGTGTGCATGATGCAGGACGGCGATCGAAATAGGAGGTATCAGATCAAGACCAGCGACACCCATCGGACCGCCCGGATGGGGAGTATAATAAAGGCTGTTTTTTCACATTTACAGATCGGCTTCTAGAATGCTGTATATAAGGGTTTACTGGTGGTGGCTGCAGCATTCAGGGAAAAAACCTGGTGACTGGTTCACTTTAAGGCTTAGTTTGGCACCTTCTGCTCACAGTGACTGCTGTATTTTGAGGTCAGTTCTAAAATCATTTTTTTCTGATGGGAATCTTCACATCAGAACCTTTTATTACTCTGGACGTAGATAAGAATATAAGCAGGCGTCGCATATTTGTACAAATCATAAAAGTGCTCAGTGCAAAAAGCAAGGGACTGTCTGCGTAGGTTACAGGTAGTCAGACCCTTAAAAAACTGTCCCGTTATTTACATATATAAAATGGTGTCTGCGCAGAGACCCACATTCACATCATAGGTTTACATATAATAGTGCCATACATATCAGTATCCTGCGTGATGCTGGATAGAAAATACACATAAACAGTGGATAAGCATGTTCATTGTCATCCTAGCAGCTAGTTGCATACCAGATTAGAAGGCACATATAAGAAAATACCATTGTGTGGGTACAGGGCACAGCACCTAGATTGCACTGCGGGTGGACAGTTAGCAAGCTATGGTCAGGTTCGCATAATTACCAGAGCCGTCACCGGCCATCAGCACTGAGCAGCAGGGGTGAGCAGGGGGTGGTCCGGACCACTAGGGGACCCCAACGCGTTTCGTGACCTTAGAGTGCCGGTCACTTCATCAGGGGATGCTCTGGGCTCCTCTGTTGGACATTTTTATGTCGGCTCCGTCACCGGAAGTGACGTTACGCAAGCCGGTCACCTGACCGGAACTGTGCGCGCTCGCGTCACAGGACGCTGCACCGCCCACCGCGCCGACGTCGGGCCGCACTCGCACGCACGGTCGCAGGGACGCGTCACCATGGCGATCGTGCGTGCATGGGGCACAGACATCAGCGCTGGCAGACAGGAGATCCTGCAGCGCGGCGCGCACAGTGTACAAGGACCAAAAAAGAAGAACTCTGCAACTGTTATGTAATCAATTACTCCAGTATACACATATACTCCCTTATCATATTCTGACAATATCCCATAACAATTCATGGTAACCAGTATGACATATTGGTGGAGTCTTTTTCTGGTTCTTCAATATATTATGCAGAATTCAGTATGCAGTCCTCAGAATCTTCCTAAGAGACCTTGCTTGTCATTATGACAAGCAAGGTCTCTTAGGAAGATTCTGAGGACTGCATACTGAATTCTGCATAATATATTGCAGAATTCTGGTTCTTCAATATATTATGCAGAATTCAGTATGCAGTCCTCAGAATCTTCCTAAGAGACCTTGCTTGTCATTATGACAAGCAAGGTCTCTTAGGAAGATTCTGAGGACTGCATACTGAATTCTGCATAATATATTGAAGAACCAGAAAAAGACTCCACCAATATGTCATACTGGTTACCATGAATTGTTATGGGATATTGTCAGAATATGATAAGGGAGTATATGTGTATACTGGAGTAATTGATTACATAACAGTTGCAGAGTTCTTCTTTTTTGGTCCTTGTACACTGTGCGCGCCGCGCTGCAGGATCTCCTGTCTGCCAGCGCTGATGTCTGTGCCCCATGCACGCACGATCGCCATGGTGACGCGTCCCTGCGACCGTGCGTGCGAGTGCGGCCCGACGTCGGCGCGGTGGGCGGTGCAGCGTCCTGTGACGCGAGCGCGCACAGTTCCGGTCAGGTGACCGGCTTGCGTAACGTCACTTCCGGTGACGGAGCCGACATAAAAATGTCCAACAGAGGAGCCCAGAGCATCCCCTGATGAAGTGACCGGCACTCTAAGGTCACGAAACGCGTTGGGGTCCCCTAGTGGTCCGGACCACCCCCTGCTCACCCCTGCTGCTCAGTGCTGATGGCCGGTGACGGCTCTGGTAATTATGCGAACCTGACCATAGCTTGCTAACTGTCCACCCGCAGTGCAATCTAGGTGCTGTGCCCTGTACCCACACAATGGTATTTTCTTATATGTGCCTTCTAATCTGGTATGCAACTAGCTGCTAGGATGACAATGAACATGCTTATCCACTGTTTATGTGTATTTTCTATCCAGCATCACGCAGGATACTGATATGTATGGCACTATTATATGTAAACCTATGATGTGAATGTGGGTCTCTGCGCAGACACCATTTTATATATGTAAATAACGGGACAGTTTTTTAAGGGTCTGACTACCTGTAACCTACGCAGACAGTCCCTTGCTTTTTGCACTGAGCACTTTTATGATCGTCCCCTGCCTTATCCGGTTTTTGTCAATTCCAATAAAATTTGATATTTTGCATTATATTCAAGTCTTTACTCCTTCTCTATGATATGCAAATTCTCTGGAGTAGCTTTTGAAGTATGCCCTCTAAAAATAGTTTGGTTTACTTCTTACTATGGAACTTTGTTTGTTAATATTTGTACAAATGTTTATACCTTTGAGTTTTCTTCAATCTCTCGGCCCATGACGGCAATGGTTTCTACCAACTCTGAGACATCCAAGTCTTCTGTTGCCATTCCAATATAGATACAGTTTTTCTCAGCCCCAAACTCAGGACCTGCAATCAAAAGGAGACAAAAAAATTATATTAAAGCAAGAAATATAATGTACCGTACACCCAATGTTTCCAGAAGTAATTCAGTCATCGGTTTACCAGTGAGCCAAATGGTACTGAGTAGATCTACAACTCTTCATAGCTCTCAATATCACCTGATGGTGCATTGTATGTGAACTCACTGGCCAACTATACAGCTTTACAGACAAATTACAAGGTTAAAAGGTTAATCCTACCTTCAGAGAGGAGTCCATTTGGCTTGTAAAAAGGAGATTTTTGTGTACTCACCGTAAAATCCTTTTCTTTTAGCTTCCAATTGGGGGACACAGAACCATTGCTTCTGTGTCCCCCAATGAGGCGAAGGAGAAAAAACAAGCAACTTTGCGATTTTCTCATTATTTTTGCCTGTTCTCTTCATATATTTTCTTTTTATTTAAATATTTGCTACAAGTTGCATAGTGCTTGTAAGTACTGCATCAATGCTGGCTGGAGCGCTCTGCTGGCTCCAGATCCATGATTCACTGCGCCTCCAATCCTCATTTAGTATCAGCGGGCAGCACAGTTTAGACCTGATCTGTCAATCGATCAGGAGAACCTACTTCCCAGCAATCATAAGGTTTATGAGGCTCAGGAGTGATCTGCTCCTGAATACAGAAGATGGATTAACCCCATAAGATACATAAATGAAGCTATTAACATAAAGGCACCTGTAGAATACAGTTTTCATTCATTCAAAGGAAACAAGACAAATGTATGAACACTGAAGTCTGACCTCTGAGGTCCCCACTAATCCTGAGAACATGACGGCCCAAAGCTCCCTGTTTGAATGGAGTGGTGGTGAGCACCAGTCCCATGTAAAGCAGTGGTCGCAACATGTTCAGTACCACTCCATTCACACAAGAAGCTTTGGGACCCTTGTTTTCAAGATCAGTGGGGATCTCATTGGTCATATCCCTAGATGGCCAATATAGATGGTTTATGGACAACCAGTTTAAAGAGAATCTGTCAGATGATTATCTAAGTACAAACCTACTGGTATCCTGGAATAGGAATTGGGCACCACTTTCAGGATCAATAACTTTTGTTGCTTTACTTTCTCCTGTTGTCTTGCTGTAAATGCCAGAGAATTTAGTGCTGTCTACCAGCTAGTCAAGCATATGTAAATCCAAACTGATTATGCACAGCTCCCCCCACCCACCTCTCAGTAGATTAAAGTGAAGGTTTTACCACTAATGCCAGCACAGGAAAGGTGGGCAGATTTTGGGCATGGGAGGTAGGGCATATACAACTTGTATTTACATATGCTTGACTAGCCGACACGCGACGCTGAATTCTCCAGAGCTTACAGCAAGACAACAGGAGACGGTGGAGCGATAACAGTTACTGATCCTGAAAGCGCTGCCCCATCCTTATTCCAGGATACCATTACAAACGCTCAACTAGTCAGCGTGGGACACTGAATTCTCCAGAGCTTACAGCACGACACTAAGATAAAGTAGAGTAATAAAAGTTACTGATCATGAAAGGGTTGCCCAAGCTCTATTCCAGAACACCATTAGTATTGTACAAGAAAATCACCCGACAGATTCCCTTTAACTTCAATTACAACTGTGTAGTCATCCTTTCCAACAACTGCAAACATAATAAAAATATGGCATATCACAATGCCAGTAAAGCTTCCCCCAGGATGAAGCCGTTATACTAAGCGGCGACACGCGTTGGGTCCTGCCGCTGTGTGTTCTGACAGCCAGTTTCTTGCTTGGTGACTATTTGTCCTTTCTGACTTTTTCATTATAGGTGGCTGATGATTTAGTTCCTCACTAACATGTTGGACTATTTCTCTTTCTATGTTATCTTCTCAGGTTCTCCCTCTAGATGGTTTTTTATCCCCTGTATCTTCCTGAACTGATGTTCATTGTATAAGGAATTACAGGGTTCGTACTTACTCACCCTGGGCCATAACATTAGATATTTTGGTCATTCCCATGTACATCTAGGGTGTAGATAGGTTCTCTGTAGGCTCTTTTATTATATTGAGCCCCTCTGTCCAATAGGGTACCTGAGTTTCTATCATTGTCACCAGGCATTGAATGATTTATTGACTCTGTTTTTACAGAATGTCAGTTGTGTTATGTATACTAAGCTTAAGAGCACACAGCCGTTGTGTGATGGTGCTTTACCCACCACATTTTTAAATTGTTTTTAACCTTTGTATACCTGTTTGTCACATGCTGTTTTGCCCCTTTATCTCAATAAAAATTGATTACATTTTCTGATAATCACTCTGTGATGTGCCTTGATGTTTCTGATCGCTGTCGTCCATACACACTACTTTGTCTTTTTTTTTTTGCTATCTCTAGCAATTAGACTACTGCTCATAGCAGAATTGCAAACAAGGACCGAAAAGTGGTAGACACTTGCAAGACTTATGGAGGACATATAATCCGTATAACAGTATCAATATGGCTATGGCTTTTCTTTAATTATGTAAAATTGTTATGACAATAAGGCCCCTATTCTATAAAGTTTTTACACCCAAAAAGTGTTGTAACAGCTTTGATAAGTCACAAAATGTTGGCGTAATATGGAGTTGTCAAAATGTAGCTACATTTGGCATTTTCTCACCAGTTTCTCCCTGTTGTGCTAAAATGGCTGGAACTGGGGAAGGACAGAGGTGCGTGATGCCTCAGCTGGTCTAATTCATTATGAGCTCTGTCATGTACTACTGCAGAAATCTCACTCCAGTCCATGACTGGAGTAAGATTTGTAACAAGGGGCATGTCATTTCTGCAACGTGTTGGGATTCATTAATATGCATGCGCCTCTTAACGATTTAGAAGCGTCTGAAACCACCACGCCCTCTCATCACGGCAGGAGAGAAAATTGCCATTCTTGTATTGGGGCCGAAGGTTCAGTTTGCACTTTTTTAATGGTTTATGTCCATAGTGGAGTCATAACAGCCATGGGGAGCAATCAGATTTTCGGTATTTTAATCTTGGCTCATTCACAAAACTCCACAAATGGATTAGTCTTACACTTGGATCGACGGGAAATCTTGTAATGATGTATGGCTGTATTTAAGTGCTTACAAGACAGAGCTGGAAAGCTATGGGTTACCAAAGAGAAAAATTAATGGCATGCTATTTTGGGAAGGCAAACACACTGGTTTCTGTACAACGACATATAATCAATACCGGAAGAGAATGAGAGATCAGACTCCAATTCATTTAGCTTCTTCAGCAGCGACACATTAATCTTCTCTAGTTCTGCTTCTCGCTTGCTGACATCCAGCTCCTCACTTACATGTTCGTACCTTGGAAGTAGGAAAAAGACATGAACATTAAGACTGAACAAAAAACAAAACCGGCTCCGGCTGCTAACTGCTACAATGCAAGGGATACAGCTGCAATTTTCATGCTCATCTGGATAATCATCCTACTGATGGTATCTGCTCAGAAATGAGGTTGAAGGATCCAGTAGGCTTGCTACTTTAAGGGAATCTTTCAGCAGGTTTTTGCTATATAAGCTGCAAGGGTTAATACAGATATTTGTCTCTTATCTCAAAGTGTGTTTGTGAAGGTACCGTCACACGAGGCAATATTACTTGCAATTTCAGTGGCAATTTGCTGGTTGCAGTGAAATCATGGACACATTGTTCTATTTTGTTGCTGTGTACAAATGTAACAATGTGTCCATGATTTCACTGCAAAAAGCAAATTGCCAGTGAAATTGCATGCAATATTGCCGCGTGTTACGGTACCTTCAGCTTCCTAGCTTGATCATTAAGCCCCCGTCACACATAATGAGATCGCTAGCGAGATAATTGTAACGTCTCAGGTTGTGTGACGTAACAGCGATCCCACTAACGATATCGCTAAAGCCCCGTCACACTAAACGAGATTGCTAGCGAGATCGCTGCTGAGTCACGAATTTTGTGACGCAACAGCAACCTCAACAGCAATCTCGCTTTGTGTGACACTTAGCAGCGATCAGGCCTCTGCTGTGAGACCGCTGCTTGTTACAAACTGTTCTGGACCATTTTTTGATCGTTGGGGACCCGCTGAGCAGCACACATCGCTGTGTTGACAGGGACAACGAACAACGATCTCAATACTACAGGTCTGAGAAACAGGGTCCCACCGACCTCCATATCATTCCGGATCGTTGCTGCGTCGCTGGTGAGATCTGACTGTTTGATATCGCACCAGCGATCCCGGCAGGTCGGATCGCTGTCAGGATCACTGGTGCGTAGCCAAGTGTGACAGTGAGAGACCAGCGATCTCACAGGCTGGTAACCATGGTAAACACCGGGTATCTAGGCAGCACGCGCTGCCTAGATACCTGGTGTTTATCATGGTTACCAGCGCTAAGCAGGGAGGACGCTGGTAACTATGATAAACACCAGGTATCTAGGCAGCGTGCGCTGCCTACATACCCGCTGTTTATCATAGTTACCAGTGATGTCGAGGTGGCTCCCTGGTCCCTGGGGAGATCTGCCTGTTTGACAGCTCCCCAGTGACCAGGTAACGACGCACCAACGATCCCTACAGGATCGTTATCGTTGTCGGGATCGCTGGTGCGGCGTTGTGTGTTACGGGAGCTTTAATTGAACCCAGCAGGTCTCTGCTCCCCTCTGTGATTTCCAGCCTCTGTCACTAGAAGTGTACACTGAAGGCCTGGTGTGGAGGGTGGGGGCAGCTCTCCCAGCTCAGCTAGATGCCTAAAACTTAAATCTTTGTGTCAGAACCGCTGCACTCAGGAATATAAGCCATACTTCGTTGGATTCAGGGTCTCTTTGCCTACATCATGTTGCTCTCAGATGAGGAAGCAAAAACCTGCTACAAATTCCCTTTAAGGAGACTGTCCACTCGAAAAATTATTTTTTGTTATATCTGATATATAAATATATTAAATATACTAATCTAAGATACTTGTATCACTAAGGCTCCACTCGTGAGAAGGGGACTGATTGATTACGGTATTAGAATGAGTCAGTCAGCCCCTTCACAGCATTGATGATGTGCTGAAAGAGAAAAAACACCTGGGGAATGGATCTGTCGGCATCCAGAACTGATGCTGAAACTAAGACATCAGTGGGGCATTGATGATGCATAAGTATCAGTAAGATATTATATGGGGCAGCCCCTTTAAAGGGAATCTGTCAGCAGGTTTTTGCTATGTAAGCTATTGACAGCATGTTGTAAGGGTGAAAAAAATCAACTGTGCATCTCTCATCAATGTGTGTGCTATTGTTTACTTAAACTAAAGGCTTTATCACCTGGTGGTTACCATTACTGGACTACTTTGTCATGCTCACACCAGTCTGACACACTCCTTACATTATCTCTACTGAGAGCTTAGTGGGGTGGGGGCAGCTCTCTCACCTCAGCTGCATGAGTACAACTAAATGCTTTCGTTGTCTGAGAACGACTACAGTCAGTAATCTATGTGATACATCGTTGGATTCAGGGTTTCTTTGCCTACAGTATTTTACTGTTGGTTTAAACATCAAAACCTTACTGACAGATTCCCTTAAAGTGTAATGCAGTTGTGGGGCAAACATGATAAATGTAGTTGTGCACCTTGTCCAATACCTCAGCACACCAAGACCGGCCCAGCTGTAGTCCACAACGTAGGACAGTCCAGCGACTCTTTCCACCTCTAGTCTGAACTCTTCTTTCAGCTGCAGGGTGTTGTGAATGATGGGGATCTTCACCTTTATACACTCGACCAGATGATCAACATCGTCTGTTCTTGTACCTAGAACTATTACACATATGGTGTCAGATTTACCAGGAATCACACAATATGTACACTCTGTGCCAGGTGATATGTGGTCAGGCACATTACAGGCCATGGCACAGAGATTTGCACCTGTGTTGCCGCAGATCTACATCCTACCAGTATCCTTCATATTCTGACGTCTCTGTAAGTCATAGTGACCTGTGGTTTGTTCTCATGCCGAAACGATTATGAGGAAATGTTTGAACACGATCCGGTGAAGCCATACAGACGTGTCCACAGCAGTGATGGGTCCTCTCCAGGTCACAGTCATATCGCAGGCAGTGAATTTATACTACACAGAAGTGCTATTAGTCATATTCAAAGCAGGGAATGTGATAGACCGCTTGTCCACAATCCTTTTCTTATTATTCCCTAAGCTATTCCTGAGCATTTTAAACAGATTGGTAATATACTTGCACTATAAATTCTGCCCGTCTTCTGTGTGTGTCGGTCATGTGGGATGCGACGTCACTCCAGTGTGACACCCACCTGTCACTGCTGACAATTGTGTATGGACGTTGCGAAAGTCCTGAGATTGAGTATTAATGATTCCTGCTCCTCTCCTGCACTGGCTATAAGGGCCTATACACGATCCCTGCTCCTCTCCTGCACTGGCTATAAGGGGCCCATACACGATGCCTGCTCCTCTCCTACACTGGCTATAAGGGGCCCATACACAATCCCTGCTCCATCATATGAACGGTCCATATAGGGTGTATCTGTGATCCCTGCCCCTGTCCAGCACTGGTTATAAAGGGGCCTGTACATGGTCCTTGCACCCTCTCCTGCACTGGCTATAAGGGGCACATACACAATCCCAGTTTCTGCACGGTGTATAAGGGCTCATTCAGATGTTAGAGATATTTCTCATACGCAAAAAAACTGACCGAGTTTTCATCTGTGCTTTGGAGCAGTTTTTGCCATCAGTGTTTCACCATCATTTTTTTTTGCATTATTTTGCAACCAATATCAGCAAAAAAAAGAAAATGAATGACAAAAAGATGAGGCCCATGTATCATGAAAACTCATGCAAAATGTATTTCAAAATCCCCATGAGAGAATATTTTACAGTTTTTGAAGCCGCATGTCTGCAAAAACACTAATCCGCCTGGTCAGAAATGGAAGTGAATGGCCTTAACCCTTCCACATTCCTTGGTGTTGGTGCAGAGTTTACTTGGCGTCTCATTCACACTAGGCAGCGTACAGTAACCGGATGTGAAATACACACAGTCCCAAGTCTCCAGCTTAGGGGTCAACTCATTCAAATTTCAACCAAAGGAATCGTAAAAACATCTTTGGACCATAATCCACATAGTAAGCCGGGGGTCAATATAAAAGAAATCTGCAATGTATTTAGTAATGTAATCAACTTTCAATGCAAACAATATCTATAAGTAAGTGATGTATAGTATAAACCCGGTTTAACAACCATCATACCTGCGGAGGTCATCAATGGGTTGAAGCGCACACAGGTGCCTTCATCTTCCAGTTCCACTATGTCCACACCACAGGATGGAATAAGAGCCGCCAGCTGTTCTCCGAGCTGAAAAAAAAATAGGAAATCCTCAGTCTGAAACCTAGAAAGCAAGCAATGATGAGCACATGGACGGCGCCCACCCCGGCATCCTCTTACCCATTGATTCATGGCATCACTCTCCCTTTCAATAGTGTTCAAGTTTATTGTGGAATCTACAAGGTCAAAAAACATTGTGATTATAACCAGCTACGTCCAGCACTAGGGAGTGTGAATACAAAGAAATTATTAAAATTGGTGAACATAAAAAAAACAACTTTTGTCCCCAAAGTACCAAGGTGGTATTAATAATTTCAAAACCAATGAAACAAAATTATAAAAAGTCAAATATCCCTTTTAATCTAACATCCACAAGCCTATAAAATAGAGTCTGAGTTACTCACCCGTCACTGCTCAGGTGATGGTTCTCCGTCGCTGTCTCCGGTCTTTGTTGACAGCTTGCAGTGTTGGTGTCCGGTCATGACACCACTGCAGTTAATCACTGAGCTCAGCGCGCTATTGCTGTCTACGTCACCAATATGACTGCTAAGTCCAGTATCTGGCTGCAGCGGTGCTGTGCACTCACTCATGCTGCAGCCCGTCAATATAGATCGCCACTATGGCACTGGAGTAGCTTTGGGTGAGTAAAGCTCATTTTATTATTTTTAACCTCCCCAAGACTAAAGAAACTTAACAGGATCCTGTCAGCTTGGAGCTGCTGTGCAAACTATAGGCAGCACATTATAGAACGAGCAGAGTTGATGGGTTTGGGGTTGATGGGTGTGGCAGAAGAGATTCATTATAAGAGCTCACTCAGAAATCTGTGCACAGGCCATGATGCAAAAAGAGCCACAGGTCTTTTTACTCCAACAAAGTCTCCTCAAAGGCATATGATTCTGTCAATAGACCCACGGCTGCTCCGTGCTTTGCAGGCCATGCGCGAACGATTTTCACAAACGTCTGAATGAGCCCTAACTTGTAACTTAATCATTGAAATCCATTGTTCAATATATGTTTAGGGGTCCAGGAGGCGGTCCCAATCAGTGTTAAAGGCTTTCCTGTGTGAGAGTGTATTATGGATATTCCGACAAATCATAAGACATATCTGGACAAGGGAAATACATATCCATCCTTCAATACACTGAACATATGGAACTAACAAGAGTAAAGAGCTTGCAATCTAAACTCCACATGACCCCTTGAAACTAGGAGTCCTGGTATGGACAGCAGGAATTTCCCTGAAAAGACATTAAGTCCAAGGTTTGTTTTAAAGTAGGCGGAGGAGTACCCTTTCCACAAGATACCAGAGCTTCAAAACATAACAGCAGTTGGACTAGCACCTGTGGTCAGTTATGAATATTGGGGTGTGGATAGATCCTACAAACATAGTAGACATATTTTTCAGCACCATGGCAGAATGGCGAACCTAACGAATATTTTTTTCATAAATGTGAATGCTAAATTAATATCTGGCAGCAGGATGACAATACAGACATGTCTTGTCATCTATAGAAAGAGAAAATCGTAAGAAGAAACATGGCCACGACACCTCCCTCCTGAGACCTTCAGGAGAGAAGATTTCCTGGAAATGGAGAATCTCATGTTTTTCTGCAAACTGAAGTCACATCCATGACCCTCATGTTAAAAGAGAGAGGGGAGGGGGACAAGAGGCGCAATAGTGCCCTTATCACTAGACACTAATTTACAACGGTGAGAAACGTGATTCACTCACCTACTCCAGTTGTGCGACCCACAACTGGCTTATGTGCATGTAGGATAGTATCCTGATGGCTGCCGCTGGACCTCCACCGACTTCACGCACGTGGGTTAGACCAGGAATTTCAGGAAAAAAAGGTGTACTCGTCCGCGCTGCAGAAACATCAAGGAAGACCCAAAACGAAGTGTGATCAAGCTTTCTTTATTCTCCTCCTACGCGTTTCAGTGCCCACCTGGCACCTTCATCAGGGATCTCTGATGAAGTGCAGGTGGGCACTGAAACGCGTAGGAGGAGAATAAGAAAGCTTGGATCACAACTTCGTTTTGGTCTTCCTTGATGTTTTGCAGCGCGGACCGGAGTACACCTTTTTTTCCTGAAATTCATGACCTCATGTTAGGAGTCAACAGTTGCGTATGTACTTTAAGCTCACTGTCAGCTCCTAAATAATCAGCCTGTGGAAATAGCTGTGGCGTCGTTCATCAATAGTCAGTCAATTGTGTAATCGTCCTGACAATAGGGGGCAGCAGAGGACTGTTCCTGACAGATTGCATACAAAGAGAGCTGTCCATTACTAATTAGGACCGCCCACTGGACTCCTAGGCAGAGAGTGAACAATGGATTTCATTTAATAACCTACACGTTATATAGACATTTTCCTCACTATCTGCTCAGTTCCTCCTGCTCTATAACATACTGCTGGTAGATCAGATGGCATGTTCAATCAACTAGATTCCCTTTTGTCATGGAAAACTCGTTTTGAAGTATCAGTGTATACTGTTGGGGTTCCTAAGGTAGAAACTATAAAATACATGACTGATTTAACTGTTAGATCACTAGGGGCGCCAAGAGTGGAACCCACACAATGACTATCAAAGGGGACTTCAGGCACCTGTCTCTTTTCACCAACAAATCAAGGCGATGGTGGAGTTGTACTGAGCAGTGGTCAAGTTATAAGTGCTGCCACTCATCCCCCGTATTACTAATAGGTGGGGTTCCACTAGTTGGGGGTCCCCATTCATTCCTGACACATTTGCAATAAAAACTAATAATAATAACTGCATACATGTGCACCATCACCAATCAACATAACTTGATATTACAATGCTAATTTATAGTAACATCCGCCATAGGTTACATGGGTCACAAACCTGATCCTGAGCCTTCATAAGAGAATTTGAACACAACTACCGGTGAGTTGCCATCATGTTCAACCTAAAATAAAAACAAAATAAAGAAATAAAATTATAGAAAAGTATGACGATATATATTTTTAGTATTAGAAATACCATTAATAGCAAAAAAATATATATATAAAAAGGGGGCACATTCTGACTGTCAATAGATTTTACAGACTAGTTTTATCCAAACTACATTGAAATGATGGTACAGATCTACACTATGGTGTATAGCGCCATTGGCCTCCATAGCCTTTCAGGATACAGACACAGGGACATAGACCAGCGGGTACGCAGCACAGATCAGTGATGCAGCAGAGCATACTGTACCGAGGTTTGATGGATGTCACGTCCTTTAGATTTTCCAGCAGCCTCTGACTCTGTAAAAGTAAAAAAAATATGTATTGAGCCTAAATGTATGAAATGTACTGTATTGCCATTATTGGTGTGGTCTGACCTCTAGACCCTCAATTAATCCTGACATTGAGGAGCAGCAGAGAGTTATTTTTGCAGTGGTTTCCTGGCCAACTGCTTTGTAGGAATGCTTTGGCACCATTTTAATAAATGGGGTAAACTGCCTATATAGCAGGGAGCGATTCTGGGTGGGGGAAAATGTAGAAGGGTCATTCTTAGCAGGTCCCAAAGGTCAGATTCCCACCGATAATATGACAACTTGTCATGGCAATGCACCAAGAGACTTATGGGCCATGCAATGCGGCTCTGTCAATGTACATATGCAAATAGCTTCCTGAGAAAGGAAGATGGCAGGAACCCTAGGAGCCACATTTGGAAGCAATAAAAACAAAAAAAATACTCCTATAGGTGGCACTAGAGTTCCCATCCTCTTGAAGAGCTCAGCTCTGCTTCATCATCTTACATGATGACGCAGAGCTGTCCACTACAGTTCTAGGATCTATAGATCACTTATAAATCAATAAAATCATATCTGCTCCTCAGCTCTCAGCCCTCCCTTCGGGGACAGGGAAATTCAATCATTCATAGTGCTAAAGTTTCAGAGGACATAAAGCTACCAAGTTGATATGGGGGGGGGGGGGCAAAGGAGACCATGGCAGTGCTGAATGAATCAATGTAGTGCTCTGCCTCTGCTAATATCCTGATACATGACAGACAACACACATTATGTACTATTACAAGTTGTACAGCAGAGGATCACAGCATGTATTTATATCTGCTTGGTGACATATCTGCTATTTGAAGGGAAGACACTCTTGTTCTTACATTACATAGGAGCTGGATTACATTACAGAGGCTGGATTGTACTCTCACCATGGGGCTGCCGGCCATGCCCCCTGTCATACAGAAGTGTGAGGGGGTGGGAATGTAAGATCATACTGGAGCCCCTGGGTCCACCCCCCTGACACACCACCTGTTCTCTGCAGCAGAATGAGGTTGAATTTCTCTGTCCCCAAAGGGAGGGGTGAGAGCTAAGGATCAGATGTGTTATCATTGATTTATTAGCGATCTATAGATCCCAGAACTCTAGTGCTCAGCTTCATCATGTAAGAGGCATTCATAGTGAACTTGCTATACAGGCTTGTTCACACTAGTTTGTTCTGTCTCAGCTTTTGTCTGCAATTTAACTTAACCACTTGTCTCCTGGCAAGTTGGAGAGCCCTGCCTCTCCACTGCTGAGCAGAAACTGATATAATGCATCCCATCTAAATCATTTCGGGGCCCAGTTCATACACAGCGCCCTGCTACTTATGTGGTCAGTAGGCACAGTAGCAGGTTATAATATGGTTAGTATAGTGGCCGCCCCAAAGTGGGTCACCTTGTCGTGGTGGGATGGCTTAAGTACGTATTGTGCAAATAAAAGGTATGAAGCAAGTACTCTGTGTTTTTACAGCACTAGCTTTTATTTATTTATTGCAAGGTATTTGGAGACAATACACACATACAACAACAACTAGAAAACAAAAAAGTATCATGTAAGAGGGCAGCGACAATACAAACAAATGTTTCTCCCTGGAGCTCCCCTTTAATTTGTAAAAATGCATTGCACGGCCTATAACTCTCCTTACATTAACTGGAGCTCTCTTCAAGCAGATGCTTTATACAGAGCACTTTGCACACCTGTAGACTTAGACAGAACTATTCTATGTTTTCTTCGCTTTAACAGTACTATTCTAATCCTGGAGAACCATATCCAGCTATGTGCACTGCTATAACCTTCTCCCTTACTCGACCTTCCACTACCAACTACTAAGAACGCAACGATAGAGACGTGAATGTTCCCATAATGAACAGTTTACTGCCCTTGACATTACCTTTTTCCAGAAATAAATCGGTAATGGGCAGAGAGACTAACCTTCCCGCTAGCTGCGGAGGCCACCCTGTGCCATGCACAATACTCATCAATTCTGCTTGCAAATATGATCTGTCCTTTAAGATATTGTGACACGAGCAAGCTGACTAATCTCTCTGTCCGTGGGCTGTGCCGGCTAACGTCATGTTACTGGTGCACAATGACACGAGGACCTTCAGTCTCATCTGGTGTTATTTGGATACAGGGGGCTTTGTTGAGGTCTCTTGATGCAATTTTCTTTTAAGATCATCATGAATCATTGAAAAGAAATGATAATTCAGCAACCTGGATCAGACATGACCACATGTAGTACAGGACATTAATCCTTATAACTCTTACTTCAGCAGGCAATTTATTTTATTTTTGTCAAATCCTTCAGAGAAGGAAAAATAAGGGCACTCACCCATAAATTGTGAAGTCACCTTTATTCTGGGTCCATTATACAGGTGGCAAGGAGGGGAGTGGAGAACGGTGGACAACGGCTCGTTTTGTGCCTGTCTGGCACTTCAACTGGTCCTATAGCACCGTTGTCCACTCCCCTCCTGCCTCCTGTATAATGGACCAGGAATAAAGGTAACTGCCCATATTTTTCCTTCTCTGATGGATTGGTTATAATGGACTTTCTGAAGTGAGCACGCACAGTGCCAGACCTATCGGTGCATATAAAAGTGTCCTTTATGTCTGTAGTGGTGCCTGGCTTATTTTTCTTTTTGTTATTAAGAGATTTTATTTTTTTGCCAGCACAGCCGTAGATCTTGTTATTTCTTTGTTTTTGCAGGATATGTTTTCTGCCTCTGGCCGAGTTTCATAGTAATAACACGATGCAAGTGAAAGAGGTCATCAGCAGGCTTGGCAAACTACCGGACCCCCACTATTGCATTAAAGGGGGCTGATGGGAGTTGTTGCACAAACCTTGGCACGAGCGCCATGTGAACGCTGTTTTGAGATATTTACGACAGCATTTAAATCGTTAACAGCGATCAGCGCTCAGTTCTCGCTCCTGCTACGAGTCGGCTTCAAACGCATTGTCGATGACACTCAGCTCATATGTCTCCTCTACATGTCATAGCCCCCGCAATCACATACATGTACATAATGTTAGGGGTTGACAGAGATGTAATGTCTGATTGCTCCCTTACATTTTTAAAACAGCCTTGCCAGATACATTTGTGGGTTTTACAGGCATTACCTGGAACTAAAAAAAAATTGATGGCTCATTCCTGTTGCCTGAACCATGGACAGCAAGAAGCGGACCTCGGCTGGTCAAGACACCACTCCTAGAGTCTTCCTGTCAACATTTGTTTAGCCAAACGTTCACCATCATCGATCATGGCTGCAAACAGCCAACAAATGAGTAAAAGCAGTTAGCTCATTATATCCTTTACATGAGTCACGATGGTGTACTTTTAATGGTCACTGTGCCTAATATTAAAGAGGTTTCAACAACTTTGACATCCCTTTCTCATTCCCCATAAAAATAAAACATGCTATACTCGCCTCCGGTGCTGATCCGGTTCCAGCGATGTCAGAACTCGTGTTCCCCGGGGCCCATGTGACAAGACAAGCGACCAAACATAGCTGTCTTCCTTCTCCCCGCCTTCAGATGTAGGAGTACTCAAGAGCAAGTGAGTGGCACCCACAATGCTCACCTCCTGTTAATTACTTCACTGTCTAAACGCGGGAACAAAGAAGCCGGCGGTGACTGGTGACTCGCATTTTATAACAATGTCATGTGGTCCCCAGGGAACAAGAGTTCTGATATCGCTGGAACCGTGCCCACACTGGAGGACACTATAGGCTTGTTTATTTTTATGGGGGGACTACATGGGGAATGAGAAGTTGTTCTCCAAGCAGTGGACAACCCCTTTAAAGTTTATAAGGGGGACAGCTGTAATACCAGGCACAACCTCCAACAATAAAGTCCAAAGCTGTGCCTGCTACACAACTAAAGGTGAGGGCATTTTTTTATGTCCCCAATAACCCCAAGGTACGTTTTACTGCAGCGATTCAGAGTAAAACATACATGGCTGCAATACCACAACCAGTGTCGGATTTGTTCTGGTAGCAAAAGTCTCATTTCAGGTTCCATTCCCCAACGGATCACAGGTCTGAACAGAGACCTCCAACCATTAGTAGGTGACTATGGCCCAGAATATTGATGTTACTTATACACAAGAATTCTGGCGACTGCAATAAAGAGGGAATGGAAATGACACTTAGCACGGTGTGCTTTTTATTCACACCCTGGAAAGTTATTTGATTTAGTCAGTGTGCTGCCAGATACTCCATCCACTCTGAGTAAAGCACACAGCCATGCACAGTTAACAAGACGGGCACCTTGAGACTGGCATCTATTTATACCCTGAACACCACCTCCTTGCTTGAAGACAAACACATTCTCAGTTCCTGCCTAATCTCAGTAACTGCTCGCTTGATTTTCTTCTATGACATTCACAATAAGATAATGTTATATTATAAAGTCTGGTAAAAAAAAAAAAATCAATGACCCCCTCCCTCCCCCACACCGGCTCAACATGATGATATTTTTCCATTTCAAGTGAGTAAGAAATTGTGAAGTGTGACTTTTACACAATAATTGTGTTTCAACAGACTACAGTGTCATCAGAGTGTCTATAGATGTCGGGATGAAGCAACATTATCTCAAAACTCCACAACATAATTATTAGAACAGCTGCACCCAACACTGTGATAAAGTCTCAATCCTCTGCGGTAAGAGCACAAACAGATTTTGATGCACCTCATAATGTATTCTGCACAGCTGACGCTCCAGTGAATGGAGCCGGATGCAGTTCCCCTGCACAGAGGGACCCAGGAGCGCCGCTGAGCAGGCACAACCTAGGAGAGGATTATGCACAACCCACTTCATTTTCAGGATCAATGAGTATGCCAAAGTCTGCTCCCTGAACAATTAAAAGGTGACAGCATGCCCTAGCAATTAGGGGTAAGTGAACCTTTGAAGGTCCGGTTCAGGTCGCCGAACTTCCTGGTGTTGGGCAAACCTGTTTGGGTTCGCAGTTCAGGTACTTTACATTAGCAAAGCACTGGAGCGAGCATCGCTGTGGTCGGGTACAGTTGGAGTGAGCCACGTGCAGTGTTTGATTGGTTCACATTGGGCTTCAAAGAACAGTTTTTGGGTCTAATGTGGGTCCAAAATTGTTTTTGAAAGAAAACAAACCCACCCTCGCACCCCCGGAAGTGTTTTACTCACGGCTGGCTCTAAGTAGGTGGAGAGTAGAACTTCCTTTCAGTGAATTCCATTGAGGTTCGGAGTCATGAACAGTGCACCAAAAAGTTCAGCTGCACCACCCGGACCCAAACAAAAGGTTCACTCATCTCTACTAGAAAAATGAAGTCACAGTCCAAGATGGCAGTACCCAATTATTAAATGGCCGGTGCCTCGTCACTTGCTGAACAAGGAATGGGTGACGAGAATCAACATTCCCAGTTAGAGACTAGCAAAAAACATGCATTACCCAGTTGTGAGCTGTGGTCTGGTCCTCTGTTGAAACTGGACATCACCTTGAGCCAGCATCTCCTGGGTGCCCCTGTCACTTCCTAGGCCCCACAGGTGGGGACATCATGAAGTCATAGTGTAGGGATTACAACTCAAAGGCTAGAAAGCAACGAAGGTGCCCAGAAGATGCCGTGCTGAGCAGTGACATCTGACTGTAACAGAGACCGGTCCAGATGTCAGAGACGTGTACTGAAAACCATTTTTTGCTCATTTTTTGTTTTTTTTCTTTTTTATTTCTAGTCCATCTTTCCCATGGCTAACAGATTAGAAACTTGGCTGTTATGGGCCAGTCAGTTTATACATGTTACATGTTGGGGATGATTCTGATGGCAAATATTTAATGTGCGTGGCCAATGTAAGTGACCGCTCTCTGTGTAATGAAAAATTGTGTAACTTGAACATTAAATGAGGAATTGTAACAACTGTGTGATCAAAAGTACAGATTAAATTGCACCCACAAGTAAGTGATATCACTGTCATACCTAACATAACACTCTTAAATTTTTGCCCTTAATAATATACATACTAGACGGGGGCCTGATTCTATCACATTGGACGATTCTAGAATGTGTGCGATTATATATTAGTCCAACTCCTTCCACTACTATTCGCAACATCACCGAGGAGGGCGGGGGGGCGCACTGCTGCACAGGGTGGTTGTGACTTGGCAGATGCTGCTCACCATCCCCTGTGCGCACTCTCTTCTCTTGTGCGGTCTCTTCACTCTGTGCGCTCTCTCTCCTCTTGTGCTGCTCACCATCCCCCTGTGCGCTCTCTCTCTCTTGTGCCGTCGATTCCCCCTGTGCGCTTTCTTTTCCTTCGTACTGTCTCCCCCCTTGTGTTGTCTCTCCCCTGTGTGCTCCCTCTTCCCACCGTGCGGTCTCTTCCCTGTGCGTGCTCATTCCCTTGTGCCATCTCTTTCCTCCTGTACACTGAGGAGCTACGGCAGCAGCAGGACGGATTGGCCCCAAGGGTATGACTGAGTGGACCCATGCACAGGTGATAATGAATTGTCCTAGGATGGTTTGTGTGTGCGTCCCCCCCGTCACAGATGTCCTATAGGTGGTGCTATTTTCTTTGATCACCAAACTTATGGGTTTCTTCACAACCCAGTTTAACTGTAATTTTCCAGTTTACCTGTAATTTACAAGATGTCCTGTAGGCAGCGCTGTTTTGAGGACAAAGGTACAGACTGGATATGGCTTTTATATATTAGATAAAGATGGTAAGTGATGATTTACTTACCAGTTGAGATGCCTGTTTTATCCGCTCAATAATGCCATTGTGGCCCAGATATTGCAGAGATAGCCATAGTGGCAAAGCCCGAAGCTTCTCCACAGGCTGGCTTGTCGTGAGCCCAGCAGCCAGAGACTGATAAGAAACCAAGAGACAATTGTGAAAGAATGGTATGTAATACGTACACATTGATAAAGACAATGCAAAGAAGATTTGTAGGCTTAGGACGGGGTCAGAAAGTCATATAACTCAGACAAGGATTGCGCAGTTCATAGACTGGCCAGCGGATCTCCTGACCTGAGTATGACAGCTTTATGTACTTCTATGCAGGTTCAGGGGAGCTGCCAGCTGGACCAAGTATTGTGATGCGATCCTAACTGCGACCTGATTCTGCAAATGTCTTACCAAGGAGGGATCCTCATGTCGGTACAAGGTAACAGCAGGCACGGCTGGAAGGCCTAACCATGGTCCTAGAGTCAGCGTCATACTGTCACACTTCGTAGCAGCCTGGTACATGAATGGAAAATAATAAATTATTAAGTGTTCATATCCTTGAGTGGAATCACTATACTGACATGTCTCTGACCACCCCTGGATTCTGCATGTTGGAGTTATTGAATGTTCATTTCAGTACATTGTTACTTTGTGGGAATGTAAAGAAAGCAGACGGTTCCTCATCTGCAATAGAGAATCTATATATGTCCACAATATGTCTGCAATTTCCAGAGAACCCTAGAAAACAGTGGCACCATATGTTCTTGGAGTACCAACTAGCGCAAGATCCTAACAATGACGGATAGATTATCATAGCTTTAATTCACTTGTGCCACCAAGCAAGAGACTTACCAGAACAGAGGCACTGACATAACCCAACGCCAACATTGCCAAATTTACTCTGCAAAAGAAAAGAAAGTCTTTAAATCAATTAAATATTTATTGCTTTCATCCGGCCAGATTCTGCTCTCTTCCAGTAAATATTTCATGGATTTTGCAGCAATTTAGTTCTCGTCAGAAACCTTAAATCCAACCTGTCATGTAATTTTTGTTCTTAAACCATCCCAATGGTATTTAGATCATGCACTCTGCATCACTAAAAGAAAAATCCATGTTATGCTTAGAAGTTTGCATTAGGTACCTACACAAACAGTCATTGAGGTGGATACTGCAGCTGGAATTGGGGTCACATCAATCCACACTCTGTCATCCAGTTTTTTAAACAGTCACACCCCCCCTGTATTGTAATATATTAACATCACTTAAGGACCCGCAGAAATGCACCTATGCTGTAGAAGGACCAGTAGTGATGTCACGACCATGTGCATGTAGTGGGTGGAGCTAAGCAGACGAGCATGAATGAAATGTAGGCACATGGTCGTGACATCACTACAGGTCCTTCTACAGCATTAGTGAATTTCTGCAGGTCCTTAAGTGATGGTAATATATCCAGCTGAAGTATCCACCCCGACGACTGTTTGTTCAGGTTCCTAATGCAAACATAAGCATCTAAATATTTTTATTATTTATTACTATAGCACCATTTATTCCATGGCACTTCACAAGTGAAAAGATCTATACATAGATAAGTACAATAATTATGAACAATACAAGGAACACACAAGTAATAAGAAGAGAGAGGACCCTGCCCGCGAGGGATCACAGTCTAAATGGGATGGGTGAGGATCAGGTAGGTGAGGAGAGCGGACCCTACCCGCTAGGGCTCACAGTCTACAAGGGATGGGTGAGGATACAGAAGGTGAAGAGAGAGGACCCTGCCTAAAAGGGCTCACAGCCTACAAGGGATGGCTGACAATCCATTAGGTGAGGAGAGAGGATCCAGCCCGCGAGAGCTCACAGTCCACAAGGGATGGGTGAGGATACAGTAGGGGAGGAGAGAGGACCCTGCTTACGAAGGCTCACAGACTAAAAGAGATGAGGTAGGATAGTGTAGACGAGGAGAGAGGACCCTGCCCATGAGGCTCACATTCTACAAGGGATGGGTAAGAATGCACAAGGAGAGGAGAGACGACTGCCCACAAGAGCTCACAGTCTACAAGGGATGAGTGAGGATACACTAAGAGAGGGTAGAGCTGGCATGATAAATACATGGATTTTTCTTTCTTTAAACCATTTTAGTGATGCACAGTGCATGATCTAAATAATAACATTGGGGGCGGTTTAAGAACAAAGAATGACATGACAGGTTCCCTTTAAACTTTGCAAGTTTAAACTGGTATACGGTCTGCTGGTATATTGCACTTTTGGCAAATCATTAGAAATTTTAGCACCACTTAAAAAGCAAAACTTTTAACCTATCAATGTCTATAGACATTTAGTTGCGACATCAGTTCTACATGATAATGACACCTAATGACACAACAGGACTGAGACATACCCTTCCACATGCAGCCAAATATTATATTGGTCACACAACTCCTTTAGTCTTCCCAGTTTGTCCGTGTGTCCTGCACCAGGGGTTCCTGCAAAATATAGAAAGTCTATATTAAAGGTGTTTTCACAGGGGGTGCCAGAATAAAAGCACATTTAGACAGGCAGATATTTGGGTATGGAGAGTTCATAGGAAGGCATGTTTGTAAATAGCAGCCCATTTAAACAGGACAGCAATCACCCAAGAAAACAAGCAAAATACATGTTTGTAGGGTGCAATGATGTTTAAATCTGCTTTAAAAAAACATAATTCTTGGTAAAACATTGTCCTGTGTAATCAGGACATGCTGCAGAAAGGAATGATATTCTGTGATATACAGGCCGACAAATGTTGTAAGCATCGTTAATACGATCATTCTGAGCCCATCAAATATATGTCCAGAGAACAATCATATTAATCTACCCGTCTAGATACACTGTATGTTGGCCTGGGCTGTGTAAAAGTGTGATTAAATGATCGATCGACTTTCATTATCGGGACTTGTTTACCGCCAGCAGCTGGCCCATCTAAAAGTGCCATGAAGCAGTCCAGTTACCACTGATATCGCCGCAGTAAACGCAATAACCATTGCAGTCCACACCACAGAGACATTTACTGAATTACTAGCTATGTGCAATTTATAGCCAAAAAAATGCTAATTAATCTCTATAAAAAGTAATATAAGTAACAATAAAAAGGATTACAAACTATAGGCTGAGCTGAACGCACCAGCATTGGCCACTAATAAGAGAGGCAACTTCCCGGACTGAAGGTCGTCTTTCAATAGACGCTCCAACAACGCCACATCCTAAAGAGACACAGAAGAAATCAATGCAAATCGAGACAATAAATTATCATTTTGGCATTTTAATGCTTCTTCTCACATCAGTTTGATACGTTTATGGCAACATCCAAAATTGCTACCAACTCCTACACCCAGAAAGATAATCTATACACAGGTAAAGGTTCTGGGATAAAGTCTGATTATACCTTATATTTATACCCGATAGCACAATGTATGGTGCGGCTGCCAGGAATGTGAAACACCGCAGAGCCGAGCAAAACTGGATTCTGCTGCTTGATCCCAGCAGAGGTCATACAGCCATTTTGCCCATCACAGTGGTCAGCTGTTGGGGGTCTTGGATTGCAGTCCTGTCCGGTGGACCATACCCCCTCTGTAAGGTCACACATTCCTGAGACATTATGCAAGTATTTAATGCTGACAAGTTTGCGGCTTCTGTAACAACCACTCTGAATAGCACAGACATGGAGTCAACCATAAATTCCTGCATCTGGACCAATAATCAACCATCTCACTGTTTCCTTATAATGGAGACAGTTGTCCAGTTTTATATGATGGATAGCCCAACAACTCCTGCTACAATTGAATGAGACAGCCACATAATATTTGAGAAGAAATTACCATTTGATGCTGGGATCCAAACATCGTATTACAAGGCACACGGCACAAGCACGACAGCGGAAGTCCAAGCTGAAAAGATTAAACAATTAATAATTACTCGATTCTGTGAATACTAGAGATGATTGAATTAATCTGAACGACTGGTGTCCATCAATTTACTCATGGCATAGAATACTCTGAGGATCTGAAAAAAAGAATAGTTCTTCTACATAAACATGGCTGAGATGATTTCCAACACCTTGAAACTGAGGTGCAGCACAATGGCCAAGACCATATAGCAGTTTACCAAGACCAATCCCACTCAGAACAGGCCTCGTCATGGCCGACCAAAGATGAGTGCACGAGTTCACCGTCTTATCCAGAGGTGAGTGCTGTCAGTATTTCTGCAAAGGATACAGGGGTGGGGGGTCCCCTGTCAGTGCTGGACCCTACACAGGCACACTGCAGAGGTTACATGGGTGGGGGGTCCACCTGTCAGTGCTCAGACCATACGTCACACACTGCAGAGGTTACGTGGGGGGATAAAGGGCAGCTGTCAGTGCTCAGACCATACACTGCAGAGATTACAGGGTGGAGGGGTCCACCAGGAAGGGGGGCACCTGTCAGTGCTTGAACCATATACCACACACTGCAGAGATTACAGGTGTGGGTGGTCAGCCTGTCAGTGCTCAGGCCATACATCGCACAATGCAGAGGTTACAGAGGTGGAGGGTCCACCTGTCAGTGCTCAGACCATACACTGCACACTACAGAGAATACAGAGGTGGGGAGTCCACCTGTCAGTGCTCAGATCTTACACCGCACACTACAGAGCCTACAGAGGTGGGGGGTCCCCTGTCAGTGCTCAGACCATACACCGCACACTACAGAGCCTACAGAGGTGGGGGTACCCTGTCAGTTCTCACACCATACACCGCACAGCACACCGCAGAGGTTACAGGGGTGGGGGGTCCACCTGTCAGTGCTCAGACTATACGTCACACACTGCAGAGGTTACGCGGTAGAGGGGGGCACCTGTCAGTGCTCAGACCATACACTGCACACTGCAGATATTACAGGGGTGGGGGTCCTCTTGTGAGTGCTCAGACCATACACCGCACACTGCAGAGGAAGGCAAAAAACCCACGAGGCAGATGCTATTTGCTCCATATTAGGTTAAAATTAAACTACCTCCCTAGAAATTTTAATGCAATCTAGAAAAGTGAGGACATATCAGTTATCACAGCTATGTAACAACAACAATAATTTGTACAACTATTATAGTGAAGATGAGAGTAGTAGTCTATCAATTGAATTTCTGCATTTTTTGAAAAGGGAGAGACAGACAGAGACAGCAGGGCTAGTGTGATCGATAAGCGATATGGTGTCGATGGCATCTGCAGGTCACAACCATGTGACCATAGTGGGGGAGCTAAGTTAACACTGACCTTGATGGCAGGCCTGCTTAGCTGCGCCCATTTCAGTCACATGGTCGTGACATCACACAGGTCCTTGTAGAGAGCATTAGATGATTTTCAGCATGTTTGCTGTTGATTGACATAACTGCTAACCGCCCGGATGACTGTAGGAGACTTCAGAGTGTGTCACAACTAATTTCAAGGCTTTTCAGTACTGCAATTCATGGCAAATTGAATTGCTGCAAACTTAAATTTCTTTAAAAAATTGGGTAAACCTGGTGAATTATAATTTTCTAAAGATTCGATCATCTCTAGTGGCTTTGTGGGTTATATACAGGGCCGATACTGTATCCTACCTGGTTACACAGGTACTGTCCAAGGCCAGGTCTTGAAGCAGCGCTCATGTAGATAACAGGCTGTCTGTTATAGAGGATGTTGAATCCCTCGGTTGTGTAGTCTTCATAGCGGGAATGGATGACGAGTCTACACACTTTAAGCAGGCCCTCGCGATCGTCCTCATGATAATAGGCAGAACCATTTTCATACCTGTAAAACAATAGATCTGTACTTACAGTATAATGTATGATTGCATTAGATGCGCTCTAAGATCGACTGTTGCAATACAAAAAATTGACTTGGTCTACACTGCGCTTTTGCGAAAATTGTATGGTTGCGGCACAGTCAATGGTTTAAGCCATTTACATAAGGGTGAAGCAAGCTCATCAGTGGGGCTGCTGAGTGTTGGACCCCACTGATCTGATGTTTATGACCTAACTAACATATTTCATCCTTTCAAGGATTTAGGGTACGGCTTTAGAGTACAATTCTACAGTCACTCTATGTGACTGTGAAGATTTAGAAGTCAGCAGATTGTGCACTTTGCGCTGTGAGGATTCTCCGGTGCCAGGAGCGGTGGGCGCGTCACCACAAGTATGTGACTTGTATACTTGCAGCCAGAAACTGACTAGAAGTGCTCAGCCTCGTTCAATGAAAATGAATTGAGAGAGGCCGGATAAGTCTAGTGGGAAGGTGGCTGGAAGTATACATATCACATACTTGCAGCCCATGACTGCTGGCACCGGAGAATCCTCACAGAGTGGAAAGCGTGCTTTGTGAGGATTCACAAGTCTGCAGTCCAATATAGTGACTGCAGACATGAACTCCAAGGCCAGACAACCACTTTCATGATAAACACAACTGGCCCAATCACATTTGTCCAAACAGGGTAAATCTTTAAGGTACTGTCACATGCGGCAATATTGCATGCAATTTCATTGGCAATTTGCTGGTTGCAGTGAAATCATGGACACATTGTTTCATTTATACACAGCAACAAAACAGAACAATGTGTCCATGATTTCACTGCAACCAGCAAACTGCCAGTGAAATTGCAAGCAATATTGCCACGTGTGACAGTACCTTAACCCCTTCATGACCTTGCCATTTTTTGCAATTCTGACCAGTGTCCCTTTATGAGGTTATAACTCGGGAACGCTTCAACGGATCCTAGCGATTCTGAGATTGTTTTTTCGTGACATATTGGGCTTCATGATGGTATTAAATTTAGGTCGATAATTTTTGCGTTTATTTGTGAAAAAATCAAAAATATGGCAAATTTTGAAAATTTTGCAATTTTCAAATTTTGAATTTTTCTTCCGGTAAACCAGAGAGTTATGTGACACAAAATAGTTATGAAATAATATTTCCCACATGTCTACTTTACATCAGCACAATTTTGGAAAAAAAAAAAATTTTGTTAGGAGGTTATAAGGGTTCAAAGTTCATGAGCAATTTTTCATTTCTCCACCAAAATTTACAAAACCATTTTTTTAGTGACCACATCCCATTTGAAGTCCCTTTGAGGGGTTTACATGACAGAAAACACCCAATAGTGACACCATTCCAAAAACTGCACCTCTCAATCTACTCAAAACTACATTCAAGAAGATTATTAACCCTTCAGGTGCTTCACAGGAACTAAGCAAATTGGAAACAAAAAAAATGGATATTTTAATTTTTCTAACACAAATGTTCTTTTATCCTCAATTTTTTCATTTTCACATGGGCAAAAAGATAAAATGGATCCTAAAATTTGTTGGGCAATTTCTCCTGAGTATATCGATACCTCATATGTGATCATAAACCACTGTTTGGGCTCACAGCAGGGCTCTGAAGGGAAAGAGAGCAATTTGACTTTTGGAGCTAATTTTCCATTCAAAAAGTGATATGGCGCTCCTTCACTTCTGAGCCCTGCCGCGCGTCAAAACAGTGGTTTATGACCACATATGAGGTATCTGTGTACTCAGGAGAAATTGCCCAACAAATTTTAAGATGAATTTTATCCTGTTACCCATGTGAAAATGAAAGAATTGAGGCTAAAAGAACATTTTTGTGAAAAAAAAAGTACTTTTTCCATATTCACAGATCAATTTGTAAAGCATGTGGGGGTTCAATATGCTCACCACCCATCTAGATATGTTCCCTGGGGGGTCTAGTTTCCAAAATGGGGTCACTTGTGGGGGAGCTCCAAAGTTTAGGCACACAGGGGCTCTCCAAATGCGACATCGTGTCCGCTAACAATTTGAATGGAAAATCACCTCAAATTGTTAGCGGACACCATATCGCATTTGGAGAGCCCTGTGTGCCTAAACATTGGGGTTCCACCACAAGTGACCCCATTTTGGAAACTAGACCCCCCAGGGAACATATCTAGATGCATAGTGAGCACTTTGAACCCCCAGGTGCTTCACAAATTGATCCGTACAAATTAAAAAAGAAAATTTGTGTGAAAAAAAAGTATTTTTACCTTATTATGGATCAGTTTGTGAAGCACCTGGGGATTCAAAGTGCTCACTATGCATCTAGATAGGTTCCTTGGGGGGTCTAGTTTCCAAAATGGGGTCACTTGTGGGGGAGCTCCAATGTTTAGGCACACAGGGGCTCTCCATACACAACCTGGTGTTTGCCAACAATTGGAATTCTTAGTGGACACCAGGTCGCATATGGAGAGCCCCTGTGTGCCTAAACATTTGAGCTCCCCCACAAGTGACCCCATTTTGGAAACTAGACCCCCCAGGGAACATATCTAGATGCACAGTGAGCACTTTGAACCCCCATGTGCTTCACAAATTGAGACGTAAAAATGAATAAAGAAACTTTTTGTGAAAAAACATACTAGTCTAGTAGTTACAATTCGCAGCATAGGGGACCCTATACATTTGGGTCTCTCCATGCTGAGGATTCCAGCCCCCTAGCTGCCAAGTTGTACCTGGCTGGCAACCAAAAATACGGCAAAGCTCCATGTCATTTTATTTGTAGAATTTTAAAAAAAAATGACATGGGGCTCTGCCATATTTTTGGTCCAGCCAGGTACAACTTGGCAGCTACGGACTGCCACCAGCCCCCAGCTGCCTCATTGTACCTGGCTGGAACCAAAAATACAGCGAAGCCCTTTTTTAATTTCTAGAACTAATTCTAGAAAAAAAATTACGTGGGGCTCCGCCATATTTTTGGTCCAGCCAGGTACAACTAGGCAGCTGGGGGCTGGAATCCTCAGCATAGAGAGGCCCAAGCGTTTTGGGCCCCCCATGCTGCGAATTGCAGCCTGCAACCGCCCCAGAAAATGGCGCATTCATTGAAGTGCCATTTTCTGGCGCTGTACCCACGCTCTTCCAGTTGCCCTGGTGCCGGTGGCTAACTGGGTAATAAAGGGGTTAATGCCAGCTTTTTATTGGCAGCTGGCACTAAGCCCGAGATTCATAATATAGGGCCAATGTTAGACCCGCCTTTAGGAATCTCTAGTACGGTAAATAGTCAATAAATACACACAGAGAAAAATCTTTTATTTGAAAAAAAAAACACAGACACAATTCGGACTCCATCTTTATTATGAAAAGATCCGACGTAGTCCACAACTAAGGTCCCACGACGCTCGATCGCTCCAACGTTGTCCATAACGAAGGTCCCACGATCACTTCCTGCAGCTAGATCCTCAGGATCCAGCTGTAGAAAGTGATCTGACAGATCCAGCACAGTGATCACATAATGGTCACTGTGGATCACTGTGCTGTAGCTGTCAGATCATTTCCTGCAGCTAGATCCTCAGGATCCAGCCATAGAAAGAGATCTGACAGCTCCAGCATAGTGATCCACAGTGACCATTATGTGATCACTGTGGATCACTGTGCTGGATCTGTCAGATCACTTCCTGCAGCTCAGGATCCAGCTGTAGAAAGTGATCTGACAGATCCAGCACAGTGATCCACAGTGATCACATAATGGTCACTGTGGATCACTATGCTGGAGCTGTCAGATCACTTTCTACAGCTGGATCCTCAGGATCTAGCTGTAGAAAGTGATCTGGCAGCTCCAGCACAGAGCTGTCAGATCCGGAGGCGGTGAAGAGGAGGAGGAGGAGCGGGACGCAGTGGAGACAGAGCGGCCGCCGAAGGGGTGAGTGGGAGAGGCGATCGCCGCTCTGGTGATCGGGGGGGCAGGAAGAGGGAAGAGGGGGGGTGACAGGAGAAGTAGGGGGGCACTTAGGAGGAAGCGGGGGCAGGCAGGAGGAAGAGGGCAGCAGGAAGAGGAAGCGGGCGGCAGGGACAGGAAGCAGGTGGCAGGAAAAGGAAGCGGGGGGTAAGAAAGATGAAGAGGGGGCAGGAAAGAGAGGTGGGTGACAGGGGGCAGTTAGAGGATGACAGGGGAGAAGATTGGAGGGTAGGGATAGCAGCGGCAGGCAGGGAAGCATTACAGGCGCGGTGATTTTCACTTTCACTTTTGAGTGCCAATCACCGCGCCTGTAGCCGGGGGGGTGGAGGTGGGGGCAAATCGACCCCCCCTGGGGTGTTGTACAACTCCCCATGTACCTGCAGGCCGAGTGACAGGTCAGTGACACCTTCACTCGACCTGCAGGAGCCTGATCATTCCATGGCCCAGGGGGTGGGCCAAGGGTCTGGAAGGGGTTAAAGGTGGGGTCACACACGGCGATGTCGCCCGCGACATCGCCGAAAAGTGACGTCACAGCGATGTCGCGGGCGATATTGCAAGTGCTTCGCGCTGTGTGACAGCACGACGCAACTGCAAATTATCGCTGGTCGCAGGTTGACAGGTTTATGAACATGTTCATAAACCTGTCAACCTGTGACCAGCGATTAGGCTGGATCGCACCGTCTGACACTGTTGGCGGCGCGATCCAGCCTATATCGCAGCATTCCTGAGCCATCGCTCGCTGGGCTGAGCCCAGTCCAGCGAGCGATTGCTCCGCCCACATCGCCGCCGCGTCACCGGCAACGTCGTGCCGTGTGACAGCTGGCCTGCGATGTCGGAAGCGAGCGTGCAGGTGCCCTCGACATCGCTGTGATGTCACTTTTCGGCGATGTCGCGGGCGATGTCGCAGGCGACATAGCCGCGTGTGAACCCACCTTTAGGGTTCCACAGTAAATCTTGGACATGGCACAATCCCTAATTGTAATAACCAATGAGTAAATTCAATGTGGAGGAAAAATTAGCAATTTGGGAAAAGTTCAAGTATTATTAACATGTAGGGATTCTATGTATTGCTCTCCTATATAGAAATGCTAAGGTTGTAGTAATGGAATGTTATATTTCAACCTCCATGTGGTCACTGTGGAACCCTGTCCTTAGAAAAACATCACACTACATCATATACTTCAAAGAGAAAAGGAAAGGTCAGGACCTGAGGAAGCGCTAGTTCAAGGGGAAACAGCCGCCATCCTCCCTATTGCCCCCCTTTCCTCCACCGGCACGATTTTAACTTTTGGATTAAACAGTACCAACGGGAGAGGTGCAAATGATGTAGAGTCGGGAAGGACACAGCGCCAAAAAAAGGGATATGAAGAAAGTGATTTTTAATATTCAACGCATTTCGGAGCTGGCTCCTTCTCCAGGGGGGAGGAAAAAATCATTGTGAAAAAAACACAAATAAAAATCTATATCAGCGCTTTTTGTCATTCCAGATTGCTTTGTCACTTTTGGATGAAGAAATAGTTACATTTTATCATCCGGCTGGAGTCACCTTTTCTTTTCTCTTTGAAGATTATTTGGATATTCTTTGTGTCATAGTAGACTGGTTATATCATTTAGTCTTTGGTGCTTGACCACTCTCCCAGTGTTAACCTCATACTTGCCTGTCCCTACTTTATTGTTGACAGTAAATTTAGTGCAGTCTGAAGCGCCATTCATGACGCCAAAAATACTACGGTAGAACCCTAATCGACTTCACGTAAGAGCATGGGGTCAGACGGGATTCCCTAGCATATGTTTATATATGAAGCCACCATAGTCACCATGAAAGCCATTTATAACACTAGTGTGAGCAGATCCTAGCTCTAGGACTGAAATACACCGACAGCGGTGTGCCAGGTTAAGACGGTTTCACCTATTCATGGTCCAAGTACAGAATGCAATTGCTGGATGGACCTATAATACCTATACAACCATGTAATCATAAACGAGTCTGATGAATTTGGGTCACAAGATCTGCGTCTGTCAGTACTACCCGTTATAAAGGACCTGAACAATATCAGTACCTGAACAGTCTACAAAGCCATAGAGTAGTGTCCGAAAGAATTCTTGTGGTCAATTTTCGGAGTCTGTCCTTGTCCAGCACGGAGATGTATGCCGCCAGACTGTGTCCCAGCAGCGCCATGTGGCCCTGCTCCCCGACATTCTGAATTCGACTAAAACATAATGACAAGTGCATACATTTTACATTGGGAAGAAGATACAGCGGCTTTTAAAAATAGATCAGACAAAATGCTATCAAAGCAAGCACAACCGGATGTGTGACATTCCTCTTATCCTTGCCAGATACTGTAGCAATACAGCTGATAATAGCATAGTTCAATGAGTCACTGACTCCGGCCCTGATGATTGACATTTCTGAGCTCCATCAAATATATCATTACTACTTGACCTATTACAGGCCCGCCAGGACCGGAGTGGCGTTTAAGCTCTGTAAATCTGACACACAAATCTAATAATGGATGAGATTACAAAGAACGTCTGTGCCATCTGAGCGCTATGGCAGAAGAAACTGCTACAAGAACGGCACAATTTATGCTTCAGACAGATATCAGCACTCAGGACAGTGATTATATGAAATATTCATTCCTCGTTCATTTCCATGCAATACTCTGTAGACTGCTCGTGAGGTCAGGCTTTGATATGCCAGAAAAAGTAGAGGTAATTATCAAATCTACTCAAAAGTAGATACTCCAAAATAACTTCTTATTACAACACAGTCGCAGACTGAAAGGATAAGAGATTATTAGTATAACTCACGGTATACAAATTAGCTGGACTCGATATAGGACTATTATGGCCAGCATGGGACTACAGGGAGAGAAGGCTAGTGCTCGAGTTGACTGACCACATGTAAACATAGGAGAAACCTGTTAATATATATAATATATATATTTACTCATTTATATAGCGCTATTAATTCCATAGCACTTTACATACATCAGTAATGCTGTCTCTCTTGGAGCTCACAATCTAAATATCCTATCAGTATGTCTTTACAATGTGGGAGGAAACCGGAGTGCCCGGAGGAAACCCACGCAAACACGGGGAGAACATACAAACTCCTTGCAGATGTTGTCCTTAGTGTCCTTGGTGGGAATTGAACCCAGGACCTCTGGACCCCAGTGCTGCAAAGGCTACAGTGCTAACCACTTGAGCCACCGTGCTGCTGTTAATTTCTCATTGTGCTGGACAGGTTCTTTTCTGAGAAAAAACTAAAGAACGTCAGAGACATACCGTATATACTCGCGTATAAGCCGAGTTTTTCAGCCCAAAATTTGGGCTGAAAAGTCCCCCCTTGGCTTATACGCGAGTATACAGCAGCAGCCCCAGAGGTATACAGGCCCCCCATCAAGATCCAGGGCCCGCCCCCCTTGCGCGGCAAACCTGTAAAGTAAAATCATACTTATCACTATCCTGTCGCGCTGTCCCGCCGCTGCCGACATGACGTCATTGCCCGCGACCACAGGAAGCCGCCGGAAGACGCTGAATGAAGCCCGGGATCGTCATGTCGACAGCGGCGGGACAGCGCGACAGGACAGTGATAAGTATGATTTTACTTTACAGGTTTGCCGCGCAAGGGGGGGGGGGCCCTGGATCTTGATGGGGGGGGCCTGTATACCTCTGGGGCTGCTGCTGTATACACCCCTGGGGCTGCTGCTGTATACACCCCTGGGGCTGCTGCTGTATACACCCCTGGGGCTGCTGCTGTATACACCCCTGGGGTTGCTGCTGTATATTACCTAAGGGCTGCTGTATATACCTCTGGGGCTGCTGTATACTACCTCTGGGGCTGCTGTATACACCACTAGGGCTGCTGTATATACCTATGGGGCTGCTGTATACTACCACTGGGGCTGCTGTATACACCACTGGGGCTGCTGTATACTACCTAAGGGCTGCTGTATATACCTCTGGGGCTGTATTTACCTCTGGGGCTGCTGTATACTACCTCTGGGGCTGCTGTATACACCACTGGGGCTGCTGTATACTACCTAAGGGCTGCTGTATATACCTCTGGGGCTGTATATACCTCTGGGGCTGCTGTATACTACCTCTGGGGCTGCTGTATACTAACCACTGGGGCTGCTGCTGTATATACCACTGGGGCTGCTGCTGTATATACCACTGGGGCTGCTGCTGTATACTACCACTGGGGCTGCTGCTGTATACTACCACTGGGGCTGCTGTATACCACACTGCTGGGGGCTGTATACCTGTGCTGGGGTCCACCCTCGGCTTATACACGAGTCAATAGGTTTTCCCAAGTTTTGGGGGCAAAAGTAGGGGGGGTCGGCTTATACACGGGTCGGCTTATACACGAGTATATACGGTACATTTATTTGTTATTTAATGGCCTTAGACTCAATCTCAAGCCATGGCGACTTGATGGATGAATGCTCTGTAGAAAGATCTAACTTGTGCTGCCTAAACAGGGACACCAGGGTCTTCTTCAAGCCTAGACAAGTCCACCAAGGTCTTCTTCAAGCCTAGACAGGCCCACCAAGAACTTCTTCAAGCCTAGACAGGTCCACCAAGGTCTTCTCCAAGCCTAGACAGGCCCACCAGGGTCTTCTTCAAGCCTAGACAGGTCCACCAGGGTCTTCTCCATGCATAGATAGGTCCACCAGGGTCTCCATGCCTAGATAGGTCCAACAGGGTCTCCATGCCTAGATAGGTCCAACAGGGTCTCCATGCCTAGACAGGTCCAACAGGGTCTTCTTCAAGCCTAGACAGGTCCAACAGGGTCTTCTTCAAGCCTAGACAGGTCCAACAGGGTCTTCTTCAAGCCTAGACAGGTCCAACAGGGTCTCCATGCCTAGATAGGTCCACCAGGGTCTCCATGCCTAGATAGGTCCACCAGGGTCTCCATGCCTAGATAGGTCCACCAGGGTCTTCTCCACCGTTATTTTGATAGTATCAAGCCACTAGGTTGCTGGTCTTCCTCCTCTCCTTGTTCCTTCTATTCTTCCAACCATAATGTCTTTCTCCAGTGATTTCTCTCTTTGTATGATGTGCCTATAGTAGGCAAGTCATAGCTAGGTGATCTTCAAGTGACATGTCTGGCTTGATTTGTTCCAAAATGGATTGGTTTGTTCTTCTTACCATAAATAGTATTGATAACATCCTTCTCCAGCACATTTCAAAGGCGTTGATTCTTCTTTTGTCTTGTTTCTTTATCGTACAGGTTTCACATTCATGTCTTACTACAGAAAAGACCACACTATGTACGAGCCGTATCTTCAGCACCAGTAAAATATTCCATGACTTGAGGACCTTGTCCAGTGACTTCATTGTTGAAGCCAGTGTCTGATTCATACGGCCTGTGTTTTAGGCAGCATCAACTGACCGACAAGATCTTTAATAAAATTAGCTTAGACTATACACACATGAAAGCAAGGTGACAGCAAAATCAATACTCCTGAACATATCTGATACTTACCGAATAGATGGTGACTCCTCCTCATCATCTTCATTCATAAGGGTCTGCACCAGCTGGAGAATGCTCACCATGTTCTGACCACTGAAATGGGTTAAGGATAGACACATTATTTACATGACGTACTTTATACAGCTGATTGTCCACAATTATCTTCATATGCTTTGTTGGAATCATTTTTTCTCTTTATGTTATTCTGATATGGGTCTCCAAATCCTTTATAGACAGAAATAAAGTAGATACATTCTTGTAGTATAAGGAGGAACAGTTCTCCTTGTGCAGAGTGACATGCTGGTGTAAGGAGACTTAGAGGCCAGCTATTCACCGCAGGTAAATTAAATATATATAAATAACCTTTTCAGAGCTGGACAGAACTTGATTTCTGGGAACACGAAGTATGCAACTATCCTACAAGTCAATATCTACCCTTTAATAAGCCTTGCCACATGACATAGGGTAAGAAGCCAAACTAGAAACTCCGTGCTTCAGGGTGTTGCACCCTCAGCGCAAAGTAGGATTTTGGATTTGGCAAGGTAAGGCTGCTTTCACACTGGCAAATTTGCAAATCCATGTCCACCTATTGTGAAACTGATGGCCATGGATCCGTTATGGGCTCAGATTGGTTCTAAGTAGCCATCCGGGTGTCTCCGTTTTGTAACTGATCCGATGGTGTCCGTTTTTTTCATGCACCCAGAATCAGAGACTGCTCCGATTTGGGGACTGCCTTAAAAACGAGGACACCAACTGACAGATACGGATCCATTGGTGTCCGTATGAACATTATAATGGAGCTCTATGGAGCACGGATCCATACGGATCCATGGATAAAACAGATCCATGAAACAAATCCTTTTTGCTGTACTGATCATGCTCAGAAGCTCAGTACAGCTCCTTCCACCCCTATCTCTGGTAACTGATGACGGATCCGTTAAAGAAAAAAGGTCCGAAACATCCTAACATGGGAGGCCATAACGGGTCAGTGGCCATCAGTTTCAAAACTGGTGGACCTGGGTTTGCAAGTATGCCAGTGTGACAGCAGCGTAAGAAGCTACTGACTATGGGTCTAAGGGAGGACGTTTATTCCTGTGCATAGTGGTAACCATTGGAGATCCAACAGCATAGGCAGGAGTTGCTTGCCAGAGACTCGAAAGACGCTTGCTTCGCATCAACCGGCACACCACCCAATCCCCGCACAGGGGCGTGCAGCTGGGTGTATTTCTATGCGGATGCACTCTCCTGTCCGAGAGGCGCCGTGCCGCGTATTGTGAAGAGAGACTCGCACAGTCTTTCGCAATTACTCTCGAATAGTGTATCTCTGGCCATACTGTGTAAACTGCAGACCATGTAGAATATTTCTGCTGTAGATCTTCATGTAATTCCATAGCCAAAAATCAAATGTTTTATGCAATTTTACAGCTGATTCACAGCACATTAGTTAGCGCTAAAGCCACAGGAGAAAAAAAGTTTAAAGTCTATGTGCACACAATCAAGAGACAGTGTGTCCTGGATGCAGTGACTCCTTTGCTGCGTGGAAGCCGGTGATCTCGCGGGTGAACGCAGCCGCCCTGTGCCCACGTCAGTGTTCAGTGGTTTTCCCTGCATTCACCCGCTCACTTTGCCTCCGAATTGCTACATTGACATACTTGCGGCTGGGAAGCCACCCCACCTCAGTTTACACTGCGGAGAAAACAAGCACAGTGAACACGGGACTTCTGTAAATCGCATCCGCTTTGCTTGTACTGTACAATCAGCGTTTTGGACATAGCAACAACATGGTATGTCGAAAAAACTGCAAACTGATTGTGGGAATGTGCACAAACATTTTTTCTGCTAAATTGAAACATGTTGTCCACGGGTTTTGGAGTATGGTGCCAATTCTGCAGCTTCAGAGTTCAGATTAATGTATATATCATAATAGGCAAGATCCTAAATTCCCTTACCATATCCTGCTGGCAACTGCAAAAAGTCAGAAATTCACATTTACAGGGAAATGGTCAGTATTTATGCTGCGCTCTAAAGAGGGGAGTTGGAGGGGGGTATAGCATAAAAAGGAGAATTTTGTGTACTCACCGTAAATTCCTTTTCTCTTAGCCTCTAATTGGGGGACGCAGACCGTGGGGTTATGCTGCGTCCACTAGGAGGCGACACTAAGAAGAATCTGCAAAAGAGTTAAGTGGCTCCTCCTCTGCAATATACACCCCTGGAGCAGGAAGTGCCTCACCAGCTTTGTGCTAAAGCAGTAGGAGAGTTAACAGAGTAATAACTGTACAACAAGGCCTGTAACTAAACAGGCAAGCATATGTAAACAGTTAACCATTAACAGCTGAAAAGCGACATAAGAACAGTATAAAGCCCGGAAGGGCCAAAGGGTGGGTGCTGTGCCCCCAATTAAAAGCTAAGAGGAAAAGAATTTACGGTGAGTACACAAAATTCTCCTTTTCTCCTTCGCCTCATTGGGGGACATCGACCGTGGGATGTCCCAAAGCAGTCCCTGGGTGGGTAGATAGAAAGACACAGACAAAGAGTATAGCATTGAAGGCATACATCGTAGAGATAAGTTATGAACACTTGCAAGAGGACACCCACCTAGACATGCGTCTGTCGAGGATGACTCGCAACGGAGTGCGGGCTACACCGGGCAGTTGCGTTTCCTTGAAATGGCCTAGGATGCTTCCAGCACGAGTGACATGCGAGGCCGTACCGAAACCGGGATGGGCATGCGCACTCAGCAGTAAGCCTCCGGGATGGCTGACAATGCGTCTGGCAGTGGCTTTGGCTGCTGCCATCCATTTCTGTTGACCTACCGAGAAAATGAAAAAAAAAAGGATCCCACTACCGGCAGTGGTCGTCCAAGGCTTGATCCAAGAGCCGTAAGTAAATTCAGTGTGTGCAGAAAGTTGTCCACACATTGTACCGGTGCCGGGCTAAGTGAAGGGAGAGAGAAGTTCTCATGCAGGTGGAAGAAGAAAACACTTTGCAAGGAAGCAACAGTGGCCAGAGCACAAATTTAACCCGATGGGGCTTTAGGAAATATGTTTTGCAGGGAATGGGAGTGAGCTCAGAGACACAGCGGATATCGCCGTGGTAGAGGCAACCTTCTGGAATAGGTTTTGCAAGGAACGGGAGTGAGCTCAGAGACACGGCGGGAATCATCGTGTAAAGAGAAAGAAGAAACAAAGAAGAGGATCTCAAGGAAAACTCGATGGAGACCTTTGAAGAACATGCAACCAGATATAGACTCCACGTTTCCAGCTAAATACTATTAAGAGGGAACCGGGGGAGGAAGGGGGTAGGCCGGCACCCAGTTCTGGCTGAGTGAGCCGAGACGGGTGTCCTAGCGGTGACTATTGTCTTGAGTACAACAGATGAGAAACTAGCCTGGGTTAGAAAACCAGGAGTCCGTAGCCATGCTGACAACTGCAGAGCTATCGAATGTTGGTGACATATCGGGCGCAGAAACGACTGCTGGCTGAGGCCGCACTGGCAGGCAGATCAAGTGCATGTAGACAGTCTGGGATCATAAGTATGATGGACACGACCTCAGGCTTGAGCTTGTTGTCACTCTGGTCTTAGAGACAGCGAAAGGAAGGTGTAAGGCAGGTGAGACAGAGCCTTGAGCTGGACAGCGAGTCTTGTTCCAGAGACCTGGAACGTGGGACCGAGCTATGAACGTGGATCTCTAGGCGTGATTAGATAACAGTATCCCAGATGGAATGCCTGTGTGGTTACAATAAATTTGCCGCTCAACTGACTATGACGGGCAGGTGCACTGTAGAGATCACAAACTGAGCCAATTTGGTCCCGCAGAGAGTGTTTTGCCTTGCGCAGCTCATTCCGTGCATTATTGCCTCCACGGGAATTGACATCTCCACGGCTGTGGCCTTTGGCCGCCCAATAAGAACATGGTGATCTGCCAGAAATAGGTGAAAATTCAGTAAAGTCAACCTGGAAGGGCGATAGGCAGGGTGGAGTCCCAGAAGAATCATTGACCCTGCACTATATGATAGCAGGTCAGTACCCTCCCAACTTAGGTTGGCATTGGAAAAAGAGTCTTGCTTGGCAAGCAGGAAGAAAACTTGTTCTGCAAGTGGGAGGCTGGTCGCGGGCACCGCAAGGGGCCTGTGGAGCATGAAAGATAGGCAAAGGATCTTGTCTAAGACAAACAGGATCTTGCTCTCTGTTGAAAAACAGTGTCATCAGCAGGTTCCTGAAGCGCAGATGGGCTAAAGGGATTGTCTTGAACGTCCAACCATTCTGTTCAGGACTCTGATTCATGAGCAGGTGGAGTGAGATGAGGGGCGGAGAAAGGATTCAGACCATTTGACGTAGCGCACAGGACTTGAGTGAGGGAGAACCAACCAGCGGGAGGTAACGAACGCATCCTCAGGAAGGTACCCGTCCAAGTCGGGGTTGAAGGAATCTGACCGCCAGATCAGGAGCTCCAGTCTGGAAAGAGTGTCGTAGGTAATATGAACGGTTTCGGTCATCTAAGCAGGGCAAGGCCAAGTACTGTCGAGAATGGGAAATTGTGATGGCGCCGCCATGACTTGATGGAAAACCTGAGGAGCATCAAAGGGCAATGTGACTAGCTGAAAAGAAGATATGATTAATGCAAAGCAGTCTGTGGAGCGCTCAGGAAAGGCAGGCAGGGTGAATTGTTGATAAAACTTAGCTTTTTATTAAGTGGCTGTGAAGGAGAATAATAAAAAGCTAAATTTTATCTTCACCCTGCCTGCCTTTCCTGAGCGCTCCACAAACTGCTTTGCATTAATCATATGTTTCAGTTTCTCCCTTGTGAGGATCAGTAGCAGGTGCAGCTTGGAAGGCACATTAACAAAAGGACCTGTGTGGTGTGAGGTGAAGGCCTGGAGCTACAGGGCCTTTCCTGTCTGAGCGGTCACGTGATCAGAGCTGGGGGGCCGGAGGAGGCAGCTCAAAGGCAGCAGCACATGAAGGTTCCAAGGAGAGCGATTAAGCTCCACACTTCAAGTGCTATACCGGGGCTGTGCAGCCCTCCAAGGTGAGCATCTTTTTTACTAGTTAGGGAAAGAAATTGTTTATACAGGTGTGCCCATTGCGCATCCTTCTCTGTTTAATTACATATTGATACTACGCTGAAGAGCTGGTGGCAAGGCCATAAGGATTGCTGCAGGACGAGATCTGATTTTATCAAGCACTGTTAACCACTTAAGAACCTGCTGGTTTGAGAACTGTTAATTGCCAGGAGTCCAAGGATTGGATCTAAAGAACTGCAAAAACTGACTCATTGAACAAGAGTAAGGGGGAGAGGATCTATCAACACGGACAATAATGGATTTTTTTGTCAATGATTGGTTTAACCATAGAGAATTGTTGATTGCAGATGCTATTGGTGACAAACAATTTAGGTAATCAGGGGGCAGAATCATAGGTAAATATAGATCTCAATGAGGTGGATAAGAAACTTATGATTGGTTTGTTTCAGGAGCTGGAGAATAAAAGTAGGATAGAGATTACTAATCATATTGACACCATGTTTCTGAGGAGATATATAGAGGAGAATGTGGCCCCGAAGGGCTTGAGGTTATCACAAAAGTCCTCATTCCCCCAGGATAAAGATTTTACTATGAAATGGGAGGTAATCTCCCTTGAATGTTCTATGTGTTTCCTCAAACTATTGATCTCCAAAAGGGATTCATTAGCTGATCAGGCACTGGAAGGTGTTAGAAGCTTGAGGGAAAATCGTGAGCCTTATTCTCATTCTATGGAATTTAAAACATATAATTTGGGGCTTAGGACGAAATTGAATACATTTGAAGAAGATCTGATAAGGAAGAAAGCTGCTAAATTATGGGCGGATAGGAAGGCGAGTGCAGGGATGGAAGATAATTCAGAAAGAATGGAGATTGAGGATTATTCTGTAACTGGAGGGGAATCAGATAGACAGACACCAAACAGTAACAACAATGATGTGGGAAGCAAAAAAGTGCTAGAGAATAATTTCATGGACACGAACAAAGAGAAATCATTTTCCTTTTTAGAAAAAAAGAGTGGCTGTGAAGGAGAATAATAAAAAGCTAAGTTTTATCAACAATTCACCCTGCCTGCCTTTCCTGAGCGCTCCACAGACTGATTTGCATTAATCATATGTTCCAGTTTCTCCCTTGTGAGGATCAGCAGCAGGAGCAGCTTGAAGGCACATTAACAAAAAGGACCGTGTGGTGTGAGGTGAAGGCCTGGAGCTACAGGACCTTTCCTGTCTGAGCAGTCACGTGATCAAAGCTGGGGGGCCGGAGGAGGCAGCTCAAAGGCAGCAGCACACGGAGGTTCCAAGGAGAGTGATTAAGCTCCACACTTCAAGTACTATACCGGGGCTCTGCAGCCCTCCAAGGTGAGCAGCTTTTTTACTAGTTAGGGAAAGAAATTGTTTACACAGGTGTACCCATTGCGCATCCTTTTCTGTTTAAATACATATTGATACTAGCTGAAAAGAAGGCTTGCCGTGAATGGCAAAGTGCCGGCATTACTGTTGCTCCCAGGAACTGGGACATGTCAATACGCATCTTGGTTATCCTGTGGGGCTAGTGACTTCCCGACCTCCAGTGATGGAGCGGGAAAGTTTGAGGCGTAAGAAAAAGAGCCGTCTCATGTGGGCCAATGCAGAAATGCAAAATGTACTTGAAAGGGTTGATGGGAGCATTCGAGCGTTCGCCTTACAGAACCAGGATGCTGACTACCACTAGACATAGCGGCAGCGGAGACGGAAGCAAACGAGTTTGTGATCGGGGGGACAGGCTGACGATGTCGTTGGGAAAAAAGGCTTGTTTCTTGACCACCTGTCTCCTATGACGGCGACGCAGACATGAAGATATAGAGCGGGTCAGCTGTCTGTCCCTGAAGAGAACCTATGGAATCCGTTTGTTTGGTCTGGTTTGGTTGGATCGAGACCCACAGGCCGTGTTAGACTGTTACAGACCAGATGCTCCTGGAGTGAGACATATAAAGTGACTGGCTCTGTTGACGTTGCAGGAAAAAAAACGGGGCGTCTTATTTAGCATTGAAAAAGGGGGGTAGTAGCCTACTAGGCTACCATGACTGCGCTATTGACTGTAAGAGACGTGACTGCGCTATTGGCTGTGAGAGGTGCTTAGATAAATATTTTCACGGCATCGAGATGCGAGATGTGGACTGCGAGTTCTGCCTGAGAGGAGACTGCCATCTTGTAGCAAGGAAAGGGATAAACACCCAGGTCCCGATTGTTCTAGCAGGCTATACACCATCTGGCAAAAAAGTATTGCCTTTGATACCTGGTGGAAAACTGAGGTGGAGGTTTGCTCCGTCCTAGCATAGTGAAAAGGTAATGAGCATCGCTGGATTTCGAAGTCATTATCCAGACTGTTTGCTATGACAGCGACCCTCCTGTGTATCTGTAGGGTCTCTTGAGAGCCAGGAAAGTCCACAGAGAACTGAGGATTGCCACAGAATTGTGCCATATACTACAAATAAGGCACCCAACTGTGGGAGCTGAGGAGGAAGGTTGCCAAACAGTCCCATACTGGAGATCGGAAGGCTTAGGAACCGTCGCCATAGATGATGCTCCCTTGTGGCAGGAAGGGATACGTGGAGGTAACACACCGCGTTCCCGCCTGTTGTAGGTTGCGGGAAATCGGTACGCTGAGGTACCGTCGCCCTATATATTCTTGATGTTTTATGATAAATATTGGTGAGCATCATGTGGCTTGTGTTTATGTGACGTATTGTCCGTATTGTCATGTAGCAGGGAGCCCACTTGTGACCATAAATGTTCAGAGGTGCCAGTTCGTGGCGGGCTAGGGTCCAGGTTGAATGGGCTAAGAGCCCTGAAGACGCCTTGCTGGTGGGAGACTTCTGAACGATATTGGGACACAAGTATGAAAAACAGCATGTAAGACACTTGGTTATTTGTGTGGAATGAGTGGCACATGGAGTATGCGGCAGAGAATACAGTGTTGGTGCACTTGCACATTGACACTGTGGGGTACGGTATGCAGAGAAAAAAAACTGAGCTGCAGCAGAGTAGAGACTGCCGAGCTCCTTACGCCAGCCTAGGTCCAGAGATGACGAAGTTGTTGTCTGATCCGGTGTCCCCCAGCGTTCGGTGGTTCCTGTGCACTGCGGAGGAGCAGTGCTGTGATCCAGTGTGTCTCTGTGTAAAGCTGTTAACCATGTGCACTCCGGTATCTCATTGCATTCTCACAGAGCTGTGGCTAGATCCGGTGCTTCCCTGTACACTGGGAAGTAGCAGTGCTATGGGCTTTGGTGTACCAGCTGCGGTGAGCGCAGTGTCCGCTGTCCTGGAGCGGAAATACAGGGTGCACAGTTAGAGGAAGTGGACGGATCGGACGTGGGGCAGGAGGCGGGCGGGTCTCGGAGTAAAAAGGCGCGCACGAGAATCTCGCGGCGAGCGAGAGGCGCCAGGACTCAGCCAAACTGCGCCCTCAGGGAGGCGGTTGGGGGCATTCCGCAGATATGTGACATCACGCCAGGCGGGCGGTGGGCCGGAAGACGCGGGGCCGACTTGGAGCAGGCCCTAAGCCAAGGACTAAACTGAATTATGGCCCCGAAAAAAAGTGCAGGACTGGTGCGTAAACCTGAATCTCCGCCATTCTGCCTGTAATGGGGGGGGCCACTTACAATGGGGATTGCACTATTCAGCTGTGCCCCGGTGCGGAGGCCTGAGTCGCCGCATTCCAGCCTGAAGTGGGGAACCCGCCATTTAGCCATGCTTCCTGTGGAATAGAGAGGGTCTTTGGGCACTGCAATGTTCAAATAATGAGCCCCGGGAAAAATAAGGGGGCCTTCAGTAGATCCTGCACCGATAGAGCACTGATGTGCTTTGTGAATGTAGTACTGTCTGTAAGCTGAACTCAGGGTCCCAGTGTGCGACGCAGCCACGCTTCCAGGGGAAGGATGTAGCCCGGAGGCCTTACCTGGAGACGGCTCCTGCAACCCATGTACCCTTGTAAGAGGCACATGGGGAGGGCAGTGTGCAAGATGTAGGACTCGACTTCTTACGACCCAGTGTCCCTGGGAAGGGCTGTGGAGGATCAGGATCCCGACGTGTCACCTTTCTCATACAAACCAGAATTACTGTAGAAAAGGCTTGTGCATGCCTGGAAAACTTAGAATCGTCTGATGGGAGAGGGGAGCAATGTTCAAAAAGTAAAAAATATCATCCCTTGTTGCAGGAGGGGGTACCTGGAGGTAACACTCCATGTTCCCCCTGTTGTTGATCTTGGGAAAGTGGTACTCGAAGGTACCGTCACCCGTCTATCATCATCCGAGGGAAAAAGTGTAAAAGAAAAAATTAAAATAATAAAGATAATGACGAGGGTCATTAGATGCATCTACCTCCTAATGACACTAAGCTTAAACTGGTGAGGCAGTGCCTGCCCCAGGGGTGTATACTGCAGAGGAGGAGCCACTTAACTCTTTTGCAGATTCTGCTTAGTGTCGCCTACTAGTGGACAGCAGCATAACACCCACGGTCTGTGTCCCCCAATGAGGCGATAGAGAAAATGACAGGCATGCTGATTTCACAGGTCTGTTCCTTATGTTTAAGGATGGTTTAGTCTTGGAGAACTTGTATGACCTTGAAGTCATGATATGCAAGCTTCCTCTACCCGACCTCAGCCATCGCATAGCAAAAAAAGCTGTCTATATATGGGGGGTGGGGGGGGGTGATCATATCATCAATGCATCAGTCTCAATCATCACAGCGCTGGCCTTGCACCGCACATTCTACAAAACAAAGCTCTCCGTACGCATAGGCCCCAGTCCGGTGAAACCAGCCTAAATATTTAATCACTTTTAGAGAAAAAGAAAACTACATACAATCTCTAAGGGTACCTTCTCACATAAGACATTTGTCTTATCGCCGCCAAATTCCCGAAATACACGCTGCAATAAGGAGGCAATTTGGCAGCGATATTTCCAGGACGAAATATCCCATATGTCTCCCGTGGTTGTGGCGTGAGAAGGTACCCTAACCGAGCTGATTTTGCTTTGTTTTAGTCACATCTTTTCCTATATACATACACATCCAGCCAGAACTTTTTGTATCAGTTAAACAAAAACAATTCCCATAGGGGGAAAAAAAATAATTGTGTTCTGCATAATATTGCAAACAATAGGAAACTACTGATCCATTCACAATGACCTGGCTTTTGTTAGCTCGAGGGATTGATGTCAGGAGCACAATAAGATGGCAGCACTGGCTCTATTATTATTATATTTCCTTAAAGGGAACCTGTCAGCTGTTTTAGCCCTTCTAACCTATCCCTACCTGTCCCTGCAGCCACGTACTACTGTCCTAACCATCCCTCTTTGACCAATCTTACATTTATAACAGTGGTATAGAACACTTTTTACACTTACTAAATCTCTGACGATGGGGCGTTCCTGACGGGTAGGTAGTGTCTCCAGGGCCACGCTCCCCCCGCCTCACTGTTCTAATTACACCCTGATGGGTGGCATCATTCCTTCAGGACTGATGTCCTGATTTAAATCTCTAGGCCCACAGTTCCTGGTGTATGACGCGGATGCCGGGCGCCGCATCACGCCGCGTCATACCCAGGCATGCGCAGTGCGCCGGGTGTCCAAAGCTTGGGGATAGTTGCCTGGCAACCTTGCGCCGACACAAGGCCGCCTTCAGCGCATGCGCAGATCGCATGTTGAAGGCGGCCTGGGCGTTCTATACCCGGCGCACTGTGCATGCCCGGGTATGACACGGCGTGATGCGCCGCCCGGCATCTGCATCATACACCAGGAAGTGCGGGCCTAGAGATTTAAATCAGGACATCGGTCCTGAAGGAATGATGGCGCCCATGAGGACGTAATTAGAGCAGTGAGGCAGGGGAGTGCGGCCCTCCAGACACCACCTACCCTTTAGGATTTTGCAAGTTTAAAAACTGTTCTGTTCCACTGTTATAAATGCAAGATTGGTCAGAGAGGGATGGTTAGAAGAGTAGTATGTGGCTGCAGGGACAGGTAGGGATAGGTTAGAAGGGCTAAAACAGCTGACAGGTTCCCTTTAACACCTCTTAAGGCCCCGTCACACGGGGCAACATCGCCGCCAATTACATAGGGATGTAGGGGCGTGGCCTATCGGGAAGTTGCCCGGTTTCAGAGCAGTGCTCTAAAACTAGGCGACCAATCTGGGGCGATGTGCACACATCGCCCCATGTAACCGGCCGCCGGCGACCTGTCAGGCGATGGGAGCCATAGGCCATAGGCTCCCATTGTCCTGCATCGCCGCTGGGATTTTCAGACACCCCGGCGGCGATGCTGCCTGACAGCTCGCCGGCGAGGGGCTGGAGATGTCGCCCCATGTAAATGGGGGACAGCGACGCCAAAAACGTGCGCGCCCCCGCCAGTCGCCACCGACATCTCCAGCCCCGTCGCCAGGTGTGACGGGGCCTTTAATGTCATCTTCTCAAAAAAGAAAAAAATTAGAGTTTGTTTCTACTGTACATTATGTGCCAGAGACAGTTCTCTGTATGACTGTGCAGAGTAGGCGAACCAGAGACAGTTCTCTGTATAACTGTGCAGAGTGGGCGAACCAGAGACAGTTCTCCCAGTAACTCCTCTCTGCTCTGTGTCTGCAGCCAGGAAAGAGGAGAAATACAACACAGAAACTGTCACAGCCTGATTACAGAAACAGATGAAGTCAAGATAAGATAAGGCAGACCTGCAATTTCTCTCTTCCTGTGTTCTCAACAGAATAAATCTCCTAAGTGAAACCACAGTGCCACGAAAGCAGTGGGAGGAGAGAGCTGCTGAGAGGGAGTGTCTCTGCTTATAACGGACAGGACTAATGCAGCAGCTCTCTGCAGGGTCTGACAATGCTGATAACATGGAAACTACAAAGGGTAGAATAATGATTTTACATGTTTTTAAAAGGTATGCCCAGGCACTATTCAAGGGTAATATTAGTATCACACTGAAAAATGACCTGACAGTGTCCTTTTAAATGTGTCCAAAAGAACACCCATTATCTCACCTCACTAATCTAACTCTTCCCTGTTCTCCCTTCCTACATTTTCTCAAAATCTGATCCGTTCCATCATTTGTTCCCTCATCCTCTACCCTCTACATCCACAGTAGCACTTTGTGTCTCTTGTTTAACAGATACAATCTTGCGGCTGACTAATGCAGCTTTACTTAAAAAGGTCTTTGTAATACAGATGGCTGGACCATACACAAGCAGCACTTTTCAACTTTTGTGCCCCTGCTGTTTCCTTATAGACTGTAAGCTTTGTGAGCAGGGGCTTTAATCTGCAGAATTATGTGATTCTCTGTCATGCCTGATATTGTTTGTACATGTCCGCTCTGAGCTGTAATGTGCTGTGGGAAATGTTGGCGGTGCATAAACTGTTCTTACTACGTCTACAGGATCTAAGCACAGGACAGATGCAGGATCTTCGCAGTCTGACCATTACAAAATATTTTAGCCATTCTTGTTTGTTCGGATGCCACTATTATATTATGATTCGGTTTGATGAGGCTTACAGCAGACCATTAATCTAATCTATTTATTTTCTAGTGCTTTTTGTAGTTAACATTTTCTGTGCTGTTTTTAAGCCTCATAATAAATATGTCCTCCGGGTCTGAACTGTCACATGAGAGTAGTGTTACACCACAGCTGGCAGCAGCCTCTTATTTGGACCTGAGCGTTACGTATTTTAGGACGAGTGCAATTCATATGGATGCAATGAAATTATCAGCTGAAGTGAAGAAAACTCCACTTTCTGAAAAGAAAGAAATATGTATATACCTTATTAAAAAAAAAAATCCACTGAGGTTTTCCCTGGAGTTTCTAGCTTTATTATTACATCTACAAATTTCTTTGGCACAATTCAATGACATGTCAAAACCTTTCTGCTCCCTTCCGGTCACGTCAACCACAGCGAGAAGGACAGAGCCGACTACAAGAGGCACTTATTGCACGGGGGCAGGTCTGATCACTCACATTGGACACCCGGTGACCAGAAGTATTCTATCATGATTAAATTATGTCATACTTGGTGTCCGACATGGGTGTCTTATGCTTTTGATTATGATAATAGACCTATGGTATGTTAAGCGCAATGTTAACTTTGCCAGACAGTATTAATGGCCAGAGAAAAATGAAGTGTGTGTAAAATGTGTATACTTACATAATCGCACTGTCCTGTTTGTCATCGACTTCAGATGTGGTCCTATGGTATCATGCACATTCCACTTTCGAAGCGCCCGCCATATTTGTACACCCAAGTGATAGGTGTGCAAATATGGTGCCCGCTAGCAGTATTGCCACCTTGCACAATACCACTAGTGGTGTCACGGCGAAATAACGGTGACAACTCCCACAAGTAACACCGGGAAGCTGCCGCCGCATACGATGCTCCCTGTCGCATCCCCGGACACCCCCATCACACACACCGAACCACCAGACATGAATAAGTAACTGGGCATGTGTGCTTCGACTGACCTGATAGGTCCCCGCATCCCTGCAATCACTCAGCCCTGTTCCCGCTCACCTCGAAGCCCGCCGAATGGGGAATTGCACTGGGCAGAGGCAGTGCAAGGGGGGCGAGGGAAGAGAAGCAGCACAAGGGGGGAAGGAAGAGAGGCAGCACAATGTGGGGAAGGAAGAGAGGCAGCACAAGGGGGGAAGGAAGAGAGGCAGCACAAGGTGGGGAGAGCAGGTAGGCAGCACAGATGGGCAGAAAGGCAGCACTGGGGGGGTGCGCAGAGAGGCAGCACAGGGTGAGGCAGCATAGATGCGCAGAGAGGCAGCAAGGGGGGACAGAGAGGTAACACAGGGGGAGGGGGGCAGAGAGGCAGCAGGGGTGGCATATAGGCAGCAGAGGGGCAGAGAGCAAGGGGGAGAAAAAAAAACAAAAAACATTGGACAGGGAAAAGGCACGGGGAAGGGGGGGGGGGAAAGACCAGCCACCGCCCCCAGCAGCACACAGCCTGACCCCATCATGATGTCACTGTCCTCCCGATGCGATCGCATCGGGGCTCCCATCTAATATTGTATATATAAAAAACCTCCCAGTTGCTAACTCCTGTCGTTTTGGGTTGAGGCCTATTGCATCATGTCGCAGTCCCATCTTGCAAGGTCACATCGCACAGATCTTTCATCCTCATCTTCCTTCCTGTACGTCTAGGGGAGCCTCGTTCTGAGTATAATAGACTTACACCGAGGCAACGACTTCCAGTCTGCACAGAAATGCTGTGTGAGCCGGATGGTCACAGTTGTGGTCACATACAAGAAACGGCAGAAGATGGCGAACAGTTAGTATTTACTGCAGACAAATTACGGACAGCTCCTCTACAAATGTACTATTACGTCACATATAATAATAGCGAAGTAAATAGTTTTTTATTGCTTATGTTCTGCCAAACAATCCTTCAATTACAGGCTAATCTGAAAGAGGCCACCTGGAGAATTATTGATACGGAAGAGCGGAAACAGATGTGAATATGACAGGAAGGAAAACTCTGGGCAATAAAGCAGAAACGTACATGATTTCAGAGTTTTTATGACTGCAATACAATAATCAGACAGCACCGTCACTACCCACCTTCCTTGAAGTGGTCCTGGTATATCTTTCCTTGTGTATTTCTTGGGATCTTTCTCTTCGTCTGCTAACCTATTTAGAACATAATAAAAGCATTACACCCCTGATTGAGGATGAGTATTTAGGATATGGTAGAGCATTCCATTAGGACTTCTCCACCTCACCTAAAAAGAAAACCCTTACACGCGGCTTCCTAAATAATATTATTTATAATTATAAGAGGTGTCTGACCTGAATAACTTCACAAGTAATGCGGTGAGATAAATCAGTAAAGGACATGTAAAAGTATACGGTAATAGAAACCTGCTGAGCAGGTTGTGGGACTCCGATCAGTTTGGTATCATAGGGAGCTGGACTATGGTGATGTCATGGGGCGGCGGGGTTCACCCTGTGATCTGACATCCCCCTTTCCTCTGTTTTCTGCTGTGATGACCCCCTGCCCACCTGATACCCTATGTTCCAGCAATCGGGATATTGAGCTCCAGCAATGCCACCCTTGACTAACCCCATGACCGCTCCAGCCAATCACTATCTTCAGTGGTGTTTGGAGACGTCACTTATGGTGCACAATATAGAAAAACCAGTGGAGAACAACAGCACTTCAACATAAGGGATTTACCTGGTGATTAAGGAGCCTTTAATTATTTTACACCATTTACCCCTTTGTCTACTTTTTTTTGCAACTTGGAAAATGCTTTTAAAAACATATATTTTTCATTGTTTGTTTTCTAAAAGCAACATTAAGCAAGTCTTGCAGTGGTCTGCATTAAAGGTATCGTCCTCTTTTAGAAAAGCTTTATGTCATATACTAAAATAGTTCTAAAACAACAAAAAAAAATGAGTACTCCTCACTATCCTCAGGTCCAGTACAAGCTGAGTAGTGCTTAGTTATATAAAAAAAAAAAACACATGGAAAGGAAATAAGTGCAGGATAGAAGCTGTGCTGTTACATGAGCTAATGAAGATAGACAGCAGAACCCTTGATACACACAGATTTCTCATTCAGCCTGTATTACTTTGAGAGACACTCCCACAGGAGAAAATCTGAAACCTGGTGCAAGCTTAAAACTGAATATCAGGAGGTCTGAAAATGAATGAATGAATGAATGAATGAATGAAGAAACCAGCAAACTTAAAGCAATTTTAGTAAAGAAGTTGTTCACTACTGCCCTTTTAAAACAACACATATACTGACCTCTGGTGTCAGTGAAGTTCCAGCGGAGTCACTCACTTGGTGCCCACATGATGTTATGTCACATGATCCAGCTATAGAAGAAGACTGTTGCCTCCTTGTTGCTGCTGCTCCCGGGAGCTATTGCGCTCCGGTGCCCTGTTCCTGCTGTTGATGACTTATGTCACATGATCCTGCAACCAATGAGTAGCTGGCTTCATCCTTCCCTCCATTAGTCAAATCATATACATCTGAAAGAAGTGAGGGCTACTACTCTCTCACTCCCACTGGAGACACCACTGCAACGGGGCCGGAGGTAAGTATAAGTTTTATTATTTTGCAAGGGGAAACAATGGAGAAGTTGTCCTAGTAGTGGACAACCGCTTTAAATCGGATCGACTGATATGCACAAAACTCAATTTTCCATGTCGAGGATGACCATAGTCTTTAAACTCTCTTACTGGACTAGATGATGACGCAGAATGTAGCCTCTTTTCTTCAGCAAATCCTATGTAAAGGGGTTATCCAGGGCTATTTACCTTTTTACTATGGGAGTAAGATAAAACAGGCAGTCTGTTGCCTATTACCTGCCTTTTATGCCCAGCACATAGCGGTCTGACGGCCCCTGCCAGCGATTTAGCGGCTTCCGCTAACCTCATGCTAACAGCAGTGGCATCTCTTCCACTTCGCAATATTGATGGGCGGTGACTGCCAATGTGATGCCTAACTACAGGGAGCAGCTGTCAGTCAGTACGGCGTCACATCGACAGAGCAGCTGAGAAACAGAAGAGCGGCTCTGCTGACGTGCACCAGCTGAATCGCCAGCAGCAGTGGACTGCTCATAGTCAGTACAGTGTAAAACAAGCAGGTAGTTACTAACTACCTGCAAGTTTTTTTTTTTTTGTTTTTTTTTACTATGAACCTAAATACTAAGTCTTGAATAGGCCCTTTAAGGCTAGTTTTATACAAGTGTATTTCTTCACACATATCAGATAAAAACCAGCCACCTGTGGCTCAAGTGACAAGCAACAATTATGGCAATAAACAATTCTGAAGCCAACTTAACACAACATGCACTATTAATACTCACATCTGCCCGTCTTCCAACATCTTCATTGCTTCATTGAGATTCTTCCCCATTTCTGCTAAAGTTGGGTCGACCATCTGAAATAATAAAAAGATCATTTGTAAAATATGTAACAATCAGATAATCAGGTGATTGTATATAACATGATACATAAAAAATTAGGATATCCTAACAATATACCTAAACAACACAGGCTTCTTAATGTTGTGCTGGATATTTTTGATCTTGTAGTTTGTATGTATCTACATAACACCACCTCTGCTACTTTGGAGACACAAAATTGTCCTTAAAGGGGTTGTCCAGTCAAGCACAGTCCGCTTTTATGATTCTCTGGTGTCAGAGTCGGGAATGGCGATCATGTGGCTGGGAATATGCAATATACATCCTCCTGGACACAATCCAAATACATGGGCATGGCCTCACTCAATACACTGGCATTAAGCGAGGCCGCGGCCCTGTATTTAGATTCTGGCTGCGAGTCTACATATTGCATACGGTGGCCACCTGATTGCCGTTCCCAGCCCTGACACTAGAAAATCCTAACAGAGCACAGTGTGTGTGATGTGAGGATTCACAAGTCTGCAGTCACATAGAGTGACACAGAGTGACTGCAGACTTGTCATTTTAGACCAGACAACACATTTAAGGTGTCCATGAATCTTAAATAGCCGCTGGCTGACAGCTCACTCCCTTCCGACTCCACCATACACAGTCGGCTTATACCCAGCATGAATGTCTTCTTATTAGGGAGAGTCGTGAGGTGTAATCCTATAATAGATTGCCCAATCCTCCCCTCCTCCTCCATTACCTGTGGCTAAGCATCCATACATATCAGATTGTCTGCAAGTCCAGTCAACTCCTCTAATGTGTAAGGCGGCCATAACACAGTCCTGCTGTACATTCAGACTGAATATCTAGTATCTAGGACAGAAAATAGACAAAATGATGGAAACCAGCCTGACTTAAAAGGGGAATGGTCATGTCCTTTTTTGTTATTCAACCGTCCCCAATGTTATTTAGATCATGTAGTGTTCATTAATAACTTTTTTTTTTAATGATATTTATCCCATAAAAGCATGTTAGATACTTATTTATTTTCATTAGCTAACTGGGCAAACAGTCAAGCAGTCATCCGGCTGGTTAATAGTTCAGCTAACTGAACTTGTAGCAATGTCAAAATTAGAAAATGTTGGAAGGACCTGTGTGATGTCACGACCATGTGACTATAATAGCCGTAGCTAAGTCTACACAGACCTTAACAATTTAGCTCACTTAGCTGCGCCCAGCCGGATGACTGCTTGACTGTTTGGGCAGCTAGCTAATGAAAATATGTAAGTATCTAAAATTCTTTTTTGGGAATATATACAATCATTTAAAAAAAAAAAAAAAAAAAAAAAAAAATAACAGGTTACTAATGAACACTATAAATGGACATTACAGGTTCCCTTTAATAGGCTTTAACCCCATCATGACCAACGGAGTATGTGTACTCCCTTAGCTGTGTCCCTACCCTTGATGCAAGCTCACGCACTGAGCTTGCATCTTCCCCCACACCTCTCAGTTGATCTGATCAACTGAGATATGTAGCTGACAGATTGGATCGGTGTTGTTAACCCTTTGTATCACACTGTCAACCACTGACTTCGCAATCCAAAGCACCGCGGCAGGGATCGCGCCATTACCCACCAGTATCGGAGGTCCAGTGATGTGATCACGTGACTTCTGCTGTTATCTTGACAGCCTGAGTTCCTGTGATGACCCTGGAAGCTGTATGCAATCACTTCCTGATGGCAATCCCCCAGTGACATCACTGTAAGAAAGTAATGATTTCTCCTGTGTTCAGATGTGCAGCAGCTCATCTGTGCACAGGAGAAGCAATCGCTCTGTGCAGCACTGAACCCCCTAGGAGGCCAAGTAAAATAAAGATAAAAAGGTTGTTGAAAATATGAAAAAAAAAAAAAAAAAAAACACTAAGTACAAATCACCTCCCAATCTTTTGCCCCATTTGAAAATGTAAAAGATAAAAAAAATACACATATTTGGTATCGTTGCGTTCAGAAATGCCCGATCTATCAATATATAAAATCAATTAATCAGATCTGTAAACTGTGTAACAAAATTATGTTTTGTTTTGTTTTTTTGCTGCAACATTAGAATAACATGCAGTAACAGGAGATCAAAACAGCGCATCTCCCCAAAAATGATTTCATTAGAAACGTTATCTCAAGACACAAAACGTGAGCCGTCACACAGCCCCAGATCCTCAAAAATGAGAACGCTAAGGCGGCCGTCACACGATATCGTTAGCGATCACGTGCACGCGCGATCGCTAACAATATCGCTCACATCGTTGGTGAGCTGTCACACAGACAGACTCACCAGCGATGTGGGCCAGCGAGATCGCTGGTAACTATGGTACACATCGGGTTACTAGGCGCCGCGCGGCGCTTAGTAACCCGACGTTTACCATAGATACCATCTCCCAGCATAGGCGCTGCCGCTGGGAGATCGTTCATCGTGGTGTCACACACCACAATGAGGCAGATTGATCAAGCGTTTATCGCTTGATATGAGCTCAGGCTCTCATATCTGCGATGTCACGATCAAGCGATTTTACATTGTAATATCGCTTGATCGCACGCAGCGATGCACAAACGATATCGCTTAAGCGATCAAAAAGCAGATCACATAAACGATATCGTTCGCAATATTGAAACGTGTGACGGCCGCCTATGGGTCACAGCAATTATTTTTCTTTAAAAAGCTCTCCATTTTTTTTCATGACTTAGAGAACAGTAATACTATACATGTTTGGTATCTATGAACTCGTACTGACCCAAGCATCATACCAACATGTCAGTTTTACCATATAGTGAACATAGTGAATAAAAAAACAAAAAAACAAAAGTGTAATTGCTCTTTTATTTGCAATTTCACTGCACTTGGAATTATTTTCCTGTACACTATAAGGTAAAATAAAGAATTAAATTCAAAAGTTCAACTTGTCCCGCAAAAAGCAAAAAACCAAGCCCTCATATGTCTATATTGATGAAAAAATAAAAACGGAAAAACAAAAAATGGAAAATCGCTGGAGAGGGTGAAGGGTTAAAAGGATTGCCCTACTATTTTTATGATGATGACTTATCCCAAAGATAGGTCATCATTAGCAGTTGATGAGGAGGGGGCGACATTCGGCACCCCCACTGATCAGCTGACCGTTTGAATAGGGGCAGATCTGCAATACCCAGCATTGGCCACTATACAGATGACGAAGCTCTGTGCTGTTCAGCTCCTCGAATGTCACCATCCAGCCGCTGCCGGCACTGAGAGCTTCTGTTCTCAGACCCCACTAATCTGATATTGATGACATCTGATTTTCATAGGTCATCAATATAAAATTAGTGGAGCAACTCTTTCAATGAGGAAACAAAAGGGTTTGGCGGCAGTGATTGGCTAACCTGTTCTGAGCGTTATCTAGTCCCGATTAGAGTCATAGGTAAATCCAACCACACAGAACACATGAACTCTGCAATCCAATTATTTACCTTGAGAAATGGCTGATCTGAACCATTAATCCTAGAAGAGCCTAAATTAATTCCTATAAATGACCTTACATATTAGGATAATGTTCTGTAGCAGAAATATCTGAAAACAGGAGCTGAAATCTTCCATAAAAATATCCACATCCAATACACAGAATACAGGAACATGGACTTTCCCTAATTAAAGGAGTGTTGTTCCACGTCTCATGTATTGAGAAGGAATGTGAACCTTCTTGGACGGATGGATCATTACCAGGATTACATGTTATTACCACGTATGTACTATATTAATAGTGGCTTCTTTTCCCTCTGGCATCCTGTACTCATTAAATAAATGAAGAGGCATTTGGGTCACATCAGTATAAGATGTAATTGCATTTTTGTGCTGAAAAATAAAAATGTCTTGAACTTGTTGAAGTATTGGGTCTAGGCACACAGTCACATGTGTGTGTAGGGCTGCCGGGGTCGACCGTAACCTCTCCAGGTCTCCACAGTCAATGGTTTTTGTTTATTTTCAGCTGATTCTATATGAATCCAACAAATAATAGTGTGGTATGTATTGCTGGATTGAAGGTACCGTCACACGTGGCAACATCGCCGGCAACTCACGGGAGCGTGCGCTTTTTTGGCGCGCTGCCATGGTTGCTGCAGCGATGTTACACGCATCTGCGATGTTGCCGGCAACTATCGCTGCCAGGGTTAAACTCTACCCTAGCAGCGATCCATAAC